>CM068827.1:67398316-68018316 GCA_028554795.2 Sinohyriopsis cumingii
TTTGATTTTGGACGAAAAACAGCTGTTTTACTGTCACTGTTAAACAGTTACCAGAAACCCTAGCTAATATTATGAGGATTGGATGAAAGTTGTTATGAACGATATCAAGAATAATAACGAGGTAAGCTGGCATATGGTTGTTAATAACAAAGATGCTGTATTTCAGATTATATTATGATTAGAGGTTGCTGTGTATGCATAAATCTTCAGAATCACGAATGCTTTTAACTATTCAGGATATATACGCATAATAATCAAGTGTTCTGTCAGCAGACGGTCTAACTTTTGTTACCGTGTTTCAAGCTGTATTTTATTTATCAAAAATGTTGTGATTTGATCAAAGTACATTATGTCGTCAAAATCTTGGATGGGAACGATTATTAGAGAAATCATCACAAATTAATGAATCAACTTTTCTCTTATTGGGGAAGTGTTTTTGTATACTGATGAACTCGATCCTTTTGAATACTTGAGACATCAAGAAAGGTCCAATAGCTAGAACTAGCCTTGTTCCCAGCGCATATAAACATATGTATAAGAACGAAAAGTGAACCGCTCAGGTGGCCTAGTAGTTAGAGCGTCCGCCTCGGATGCGGCAAGTCGCGGGTTCAAACCCGGCCGAGTCATACCAAAAACTTATAACAATGGCACTAACACCTGCCTCGCTAGGCGCTCAGCATTAAGAGGTTAGTGTTAGGACTGGTCGTGTTGATGTCAGGATAATGTGACTGGGTGAGATATGATGCTACAATGTCTGCATGATACCGCAGTGCTAGACATCACTATAAACTGCCACAATGCAGACATCATAGAGATATGACTGAATTTGTTTTAAAGCTACGTTAAAAATTAAACATACACACACACACACGAAAAGGGAACCAGTCTAAGCTAGAACTTAAATCACATTTGTTTCTGATGTTGTGAGCTAGTTAACATCTTTAAGTATGTATTTATTATTAGATTTTGAATTTGATCAAACTTGGTGTATGATCATATTGTCAAAATCTTGGATGAATTAGATTGTCAGCGAAATGGAAGTAAACTGACTTCTTATTGGCCAAACTTACGTTATTAGTGTACTTGGGCCTTATGTGGTATTACTTTAATGAAAAGTCTAATAGATACAGGTACAATGTTGTTGACACATTTGACGTAACAGACATAACAAAGCCAGACAGCAAATGTATAAATTACGCGCATGTCACTGCACCAGTATATCTGATAGGGGACAATTTATGAAAACAGTGCAGTGAAAATTGTACTGCACAATATTTACTGTTCAGAATAACGGCACTTCAAAACTTACACCTGTAGCCATCAGTCCCAGGTTCATCAAGGTACGGTCTCCTTAACTCCCATATGATGAGTTTGGGTTTACCAGCACTCTTAAATTCTACAGTTATGTATAAGTTTTTAAAGTCCTTTAAATTTTTAACGCCTTACTATTTTGTTCAAGTTAAATGAAGTGCATTCTACGATTGTCCATGTATATGTATCCCTTACTCATAATACCGTACCGGAGTAGTATAGACTGTACGAGATCTGACGCCCCTACGTCGGTTTTTACTTTTTTTTCTTCAATACACACAGCATGTACAATTCTTCACACAGTGAGCTGCTAATTCAAAATTACCACACAGGGTGTCGCAAACTCTCAGTCTATGCTGCGTATAATCAACATTACATAAATGAGTTATCTTGAATTAACTGATTAACGATTGGTTGATTATTTAAAAAAAATAATACAAAGACATAATGGTAAAAGATGCTAATAAGAATCACATCTTATTGCCCTCTATCAGATTAAATATATTTTTTTCTTCGAATTTTTTTAACTCATAAAAGGCCGTGGATAATCCTCTGTTTGAAAGAGGTTTTAATAAAAGCTCCTTAGCACACGATCATTTTGAAATGCTCCTTATGTGTTCCTATCTTTATCTAATTCAGAGAAAACGTTCAAGATTATTGTCAGTTTGGAGCATATTGTTACATCATTTATAATTTAGATAGAGTTTATCCCATTTAAGCACATCCGTTTAAACATAAATACTTATCTGTTGTAACATTTTAAGTGTTGGTTTAAATTTAATTGACAGTTAAAACGCATCGTTTTCAATAAATATACGGTATAATTCTGTTAATGAAATACTCTGCATCATCCCGAACTAATAAAATCACTTTTTTCTTCCTCATGTTACACGTCTCGTGATGATAAAACCTACGCGAGTTTGTCTCTTGAACGTTTACCCTATTGTTATATAGACATTTTATCATGCATAAAAAATATGGAGTCTTTGCGTGATCACACGTCTTCATTCTCATGCACACTTTATTTTTCGTGATAAGTCGTAAACAAATATACTTTTGACCTTAAACCACACCGCAAGGTTTTTGTTTTGTTTGTTTGTTTGTGTGCTCTTTAGTTCGTCTTTGAAGAGGTGTCTCGTTGTTTACTTGTATGTTGAACACGTTGTTCTTCGCTTCATCACTGGTGTCATTAAATGTCAAAGAATATGTCAGCTTCAGCATAAATACATAAGTTTTATTCGTCGTAAGAATGTGAATTTTATTTCATCATACTAGTTTGTTTTCTTCACTTTCTTGTAATAAAAACAATTCATACCCTAAACACTCGATAGTTCTAACACTGTAAATCCAACGTAAACTAGTTTTTCTAATTTGATTTTCTTTTGTTTCACGTTTGTCTGTAACAATTCGGGTACTATCCCCGTTTCGGTCATCAATATATATATATATATATATATATATATATATATATATATATATATATATATATATATATATATATATATATATATATATATATATATATATATATATATATATATATATATATCAGATAAGGGGGTAGGGTTGCATATCGTTCAATCGCATATTATGAAATCTAATATGTAAAATAATGATATATTTAAAAAAATTCTCACCATTATAAACATGCATCTTTACTTTTCTTATAGCACTGGTTGAAATGATGCTGAATTGCCCATGTGAAGGTTTAGTGATAGGGAATTTTCCTTCTAATTCCATCCTGTTTCATTCAGCTGGTGTGCTTGAGATTTTAGTTATCAACCAAAGTTTGTTGTTTCCATTAGTGGGATATGTTAATGTGCTAGTGTAATCGATTAAGATGACATGTTAAATTGTTTTAAGTTTTAAATATATTTTAGTTACAAATTACATCTGTTACTGTTGAGCACTATTAAAAAAAAAGGAGGAACCTAAAAACTCAGTTTGGTTTTTCAGTCAATTTTAAGATATATATGCACATAGGCACATTCATTTGTAAGCAATACAATTTCAAATAATTACATACATTCAGGATGTTGGCAGTCAAGGAAACACACGCTACTGTATGATGTCATAGTATCATTAAGTCAACGTATTGAATGTAACTTCTTCATTATCTTCTGGCATTTCCAACAAGTATTCTCCTTCTGATTTAATTTATCCAGTAGTTGGCCACCAAACGTGTTTTTACTTGAATAAATTGACACGGCCTGTTCTTAAAGGGTGTTAGGAATTATGTCCGCCATGAAGGTGTTTGGATCAGACTTGTATTCACCATCATTTATAATCTGTTCGTCTTCATCTGCATAGTGTTAGGCATAGTGATATGGTGTGACGCGAATTCTTACTCTTATTCCATTCTTAGTCATATGCTAACAGTTTTGTTTCAACTCGTGTAGGCTTCGAACAAGCGTCATGAATTAAAGCGGGAACACTAAAATAACGTGTGGGATAAAGTTTGTAGTCTTTCATCCATACGTTTCTCTGCTTATTAAAATTGACCGCTCCGGTGGCCTGTTGGTTAGAGCGTCCGCTTCGGATGCAGGAGGTCGCGGGTTCGAACCCCGGCTTTGTCATACCAAAGACATAAAATGGTACTAACAAATGCCTCGCTTGGCGCTCAGCATTAAGAGGTTAGTGTTAGGACTGGTCGAGCTGATGTCAGGATAATGTGACTGGGTGGGATATGATGCTACATGTCTGTAGACATCACTAGAAACTGCCCAACTCCAGAAATCATAGCGATATGACTGAATTATTTTTAAAGCTACCAATATCGTCCTTTGATTAATTTGAAATTAATAGAGACGAGTAAAACCATAGTATAGGACTACAGGCTGTGTATTAATAGAGACGAGTAAAACCATAGTATAGGACTATAGGCTGTGTATTAATAAAGGCGAGTAAAACTATTGTATAGGCTCTGTATTAATAGAGACTAGTAAAACCATTGTATAGGCTGTGTATTAATATATACGACAAAAGCCATTGTATAGACCGTGTTTTAATAGAGACGAGTAAAACCATTGTATAGGCTGTTTCTTAATAGAGACTAGTAAAACCATTGTAAAGGCTGTGTATTAATAGAGACTAGTAAAACCATCGTATAGGTTGTGTATTAGTATATACGAGTGAAGCCATTGTATGGGCCGTGTTTTAATATAGACGAGTAAAACCATTGTATAGGCTGTGTATTAATAGAGACGAGTAAAACCATTGCATATGCTGTGCAATTGTCTTATTAACTCTTGTGAATCTGTCCTCGTATTCATAAGGATACAATGTCATTTCTCAAATATTTATCTTGCAAATGTTGCATCCAACTCGTTTCAGTGAAAGTTTCGTCGTTTAAATTCTTTCTAATTGTTGTAATGATCGCTTCATTATTATAAAGCAATCAAGAAGCCTAATTATCTTTTTAACTGTCGTTTCACGTCCCTAATTCAAGAATCTATTGACTCTGAAATCCTTGCTGAAAGAAATAGATTTCTCCATGTTATCCTGAATGATTGTTAACTCGGGTACTTGTATAAGTAGTTCCTTCATGAATAGATAACTATAATAATCTGGCAAGGTATGACTGAATGGTATATTTGGTAATACTGTATATTAAAAATTCATATTGCAATTGTTATGAGGAGGACCATAGAATAAACATATGAATCAAAATTCATGGTCTTGATCTTTTTTACACAGTAGTACCATAAATGTCTTTCATATATTGCAAATGCTGGTTGACTTAAAACGTGTGTCGTCTTCACTGGTGAACATCACAGGTTTAGCGATTTCGGAATTTAATCTTCGTTAAACTAATTTTGCGATTTTACTTATAGCAAAGTAAAATACCTCAATGCAATCTCTTCCTCTTTAAACAGTTCGTTCGTATTCCCTCTACATTTATTTGAAGTAAAAAAAACGTGTAAGGGGGCGCTCACCAATTAATATGTACTTTAGAGAGAGAGTGATGTATGTAAGGTGAAGTAGTTTGTATTTAAAACATGCACAATGGAGAGAATGTTGGCATACCTATATGCTACAGTAATGTAATGTCGATGATATTTCTTTGGATATTGTACTTTTGGAAATTTTACATGATTTAAGCACACTCCTAACTAAAATGACTGATCCCTTGTGTTAAAAAATCAGCCTGAATTAGTCTAAAGTACACTATACACAGCAGCTCTTAAAATAGGGAAAATGAATTTTGCCAGACTAGACAATACCAGCTTCTGAAAGTGCAACGAATGAATTACCAAATATGTAAAATGTAAAAAAAGTTATCGGCTCTTTTTTTATACAATTTACCTCTGAAGTTCAGGAAGTGAAAATGACCAAGTAGAGCTAGCACTTTTTTGAAAGGTTCACATTTGAAGTAAGGCCAAGCTGTATACTCTATAACCCATAGTACACCCATCAATCATACATCAAAATAAAGGGAATTAAAGGTTCTTTTAATTGTACCTAAGATATACAAGGTCTTTTTTAAATAGCCAGTATAACCAGTGAGGAAAGCCGGGGAAATTCTTTTTCTTTAAAATCTTAACCCTTATGGAAAATGCGAAACTGTATAGCGCCACCTAATGTGTTTTTGTGTTTTTCATCAGGTCGGTTATATTACACGGTGGCTTATCCAATATAAACTCAGAGTCGCGGTAAATCACAAACGAAACCTTTAGATGATGTTTCTGTTTCTTCAAATGTTTAGATGGAACTTTTTTCCATACACTTTTTGGCTATTTAGCAAATCCTAGTCTATCAGGCATTGGAGTTTGTTTCAGTTTTTTTAAAATATATATTTCAGCGATATTTCGTCGCAATTTAAATGCAATTTATGCACAAAAGCGAATTAGAAAGAACGAATCATACATACGACACAAAAATATGACAGATTTCGTAACACAATGCAGACAGATAGTAAAAGCTCTGTTCAACTGATACAAATTTGAATCTGTTTAGCATTCTTCCCCCCCCCCTTGCAAATCACTAATAAATCGTGTATGTTTAATCCTTTATTTCAGGACTGCTTATCATTTATGTAATGTATGTTCTGTGAAGTAAAGAAAGCACGAGTTTCTAGTAAATATATATCAATAACAACGTGATGAACAGCTTACTCTACAAAGCAGACTAGTTGCTGTGTACATTTTTTTTTTTAAACGGCATCAATGTGCAGTCCAGAACTCCCACTGTTAACACTACTTGCAGGCATAACGTTTCGACATATGGATAGCGACGGCCATTCATACTCTGTATGTTGTTGTTGTTGTGGGGTTTAACGCCATTTTTCAGCACACGATAGGCTATGCATGTCGGCCAGTATTAATGGTGGAGGAGGAACCCGGGAAAACCCCGGGAAGAACAACCGACCCACGAGAAGCTACTGGCAAGCTTTCTCACATACCCACATTGGCCGAATCCTAGACTCGAACCCACGCAGACAGAGGTGAGATGGCAGTGATCCGTAACGGAGAGCGCTTTGGACCACTCGGCCACCCCATACTATGTATGTATGTATGGATGTATGTATGTATGGATGGATGGATGGATGGATGGACCGCCCCAGTGGCCTAACGGTTAGAGCGTCCGTCTCAGAAGAGGGAGGTCGTTGGTTCGAACCAGGCCGAGCCATACCAAAGACTTACAAAAACAGTACTAACAGCTGCCTCACTAGATGCTCAGCATTAAGAGGTTAGTGTTAGGACTGGTCGGCCTAGCGTCAGGATAATGTGACTGGGTGGGACATCATACTACATATCTGCGGTATGATGCCCCAGTGCTAGACATCATTATAAACTGCCACACTACAGACATCGTATCGATAAGACTGAAAAATTGATAAAGCTACGTTCAAAATCCTAAATGTATGTATGTATGTATGTATGTATGTATGTATGTATGTATTGGAACATAGTTTCAATATTTCATAAATTGTAATTATTTTAGACAGCAACATTTAATTTAGTTTCCAGCCATATTTTCACTACTTAGATCTCGATTACTATTTTTAATCAGCATGTCACTGATTAATTCTTAACATGCAAATGTTTTTATTTTATGCTCAAACGTGCTGGCGAACTAAAGTGTGAAAAATATTGAAGTAGCAGATTTCTTACGGAAATGCCAGCTATCTACCGTTCTCCTCTGTTTTGTACTGAAAAAAGCAATAACATGATTCTTTTTGCATATTAATGTGACTCGATCGTCCGAGTCACCTACACATCTCACTGTCCGTGTTAAGTTCAAGTTGCGGCCAACGTGGGTAATGTAAAAAAAGCAGTTCTTCCCGAGTTTTTTCTCCACCAAATGTACTAGCCGCCATGCATGTAGCCCATCATATACTGAGAAATAACGTTCAATCCAACAAACAAATTCATACTTAATTCAGTGTAAGAAAGCGAACAATTGGAAGACAAAATTTGGAGGGAAAAAATTAATTTCACGATGGGATTTGAACGTGGTCCTCGTGCACGATAGGTCTACATAAGGTCACTGCGCCAAATAATTAACTGACAGTCTGACATGAAATTCTTTGGTCATAATGTGACCAATGTCTATTAAAAAAAGTTCATAAAATTAAAATTGATAATTTACTCCAGTGAATTATCATAATTATTTCTCTTGAAAATTCCCTCTGAGATTCACCGACTCGCATAAAATTAATACGTAACAAACACTCTCTTCGTAAATGTGTAATTTCGTGATAATGCCCATTTTTCACCAAAAAGGTAGCGATTGAAACCTACTTTCTGAAGAAAGATGATTCGTCAAAACAAGTTTCTTGATAAAGAAAGGTATTCAGTTTTTTAAAAGTTCCAAAAGGATGGTCACTTTTTACATGAAAAGTTGCCCACTTTTGTATGAAGGTTTTGATAGTATTGATTATAAGACAAAATCGTTGTAAAACTATACAGTTTCTTCACGTGGAGAGTGATATCTTTCTGAAGAAAAAAAAATCATTTTATTTTTGCCAAGTAAACCGACTTTTTCGTGCAAATGTTTACTCGTGACGAACTACCACTGCGGTGATGACATAAACAGTCATTTATAGTGATGTCCGATACTACTCATTCGTTTTTCCGACCATGCACGTTTATTCTGTACTTTGTACTGATGAATATCAAGTAGTGGTTGTTGTTGTTCTAGGGTTTAACGCCATTTTTCAGCACAGGATAGGCTATACATGGCGGCCAGTAAAACTGGTGGAGGCCCCTACAAGTTGTGGTAGTGAATACCGCCACCGCTACCGGGACCCTCCCCTTCTTTCTACAGTAAGTTGCCAGCCAACGATTTCGAGACGGTATAGAAGGCATGATCGTCATCATAATTGTCCTTTTTGTCATCGACACAGCCACCGTCTTCGTGATCATCGTCGTCGTTGTCATTAAGTTTGCCGTCACCAGCGTCATTATCATCGTCTTCGTCATCATCATATTGTTGTTCTCATCACTGTCATCATCATATATAATTACATATAAAAAAATCACTCCCTTTTCGCAACTACCATATCCATTTCTTTCAAAAAGGGTGACTTACAAAAGTATTTTTGTACAATAGTTCAAATTGTTTACTTATCACAAATTAAAATTATAGATATGATAAGTATTTGATCATTGCAATCACCTGTAATAGTCTTTGTTCATTTTCCCCACCTTGGTGGTGGTAGGTTGTGAGTGCTGGGGGGGGGGGGCTTAATTGCAAGTCGGTCCTAAAAATACTCAGACTACTTCTTTTAATAAAAATGGGGACCCCGAGTGGCCGAGTGGTCTAAAGTGCTCTCCGTTACGGATCACTGCCATCTCACCTCTGTCTGCGTGGGTTCGAGTCTCGGATTCGGCCAATGTGGGTATGTGAGAAAGCTTGCCAGCAGCTTCTCGTGGGTCGGTAGTTCTTTTCGGGGTTTTCCCGGGTTCTTCCTCCACCATTAATACTGGCCGCCATGTATAGCCATGTGCTGAAGAATGGCGTTAAACCCTACAACAACAACAACAACAATCAAATAAAAATGAAATTTTCGACCCAACCCTGAATTTATGATTGCCTCATATACGCCTTGAAATTTCGTTAGAGTTAGGATTTGACCCTGCAAATAGTAACGATCCTGGACCAAAGCATGTCACCGTGGTATTATTATTATTATTTTCTTTTAACGGATACCTGCCTGACGTCATTTAACACTTTCCAATGTTGACTGAGCCGAGTAGAAAGGTCTGTATCGAACCGTCGGGTAAATGTTCATTCTTTGTGCAAATACCTATAGAGTGGGCCGCCCGTTACACTCCTTGAACGTGACGTCATGGGTTATTTCATCGAGACTGGGTTCGTATTTCTTTTATTGACCTGGGCGTTATGACTTACAAAAAACCAGTCAATGGGAAGTAGTAAACATGGGTCGGTCGGTAAACTGTTAAATTTATAAATTCAAATAATGGAGTTATTTCGGAACATGCGAGGAAATAGTTAGTCTGGTAAACTTCTGCTAATGTATGATTTTCTGCGTTTGGGATTCAGTGCTTTTCATTCTTAAACGTTACAAGTGATTATGGCTACGCTGACAAATATTCAAAGCAGGTGAGATTAGTTTCTATATTTGTGTGGGAGTTCTATCTTGATGACTAATCGGTTCTATTTATTTCTTGTATGTAACCCGTTTGCAATGATAGTGAAATGAAAGTACTGCAGGGTGAATATTGCTTTAATCGTAAAATCTTAAAGATGTAATATCTTGAACATATGACTTCCCGAGTTTTGCACGTATGTATCGTATCTCGTTTGACTAACAAGTCTCCGCTTTTTTTTCTTTTCTTTCTAACATTACTGATGGCGGAACTGTCATTGACAGTTTCAGAGCCTGTGGTATTCTAACACGATCTCGTTTGTTTGTACCCCCTACCGATTTTGTTTTAAAAAAAGGCACGAAGGATATAAAAAATGCTAAAACATAATTTCATTCATTGAATGAATGATTTGTAAGTTATATAGTCTGACTATAAAAACCCGTTTGATTGTACCCCCTACTGATTTCAATAACGAAAACGTTTATTGTGATAAAAAGTGCACATAACTAAGTTAATTGAATCATTGACTTATAATTTCTAACCTGACTGACCAGAATGCCACTAATTCTGGCATCCCTTGCACCTTTTATGCTCAACAGACTTTCCATACTAACACTTTGCTATACTGCGTACACTGTGGGCTAGTTTATTTCCATCGGCCATAGTTCATCCTATTCGGTAACTGCTGGTTAATTCCCTACATTACCATTACGTTGAGAGTTTGGAATTATGTACCTTTGCACACATGAACATAGAAATCAAACTGCTTGTTAAATCCACGTGAAAGGCAAATTGGTTGTTGTCATTCTTTTCCTTTGCTTGATTCAACATTGTAAATATCGGAAGCAGATGACATATGTATGTACATCTGTTCTTGTGCACACACCCCTTTGCTGGAAATGGATTTGTCCAGGAACTGGAAATGGATCTCAAGCATGTCCGTCTGTTAATTTGAAAACTTTTGTTAAGTGTGAAACGAGCAGATGATGATGGTGTTAAAGACACTACTAACAGTCAGTTTAGAAATTGTAAATCAATGAATGAATTGACTAAGTTCCTTGCACTTTTTATCACATTAAAGGTTTCCATTTTTGAAATCGGTTGTGGGGGGGGGGGGCACAGACAAAATGGAGAGTATAGTCAGATTATAACCCGATTGTTACCAGGGGATCCCAAATACTGTAAAATTGTTTGTGTTTGGAATAAAATAGGAGTTTCTTCAGCAACACGGTCGCCATGGTGTCTTTGTTTTCAAGCAAGAGATTTGATGTAGTTCATGGTCGCTGAAAATCTCAATTTTTTAAATTTTGGATGTATGACTCTTTGAACACATGTATACAAGAGTTCCTCCTATTTATTTGATCAACTTATTTTTGAAATGTTAAAAGTAGACATTGCACATATTGGAAGCAGATATAAGTTTTTACTGAAGTAGACTTCTAGAAACCAGAAGTGGACAGAGTATTCAGTTTGCTTGTACTTGAGTGTTTACTTTGTTAATCAGGCAGATTATTGGGTCGCTTGCTAGTAATGAATAAATTTATTTTAAATGACCTTCATAGTTATACAATGTAAGACACTTCACCTGATATTTATGTGTTTGGGTGTGACGTCTTACTGTCTAAATAATGGCATTGTGTAACATGTTCAGAAGCCAATTTTCAGGTATATCTTGTAAGAAAGCAAATGAAGAAGAACAAAAGAAAGTAGCCAAGATTTGTGTTTTCAGAAATAGATGGAGGAAAGAATTTCCTTCCATGGAAGACAGCACATCTGTTGGGATGACCTGCTTGTGTTTGAGCAAGTGTGAAGACTGAAAACGTGAAGAATCTTTTAATGATCACTTCTAAGCATTTTTTTTAAAATCTGCACTTGTTCTGAGCTGCCCAAAAGGGCAGTAGAGAACAGAGAAGGATGGAGAGAATTGGTTGTAAAGTAAACTGTGGTGCCTCAACGACCCCTTGGGTTAAGGGATTGATGATGATGCCCATGTTCACCAGGAGGTATCTGGAGAATACATTCTTGCCTAAGGTATTCTTTAACAAAAAAATCTGGAAACTTGCAGAGAAAAATGTAAGGAGCAGGTAGATGCTAGCTTCATGATGCAGATGACAAAAGTGATGCACATGTGCAGTGAAAATGTTTCTGAAAGTTTCCTGGCTAATCGAACTTAAGGTAAAATCTATCTGTCTAGGACTCTTCCCCCACCATCTTACCACTGTGTCTGTTAGGATGTGTCAGTGTTTATATGTTTGTGTGCATGCCAACTCTTATTGCTCAAGATTTGGGTAAGATGAAAAAGTAATTGAACCGTTCACTCCTTAGATTCCAAAATCAGTTTTCTTCCTTTAAAAAGCATATGAAGTTAAAGAAATATATTACTCTGATTGAAGAGAATTACATTTGTTCTACAACACAGTAACCTTGTACTCTACCAAAAGATAAAATGCAAGTTTATAAAAAAATATTTTTGTTATATACTCCATTTTTCTCAGTTAACTTTAGATTTCAGAATCATTCAGTATTCTATGATACTGAACACCTGGATATTGCACACATGTGCACATCACATGTAAATATAAATAGTAGTGTTTCAGGAATTACTTTGTTAAACAAACCATGTATACTCATGTATTAGACTTTAGGTTTCATTTCATTTGATTTATTTGTGGCTGAACTAAAATGGCTGTCTGTTAGAGCGTAGAGATGATAGAGTGAATAATGTGGATGAGTTTACTGACTTTCAAACAAGTGAACGAATGAATGTGATATTAGCAGTGTCCATAACAAACGTGAGAGACAGTATTGAAAATACTATTTTGATAATTTAAACAGTTATTTTAGGAGAATTGTTCATAACTTTTCATTAATGGAATGGTTCAGACTATGACCAGTGCTCTTTTGGGTATATAAAAATAGCATCAAAAATGATACAGAGTGCATGGGCTATCACATAGGTATCAGATACGTTACCATTTTGTAAGTGAAAGTACTAATTTCATGGGGAAAAATGCAGTTGAAGGTTTTCATAGAAAAGTAAGGGCATCAGAGCCAATAAGTGAAGATGATGAAGAATTTGTAGTTCTGCCGGCTGATTGAATTATCACATACCAGCTGCTATGCAATTGTGCGCGTTAACTTTGTTGATACAGTGTTTCAGATTTAGTGTAGCGATAGTCACCATACATGATACAGGTCATAACATAGCTGCAGGAGGATGCAAAGGACCAGGCATAAACATTTCTTCTTTAGCTGGTAATAAGAATGGCCAAAAATATACTTAGATTTTGTATCTTGAATGTCCTCAGAATGTACTTTCTTAGTTCTGCAAATCTGAATTACATGAGCTATGTCATGGGTTCTAAAGCTTGGTTAATTATTTCTTGTTTTAGATGCAGTGGTTGCTCAGCCCTGCAGAGTGATACCCTGACATACATATCATGTATGTGATACAAGCAGCAGCCACTTTAGTTTGCTAGAAGGTTTTGAGTCCATGCATCACCTGGGCATCTTTTGGATGATTCTTTGGATTTTGCTGTGCAAAAATAAATTGGTTATATTCTGATGCAAGATGGGAAAGCCATGCTTGATATTCATGACAATGACATTAATAACTTGACTGGTTTGGGAATTAATGGGGTTAATGTCCTGGTGGGTTCAAAATCTGGAGTCTTTCAGTGTGCAGCTGAAAGAAAAGAACAATGGGTGTCTGGTGTACTGCACATAAACTAGCTTTGATAGCATGCTGGTCTGCAAGTACAGCCTATGTGCTAAAGTACCAGTCTGTTTTGGTCTCAATCTTCAACTTCTTTATATATTAAGGTCATTGCTATCAGAAGATGAGAGACATGTACCAGATCATGGGAAAGAAGGATTTAAAAAATCCTATTAATATGAGATGACATCTCACCATGATGCTTTTGCAAGCCATTAAGAGCTGGTCAGGATGTTCAGTTTTTGCACCTCAGAATAATTCTGCAAATGTTGCTGAATCAAAAGGCATCTTAGCTGAGGTACAGAAATACAAAATATAACCAGTTGCAATATTTCAGAAGGAGGTCTGCATCGGTTCGAGTCTCGAATTCAGCCAGTAGCTTCTCGTGGGTCGGTGGTTCTTTCCAGGGGTTTTCCAGGTTCTACCTCCATTATTAATACTGGCCGCCATGTATAGCCTATCATGTGCTGAAAGATGGCATTAAACTCCATTAACAGCAACAACAACATCAGAAGGAGGACATGGACATTGATCAGGTTGAGTATATGCTTCATAATACTTGATGCTACTCTGGAAGCACTCAAAGATCATGTCAGTAATGCTGATGGGTACACACCACATGTGACTGAATTAAATGATCAGCTTGACATGTCAGGAAAATACCAGGTGTACAACCCAAAGAATATCATCAGGGTGCCAAATAGTCTGTAAAGGTCCTCTGGAAACATTTTGTAGCATGTATTGATTCCGAGCTGAGAAAAAGATTCTCTCCATGTGGTATGCAAATCTTGAAAGACTTCTCTACAATCCTGCATCCCATAAAGTTGCCTTAAGGCAATGAAGAAATAAGAACTTAATGTTAAGAATCTTCAGAGAGGCTCATTGAACATCTGGAATGGGGAAAATCCTTTGATTGACCTTGAGGAAACTAGGGTATCTTTCCTTTGCTTCAAACACTACATTTCAAGACGTAAGAGAAGAGGCTGACTGAAATTAGTCAGCTACTGATTAAAGAGGGAGGGGATATTTTCCCCATCTTTGTTCAGCTTGCGGTTAATGGTCTGGCCATCCCACTTGTGTCAGTGCCTTGTGAGCGTGTTCTCCATCCTATGTACCAAACAGTCACTCAAAAGAAACTATCTATCACTGAAGACTTTTAGTCAGAAAATGCTTGTTGGATATGAATTCAGAAGTCCAGACTTTGCAAGCATTGCATTTCAAGAAATGTGCTTTTGGAAAAAGTAAAATAAAGCAATGGTGAAATTGCAGATTTACTTTCAGAAGCATTAAAATAAGGATGTTATTTGGATTTCACAGGGAGTTGTTGCAGTTTTTGTAACGATTTGCATAATTTGTTGGTTTGCAGCTTTGCTGCAACAAGAGCAAGACTTAATAGTGCACTTGCTAAAAGGAAAATAAACCATTAAACGCAATGACTTTTGGATGTGCCTGAGGAAGAAGTAAAACAAAAATGTGGAAAATATGAATTTCATGACTAACTCTCATTTGGATAAAAAGGTTTGGATTTTTTTAAGGTTATATGTAATGTGTTGGCTTATATTGTGCTACGGAAACATGAAAGAGACTTTTACACATGCAACTATTAACTATAGAGAAAATGAACTAATAAACTCTATGACTGTTCATTTCATCCGATTTTTATTCTTGTTTGTTATTTGCAATTTTCAGACTGTGTGTATGGAGGGGGGAAGTGGGAGAGAATGTAATGCAAGTTTTAATTTCCTATGTTCAGCTGATAAAAAAAATTGGGGTGATGAAAATTTGTCAGTATGTTCTTGAACCCCCACATTTTTCATTTGTTATCAAACTTATGGGGGGCCCCATTAATGGTCTATTTGTTTTAGTGTTGATTCTTAGACCAAAAGTATAAAAGCAAGTTAATATACCCTGGCATTATGTCAGATTCATAAAAATAGTTTTCTAGACCTGGGGTATACAATTAAAGTTTATGGGGGTTGGGGTTAACCACAAATATGCTATGGAGTATAAGAATATCATAAATAATAATTATTTAATGCATTTACTGCGCTTAGGCATATACAGATGATTAAATTTATGAATTTAATGTTGAAATGTAATCTAACATGGGAGGGGGGCGCATTCAGTTTGTATTATCAAACTTGTGAGTTTTATTTAGTGTGGGTACTTGGACCAGAAGTAAAAAGGCAAGTTAATGAACCCTGTCATCCCTTGAAATCATGAGATGTTTTCTAGACATTAAAATGTTTATGGTGGGGGGAATGGGGTAAACTATAAATCTGCCATGTAATATAACATAAGAATATCATTATCTAATGCACTTATTACAAGTCAGCTATATAAAGATCTTGATTAAATTCATGAATTTAATGTTGAAATTTTGTTATTAAATTTCTTACTTTTACATAATATTTCTTGACTATTATTTTGTTTACTTGATATTCTGCTACCAACATTGTCTTTAGTCCGATCCAGTGGCCTGGTGGTTAGAGCGTCTGCCCCGGGTGCAGAAGGTTATGGGTTCGATGCCTGGTTGAGTCATACCAAAGACTCATAAAAATGGTAGTAACAGCTGCTTGGCACTCAGCATTAAGAGGTTAGTGTTAGGACTGGTCGGTATGGTGTCAGGATAATTTGACTGGGTGGGACATGATGCTACTTGTCTGCGGCATGATGCCACAGTGCTAGGCATCACTATAAACTGACACACTGCAGACATCGTAGTGATATGACTGAAAAATTGTTAAAGTTACATTAAAAGTCCAAATCACACACACACATTGTTTTTAGTTCACTAAAGAATAACCAGCACTTTCAATAGTTATATTGATCGAAAAATTAAAACCATTTATTGCGACAAATGTACCACATGTTGTTTATTGATGCAGTAAGATAATTATAGAAACTGGAACTTTAGTGAAATTTTTGAGTATGCTTTCTAGTTTTTAACATGGTTATAATTGTACTACCTACTGGCCCATAAACAAACCTTGTATAGATCTGTGTTTTTGCTAATCTAGTTTTCAATGTTCCATGTGTTGTTGTTTACCCAATTCTAAGATCTCAGCCTCAGGACCCTGGGTTGCCAAATGGAGTAAAGCACTTTGCTTTATAGATCACTGCCATCTCACCTCTTGTCTGTGTGAGCTTGTCTGGGGATAGCTACGATGTCGTAGCCTCAACTTGATTTGTTGTGGTCGAGGCTACGAACTGATCCCATATCATGTAATGGAGCAAAAAAAACCATCACTAAAGTCAGAAAAACAAACAGTGTAGAAATCAACTACATAAGTATAATCATGTTGTGAAAGAAGTTTGGCTTATTTTGAATTTATTAAGCCCTTACACGATAAAATAAAGTGGCATGGTTACTCTAACCTTATCCTGTCCGCCATGACAGATAACGTGAGACTCTCGCCGTGACCCCTTTTCTACGTAAGGCTTGCCAGACCATATTTTGGATATTCTACGCTATATTATTATCAATCAAGTGCGAATAATCGCTTCTTGGTGGAACTTCAAAGTTGCAGATAAACTGTATTTACTTTTAATGCGCAGAATTTCTGACACAAATGGGGCCAAATTTTTACTACGATTTGTTTACATTTCCAAATATGGCATCAATGTCCTTATATGGCACACAAACAAACGAGGCTGAGAACGGAAGTAATCATTATTTGAAATAATATGGCGGACGATCTAAACAAAAATATCGGCTAAAAAAGGTAAACGAGATTTTACAACTATTTCTACAATTATTTTCGATACTTCCGGTATTAAATAAGAGGACTACTCAGTTTATGGGATTATATGCAAGGAATGTGTTTAAAGTGTTATTATTAGGCTAAAAGAGTGCCGGGTGTGAATCACACCTGGCTTGCTCCATTAACACGTATATGCTCATGTTAGTACCCTGTCCACGAGGTACGAGTAAGGGTACTAATATTAGTACTAGTCTGGGGACCCAGCCAATGTGTGGGTGCAGAAAAGCTTGCCAGTTGCTTCCTGTCCTTTAGTGGTTCTTGTCTGGGTTTTCACTGGATCTTTCTCCACCAGTTATACTGATTGCCATGTATAGCCAATCATGTGCTGAAAAATGGTGTTAAACACACAACAACAATAACAGACTGAAGCCAGAAGTCTTGTCATCTTTAAAAAGATTAAGGCAAACCCCTGATATGCATGATTGGTGGGGGGGTCATCATCTTACTCCCTGAACAATCAGTGCAATATAGTGTTAGGGTTTCCCATTGGATTTTGAAAGTTGCAGTCCAGGGTTTGTTCCTCAAAAACTAGCAGTTCCAGTCCTAAAAATGAAACTTTTTCTTGCAGTAATTCAGAGCATTACACGTGTATTGTTTGGAAACCAAGATATATGTCGTCTGATTAAAATATTATTGTGATGAAATATTTGGTATTATAGTAATAGAAGGAAACAGTAAGGCAATTAAATGATAATTCTGGTTGTTTGTGATGTTAAAGCTATAACAATTCCCATTGACGTACCCTACCAGTTTTTAAATTTGTGCACACTTAGAAGGAATAAAGGAAGAGATTACATCTTTCCTATGTTAATTTTTTCAGTTGGCTTAATTTCATTTCAGATCAATTAATTTGCCAAGAAACTTGAAGATGGCCATGTTCAGTTAACATTTTTTCACGTTGTCTTTAAGCAACACAGCACTGCATACTACATTTACTACATTTATAAACTTCTTCACAGTGGGTTCATGCTCAAAATCCATTTGTTTTGGAGCTGTGTACAAAGGTCTTTGTTTTGATGGCTGGAGGTGGATGGCCAAGTGGTCTAAAACGCTTGCCTTTATAAACTGCTAACATCTCACCTCTGTCAATGTGGGCTGGAGTCTTGACAACTAGGGTGGATATGTGAGAAAGCTTGCCGGTAGCTTCTCTTGGGTCTGTGATTCTTCCAAGGCTCTTACTCCACCAAAATGTACCTCCTGCCATATATGGCCTAACATGTACTAATAATGATGTTATACCCCAGAAATCACAATCACTTGTTACGATTATGTGATGAGAAACCCCTCACAAGCAACAAACATTATTTGGCAAAAGAGCGTCACCGTCACCGGGTAAAACAACAAAATCAACAAATAAATCAGAATGCACAAGGCTAATAATGTTCCATTCTTTTCTCACATTTTGAAGGACATAAATTTTCTATTGATTTATTTGTTCCATAAATCTCTATCAAAAACTAAATGCATCAACTACTTTCTGCCTGGAGGTCACGGGTTTGAACCCTGGCTGAGTGATACCAAAGACTTTTAAAAATGGTACTAGCAGTTGCTTTGTTTGGCACTCAGCATTAGGAGGTTAGTGTTGGCCTGTTGGCCCAGTGTTAGGATAATATGACCGAGTGGGACATGATGCCATGTGTCTGTGGCATCATTCCCCAGTGCTAGACATACTATAAACAGCTACACTGCAGACATCATAGCAATAGGACTCACATTGTTAAAGGTATGTTAAAAATCCATATTACACACACACTTTCAGTCTGTCAGTCTTGCTAGAATCAGGCTTATCTGCAGCCTTATGTTTGGCACCAAAAGAAATTATGTAAAGTTGCCATGGAAAGAGTACATTGGGATGAAATAGAAAACATCTGTATGCAACACAGAAAAATGGCTGACTTTGATGAAGGATGATTGACATGGGTATCTGAAGACAAACAAATTAAGCCCCAAATTCTTGACACAGTTTTGCTAAATATAGTACATAGTAAAATGCAGGTGTAGCAGATATTGTGGGAAGATTTCGATTACAATGTAATAAAGTGAGGCTCAAAGCACATGCACATTTATAAAGCCTTCTGAGTAAAATGATCAGCAGGCACCAGTGCTTGATTAGCAGGTGTTTTTTTTTTATCTCCTTGTTGCTAAGATATATCAATGTGGCTATACCTAATTCCTTTACAATTCCCAAAACCTTGATTGATAGCCCACTCACTAAATGACTGATACATGTTTTATTGAAATGGTTGTTAGATATAGAGTAGTCACAGCAACAAATAAACTTGCAGAGGTATATACTGTTGGAATTGTCATGTATTAAAAGTTAAAAAGTACAAATACTTTTACGCAGATTTCAGTGACCACAGATAATGCTGAGATTGTTTCAAAGTTAGTCAACCTCAGGCCAAATTTTCAAGAATATGTCACAATGTCAGCAGCCCATATTGAAATACACCCGTGATGCAATACTTAGAGCAGTACTGGTTACTTGCATTACATTTTTAGCAGTTTAATGTCTGATCGCATTTGGCAAGTGCGATCAGACATATTCATTTCGTTAAAGAAAATTAAGCCTTTGTATGGCTTCTGCTTTCCCCGTTTATCATGAAAATTAAAATGGTTGTAGCACTTGTGTGTGATTTTTTTTCTTTATAAAAGATTTTAAGAAAATTATTGTATTACATACAAAATATGAGTCTTTGGAGCTTGTGTGACATCAACAGTCAAATTGTGGGGGGATAATATCATGGCTGAATCAGTTGCATGCCTTTGCCTTTCATTAAATTAAGTTATGTTTGGTATCATGTATGGTGAAATTTTCTGTCTCAGCACATTAGCTTTCATAAAGCAAATTTTAATTTTAAGGATGTACCAGAGTATATCATTTTATTGAATAGAACAAGGACAAATGTATTATTTACCCTGTTTCTCAACCTTACATCATGTCAAACACTTAGTTCTTACTTGATGTGTGATATCTTAAATTTAAAAATGTTTATGCTTCGGTCCAATTTCGTTGTGAAATGACATGTATACCATTTTTTATAATGCAGTGGTTATCATTTCTTCCCTTACATTTATATGGTTTACAGTACAACATAGTTTTTCCTGTTTCTCTGTTCTTAATACATTTTGATGATTAGCTAGACTCTGTCAGTACAATTTTCTAAAATGGCCCTTGTTGATATTTTGTCTGACTGTTCATTCAGATTCAAGATTGAACAGCTGGTGCTTTGTGAAAGTTCAGGTCCGGTATATATATCTCCATGTTGAAACTAAAATTTACCTAGACATTGCATTATAATTATCTTGGGGATATCAAAGCTTTAGCCACTACAGACTTCCTTTGAAAATACCACAGTGTGTCACTGAAGCATTAATCACTTGTAGTCACAAAGGAGTATCACGTACTGTGATTTAAAATGAGAAATAAAGAAAAGAACCAATTTTATCTTCCAAAGAAAAGTGAATGAATTGCAGATTTACCAAGAACAAGGCATGTGTAACTTCCTTTAGGGCATGGGCTGGATCAGTGATTTTTAAGCCAGGTTGTGGGCTGTAGGTTACAAATACCTGACATACACTTGTAGTTATGCTTAGCACATCAAAGCTTGTTACCTTGAAACACCATGCTGAGCCATTGAAGCATTCATTGTCATAATAATCACAAATCAAGTTTTAAATACTGTGATTTAAGATGAGATAAAAACAGTTAAACTTCTTTTTTGTTTTCTGACGAAAACTGAATGATTGCAGATTGATACAATTACTTTGTTTCATGATAGGTTATCAACATTACAGTAATGCTTGAAAGTTTTCATGATGGAGTAGATTTTTTCTACATTGAAATGTGCATTCTCTCATGAAAATAGTAAAAATAGTATAAAAAGTGAAAATTATACATACATGTACTGAAACATGGTACATGTCAGCTTTTGTTGTTTTATTGATTATTTTCATTTTCTTTTTATAAAAATTGTATTATTTGAAAGTGAAATAAATAATAAAGTCTTTTATGTTGAAGATACAATTAGTTACAAACCAATTTTCTCTGTTGCCCTTGATTAATTACATATTTAGTTACAAAATACTGTATATCTAAATACAGATGAATATAGCCCATATAAAGTATTATTTGTGCTGGGCAGTTTGGTATTCTCTGATTTAAACAAAAAAATTAGTAACTGGATATTCTTAGACATCTTTTTGATTTAGTTTGATTTGGTGCTTCATGGTACAGCAACACAAGTGGGTTATTTAGTGCCAAGGCAATTGGAGTAAAGTGACTTGCCTAAGGACACACCATGGTAGCTGACCCATGCTGGTAGGATCTGAACCTTCACTGTTCTGAACTTGTTCAGCACACAAATGACATTTTTGGTAACATTACTGATATTATAGAACCATAACATATATTTGAACTTCTAAAAGTTTATCTACTGTAACATTTTTCAGTTTAACATCTTTAAAATGTGTAAAATATAATTTACTGTAGACTGTAAAAGGTGACAAATCTTGGTATATTTTCAAGGGCAAACTCCTGTTTCTAAGTATCTGCCAAAAATTGCTATTACTGATTGAACCGCATTTCTGTTGCACCTGTCAAATACATATTAAATGCAGTATTGTATGCATTTCTTTACTTTCCATTAAATTATTAAATTAAGTCATATTTTGTATCATTTAAAAGTGAAATGTGTTGTAGACCTCACAACATTTAGAAAGATAATTTGAATTTTAACAGCCAATTATCCCTGGTCTAAACAGAGGCATACAAATTCTGCCTTTTGAAATAATTTGAATCATCTTCCTGGGGCAACTGCCATTATAAGCAGCTGTTAACATGCTCATTGGCAAGTATAATAAACTTCTTCAACAGACCAGTGAGAAAGGCTAATTAATACTGCTTAGATCTTTAGGTATTTTTAGTGTCAGTTTCTTAACCAGACCAATAAGAAAGTATAATTACTATATCATAGGCATTTTCACTGTATCAAGCCAGTGATAGAAATCTCTACATAGGTTGGTGTGTTGACAAAGGATATACATTTCCAGGTCTTGTTTCTTTAAGGGTTCACCCTCAAGGCTGGTACATGTAGTATGGACTGTGGTTACTTGAGTCATGCACACATGTGGACTAGTATGACATCATGCACCATGCAATCATCATACACTTTGCTACAGATGGGAATGTCCCAGGAGAATGTATAAAATTCCATTATAATTTTTAACTGAAAAATTTTATATTAATATTTTCTGGTTGGCAGACTGGGCTTTCACATTGTTTAAAAAGGTTTTCAGAATTTGTGTTCGTTGTCCCAGACTCAGGGCAGTGGTTCTTTTTATCACTGATACAGCATTCACATTGAAAAACGTATCTTAAAGTTCATCCTGAGTGCCCATATGTTTTATATGGGGAATAGAGAAAAACTCCCCGGAACCCCAGACCCCCCCCCCCACAGAAGTCCATTGATCCATAGAGCAAAAGCCACTTAGGGGAGGACAAAAAGCACCCCCCACTCCCCAGAGGTTACATTTCTTGAAATAAATAATTGTATTATAGTTTTTACCATTTTAGTTATTTGCTATGAATCATAGCAATTTTAACACACAATCACTATGAGTGTTTGATTAAAATAAAAAAAATATAATTTATTATTTATTTTTCTAAGTAATATAATTGTTAAAATATAATCTGTTATAACATACTTTATATTTTTAATAATATAAATCCGCATTAAGGCACGTTTAAACAGTTAATTGTTTACAGTTGCATTTATCTAAGCTGAAGTGGGCAGTTGTCTTTGAGAAAGAGGTGTAATGAAACAGAACTGCAAGTGAGCTGCAATTCAGTGTTGCATTAACACCTGTCACCTTCATTTGTTAAAACCCGTTTTTTTGTGTCAAAAAATGCAAGTCACAAGAATGAGAATCCATTTCTTTAAAAAGTGATGGGGAATCTACTCACAACCCATATTTTTTTCTTTCAATTAATGACTTGCACTTCAAAAGCTGTTTTTATATCAAAGAATGCAACAATCACAATGATAAGTTATTTAAATATAAAATTACAGGAAAAATGTAGTAATGATTTGTAGCCTAGTGTGAGGTACACAGACGTGTTTAATAAGTTTCATTGTTTTGTTTGATGTTTAAAAAATATGCCTGTATTATTTGAAAAAAGTATATATAATAATTGCATTATATTGTTTTGTATTCATTATACAAGATAAATATTATATTACACACCATACAAATTTACTACAGAGTTCAAGGGAGACCATTGTATAACATAGTAATTATAGTTTACACTAAATAAATACGATCTCAATCAAATACATAAACAGTTCTATAAAAATGAAAATACCATAAATATCAAATATCAAGGAGCTTTTGGCCTATCCCAAGGTGGCTTTTGCCCTAAGGGGCTTTTGTCCTACCCCTGTAAGGGGGCTTCTGTCCATGAGGGGCTTTGCCCTGGAATCAACCAGCTAAACCATGTGATTGATGTAGTACTCCAGTACTGCCCACAAGAAGGCAGTCATACTGTAAAACACTAATAAGCCAGTCTAAAATGATTCTAGTACTGGAGGATTAGATGAGATAAATTTACTTAAGCATCAAATGAATTGAAAAATGAAAATGGTGCCAGTCATACTTCCAATATTGCCATCATAATGGCTGTTGTGAAAATTTTGTCACCACTCCCCTGAATGGATGATCATTATGACATGGGGTTTTGACCAGTGATGTCTTATTTGTCCTAAATGAAAATGGTGCTGATCAGAAATCAGTATGTCCAAAGATAGCAGCTAATTTGAAAAGCTTGTTATTGCTGAAGAACATCAGGGTTGGTTTCAACACTTGGCAGTTAAAAGGAAGAAAGGTCTTATCTTGAATTCCTGGAAATTCCTTCTTGCCCAGTTTAGTGTCAGTCCTTTCAAGAGACTCTTGTTACAATATATATATATATATATATATATATATATATATATATATATATATATATATATATATATATATATATATATTGAAAAGTAAAGAGATTTGCAGATTTTTTTCTGGCAGTCGTATCTGGCCTTGTGATGTGTGTGTTCCATCAGATATAAGTATGATTCTCTGTTGTCGTTTCATTCAGCACCATTCACTTACCCACAACACTTACAATAAAACCAGATACCCAACACAAATTTGAGAATAAAATATGTCCAAACCATGAAAATATTATGATCATCATGAAGGCAGTGAGTTTGAAAACCCTTTTTTACTTGGTCCCTTACTAAGATGTATAAAAAGAGACAAGATTTGTAACTCACTGGGACATTATACTTTCACACATGGCCTCATTTTCTTTACATTTTCACATTGACCATGATTTTTAAGTAATCTGGGTCTCATTTTAATTTGGAGAGGTTTTCCTTTCCAATGAGCTGTCACACATCCATCTCCATGTGTTAGACATTTTGCAAGTTAAGAGCCAGAAAATGTCATAATTTTATGATTTTTCATTTGATCAGTTAGTCTCATTTGCCACAGCTCACTAGTAATTTCAAGACCAGTAGACCACTTGAAGAAAACAGAATTTTCTAAATATAGGGATGGTTTAATGAAGGACATGAATTGCTTTCAGAGAATTTGCAGTTTTGTTTATTTAGTTGATTAATTTTAGTGTGAATTTTAATAAGCATTAATTCTACAATGGCATATCCTAGAATTGACCCAGCTCAAGTTTTCACGTTGCTTAGCTTGATGCTCTCTGTGGCTTATTTTTTGCTATAGAGACTTACATTAAACTGGTAGTTTGAAACTCTCAGAACCAGCCTTAAGCCATGCATTAATTTAGATAGCAGCTCAAACTTGCATATAAGCAGTTTAACTAAATGTGTGATGATGATTTGAATATCTTATCTAAAGCCGTAGGTGTGATTGAGTGCAGTTTCATTGCTTACCACTCAGACATTCAAGTCTACCCTGCCTTGGTTATTGATTAACCTTCATATACATGTACAATGTCATGCTGACACTAGTATTGCATCTAAAATGGCTTATAAGCCATAAATGCTCTTGTTCTTGCACCTTAAAATGGTTTGTGATGACTTTAGCATATTATGCATTTGAGGGCTATTATAAAAGCTGTCCACACAAATGGACAAAAGCTTTCCACCTGACATGGGTATTTCATTAGAGAGGTGTGTGTGTGTAAACAGTACACACACACACATGACATGTTAAGCAGTTGCTAAGAAACTTGTTTAATTATTCAGTCATTTTTGCAGAAATATTTTTTAAGAAGGATTTTTTTAGAGGTGTTAATAAAACCTATTTTAATTTCATCGATGAATGGCTTTATTTACTCTAGCAATCATGTATCATGACACTGATTTGCTGTCAATACAGGAGAATAGTTGAACATGATTGAAACAATACATACATACAATCCAAAAATATGCAATTCCTTGTTTTTATGTTCCTTCCCAGAATTTGTGTTCTTGTGTAGTTTGTCCATACGATTCAGGACAATGGGGGAGGGGGGCACTATTTTGAGGTATTTGGTAAATATGCAGTGCCGCATGTTATCCTAATGCATTAAAAGACCTGTTGGCTGTGCAGTGTACTGCTTACTGACCCCAAAAGGGCAATTATATACACTCCTTGAGAATAAATATTTGTGCATATTGTACCATTAACAAGTGCTGAAGCTCACCAAATAGTAAGTATAATTGGTCAATTATTAATTACTGAAAATACCAGTGAACTGAGGTAACACTGACCAGACAAAATAAATGACAAATTTGTTTAGTCTTTGGCTCATTATTTCGTAAAGATCTTACTTAATCTTGCTTGGTAACTCTTTGAAAAGAAAATTTCTCAAAATTAAAATGACACCTGGATTACTGAAAAGTGTCACTGTATATGCAGATGCCATTAAGAGATTGAGGGCTTCGTGTAAAAATGCAATTTTTACATAGAAATATGATTTGTTGGAAGTAAAAAATTATCAAATTGCATTGGTTTCTACAGTGGCACTCATTATTATTATACAGCAATGCACACAATACCTAGTTTTAAAATTATTGCATAATCAGTTTTTGCCAATCATTAAAATATCACTGGTGCAGAACGATATTTATGATTGTTTTTTCAGTTTGGTGTTTAGCTGCTTAAAAGTGTAAGAAAATTTTTCAGACTTGAAAGAATGTATGAGAAAAAATGTAGCAGTTGTTTTCTTCTTCTGTTAGCTGATTTAGACTTTCATGCCAACATTTAACTTTAATTCAAATGTTATTCAGGCCATATACACACAACTTTCCAAAACACTGATTTCAGACCCTGCAAGGGGATTTTGATGACAGTAAATAAAACAAATCTAATAAAATAATTCTGAGTTGAAATCCCAAAATGGTTTGACACGAGTTCACAGTTTCCTTCTACCTGCTATATCAGCTTAATTAATTGCTGCACACAATCTTTTTAGAGTGAAATTTTTTTAGACTGTCATGAGGTAACAGTTATTTATACTTAAAATTGTTAAATAGCACACATGTAAATTTTGATTAGTTTTGGAAAATGTTTATTCCACTTGAATATTTTTGCATTAGTAGTATCCTCTACTGTATATCATAGGTTATCAAACTGTTGATTGTGGCCCATTTGACTTGTATGCAGTAAAGTAATTACATTAAGAAAGCACAGTGTACATCCTTCACCTATCCAGTTTTGCCACTGATAAAGGAATTCAAATTCGCACAAAGCAAAACATGACCTTGTAGGTGTCTTATTTATCTTCATTACACCAAGAAGAACAAAGGCACAGATGTAAAGAGAAACAATTTGTTTTCATCAGTTCCAAGAATTTTCCATATCCTATACAAGTTCAGATTGTTTTGCAAATGTGGACTTTCTTGTATATTTTTAGCTGATTTATGTCAGTGATGTTATTGTGATGATACAGAATTGCTGGTGTTGTCTAGCTCTGGTTATTTTGAATGGGGCTTGACCCAATATCAGTTTAGAATACTTTCGAAGGAGCAAATTATGATTTATGAATTCTGCATCATTTAAAATAGTTTTCATTGTGGCAGGGATATATTTTATTGAAACTAGGAATCTGCCTGTCCCCACCCCCACCCTCTCAAAATTTCATCAGTAATGAATTTTTATGGCAAAGTGTTGTTAAAAGTGGAGTAGTGGAGTAACGTTGACTTGATTCAATTTGTGTGACTTTAGTAACAGCACATTTTTTGAGTGGTTGGGGTATATCTTAATTTTCATGTCTTTTAGAAACATAATCTTGTCGGTGGAAGTGCTGTTGCAGTATATGATGAATTGACTTGAAATTTGACATTTTGATTATGGTTTTGTTGGCATGCACATCAATCAGTTCACTTGTTAAACCCTAATTAAAGAAAAGTCGTGGAAAATGTTATCATGTTAGTGCAGACATTCAGGTATGCACAACTCCTACACAGTATGTGACTAAGACTTCAAACTTTGAAATATGATCGATTGACTTGCAAAAGATAGGAGATAATGATGCTTGTGTGAGAGATAACATGTACATGTTACTGTACTTGTCAAAAGAGCTAATCGATACTACAGAATATCTGTATTCCAGGGCACTCTTTGGTCTGAAATTTGCATAGTAGAATATTTTAGGTAAAGGTGTCCAACATTACCAGTTTACCTGCAAAGAGGTGATCAGTGAAACGATCTTTTTCCCAGGGATGTGTACCATCATGATGCTTCAGCTGAGAATGTCTTGGTCTTTTTATTTTTAAAGTGTGGTTTAAAAAACATATGTGACTTTCTATTTTTTTAAGAAGATTTTACACCTAGCAGCAAATTACCACAATTGGACCTTTCAGAGTTGGCACAAATTACACCACAGATCTACATAGAAGAGGCTGACAAAAATAAATAGGGAATCTTGGTCAGGGGCAGAACTTTTGAGTATTATGGATTGAATATAAATGTATTTTAGTTTTGTCTGAAAGTCTGATTTCTACTACTGTCTTTTTCACTGCACTTGAGATGTGTAATACATTTTGTTATTGATATCTGTGTGAATCATGCGTGTCTTTTGTGTGTGCCAGTAATGACCGTTCATTGCCATATGGTTAAGTTCAATTTGTAAGGACAGTTGTCCATATTGTTGCTACTTGTACTGTATCAGCAATTTTTACAGGTACTTATGTAGAAAATATATAAATTAAAAGGTTTATAATATCAAAGAAAAGATGGTCACAAAAGGCATGAAAATACATACCTAGGAAAAGTTGCATATTTACTTGCACAGCAAATGTCAGACATGTGGTTTCATTTTTTTTTTCAGAGATGAAAATACATGCAGCTTATATTATAGAATCACACAGGCATACTTTACACTTTTAAAACTTTGCTTTTATCTGAGTCATATTGCCACTACTGTGCTGATATGCTATTAAACCTTACTCCAACATTGATGTTTCATTGTACTTAATGCAAAGTATTTGACCTTTGGAGTCCACTGAGGGGCCCTAATAATTTAACAATTCAAAAGAAAGCCCTACAGGTATAATAATTTCAGTGTGTGATTCATGGTCACATGCTGTATAAATACAAGTCCTTCATATATTGAAGATAATTTAAATCATGCATGTTCATATAGAAGGGTTTCTTTTTGTCTGGGGAAGCATCTTTTTTTGTCTCTTTTAGTATGACCCAGAAAGAAGAAATTCCAGTTCATACACCTGTGCAGAGGGTTCATGAGAGGGTCAATGTATTGATTAACTTGGGGTATTGTTCCCAGACCAGTGGTCAAGGCTGGGTATCAAGTTGCCTATCAGGCACTTTAAGCATGGTCAAATCTCTTCTGAGGGCATCCTTTCTACCAGGGATGGTTTTGTTAGCTTAGGGCTGATCATTTCATTTTTTTGTGGGGTGGGTGTGGGTGGAATGTGTCTTGCCAACTGGAATATTTTTTCATCAAGATAATTTTGTTCAACTAATATAATGGATATAATTAGTTTTTTCCCCAACAAAACAAGGGCTGGAATTTTTTCAATCGATAAGGGAGTTAAACATTATTTGTTAAAATCCCACCCTCCCGCAGTGATTAAGGAATTCTATGCAGAATTTTACCACATTTGACAGGAAGCATCCAGGCAAAAGGCCTTAAAAAATAATGACTATATCAAATATGGCTGCTGATGCTAAAAACAGAAAGGAAATAGTATAGTTTGCTTCACAGAGGGACTGCTTCTGTGGCCAAAGTAGTCATACCAAGGACTTATTGAAAATGGTAGTAGCAGCTGCCGTACTTGGTGCTCAGCACTAGAAGGTTAGTGTTAGGACTGGTCAGCCTAGTGCATGATGCAGTGCTAGACATCACTGTAAATTGCCACACTGCAGACATCGTAGCAATATGACGCAAAAAAATCCAAATCAAATACACACAGACATACACGCTTGATAGAGGCTGCATAACAAAACTTGACTAAATCGGACAGAAAGCATTCTGAATTGAAAGCCTCACTTAAATTATTCAAATCTTGCTGATTCAGTATCAGATATGACCGCCATTAATTGAAACAGAAAATCCATGAAATGACTGCTTCTCAAAAGCAAAAAAAACCCAGTCAACAGAATTTGTCCCAGATTGACAGAAAGCATCCTGTCAGGAAAGGTTTTTGAAGTTAGTACAAAATAATGCGGATGCACAATCAAATATGGCTGCTGTTACTAAAAATGGAAAAGATATAATACATGTATTTATAATATACAGCAGTCTTTGACCAAATTAGACAGAAAGCTATGAAGATTTTTCTGTTATCTTTTGAAATAAATAGCACTTTTCAAGTTATCATTTTGGAACATTGGCTGCTTACTTGGTAGATCATCAGACTCATGATCCATGAGTTGTGGTTTTAGTACTCACCCAGGCCTAAATGAGGTTGTGTGTGTGTGTGTGTGTTCCCAGACATAATTTAAGGTTTTTAAAATAGATCCATCATAATTAATCTGTCCAAGTTTTTCTGCCGAATGAGAAGTCTTGACTCTGGGAAATAATAGATTTCTTGTTGGATTGTCCTAAAGGGTGTGTGTATCGGAAAGGGAGAGACATGAAAAGGGGAGAAATCCAACTTCATTGGGAGGTATGAATCTCAGATAAAGGGTGAGGAAAAAACCAAATAGTTAAACACCTGACTGCACAGTGGGAAAGAGAGTGCAGTCTGCTACAAAGATTTGATAACTTGAAGAGGCTAAAAGAGAAAGCGAGAGAAGGAAAGATACTTAAATGTCAACCAGTCACCAGCAGTGAATTGGATGCTGTCATGCCGGCAATCAGAGTCGATTTTTCACTTGATCATATGATGAAGTTTGTTATATCAGTAACAGAATGACTAAATGACTTGAACAGAATTTTGTAGCTCAATTTCTGAGAGAAATCGAATTAGTCACTTGTAATTTTTGTTTATGTAATTGATTACATGTAAATTGTTGTATTTTACTTATGGTGGCTCCTGTTATTCTTTATCTCTGCTTAATCATTTGTTATTCCATCTCTTAATTTCATATTTTATGTTATTAAATACTCGATCCAGACAATAACACCATGGTAAATCATCTAGATAATGATGGCCAAAAACCTTAATGAAAGATATCTCTCACACAACCTCCACCATCCCATCACAATGAGCCACTGTTAGTACTAATAAAAGAAAATCACAAATTGGGTTGTAAAATTTGCTGTAAATATTAAGGATTTAAAATGGTGTCAGTATTTTCCACAGCAAAGATTAACAAGAATTATGCCATATGATTCATGGCTCCGAACTAAAGTGTGTGCAAATTAGAGTGACATTTACATGGACATTGAATGGAACTAAGCTGGCTGCACTGCAAAGTTTTATGTCTATAATAAACATATAAATAAACATTAAGGACAGACCACCTTACTTTCCCTACAAAATTTGATGTTGATTGGTTTTAATTTCTGTCCTTTCCCAAGGACACATTGAGGTAGCTCGCTCAGGCTCAGGCCTGTGCAGGTATCGGATGTGCAACCCATTAGATTATGAGTTGGATGCTCTACTAGCTAAGCCACCACAATTCACCATAACAATTTAAAGAAAGTGATATATTACTATACTTTTAACATTAATTTGGGATCTAACCTTCAAGATGGGTCACCTTAAGATTTTGTCATGAGGCCCTTGAATTTGTTCACATGAGTTAAGTATTTAGGAAAGCGTACTGTTGCCTGAGCCTGGTTGATACCACAGTTCTGGCCTGTGGATATTCATTAAGTCCTCAGTGTAGTATAATGCTTTTCTCACTTTATGAACCCAGATAAAAAGTTCATGTACAGTGATCACCCAGTCTGTCTGGCTGTCTTCAATTTTCAAGGCTTGAGTGAGTGTCCAGGTAGGTATATACTTTATATATAAGGTGGAACAAGGTAATATTCCTTCATTCAGTGTCAGTGACAGCACTGTGGCACAACTGAACTGGCTACAACCTTCATCTGTGTATATAAAGTCAGGTGGAAACTAGGTTGTATTCTTTCACTATCAGACACAGCTTTGCAGCACACTGAAACCAGGTTAGGTTGACATTTGCCTGTTGATTATCAGCTGTGCCATTATCATTCGGAGAGGGCCACATTCAGTTGACTACATGTTGGCTATCAGTTATTAGACACACTGGACCAAGATTTCTGTTGTTTGATAAAATTCCTTTGTTCTCATCTTGAATTACAATAGTAGAAAGGTAAGTGAGTCTGGGAATTTTTTTCCCCCCATATAATACCAGCTTCTTTAATTATCAACTGAAATGATGAACATAGTGTGTCAGTTTAAAAGATTTAAAAAATATATATTTTTTAACTCGGATTAAAACAAAAAAAGTGGCTAGATATAGGGTTATCTGGTTTAGTTTGGTGTTTTGCAGCAAAGCAGCACAAATAGGTTATTTAGCACTGAGGGAACTGGAGTGAAGTTATTTAAGGGTCTGAATTATTTGTAAGAATAATACAGGCTAAAGCTGCAAATCACATCTGAGGGCCAAATATTGTATCAGTGATCTCATTTATTTGATCAACACAGTATGTACTTCTATATAACAGACCACCTGCTCAATAAGACAGCTCTTAGATTATCCTCATCTTCACTAGCCAAAGGTTAACCATCCATTTTGTTCCGGATTACTTTTTGGCATATAAAGTTAACGGACGCTTTCTCATGGAAGAAGGAGGCCCAGAGTGGCAGACGGATATAAGGCACTTACTTGCCTTTAAAGATCACATGCATCTCACCTGTGTCCGTGTTGCTTTGAGTCTCAGCTTGACCAATATAAGAAAGCTTGCCAGTAGCTTCCTATAGATCAGAGGGGAGGGGGGTTGTTTCCTGGGTTGATCCTCAACCAGATAATTACTTGCAATTATGTATATAGCCTGTCATGTGCTAACAATTGGATTTAAACCCTCAAAAATGAAGAAACTCATGGATGAAAAAGTTTCTCTCAATAGTAAGTGAAATTTTTTGACCAGTGAAAGAAAATGATGCACAGGTTAGGTATTCAATACAGGAAAGACATGATGCGCACATGATATACCTGAGTTGAAAAAAAGTATGGATGGTTTAAAATGAGAAACTAACTTGCAACATATGTTGCTGTACACAGAGGCTGCAGTGATTATTACTGTAAACTTCCTAGGTAAATGTAATGAGCAGTGTACATGTATTTACATCAGTTTCTTTCAGCTGCATTCAGTTATATATTAGAATGCTATATAGCATGAGCTAGCTACATGTACCTAAGTTCAGTGTGAACAGATGTGATCAGCAACTTTCGATTAGTGAGGATGGATGGTCTCATGGGTCAGTGCTCAGTATTATATTATACACAGGTTTGGACTTGATTTGTTTCCTGACATTTTTTTAAAAATGGGTATGGGTTTTATCTTTGGAGTGCACTGGTGTTACTAGTCTGATGAATTAGACCCCCAAATCTGTGTTGAATCTACCCCCAAATCTGTGTTGATTCTGATTGACTATTTGTGTGTTTGATAGCACCTATTCATAAAATCAAGGAAACATTTGCAGACAAATCTGAGCAATATAATTGTGTACATTTCAGACACTTAACAATATTTCTCAGATCTTTTAAGCTTTTGTCACCTGAAAGGCCTTTTTCTACAGAATATTTCTGGATCAAATCTTATGTTTGATGACTTGTCAGTCCATGTGGAATAATACAACCCTATGTCCTGTGGCCATTTGAATTTCATGCTGGAAATGATTGTTTCCAAATACCGGTAAGTGTCTAATCTGTACACTGGGATTTTCCAGAAAGATTTGCGGTCAGCAGAATTGCACATTTGAATGAACAGGAGAGTTCAGACCAATACTCATCTATCAGTAGCAACACAGATTTGGCAGTTAGATTTATTAATTTATTAATGTTTGCCTCAGCATTGGACTAATTACGTTTAATTTGTGGCAGATTTGATAAAATTTGCATAGGAAATCATTAGTGCTTTAAATAGTTGTCATTGCTCCAACCCTGTGGGCTGCGAGATGTAGAATAGATCTGATACACTCTCCTACATGCATCATGAGTGTAGGAATGCATGTTCCCCATAATTATTTGTTTTATGCTCCCCCATTCCAGACTCGGGGAAAAATCGAAAATACACCATGTATTTTTCTTTATTGCATATCCATCTGCTGATGTCAGCAATGGCCAAATTTGCTGACAACAATACAACTGTAAGATGACAGTTAATATCCTTGTAAACTACCATATATACATGCAAACAACAAAGATCTCTATCTGCCATAGCATAATGTGTCTGCAGATCAGGGTCTATGTTGTTTGTTCCACTGATAACTCATAACAAACTACACAGACTCAGATCTGCTGGTGCATTGTGCAGGGGCAGATCTGGATCTGTGCAATTTTCAGTTAGATTCATTTTATAAACAACTATACATGGTAATATATTTGACACCAAAACATAACAAGTTTCTAGTTACAAAGTCTGAAGAGAGGCACTGTATAGTTTTTGGCCTCGTGTTACTCTGACATTAATTCACTGATCCAAACCAAACCAAACTTCAGTATATATTTGCATATTTGTCAGGTCCAAGTGCAAACAACGTAGATCCTGATATGCCATCATGTGATGCACCAGCAGATCAGGTTGTGTGCTGTATGTTCCAATCATTATTCCTAACTAGCTGAATAGATCAAGATCCAAGTCTATGAAGTTTGCCATTAGATATGACTTTCATGCAAGTAGCTACAGTACCATAATGTCTGCTATTATTCAAATTATAATTAATATTTCATACATATTTTGTACAGATTTTTCCTTCCTGTTGAGGTTTCCATGAATGCTGTGAGCCTGTCCTTAGTAAATTTTTCTAGATACATATTAAAGCATGTGTAGTTTTCATGGTACAAGTATTTAGATATTTTTATGCCATTAATCAGAAAAAGACCCAGCATAAATTTTCTGCAAAGACATTACTTATATATTTTTAAAATATGTATACGAATGCACAGCATTTTAAAATGTTAGTTTATTTTTGACCATATAATACAAATTTTGCTTTATGTATAAACATTACATTGTTAGGAAGGGGCAATTACTTAGGTGTAAGAACTAATTCATAAGGGTTTTCACATTTTATGAGTTGAGCAAAGTAGGAGAAATGGTAACTGGAAAGTAGCAGCAAATTACCACAATTGGACATTTCAGAGTCGGCACAAATTACACCACAGCACAAACATGATGGATGGCAAAATAGAGAGGTGTGAGGCTCAGAGGAGAATAAATCAGCTGATTATAAATCAAAGTGTCCAGGTGGAAAGCTTACTTAGCAACATTTATATGCATGAGAGAATTTACATGTATATTCATTGTAATAATGTAATCAAAGGTCTCCCTGCTCAACACTAAGTCTGTTATTTTGCCATCAAGCTTATGATTCGTATGACCAGTGATGTGGTCAGTACATAGTGCATGAAAGGCAGGACTCCTATTGAACCTTGGACATTGCAAAGTGCAGAAAGCTGGAAAAAGTTCCGATTCTTGCATCATTTTCTTAGGGCACAATAAGCTTTTATTCATCATGTAGCTTAAAGCTGTGATCATATGTGTATATACCTACTGATAATAGACAGATGAAATAGGGACCAGTTACCATTGTGTTTTCAGGTTGTGCAACAATTATATTATATTATATTATACTAAATTGGAAAACTTCAATGTAACATTAGTAAAGTAAAACTTGACTTGAAAGACTTGACGGAGACCATCGGTATTAGTGAAGACGAGGCTAAAGGTGGTAAAAGTTTGAGCTTGAGTTCCCACCAACAGTCATTCAGAATGGTGTTTCATAAGTAAAATCCTCTTTGTTTGGTTGACACAGTCTCCACCTTCAACTCAGCCATGGACATTTTATGATCTCCAAGACCTAGCTCCTGTTTAACACCCCTATTTCTTTAAATTTAGATTTAGGAACACCTTATTGCATGGTTGGCAACAATTTGGTATTTTACAGACATTCAGCAAGCATAAGTAATTAAAATAAATAATAAAATCTTGAATTTTCAACAGAGGATTCTTGCATTCCCACTGAATAAATTTTTAATTCCTCAGCTATTTTCTAGAAATATAAAGGATTCCATATATTAAATTTTAGGAACCTAAAAAGTGCTTTTACTTGAATTATAAGCAAGATAATGTACAATTCAGTTTGAGTATAATCCAGAATCAGATTCTGAATGCTTCCCTTTGTGGTGGCAGACTAGTTCTAATGACTTTTTTGGAGAGATTACTGATTGTGAATGAGTTTTTCTTGTTTCCTTTTGGGGAGGAGGATATCAATCAAGACAGGTTGTAGTACTGTTGCAGCATAGTATTCAAATTTGTAGCATAAATATTTAAATTTTGAAAACAAAACTAATGTGGGACTGTTTTCTGTGCATGAGTTTTCAGTTGTTTTAAGTCTTGTGGTTAAGGGGTGGGGTTGTAGGCAGCTCGGTGCAGCTACTTAGATGTAGCAAGTCATTTGAATGTATTCAGGTGATTGATGTTTGAGTTGTCCAAGCTTACTGCATTGCTTGTGATCAACTTAAGTTATTTTGAATACGTAGAATTTATATTGAATGAATTCCGATTCAAATCAACACTAAAAACAAACTTATTTACAAATACAGGCTATTCCAACAGGTTGTTGTTTTTGTTGAATGATTGTCATGGTGATTTTCTTGGAACTTAAAAGTGGTTGTGGATTTGCATATTTTTGTTCAGTTTTTTTTCTTAACTATCATCAATTTTAGTTGACGGTTTATTCTGTATAGAAGTGACTGCTTGAAGAAAATATTTCTTTTTCCAGACTTTTTGGAGCATATGTCAACTTTGCACCATTTGTCATTAAATAAGTTTCCTCCCAAAATGAGTCATTGAAGGAAGCATATGCTTTCAGTTGATATATAGAGGATCTTTCATGAGTGCTCATTGCAAACAAAATTTATGCAACATGTTGAAACACTTTAAACATTTGAGAGCCTTCATTTTGAAACGAGCACAAATTAAATTTTTTTTATATCATTTTGTACAAAATGTTGATTTTATTTGACCAAATCATGTAATATTGTTGTGAAAGACATATACCTTATCCAAAATTTTAAAGTCTTTTAGCCTATATTCTATCATGTCATATGCAGTGTTTATATTTTTAACAATTTATCTTCCTATGTGTTTTTGTGCAATTCTTAATTTTATTTTTTATTTTACATGTAATTGGCACCATGAAGCCGCTACAGTGCAACAAGGTGCCACCTGAATGCTGTAACATACATACATACATACATATTTTCATAATGCTATGACACATGTTATTACAAGTGTTGCATTTATGGAAATTATGATATATGTGTATTAATGTAATTAAACTGTAGTTGTGTGTTAAAAGTATGCATCAGAATAAACCAGTCCATACTGTATGTCATCCCCTTCTTGCATGTCTTCTTGCAGTAATGACATTTCTTTTAGTTACACCATATTAGAATGCTGCAATAATTGTCTATTAATGCTAAGTGTCTTAATTAGCATGATGACTGTGAGATGAAGGAAAGGTATATTCTACGACTGAGAATTTAGGGAGTAAATTTCCCCTGCCATGTGAATGAAATGGAAGAATTTTCAGAATATAGGTGTGATTTAATGAAGAAATAAATTAAGGATTTAAAAATATATTATACAGTTTCTTGCACATGTTACATATATCTATTTTGGCACAATTGTCTGTAGAAATTAGCAAGAATCAACCGATTGCACCTCTCAGAATAGAATGGAATTGTCCTAAATGTGGGAGTGTTTTCCTTTAGTTCTTTTAAAAGTCATGGGAAATACAGTAGCTGCTGACAAGGATGAAGGCTCACTTGAAGCACAAATGTGACAGGTCAGACTAAGGAGGAGGTTTGGTATGTTTAAAAATCCATGAGAAAACTCCTTAAGATGCACCCCATATGTGCTTGCACATAAAAAACATTAACTGACTCTTCGTATTTATGGTTGTGTGTGCTTACTCATGAATGGGTCAGATCATAATGCATTGTTGCAGCCTTTATTTTGAAAGCACTGAGAGACAGGAATTGCAGTGCAAGGCCTTCAGTGTGTATGCATATTTATCTTCAACCATATTATGTGCATATTTCTGTATTTTAATTAAGACAGTAGCATGCACCTGATAGATTGAATTACACAAGTATGTGATATTCTTCATTGTTCTCTTTGATGACTTATCTGATGTGAGCTAGAATTGAGATGTTTTATTGATTGAATTTAAGTGCCTGCCAGGTAACTCAGGTACAGAACATTGGCACACTAAGGTTGCATTTTGGACAATTTCTGTGTTGATAATACATTTTTTCAGTGTCTGCAGCTTAGATGTATTTTTTTTTTTATCAGTGCCACTTTTGAATGCATTTTAGACTCTCCATCAGTTATGTTTTATATTTTCCTAATTTGACTCACTTACCTAATAAAATGTATACTATTACTACAGTTAAATCCTAATTTTATTGTGCTGTGTTGACCCTAATTTTTCATCTTTGTTGCAAAGGAAGATTGAATAAAATAAAAGAGGGGTTGGCTTTTAGGTCTCACGGACTCATGAAAGACCCAGAAAATGAAGATAAAAGATTGTTACAGTTCATTTTCGACTGAACTGAACATAAAACAAGATGACTTACTAAATACAGTGTACCAAAGATGCTTTAGATGATCAGTGTAAATTGATTGATGGAAATTTGTTGCTGATTTTGATCAGCTTGAGCACAAATTGATAACACATGATTGATGTTCATGTGTAGATAATGTAGAAAGACTTCACCAAAATGCATGTAGTCCACTCGTTTATCATACAGATTTCCAGTGCCACCATTCCTTGGATTTTCTCTGTAGAAAGCTCTGTATATGTACCCTACCTATCAGAACTAATTTAGCATTCTAGAGCATTTTTGTCATAAGCATGATACAATAGTCCCTCACCATATACTGGGGTACATTATAAATAGTACATTGAAACTCACTATAGTAATACATTGGTCCCACATTATATATAAAATTTATGAGGAACCATAGAATTCATCTGTGTTATAGGTAGGGTCACCTTATACTGGGGTGCATTGGTTACTTACTATAACACTGATTGGGGAACTGTAAAAGTATTTATGTGATATAATCAAGGTCACCTTATACTGGGGAATATAAAACAGTACATTGGTCCATCATTATAACATTGTTCAGGAAAGCCATAGATGCATACTGTGATATAAGAAAGGTCACCTTATAATGGGGGTACATTAAACACAGTACATTGGTCCCGCTCAATAACATTGTTCATAGAAGCCATAAATGTGTTCTGTATTATAGACAAGGTCACTTTATAGTAGAGAACATTATATATAGTATAGTGGTCCCTCACGATAACACTGTTCAGGGGAGACAGAATCTAATATGATATGTGTGGTCATCTTATGCAGGGGTACATTATTTTGAAGAATATCCAATGAATACACTGATATCCATGACTATACCTGCATTACATCAATGGCTACATTGAAGTAAATTATTGTAGATGTCTTTTGTATTGTCGTTGACAGTTAATCTGTGTATAATTGCAGCTTTTGGTTGCATACATACACTTTCAACCTTTTTAAAAAGATAAACTGCAGAAGGAAAATTGAAAGAAAAAAGTCTTAAAACAAATACATGTTAATAGTGAAAATCTATGTAATGTCCATATTTCATGGGTCTTTTTTTGATATAATGTAAAACAAGGACAAGGTCAAGAAATTACCTCATAGCAGCACATAATTCTGAATGTTGGTCACCAGATTTCTCAGTTATGTATGAAACCGGTTAAAACCAGTATGATTATGTCAGAATAATGAGTTAGAGCTTAAAGTCCATTATGAAAGATATAGGGGGCTCTTGATGCAATCAACATTGGAAGAAATGGAAAACATTAAAGATTTATAGCTGGAATAAACTGCATTTTTGAACTAGGGGTAATTTATTGTATCAGATTATCCTGGTGCTACTTGAAAAATGATGATATTGGACAATTTAGACCCAAGTACACTTGAGAGAAGCATTCAGTATCAAAACCAGTCCAGGGTTTCTGGACATATTTATGTTTATGTTATAAATCATCCCCTGGTTATGCCATCAAGTCATCAACTGTCACTCTTGTGGATGTGGAATTTCGGTCATACATATCTCTTTTCATTTGCTTAGCAGTATTAAACATAAAAGATGAGCAATAATCTCACCTCAGTTTGTATTGTTTAATGATTTGACTTAATCACACTAGCAAAGTTTACCCCCCTCCCCCAAACCACTTTGTTTACTTCCTTGACATTATTAAAGGTTTGTTTGTTCATTTTGTTGGTTTAATGTCATTTTTCAGCACTTGATAGGATATACATAGCTTGGCAAACATTTTTTGTTTCTAATAAGAAATGATTTTGGAAATACATTTGTTATTCATTATTAAAAAGTTAAAGGCTAAATTTACTATTATTAGAGGCGGCATTACCAAGCCATCTTCCTCGCACTGAGTTGTCTCACCTTTGGTAGCATAACACTCATGCCACACTGCTATAAATTTGGCAGAACGTTTTGACTACTAAGAGGAAAAATGAGAAATACTTTTATTTGCAGTCTTGGAACACAGGGTTGATGTTGTTACAGGGAAGCATGTGGCAGGCATCAGAATACACAGATGTAATCTGAGCTATACATATATGGTTCTTTTATCTTATTATTTTTGTAAAAATACTATTTGTGATAACTTAGATAGGATGCAGTCAGTGTTCTTGTGTACTTATGTCTAGAAACAATTGGTTATGGTTCAGATGACTACGGGATCAGAACAGTGTTATGACAGTGATGTAGTTTGAAGTGTGAGCTGTCAGTAGCGTGACCAATACCATGCTGTCAATTTTTTTTCTTCTTTCAGTTCAGTATTTATGCTCAGGCAGTTTTGTGACTATGGGGTCAGATTTTGCTTACAACAGTACTACAGATGGGATAGAATAAAATTCAGTATTTCCTGATTCCCAACTGACCCTTTTCTGACAGACTGAACTTTTTTATATTTTTATGGTTCTATTGAGTGAACATTATTTCTGGAAAATTTTAAATCTGGTCTGTTATGAAAAGGCGGGGGGGTGGGGGGGGTGGGGGGGTGGGTGCTATGGTTGGCAACAAAAAGCTGGAACAGTCAGCTAACTGATAAAACACAGATTTTTGTGTTTGCCTTCATATTACATGTCAGATATTGTGGTTCTGTTTGGAGTAATAATGATACAAAGATCAAGATATCTGAAATTTGAAAAGAGAGCTGCTTTTTTTAAAATGCCGATATAGAAAAAAATGTCAAGAAATCTTTTTAAAGTCCAAGGGTGGCTTCCTATTCAGCAGTTTGTTGCTATTACAAATCCTTGCATATTTTGGCTTCTGATGATCTTGCAAGTAACTTTAAATTTGTGGAAACTGTACATATGTATGAATGGAGCATCTCAAACAACATCAATTTGTATTTGCTTAAACAAAATTCTGAATTTTATAAAATGAGTTGGGTTTTTTTTGTGAGCCAAAGTATGAAACTCCATTCAACTCTGTACAAGTTAGCTGACTTGTCCAATAGTTTTAAGAAGCATCTGAATCAACTTTTGATAGAAACAATAATTTGATTCCTTTAGTGCAATTCACTTTTACTCTTTAAAACAATGCACTTTCATGTACTCACCAGTAATGCCTTGTATGGATTTATTTTCCTTGCTGCTTGAATCCTTTATGTTCTTGTCTGTAATGCCCTATTCATATTTAATAGAATCAGTGTGTCGTTTATTTAATGTTTAATAGCTTTATTACTTAAGGACACCAGAACTTCTAATAAATGCACATGATATGCATTTAGTTATTGAAGGCTGCATTGAATATTGGTTTGTTGACCAAATGGGCTTCTTTAAATAAATTTATTATTATTATTATTATTATTATTGTTATTATAACTCTCTTGTGCATACTGGTCCATGCATTAACCTATTGCAGCATGATTGCACTATGTATTTATTAATATAGATCTTCCCAGAAATTGTTGAGATATGCAGTAAGTTTGCTGGGACTTTCACACACAGAGGGAATGTCACCTTGGAATGGGGGAGGGTTTTGGTTTTTAAGGATGGTGGGTTACACTTTTAGTAAAAGAACAGTATCATCTAAGGATTTAGAAAATGTGTGATAAATAGTTTTACCTTTTAACAAATAAGAATAAAACTTCCAGTTGTTTAACTTTATCAGATTGACTGTGATCATTAAATAAAAGTTGCACCACATTCTATATGCATTAGAATTAGAAAGAAAAGCAGACATTACCACTGAATACAGAAAGTTGCATGTCTGCCAATGCACAATATTGTTGATAATAAGCTCTTAAAAACTAGACAATCAAAGAATGCGTATCATTGCTCAGTGCTAAAAATTGCTTTGTTAGAGCTCGATTCTAGTGGTTGATCAGTATGTCTGACACATTTCCTGGAGGAAACACTAGAAAAGCAGCAAATGTATTCACGGTTCATGCAGTCTTGTAATTGGCACTGATTCCACAAGTTATTATATTGTGTACAGTTTCAGAAATGGGGAAGTATTTCTGTATTAATGACATTTTTAAGTAAATTATGAAATCAGTGTTATAAAAGAAAGTATTATGGTAAGATGGGATCTTTAAGCTATGTGCTACAGTAATGAAAGTGTAGAGCAAAGGTTTGTGGTGGGGCTAAGACTTTATGATGATGGGGGAACAGCTAGTGCTGCTGACACTAAGGGGTTGTGGTCCTGGTACTGTATATCTTGTTGGCCTGAGAAGAACACTTTGTTTTTGTAGGTCTCATCAGTATTCTAGTATTTGCTGTAATTTAACTGTACTTTACTAGATTATTTTCGATTTACACCCAAAATGCACCGCTTGTCTCGAACGTTTTTAGCAGTTTAGTGTGGTTTGTTTGTGATTGATGCACTCTTATGGGCAATCCACCAGGACTACCACAGTGTTAAAGTTACCATATATAGAAACTTACAAGTCAACCCAAACTGCAAACAACAAAGATCCTGATTTGCCAAGCATAATGTGCCTGTAGGTCAGGGTCTATATTGTTTGTTCTACTGATTACTCCTAACAAACTGCACATGCCCAGCTCTGCCAGAGCATTATGTGCTGGCAGATCTGGGTCTGTGCAGTTTGCAGTTGGTCTTGACACATATTTGATATATATATATATATATATATATATATATATATATATATATATATATATATATATATATATATATATATATATATATATATATATGGTATGATAAATGCAGAAGTGTGGTGTAAAATGAAATGTTAATCATCAAAGAAGTTCAGACTCGTCTATTAATTATCCTAGGTCAGATGGTTTATATAGACGGAAATAAAGTGGCCTTTTTACATCTTTAATCAAAAAGAAACATTATGCAGAATTAATTGCTTTAATTTCAGCCAACAGTATCTGCCAAAAATTGTTTGAAAAGAAAAATTGATATAAAAACTTTATTGATCATTTAAATCTAAAGGGAAACAAGTTCATCATCAGTTACTTAGCATGGTCTACTTTTTTCAGCTTTTTAGAGCTATGTTGTCAGTTCTTAGTTTGATATTATGCCGTTTATTTTTCTGATTGTTACAAGAAAAACCTATTATTCATTCACCTTGGTCCCTTTTTCTTTATTTACTTGTTATAGAAATACTTAGAAGATACTTTTAATGGCCAAAGTGCCAGTATAAAAGGGAGTATATTTCTATATTAGATCATTCGAAGCAATTTGCCCTTGAGGAAAATTGCTTGATATTCTGAGCTAATTGGACTTGACAGATCGATTAACAGGTGAAGCTGAATACCTTTGGAACCAACCATTTCATTTCCAAAGGGGAGGGGGTCTAAGATTTTCTTTTAAACCAGGATTATTTTATTTTCTTTCACCTTAAAATATTTTTTTCCCCATTATTCGATATTATTGGTTTGTTTACAAATCAGAGCAAGAAGATTAGTTCAAGCTATGTGGGGTCAGAAATTTTAAACCCTCCTCCTGAAAATTAAATGTCCAGTTCCTTTTTGAGTAATGCATGGTTGACAGTGGGCTGTAGAAGGGAAGCATAAATATGGGTAGATAACAAAGTCTCATGGCTGTCATATACCACCTTCCCATAATGTGCAATTAGCAGAGTTTTAAATTATTTCTTTATAGTACTTTATAACTTAGATCAAGACTTCAGAAAGAACATTTAACAGTATATTAATTCATCCGGTTATCAGTCAATAAATCAAGCAACACATTTTTGTTCCATACTGGTATGCTCCGATATAAGATGAAACTTCACAAGCCCTTTTTTTCTTCAAATATACATATTGTTTTTCAGGTCAGTCAGATTTCATCAGTTACAAGTATGGTGATCAAGGACTACATACCGAGGTTGAAGATGGAAAATCTTCGTGAAAAAGAATTGCTAGCAACTTCCATAAAAGAGACTAATGACCACATTGTCCGTCAGTCAGTTTCCCGCTGTCTCAGAGTTGGCATACCATCCATTGAGATTCATAGAAACAAACTCACAAAAAAAGTGAAACTTTTGGATGTGAAACTTTCTTTCTCATACCAGGAGAACTATCAAACAGAGACGTTGAGACTTGAAAAACAGCTGGTTCGCCATGGAAACAAATGGGTGTGGTCACCAGATGATCCCAACAGTAAAAATATTATCACCTTTCCATACATTCCGGGGGATAGAGTGAATTTGAACATTGGCATCATTATTCACAAAACCAAAAAACATGGAGTTTTTGGAAAAGAGACCATTACTACACAAGCTGGCACAGTAACAGAGTGCGTGGTCTTGGCAAAGAGCAATGGTGTCGGAATGGGGCTTCCATTAAACAGCACAATTACACATAACATTAGACTTTACTTTAATCTGAATGGTTATGGCCACATTTTGACCTTGAAATTAAGACTTGAACAAGAAGCAGAGGATCATGGGCCATCCATGTTATGGTTAAGGCCAATGTCCTCTGATAAACGTTTCAGAAGTTCCCTTTCAGCAGCTCAGCTCCTGCAAGGAAATAATCTTCCACCAAAAGAAAAGGAAGAGGACTTTCGACACAAAATGTATATATGCAATCATCAAAGGTGAGTAAAGAATGAATGATATAGCTGCATGATACTTGTCCCCATGCCGTGTAAACCCCTCGGGTTATGATATGAAAATCACAAAGCATTCTCAAAGAATTTTGTTTAAATGGGGGGAAAAAAGTGCTAGGGTCAGCAATGAGAAACAGGGACAATGGCCAACTGGAAAAACACTTCTTTTATTTTTGGTCTTATGATGCCCATCCATCGATCAGCCTATTATGAGTTTTGTTTCTGTAAAATGTGAGTTGTTCACCATGTAGTGTTAGTCAGATTTGTTGATAGGCTTGTGTATGGGTAAGGAAGAACTATATATATGCATTCAGGGTCATAAGTTCAAAGGTTGAGGTCACTGTTACTGAAAGAATATGTGGTTCATGCACATAAACTCAAATTCTCCACCGTCTGTATCCAACAAAATTTGTGGATAGGTTGCGGTTGTGATAAGAACCACATTATTTGGGGGTTGAAAAGTCAAGCATCACTATGCCTCTAAGAAGAAAAAAGGTTTCTGCACATTAACTGGAATTCTCAATCATCTATGTTTACCAAACTTGGTGTATGGTTTGCACTTTGGGTAAGGAAGAAAGAACTGTACTGATTGTGGGCTCAAAGGGTAAGAGGTCAAGATCGCAGTGACTGAAAGAAGAAAATTGATTTGCACATTAAGATTAATTCTGCATCACGTTGACAAAACTTTAAGCATGGTGTACAGTGTGGTAATGAGGAAGCATATTGATTCTGGGGTCGAAGGTTAAGTTCATTGTGACTAGAAAAGGTATTGTTTTGCAGAAAACTTTTCACTGTTTACATAGAAGACTTTTGAGCACAGTTTGGTGTATAATATGCCATTCACCATAATATTAATTACTTTTATCTTTGTTTTGTTTGCGACTGCTCTGGTGGTCTAGTGGTTAGAGCATTCGCCTCAGATGCGGTAGGTTGTGGGTTCGATCCCTGGCCAAGTCATACCAAAGACTTACAAAAATGGTACTAACAGCTGCCTTGCTTGGCGCTCAACATTAAAAGGGTAATGTTAGGACTGGTTGGCCTGGTGTCAGGATAATGTGACTGGGTGGGACATCATGCTACATGTCTGTGGCATGATGCCCCAGTGGTAGACATCACTATAAACTGTTACACTGCAGACATTGTAGCAATATGACTGAAAAATTGTTAAAGCTACGTTTAAAAAAATCCAGATTGTTTTGTTTGCCTTTTTGGGGATACCACACCTAAACTTACAAGTATATAGCCAATAATGTACTTAAGGATCCATTCTTCACACATTGGCCAGATTCTTGTCTACCAGACTCTTACCAATCTCGAAAGCATCATGAATTACAGCCTTTTTCAGAGAGTAAATGTTATTCAGTTTGAATGGGAAAGAGATGATGATGCTCTGATTGGGAATTAGGTATTACTTTTTATTGGCCGTGACACCAATGGTGGAGTCAAGTAGATGAACATTTTTTTAAAAAGCTATTATTATAGGTTATTACCATGTTTGTATGTTAAACAGTTTTGTCCAAAAAGAGTGTTTTTAAATTTTGAAACATTATATTTTACCAGTTGCAAATAAAGGGAGATTTTATTTTTTAGCTGAAACAACCCTTAGAATTGTAGCAGGAACAATCCTCCAGTGAATTTCTCAGTGTAAGCTGAATTGCTCTCAGCTAAAAAATCTCAATATGGTCAGGTCAGATGAGCTCTTCTTTACAACTCAGTGAAGTAAAAACCAAGTGGAAATAATAGTACAGTGGTTTCAAGTTAATCTGAAATGTGAGCTGGGAGTAAAATAAAAATACAAGAGTATTTGGCAACCTTGGCACTCCTGTCCCCTTCTATTGTAATCTTGATTGGCTAATGCAAGGGTATATTTGCCAGTCAACTTTTAATTGGTTGCATCAGTGTCAGTAATTAATTTATTTTCTGTTTTATACATTAGTACCAAGGAATGGATGATCCTTGAAAGAAACATATTTAGGATACTGTTTGCATTGATGTTGTATTTTTAACATGCATTCTGAGAACAGAAACTACGTAAGTATTCTCATTAAAAGAAATAGGGGACTACAATCCGTTTTTATTTGTACAGTTTGATTTTATTGGATTGTACATTTTTATGAGCTTAACATTTTAATGGAATTTATGTTCACAGTTTTATTATGAAACAACTAAATGGCACAAATTTCTCTGTTCAAATAATTTGCAATATGGTATCCTATACATTATGGAATTATTTCAGGCTCGATGAATTATATAAAAGTTTAGCTAGAGCAGAGTGTATATGTATTAACAACTGGACCAGCCTAACTTCCTCGAGTATAAAGGATGTATGGAAGTATTTTGTGAAAAGACTTTCACATTGTGGAAGAAATGTTTCTTGTAGCAATGTGTTTAAAATAAGGACTCCTCAGAAAAAATAATCCTGTTTTCAAATGAAGCGGGAGAGGGAGATTTTCCCTTTTAACTTTCAGTTTTCAAATTGACCTTGGTTTTTATAGGAAGCCCACACCTACTTCATGACAAATATGTTGGGCTGCTGGCCCCCTTGTCTTATCTTTGGAGAAATACTGTACTTTAAAGAATTCTTACAGCTGGTGAGTCTTTTTTCAGTGAAGGTGTAAATTTAACATCTTAATTTCAGCAGAGTAATGTATTTGACTCATCTGTTCGTAGACCATAAGAGGATTTAGGGTGTTCGGCATCCAGCTTCCAGCCATTAGTACAATTTTGTTACCACTACTCCTCCTCTTGGAGGATTGCCGTGAATCTTTACATACACATAAATCTCATGGTCTGATTGGTTTTTCTAAATGAAAATGGCGATGCTCAGACATCCAATATGGCTGCCCAAGTCATCATCTTCTTGGAATTGTGTTATCGTTATTACTTTGGAATAGAAAGTCATACTGCCATGGAGTTTTCACCAGAAGTATTTTTATAATGTCTATTATCAGATTGGGGTGGGGTACTCACCCTAAGCCAGAAGGGGTTAGTTCTTCAGTGACTGTTATCTCAGAAAGAAGTGACCCTTCACACCACCAACCTAGAAATGTGGGCAGTGTTCGTAGTCCTTCGTGAAGGTGTCATCCTCATAAGGAATCATTATTTTACAATCTTGTTTGCCTTCTCCCTTAACTCTAGTTGCAGTCTTATCTTTTCTTTGGAGATAAAAAGGTTTAGTATCTGCTATTAAGGGGTATTAGGGAAAAGTTCACAAGATGAGTTTATCATGTGCCACTCTTGTTAAAATATTTAAAGGCAGGTCTCTGAGTTTATCATGTGATAAATACTGTAAAATGTATTTTTCTAGCATGGGGACATGTCATTTTGTTATCTTAAGCTAATAATTGATATAGCTACACAAAAGACCATTAAGATCATTGCAGAATTTAATTCTGGACAATTTAGTCTGAGTTCTTTGCAAAATTTTTATGGGATTTTTGTTTTCTCATCCTTTTGTTTATTCATGTAGGTTAGTGAATTATCAGAGAAATCCGGTGCTGGAGTGTTGGTCAGTTCGCCGTGCTATCAATGATAGCGAAATCCCAACTGGCATACAGATCAGACAAGTTACTGGTGGACAGACAGTTGCATATCTCATTCCAGTTGTGGTAACGGAGCAGGAGGTGAGTATAGTTACATACTTTGTTTGTTTACACATGCATATGTAAACCAGTTGTGGTCAGCTGGTAGAGCAATTACTTCTTATGCATTGATGATGTCTGTCAATCTGGCATCAACTTTGCTACCAGGGTGTACATTTAGTTTGTTTTCTCAGACAATATAACATGAATTTCAATGTAATTGTTAAATGAGGAGTACTTCAGTGATCTTTGAAAACTAGCTAACTATGACCTATATTTTATAATGAAATTAAAAGACCCATTTAAAATTAGATTATTGGAAATAATAGTTAATGGTTCACAGCTTAAAGGAATACTCCAAAGAAGCTTTATAGAAGGGACTAACAATTCTTTGAAATTATTTTTAATGGCTTCATAGAGGTTCGACTGCTAAGTTTCAAGTAAATTTTCAATCTCAGTCTTGAAGGTTTTGTGTATGAAATGCACAAAAATTGGCAGCAACTTCACCCAGCCCCACCCCGCAAAATTGGTACCACTGAAATTGGTACTCCTCCAGGGTCTATTCTAGAATTGACAATTTTTGGGCAAATTCTACCATCCATTTGCATAAATGTGGGGTGGGGATTCCTGGACATACAGTGGATTTAATGAACAAATAATGGTCTGGTTTGAAATCCCGTTGATTTTTCTTGAAGATTTACCCTGCTGCACCACAAATAGAAGTGATTCGACAGTTTTTTAAAATAAAATCTATCAGAAAAGATACCTTGTATTATTAACCTATATATCTACTTTGCACGCACCTAAATTTGCTTTAAATTATTTATTCATCAGGTTTGCATAAATGTATGTCAGGTGACACTGATCATTTGTTTCATTTTGTTTCATTAAGTTTTCACCATGGATCTACCTTTCATAGATAAAGGATATTACTTTAGGATGCACTGTTATGCTGGTAGATCACCCCTGCCCCACACTATACCCGCCTGCCCCGCCCCCATCAGCTGTACTTTTCTCAGCAGACTTTGGCATGTTTCCAAGAGCATTGACCTTTGAATTAACCAGTAAAGTACTCTGACTGTAGTTATGCTAGTTCTATTATTTGATACCTCTGTGCATCTAAGATAAGTTTTGAACTATTACTCCATGAGTGATAATATTGGGGATTTAGAATAGACCCATTTGCACTCTCCTGCATGTTTTATGAGGTGATTCTGGAGGCAGAAACTAGGCTATACTGTGGAGTATTCCTGGGGAGGCACTTCATTCCAAGTGCCTCAGTACTAAATAACCTACTTATGTTGCTGAGCCATAAAGCTCCAAACCAAATACACTTATAGTGTCTGGAGACAAGTTCCAGCAATGCTTTGTTATTAACTGAGTATTATAAATTGTAAGCTCTTCCAGGTCACTGCACCCAACTGACATATTCAAGTTTCTTGTTGATCTGGAAAGGAACTAAAACTATTTTTGTTGTGATTTTTCTTTTTGTTATAAAAAATTCACATAGCATAAGCAGTGTTTAATTTGTCTCAGTGGAATGATATAAGAGTTTATATTAAGCATAGCTGCAGGCAAATATCCATTTTTTTTAAAGGACTGGTTGTATATTTTTGATGAATTTTGACAGTTTGATGAAAAAAGTACCTTCTTAAGATCTTAGAAAGTTACGACATTCTTTTAATTACACAAGTGGTAATTATGTATGATATGAAGATCTTTTATTGAGACAATGACAAATATCAACTAGTTCGGACTACATGTAATGCAATTAACCTACATTTGTCTCAGCTTTAGGGGAATGTAAATGTTGTCAATACCAGTGGAATGCAGAAACAGAAGAACCAGACTAATGTGCAGTGCATGCAGCCCAGTAAAGAACAATTAAATATAGAATTTACATGTAGGGTAAAAGTGACCTTGACCTGTGTATTATTTTCACAGCCAGGTTGGGAAATGTGCATGATGACAGTTTTCTTCCAAGAGCTACTTACTGTCACAGTCCCAATAAAATATCTTTTTAACGCCAGATGCTTTAACATTTACCAATACGCAGTGTACAAGTGCAATATTCTTTGATGCATTTGCTGTCTTGTCAAAATCATTGTGTTAAATGAACATTCTTTGACCTTATTATATGCCCTATCCATCAAAGGACATCTTTTCTTAATGTTTGTGTGTCATGTAATTAAAAATTATATGTATATGGAATACAGTAATTGGCTCATTTCTCTTCTCATTATCTTGTACATTACTTGGCCTGACTGCATGTGGCAGGTAAAACTTGATTCCAACTTTTCACTAATAGTGTCTTGTGTGATCTGTCAGTTGATATGGAGCCTTAGTTATATATAAATTATTCAGATTTTTTATGAATCGACCATGTTTTCCACAATAGTTTAATAACTGGTGTAGAAGTACTGCTCTCCCTTGTTATAATACGTTCATTATAATGCAATTCCAGATATTATACAGTACCTGTATTGACCCTCTGAACAACAGTCTGCCATTAAAAAAATGGCTGCCATTACTAAAAAAGAAAATGCTTTTAAGCAATAATCTGAATAAAATTTGACCATACTTGACAGAAGGCATTCCTGTATGAAGACCTATCTTTTATTTATAAAAAGATTTCAATCAGCTATAGATAATCCTTTCAAGTGACATCTTCAAAACAACTAAATGGTATTTACTTGAGCATCCTGGAGCAAGAAGACCTTTCAGGTCTGTAAAAATTATGCCAATCTACTATCAAAAAAGTCACTGTTTATACAAACAGTGCCAATCTGCCATCACCTATGGCTGCTGTTACTGAAAAAAGAAAAGTTTTTAATAACTCCTTCTAAATTACTTGTGTGACAGGAATTTGAGTGGAAGAGCCTTTGCTTGAATGTTATTTAGATTTATACAAAAGAGGATGTTCTGTCTTCACTGACTGAGTGGTCTCAATCACTTGCCTTTTACCAATCACTGTCATCTCTCCTCTTTCCATGTGGTTTTGTGTTTCAGGCTTAGTCAATGTGAGTATGTGAGAAATCTTGCCAATAGCTTCCTAGAGGTCTTTGATTCTTACCTGGGTTTTCACAGGTTCTTTTTCCTCCAGTTTATTGCCTGCCATATATAACCCGTCATGTGCTGAAAATGGTGTTAAACCCCCCTCCCAAAAAACAACTGTTCTGCCATAATTAAAGTAGACAAGTTTTATACAACTTTATTAATAATATAAGTGATGAACAGAATTTTGACCGACATTGACTTTGAGAGCATCATTGACAAATGACTCTGATGTTTGATCAAATATGGGTTAAGATAAATGTTTTAATAACGTACAAAATGAAAAGCAGTCGAGTCATTTCAGTAGAAAGCATCCTACTGATTTGGATTTCTTAGTCAACTGCTCTTACGTTTGGCCATTAGGCTGATGTCAGTCAGGCCAGTGATCTTAGTCCCACTTGTGCCTCTTGTTCTTACTACATATTTATAAATGATGCCTAGCTCCAATTAAATATTTTCCAACAATCTGATACAGAGTTTCTTAATTCCATATTGGCACAGTATAAAAACTGGAACTACTTTATGACATCATTATACAAAATGAAACCTAACCAACCAGTTTTTTTTGAGAAGTTAACATTAGGTGTAGAATTGAAACAACTGTATTATTAAAATAATTTTGGTTAGTTTTGTCATTTTTATTGTCCAACAGCACAGTGTAGTATGGGCCTGACTTCAGTTGTGAATTCGGCAGATTTCATTCTGTTGCAGGACTACAAACATACAAATGGAAAATGGACAATATACTTGGTGTGTATTGTACACACTTGAGATTATACAGTTTTCCATAACAACTTAATATGAGATTATGCTCTTGTACAAGAGTCATACAGCGCCATAAAAAATGTATACCACAATCTAATGTGCAGTAAGCAATAGGACTCCACTAAAATAAGTTTGTATAGAATTTTATGGGTCATCCTTGGTGGATCATGTATTTGTATATTTGTATTGAAATGTTTATTATGCATGCATGCAACTAGTGTATCAGTGTTATTTAATTGTTATACATATTACTGCTTGTGTTATTTGCTTCTCCTACTAAAATAAATTTAGTATTATGATTATTATTGTTGTTGTTGTTGTTGTAGGGTTTAACGCCATTTTTCAGCACACGATAGGCTACACATGGCGGCCAGTATTAATGGTGGAGGAAGAACCTGGGAAAACCCTGGAAAGAACCACCGACCCACGAGACGCTACTGGCAAGCTTTCTCACATACCCACGTTGGCCGAATTGGAGACTTGAACCCATGCAGACAGAGGTGAGATGGCAATGATCCGTAACGGAGAACGCTTTAGACCACTCGGCCACTCGGGGCCCCGATTATTATTGTCTATAGTGTTCAGTTGAAATCATAAGTAGAACAAAATAGCTCTCACCTTTGACTGGTTTTAACAAATCTAACCAGAAATTTTTTCCTGAAAATCTGAATGGGAGTTAGATATTAGTAAAACTTTATTTTTACAAAAATACTCAAGGTAAGTATAAAAAGTTGTACACAAAAGAAGTCAGTGATACATTTAATTATTATTTTTTCTAGGAGATGTGTCAGTTTTGGTTTTAGATTTGCTGCTGCTTCAGAATGAGTATTTATATTGATATACTTTGTTTTATCACAAACTATCTATTTATAGAAATAATTTTTCATTTGTAAAAAACCATACATCGGAATTTCATCCAAAAACATTTTATTCCACTTGATTGGTTTTTAAAAATTAATCATTAATTGACGAGCTGACTTACTACCTTGAAAATATGTGGCATCTGTTTTTCTTAATTTGGACCTGGACTTAACATATTTTGTTGTGAAGGTACTTACTATGTGCTGACGAATCATGAAATAAACCATGTGGCTTAAGGGACTGCTGACACAAACCATGTGGCTTGAGGGACTGATGTAATATCTCTTGTACAGACCCTGAGGCAATTGTTCAGTTATCAGTTTTGATAAGTCAGGGGGATAGGCTTTCACAACTCTTTGGTCAGGTGTGACAGAGTTTAAACCATTGAAATAACTAATCACCAAACAAGCTTAGTCTGTTGCACTGCTGTTAAATATCTATCTGACAAAGAAGACACCTCTGTTAATTGTCTGACAAAAAATTATGTGTAGACTAGACTTAGTCACATTTATCATTGAATTAAGCTTAGTCACCAACATCTTGATTGTTCAACAAAGAAACAGTCTGTAAATTAGATCTAGTCGCTGTTGAATTTTTCTTCAATAAGGCATGTATTTTTAGTGGAAGAGTTGATGTAATGGTATTTGATGACTGATATCCAGTTGCTCGGAGAATGTGCCAGTCAGAACCTTTGTTCTACTGGACATGTTCAAAAATACTTGGATTTCAGAAAATGCTACCTTCAGTGACATATTTTAATTTTTTTTTTTTAATGTGGTTCAAATCCAGCATTTGGATCAGTTCAGGTAGGCTGTTGTGGTGTGTTCCTGGTCAAGGCATTTTGCTTAACATGTTTCATCCTGATGTGACTCACATGTGCAGATTGTGCAGATGTACAATAAAATACTAAAAATCCAAATCCCTAAAACTCAACAGCTCATCCCAAAATTAGGCACACTGCATCATTATGGCAGGTTTATAAAACTTTAATACAAATTTTTTTAAACTTATTTCATTCATTTGAAATCTTTCTTGCAATAATTGCTACAAAAAAGGGGAGGGGGTAGATTTCAGCTGCTACTTCATCTTGTCTATAAATAACTATATTCAGTTTTTTAATCTCATATTTGATCTAATCATCTTAGTGTCAGATAAATACAACAGTGTATATTTTAGTCTAAATTTTGAAAAGTCGTCTTTTGAATAAAAAGATTTTCTCGTATTAGCAAACCATGCCTTTAGTTTTTATTAAATACTGCCTCTGCCCCCTCCCTCCCACATCCCACCCTGTCTCCTGTATTTTGAAATGTCATCCTTTTCAGCTGGCAAGGCATAATTTCCCCCATGATGTTTGGGTGTAGAATAGATCTTGATAGAGCCAATGTCAGAATGATGTTCATAATAAATGTCAATGAAGTCTGAATATTGAAGTGCAGGCAGGCAGTCAACAGGTATCACTTAGTGTTAAAAAGGAGGATGCTGGGCCCTTAATGATATTAGAATGATTGTCTGCCTGCACTTTTGAATATTATTACTGAATCGGGCATTGATTGTTCACACATTCTGACTTTTGAATTATAATTAATGACCTGCCTAAAAATAGGCACAAAGACACTAAATATAGTTCTGAATTAATTAATATTTTTTCTGAGTCCAGGCTATATTTTGTTGAATGACCTACATTGTACTTTTGACTTCTGTCATCAAGTGAGACATTTGTAATTTGATGATGACAAAGGTGCATTATGATAAAGACAAGTGGAATGCATACAAGTTTTATGGCGGAAGTTACACGGTGATCTTCATTTGTTAAGGTCTAAGGTCCAGTGGTACATGAGAAAAGAACCTGAATGTATTTCATGAATAATTTCATTTTGAAATGGTTGAAAAGAAATCTGACCTAAACTGCATTTGTTTAGAATTTTAAGTTAATTTTGAATTCCAGTTGTCAAGTACTGGAGACCACACTGCTACAACACTGATACAAATTTTTTTTAAAAATTGTAAGGGAAATGATGTCACTAATGTCTGTAGTACAAAACCCTGAGGCAGTTATTCAAGCCCAGGAGAGAAATGTTCACTCCTCATTAATCATATACTTTGGGGCTATAACTGTTTTAAACAAAGTATGAAAACATTATGACCAAGCTATTGCATCAGATAAAAATAGACACCTATGTCCAAGGTCACTATGTCAGGTCTTCATATATAGCAACTTTGCTGGTGTGTCATATCATTTGTTTATCATAAATGATAAAAGAAAAGTGCTCTGTCAGGTAGGTCTCTTCTTCTAATAGCCAAGGGGGTGGATGATATGGTTTGATCCACATGATGTGAAACAAAGTGGCTTGGTGACCCTTGGCCAACCTCTAACCTTCTGTAAACCCTATATACAGCTGTTTAGCCAGCTATAAATATTATATTATGTCATTTACTCATTAGACATTGTGTCATGGGCCATATTGTGTTTTTTGACAAATATTTGATACAGCCTTCAGTAAACCTTATTACTGTTTTCATCTTTATCTACTTAGCAACAACTTTTGCATTTTGTCCAAGAGGGACTTTTAAATAATGTTTGTGAAACACTATTGTTTTGGAAATTGGACTAACTGTTCCTGCCTTTCTGTATTGTTCTACCATGCAAAGATATATAGTAATAATAATAATAATTGTTGTTATTGTTTTCACAATTTAATCTTCAATTCATTTGTAAATCTTTGGATGTGAACTACAAGAATAAAGTACATTTTATTAATAAAAGCTATTTAACTGTGCCAGATAGAGTAAAACAAACTAACCGTTTTAAATTACCTTAAAGCACCACACTCATCAGAAAAATTTTGTGATTTCAACTGATAGTAACAAATGTTTTCTGCATATAGAGCACAACATACTTCATCATTTATTTGTCATTATGTTACAGAAATGAAAAACAGATTCAAGGTAGTGGATTCATTAAAGACTATATGTTCACATATCCTATTTTACCATGCATTTTACCCCCCCCCCCCCCCCCCCCCCCCCATGGAATAAACAATAATATGTTGACTGAAATTCGGGCAGGTGCAGGATCCAGCTGGGTGCGCATGTCATTTCGTCACCAAGATGTTTTATACCCAGCATTTCTACATAAGCTGTTGTATTTTCCATTAGCATTGGTTGAATTTAGTGGAAAAGAATTACTAATGTTTATAATTAGGTATTTTTATTATTAAAATGAAAAACAAGAGTTCAATAAAATAATAAAATCAGAAAAATATATCATGAGGCTAAAATTTATCTTAAAATAACAGTTTGTGTACATAAGTATTATAGTACATTAAATCACAAGAACAAGTGCTAGGCAGCAAGAAAAGTAGTTACAAAATCTAATCATATTAATTACTTAAATTCATTAAACATTAATTTGTTATTCATTTTTTATAAGTATGGTATTTTACAATGTAAATAGTGGTACTGACTCACTATATTGTTATCTGTTTGTCCAAGCAGTGGCTAAATTCTATTTTTAGATATGGGCTAGTGATTCTTGATATCAAATTATGGCCACTGCTAAATAACCATATTGCACTCGTTTTTTCAGTTCAAGAAGCAAAATGTGTACTGTATGTAATAAGTGTTACCTGATCTTCTAAAACTTGCTGATTTATTCCGAATTCAACTTGTATAAATTAGTATTGTGCTATGCAGGTCACAGCTAAAGTACAGTCTAATATAACATTATGTGGTCTTTATCCTGGTGTATATATAATAACAATGATAGTATTATGTTACCTCCATTTCTTACTTTGTCTTCTTGGAAGTGGGTCATTAATAAGCTAGTGCCATATGTAACTGCTTATGTTAGACTGTCAGCTTTGACATTATTATTGGGGGTGAATGGGTTGATATCCCAGAAAGACAGGTTACAGTATGTTTTTGGTATTATCTGTAGACACTGGTATAGAAGGCATTCTCATGTGGATAGAACCCTGAATACAGGAAACTGTTCATGGTCCACATGTACATTAATATTTTTTACAGTAGATGCATTTACAGCAATTCCTGAAAGCTGAATTTACAACAAAACAGATGCTTTGGTATTTTGGTTACTCAATCCCCGGAGATTTTTTTTGTCCTTCTTTCCTGAAATGATGGTAGGAAATACATTTTGGGGTTATAAATCCAAATACAGCTGGTTCCAAGAAATTTTAGTTTAATTGAATACATAGCTGTGTTAAAGACATTATTTTGGATTGGCTGTTTTGCTCACGCATGTACAGAAGGGTACAAATTGGACCTCATCTTTTCTTCTTCTCCAAATCATAAACTTATCCTACTTATGCAAAGGTTTACCTGTCCATGTACAGTCTGAGTTAGGACCTTTTTGCTTTAGATCTCCGACCAAAAGGTCTAAAATCTGGAGACAAACCCTGGTTCCGACACACCAATATTTTTGGCCTTAAAAAAAATAGGATCTCAAAAGTTTTGTTTTCCTGCTATATTTTGTAATTCAAATAGAAAGTCTACATTATTTGGTGTCATTATAGAGCTACATTTGTGAACTTTCTGTAAAACCAACCAATTTGGCATATCCTAAATGATGTTGACAGCAAAGCACTCAGAAGTAGGGTACAACCTCGTGACAACCTCGTGACATGTAAAGGGGGCACATGAGGTTAATGAGTTAATAAATTGTCAACCTTTACCCTTCTTGCAGGCCAGTAATGAATCAAGGGTAGTGTTGCTATCTTCTTGTTTCCATAAACTTTCATAATTGTAAATTCAAATAACTGTTAGAATATATAGTACATGATTGTCCATATTATTGAAACATTTCTAAATTGGACTTTGGAATCATCATAGGTGCCCAGGCATTTTTTCCCCGTTGTTTTTGTTGGTTTTAAAGACACTTTTGGCATATTATTGTCAATATATGAACATCATACAGTGAAAAAAGAAGTTAAGTGCCTTTCCTATGGACACATAGAGGCAGCTAGTCTGGGCTGGCTTGAGCATTATAGCAAAATGAAAACACCTGATTTTAAGAAATAGGTATGCTGATGAATAGGCAAGAGTAAATTTTTTCTGAGGGGTCACTCAATGAACAGAGTATGAAAGTCATTCTCATTTCTTCAGAGCTTGGTAATATCAACAAGAATACAAGTTTATTTCCACAAATATCTATTTGGGATTTGCACCAAAAATAACAGAACTTAGCACTATCTGCAAATGTAAAGCACTATAAATATATGTATATTTTGTCAGGAAAATAAAGTCAAGCAGTTTTTGATTATCAAGTTTTAGGAGCACATCTACAGATGGACCAGAGGCCCTGAATGGCCGAGTGGTCTAGAGTGCTCACCGTTACAGATCACTGGCATATTACCTCTGTCTGCATGGGTTCAGGTATCAGGCATCGGCCAATGTGGGTATGTGAGAAAGTTTGCCGGTAGCTTCTCGTGGGTTGGTAGTTCTTTCTGGGTTTTCTCGGGTTCTTCCTCCACCATTAATACTTGTATATCTTGTGCTGAAAAATGGCGTTAAACCCTATAACAACAACAACAGATGGACCACAGTTGCTCATATGATTGCTCAGAATTTACCTACAAATCATACATGTACTTTGTACTCCAACAAGGGAGGACACTTCTCACTTCTCATGCAACCTATTTAAGAATCAGCACTGATTATAAACTACACTTCACATAGCTTAATAAATATGGTGCCAATGTTTAGCTCAGGAAATTGACTTTATATGCCGACACAAAGTTAGACATTCTCCCATACCTCTAAGGAATGTGAGACTATTTTCCTATGCTACCAATCGACATGGTGATAACTGTCTCTGCTTAATATGCAAGTAAAATGCACTGAATGGAATACTGCTCCCTTATTAGTGGACTGAAAAATCATGTTATGAGTGGACGCAGTATGTAACTTTTGATCAGCCAATGAAAGAGCAGTATGTGTATTTCATTCACCTTGTTGCACTTGCATATTAAGCAGATGCGATCATGGCTATATGGACCGGTGGCATGTGAAAATGGCCTGGCAATCCTCAGAGGTGTGATATTAAGTCAGACTTTTTAGGCTTAAAAAGTAAAATGCCTTAACTAGACATTCATAACAAAGGTATTATTGTACACTGAGTTATTGTTTGAAATATCAGCATTGATTCTTAAATAGGTTGCATGAGAAGAGAAGTTTCTTCCCTTATTGGATTGTAGAGTACATGTATGTACTTGTAGGTAAATTGTTAGCACCTGTAGAAGCCAATGTGGTTCACACCATCTGACTTTGAAACTACATGTATTATTAATGACCTGCCTAACAATAAGCAAAAAGACACTAAAAATAGTTTTGAATTAATTGATATTTTTTGTGCTGATGCTGTATTGTGTTGAATAATCTACATCGTACTTTTGAGTTCTGTCACCAGATGAGACAGTTGTGATTAGATGATGAAAAAAATGCTTTATGACAAAGACAAATGGAATGCACAAGTTTTTATGATGCTGACATCCAAGAAGTCATATAGTGGTTTTAATTACGTAAAGCTCTAAAGTTCTTTCGATGATAAGAAAAGAATGTGAACACATTTCATGAATAATTTCATTTCAGAGGGAGAAAAAAAAGTCTTACCTAATTGTATTTGTTTAGAATGTAAGTTTTGCATAACAGTTTTCTAGTACTAGAGACCACGGTGTGATGTCTCTTTCTCAGAAAAAGTCATATCTGTACAATATTTTTAGTAAAAAATGTAAAGAAATGAAGTAATTTTAAGACTGTATCAGCTTTGTGATCTAATCTGTATTCCTTAAAACATTAACCTCTGGAGGTTTTTGTCGGTTTCGCCTGAAATTCGAGTAGGAAACACATTTTGAAAGCTATTTCTGAATACATCCGAAAACACCAGCTTCCAGGTGATCTTCTAATAACATACTGCCTAGTTGTTTAGAAACATCGTTTTTCATTGGCTATTTGGCTCGCGCATGAGCAGAAGGATACAAGTTGGAGTTCTTTTTCTTTTTTTTTTTTCTTTTTTTTTTGATTAATGGATTCATTATTTTCGTATCAAGACCACTCTTTATTCCAAATGCCCATCTTATCCTACTTTTTGCAAAGGTTCATCTCTCAGTTTGCCTTAGATCTGAGACCAAAACATCTAAAATTCGGACACAAAATTGGATTCTGACCACGGGCTAATTTTTGGGTAGAAAATAGTTGGGTCCAAAAAATGAGGTTTTTCCCTCTGTATTTTGTAGTGCAACCAGAAATTCCAGATTATTTGGTATCATTGTAGAGCTACATCTGTCTACCTTTCTATAATACCAACCACTTTAGTGTATCTTACATGACCTTGGCGCTACAGAGCTCGGCAGTAGGCAACTACCGCCTGCCACTTAAACTCATCACAGGGGTTAATGTGTTAAAGGTTTGGCAAATCTACAACAAAAGCTGAATTTTTTTGTTTTATAACAATTAATTCAATATTGAAAGAAAATATGTGCAGATCTGAAAACAGCATTATTGGCCATTTGGATATACCTTAAAGATAATCAGATTTCAGCCTTAGTTACCTTCACCTTAAGTAGCTTCAGTTTTCAGGTATTTTTTTTTTGCTTGTGGTATTAGTGACACTTGTTAACATTATTGGCTATACATGTATCATTTTGAGGAAGTGGGAGTTTAGTGCCATTTTTTCTTGGACACACTAATGTAGCTGACCCAGGCTGGCCTAGCGTGTATTGAATCTGTGATTCTTGTCATGTTGAAACTGCACAGAACCCTTGTTATAATGAAGTACAAGGGACACTTCTTCATTCTAAATGATTGATTAATGTGGATAAATTATATACAGAGAAGTTACATTTTACTTTGCATCACTTTTCCAGCATCTATGTATTGTACACATATTCTATATTTGCATAGTGAGAGGGCATACATAGGCTTGACCAACCACCCAATCCTGACTGTTTACATTTTTGAATATATAAGTAAATAAATAAATGCTTTGTGGATTGTGTTAATACCAGTAATTAAATTAGTCATCCAACTACAGATGAATACAACAGGTCTGTTGTATGTAGTTGAGTAAACCCAAGTAAACGTTTAAAAGAAAACCTACATGGTAGTAGGTACTGTTTAATTTTTAAAACAAATGCTGAAATGTGCTTGAGGATGTTTTTTTATATAATTAATCACCATTTGTACCTAGTACCACTTGAATTCATAATTAACTGGCAAATTTGGTACTTGTGAACAGTTTTAATGTTGTTTTGGATGCTGCTTAAAAATTGTCCAGTACCAAAATTAGACAGTACCCCCACCACCACCACCACCACCACACCAAGTTGAAGTATATCCTTTCCAGCTTACAGTTTTCAGGTTCTGGGTCTGATCAAGAAATTGTGCAGAGGCATAGGACAGTATCCTGAAAACAAAAGTCAGACTATGCTTATGAAGACAGCTATTTTCTGGGCCCAGTCCATTCTAGAAAAGAGTATTTTATAGTGAACCAGGAAAAAAAACAATCAGACCAGTACAGACTGGATCTTGTAGTAGGCAGTTATGAGCAAAGACAATTATATGAAGGCAATAGCTTATAATCAGTTTGGGACTGAATAACAAATGACATCTTGATGTACAGTTTCAAACATCTTGTTGAAACAACAACAGATACCATCCTGATTCATTTTCAGATTTTTATTGAAACAGTTTTACATTATCTGCATGGTTTTAATGAACTAAGAGCATTTTGTTGTTGTAGTTTAGTGATAAATATTTTCTTAAACCTGATCTGGGTGGGTTTGAAATCCAACAAGGGTTTATCAGTGGATAAATATGACATACAGTTGCATACAGCTTGGGATCTATTGTGTTCACAGTTGTGTGCACCTTCCTGATAGGTAAATATTGGACAGACTTTCACTGGTGACCAATGAGAGACTGGAAATTGGGTTAAGACCTGAAGTGGCACAGTCACCCATTTCTGTTGACCATTGTCAGAACATACATCAGTGTCACATAGTACTAATATATAAAAGTTTAAAGGTTCACAAAAGCAGTACTGTTGCACATAGGATATCATGGGCAGGGTACAAGGTCCCCCACTGTCCAGATTTTGGGGACACAACATTTTAGAGGGACATAGAAAGAAATAGTACATAAATACACTAATAGTGCAAAAGAAGGAGATAATGTTATTCTGCAGTTTAAATTTCTTGCCTGTTCTGTAATATATTTTACTTGGACACTTACATTATTGTGGACAAGCTGTCCAGTGACCTAAGTGGTTAGAGCATCGGCCTCAGATGTGCGAGTTTGCAGGTTCATACCCCAGCTGAGTCATATTAAAGACTTGTAAAAATGGCACTTGCAGCTGCCTTGCTTGGCACTCAGCATTAAATGGGTAGTGCTAGGACTGGTCAGCCTGGTGTAAGGTTAATGTCTCTGGGTGAGAAATGATGTTACATGTCTGCGTCATGATGCCCCAGTGCTATTCATCACTATAAACTGCCACACCGCAGACATCATAGTGATAGGACTAAAACTGTTTAAAGCTTCATTAAACACACCCACCCCCATATTATTGTGGGACTCAGGTTGGTTGAGTGGTCTAAAGGGGTGACTTGAACCTCAAAAGTATGTTACACTAATGACCATCAAACACTTAACATTGCAATTTGGCCAGCTAACAACAAACCTTGTTTTCATTGCCAGATATATTGTTTTAAAAGGTATATACATTGCCATTGTATAGTTTTTTTTATTACCTTTCAGAATTTTGGTCATTGATAGTGCCATTGATGAAAAGTTGACATACTTTTAGGTTTTATTCTAACAAAAAAAAACATGCCTAGGGGTGCACACAGGGTTTAGATTTAACAGACATAGGACAACAAAATTCCCAGTGTGCAACAGTGAAGCAAAGATGACATTGCTTAATTGCATTAGGACATTGCCATCTTAATAGATAGGATGATACTAGAGTGTGATTTATGATGACTGTGTTCTTATACCAGTGGTGTATGCTGTTAGATAAACATTTATTTCAAACTGACGTTCACTTTTTGATGACTTTTCTAGTATATAATCCAGAGACTTTTTAAAAAAATGTCCACTATCAGTAAACAATGCAAAACAATTATATATTTCCGCCATCAATAAATCTGTCCCCATAATAGTTTTGGTGAAAGATTTATCAGTCTAATATTTTCTTATCAAAGTTGATACCATCTATACTCGCTTACAGGTCAAGTACAACTGTGAGCAACATTGACTGGATCTTCCATCACATAATACACTGGCAGATCAGGGTCATATGTTGTTTATTCTACTGATTACTCCTAGCAAAACTGAATAGACCCAGATCTGTGGGTGCAATATTAAACAGCAGATCCGGATCTGTGCAGTTTTCAGTTGGACTGAACTTATAAACAAATACATACGGTAGATAAAAAATTTTATAATTATGCATCAATAATACACATGCCTTAAATATAACTTGCATAATTGGGTTTTGAATTTATTAAGGATATAAATATTCCTCCTTTTCATTACTAAATTGATGGAAATTCATAAAGGGTAATTCATTCATCATTTCCTTTTGTCTACATTTTTTATATATTTTTTACAAACACGTTTAAATAAATGAAAAGAAATTCAGCACAAACTTTTAATAGTGTTGTAACATTAACATACAGTATTGATAGTGTTGGCACTGCTAGTCTAGCAGGAAAGGTTATAATTTGGCTCCTTTTTCTGTACCTGCCATTGCAGAAGAGACAAATTAGTTAGCAAATGCATAATATATTCCTGATTGCTTGAAGCTCCATTAAGGTATTTAGGAGGAGTTGGTTCAGTAGATTTAAAAATCAGTTAGATTTCCAAACTAAAATTGCACTTTTGTGGAAAATTGTTGTTTCCAACAGGACTTTTTTTCTCTCCAATATTATGTACTCAGGACCCATTCCCAAGTTCCAGAGCAATTCCTGTTCAAGGTTATGATACTCCTCTGTATCTGCCTGTTGATGAGTGGAAATTAGCATTTTCCAAGTACACTTTGCACTCATGTACTGTATAGAAATCGATTGGTACACAATAATGTATGGTGACCTGAATACTAATTAAAATAGAAATAACATACATTAAGCTTTCCTGAGAGATCAAATCACCATGAATGATGCATGTAGTCATGTGACCATACATAATAGTTTTGCTCCAATAGTAGTACAAGTGGCACAATGGTACCATGCTGTGCATGGAGTGTTGAGTGTGCAAAGCTCAAGACCTCCTGTGAATTAACAAATATGAAGTGTTTGTACATAATAGATGGTATGTAATAAAGATATGAACACTGGAGGAATCGATTTAGAGAACTCTCCTTGAAAGGAAAAATTGGTATGTTACATCAGTGCTCCAGAAACGGTATCATTCTTACACCCAGGTCCTCTTAAATCATAAAGGAGCTCCTCTTTTTATTTTATACTGTGGGTGTGTGTTTGTGTGATTTGGATTTTTAACGTAGCTTTGAAAAGTTTCGGTCATATTGCTACGATGTCAGCAATGTGACAGTTTATAGTGATGTCTTGCACTTGGGCATCATGCCGCAGACATGTAGTGTCATGTCTGACCCAGTCACATTAAATGTCTGACCCAGTCACATTAACCTGACACTAGCCCGACCAGTCCTAACTCTAGCGTCTTAATGCTGAGCGCCTAGCGAGGCAGCTGTTGGTACCATTTTTTTAAAGTCTTTGGTATGACTCAGATGGGGTTCGAACTTGTGACCTCCTGCATCCAAGGTGGATGCTGTAACCACTAGGCCACTGGAGCAGTTGTATGCTATGGGGTAGGTTGGAGTGGTTAGATGGATAAACTGTATAAAGGTTAGTTGAGGTACAGGGTTTAAATTTGGCACACTAATGCTTCTCAGTTTTGATGGCCTTTCATGGTCTAATATTTTGCCTTCAGGGTCAGTGTTATTAATCAGTTTTTGCTTAACCACTTTTCTGTACTTTTCTGTTAATGCTTTTTAAAATAAAGGTGGATGAAACTTGGTTATTTCTTTCCAGTATCGTTACAGCTCTACCTTAAAGGTCATTTTCAGATTTCATCATTGTGAAATGTTTTGATATTGCCATGATAGAACAAAAGAATTCACTTAATTTGCCTGTTATTATACAATTTTGTATTTTTAATTGTTCATTCATTCTTAGGGACTTAGGGGAGAATACTGTATTGTTAGATTGACCAACCTAATTACATGTGTAAGAAACTGAATTTATTATTATTATTATTATTATTATTATTATTATTATTATTTCATCTGTGTGATCATGAAAGATATCACTTTTTGCAGTAACATCTTTGTTATTACTAATCAAATTTTCTGCCACATTTTACGCAGATGTAGAGGTTTTAAAAATTAACAAATTGAAAACATGAATGGTGTTCATGTGTGTTTTTCAGGCTTTTGATCGGGTCTGTTGTACTTTATGAGTTAGAACAGGTTTCAGATATAAAAAAAGTGTGATTTCCATCCTCATTGACAAAGTATGTGTTGGACACTGTTTTGTTAAGCAGATGATGAGTGGTCTGTGTCCATTTGCATTTGCCACATTGGCTATTTTGCCAGTTTGGCTAGAGGAGCGTGACTGTAGTGTACTGAAATCACCCTAGCTCAGCCTTATGTTGTAGGCCCCTTTTTGGTCTTTCCCAGCTTGTTTTAAAATCTGGTTTATATTCTTTGCAAATTAATTTTCATTATTCTTGATTTTAAGAGCCACAAAATTATGCAAGGCAATTATCACAACGACTGTTTTCACTTGACACCATCAACTGTATGCTCTGAATCCTTTGGTCTCCTTTTGTTTGGAAATGAGTTTTGTTTTTGCACATTCTTGCACCCCCACCCCAACCCTTCATATATATGCAGTTGAAGACTGATGTACAGCGATCTTTGTCAATAGATCCATTAAATGTTATTTACCAGTTCAGAAGTGTATACAGTACCTGCATTTAACACATTAATCCCTGGTGACGAGTTTACATGGCAGGAGATAGTAAGTACCCTAATGCCGAGCTCTGTAGCATCAAGGTCATGTATGATACACTAAAGTGGGTGGTATTATAGAAAGGTAGACAGATGTAGCTCTACAATGATACCAAATAATCTGGAAGTTCTAGTTGCACTACAAAATACAGAGGGAAAAACCTCACTTTTTGGCCCCGATTTTTTTCCAGCCAGAATATGCCCATGGTCAGAACCCGATTTTGTCTGGATTTTATACTTTTTGGTCTCAGATCTAAGGCAGACTGGTATGAACTGCAAACAGACAGATGAACCTTTGCAAAAAGTTGGAATAAAGAGTGGTCTTCATACAAAAATAATGGGTCTGTTAAACAAAAAAATAAACAAAAAAGTAAATAAACAAAATAAAAAATAAAACTCCAACTTTTACCCTTCTACTCATGTGCGAGCCAAATAGCCAATGAAAAACGATGTTTCTAAGACAACTAGGCATTATATTATTGGAAAATCACCTGGAAGTTGATTTATTAGGTTTAATTCGGAAATAGCTTTCAAAATGTGTTTCCTACTTGAATTTCAGGCGAAAACGACAAAAACCTCCAGGGTTTATGTGTTAACAGTTTTATAAAGGCACGCATTATGACAGTATGATGTTTTCACTAGTTCATGTAATGGGTTAGGATGTTAGATAAACATAGGTGAAAGGTAATAGTAACAAATGTTATGAAAAGCATCAGTCAGCTATTATTTAGCTAACTGAATAAGAATTAATACATGTATAGACTTTACATATACATTTAAACATATACATTTAAGTTTTGATCTTGAGATGCGAGAGCTAAAATCTAAACCAAGGTAATTTTAAGTCACCATGAATATATCAATATTTCAAACCAAACATTCTCAACTATGTTTTGGTGTTAAAAAAAAAGAGGTTACATAAACCATTTTGAAGAGACTAATGAAGAAGGCATAACACCAATACAGGTTGCAGCTGAAAGATTTGAAAAAGCCAAAGAATTGCTGATTTATTACAAAGAATTGCATAAAACTGGGGACTATCTAAAGTTTAAAGTTGAAGGTGTTAAGGAAACTGATGCTGTTAAATGAGGGCAGTTGCGAGTTCCCTGTTTCTGTATAATTTGAAAGACAACATCTGTAATTTTGATGGTTGCTGTTGGATAGGGAATGTGAATAAATTGGTTAACGATTTTTTTTATCCCCAGGTTGCTTCCATCTAAAACTTACTTAAAAAAGACTAAATGAATTGGAATAGGACTGTTTCATACAGTTCTTAATAAATTTGTACTTTGAAGGTGCAGTATGTAGGCCGATCCAGTAAAACGTCCAGTGCATTTTGGTTATCATTAAAATCCTGTTTAAATATGGAAATGTAACAATACCTAATAGACAAACACTACTTGTGTACAGATTGGTGTTTATTATTTGTGCATTGTTTTAATGAGACTTCATTAACAACAACATTGGAATGAATTGCCCACTGAACTTAGACATGAAGACACAGTGATCACATTCAAGAGGGCTCTCAAAACTCACTTATTTCGACTGCAAGAACAAACTTAAAGACCTAATAATGTTTCCAACCTGAAATATTCACAGCATGTTTTTTTTTTTTAATGTTTTTTTCTAATTTCATCTGTTTGTTTTTGTAATAATATTTATGTTTTTTACCTTATAGGTGTTGTCTAATGTTGTAAAGCGCTTAGAGCTTCTAAAGATTAGGTGCTATACAAAGTCCTCATTATTATTATTATATAAGCATAATGCCTGACCTGAAATCTGAGTCATCAGATCGCTTAAATGAAGCAGGCATATACATTTAAAATGCCATTGAATGCATCCATCGGTGTATGATTTGCTTGCACACATTGTTGCTAGAGCAATGATGAAAGACGTATTGCTGTAATGTCAACATTTCCTTTTGGACCGATCTTGTTAAATGTTTGACTGTTTGACGTCTTCTCTGTTTACCTATCTGCTGAATTTATATAAACGTGACTTCAAAATTCATGTCGTAAATTGATGTCAGTATAATAGATCTGTCATATAATTGCAAAACAGTTCTCCTGTTTTGAACACTTAAGTTGGCAAATGATGGAATGGGGCAGATATCGTTCATTCACGGAATAATAACAATTTTGCATATCAAGAACTTCTTTTCAATAGCTTTACATGTGTGAAACCTCATTGTAAACAAGGCATGTTGACCTTATATTTAGGTAGGATGATTGTGCAAATTTAGCACAAGTCAACAAAGAATGTATAGATATTTTCTGTTGCAATTTTATATACTTCTATCACGTCTTATCATATTTTTTTTTATACCTGTATTGGAGATGTACATCATGTTTATAACTTGGGTTTCCTATCACTATTGACACGCATGTGTGAAATATTAATTAAAAACTCTAGGGATCATTTCATCCAGCAGCTTTTCTTCCTCTAGTTTAACTAAGTTATTGGCTTCAGATGTTTGGATGTAAAAGGAGATAATACTTTTTTGAAGTCTGTAATTTGTTAGCACAAATCTCTATAAGTTTTGCACTGGGTAATTAAGGCTGTGTTTTGTGGTATGTGTATTGAAAGCTTTGGAAGAAAGATACACTCACAGAACAAGTGCAAAGTTCATAAACGATGACTTTCCTGAAAATCATATTTTGGTATTGTTCTGGGTTAAAGTTGTTCACAAAAGCAAGATTTTACCCTTTTTCCAACCAATGTCCTTGGTTGAATCTCATTTGGAGGTGTGTCCACGGTTCAACTTTGTGTATAATCTCATGAATATCCTCTGTTTACGCCAAATACAAATACACACACATATACATGCGCACACACACACACACACACAGAGCTGTGAATGTGTGTAGACCCAAACCTGTCAAAGTACAGCACAATCACATAAAACTGTCAGTGAATGTGTGTAGACCCAAACCTGTCAACGTACAGCACAATCGCATAAAACTGTCAGTGAATGTGTGTAGATCCAAAACCTGTCAATGTACAGCACAATTGCATAAAACTGTCAGTGAATGTGTGTAGACCCAAACCTGTCAACGTACAGCACAATCGCATAAAACTGTCAGTGAATGTGTTAATATGAGATCCATGACCATGTTTATCATACAGCAGGAGCATGTTATAATGAAGGGCCTTGTAGTGATAGTTTGGTATTGTGTGAAAGCAAGTCCATGATGTTCATGTGTCACATTTAATTGATAAACACAATACATTATTTGCAATGCTGTATTGAACATAATGTGCAGGATTTAAATCAAATATGTTTGAAGTCAAAATTAGGCTTGGGGAAAAAGGCATAATTTTCACAGATGATTGGCCTCCATGAAGCTGTAAATTCACCATTTGTCATGGGGTACTAACTTTCTTGAAATTTATGATTGCTACAAATTAAATTTAATGACCCAACTAACAATTATTTTTTGTGGAAACAAAAATTTTTTTTTAGCCTACAAATTTAACTGTCCTGAAAATGTTTTTGGGGTGTGGGTATGGGTGTGGGTGTGAGTAGCAAAACGATGAAAATTAATCCTGATGAAAATAACAGTATTCCACCTTACCTCTTAAGTGTATCCATGTACATGGTAAAAATGATTAATTACTAATCAACAAAGAGCTAATTTAATTTGTCACATTTTTGAAAGTTGACACTTCCCTCCACATTCTTTCTTGAGGAAGCTCAAAGGTCAGGTTTTTATTGAAATAATGAGACAGTTCTATGGTTGTTATAATGTGACTTTAGTCATGTAAAAGGTATTTGCAAGTAACATACTTACCTGTTGAAGCACGTGCACAGTGTATGACAAGTATTGTTATGCACATCAAGGGCTCAGGATTACATGTAGAATACATGTGGGAGACTAATGGAGCATGCAGGTGTGGGTTTGATTCCTACAACAGATCAGCCCAGGTGGGCTACTTGGTATGTCCTTTCAGCAGGCACTTGACTCCAATTACCTTGCCACTAAATAACTTGTGTTGCTGTACTGTAAAACAAATCGAACCTTTGTCATGTGCAATAAATAATAAATGCTGGCCACAAGAAAATCACTGTTTTGTTATGTCATACTTGGTTTAGCCCTCTTACCCCAATGAAAGGGCCAGCTAACCCATATTTGATAAACACCTGTTTGTTTTCATTGTTCTCACAAATGTTGTCATTTTAAACTGATAGATTGATTAAGACATGTTTGGTTAAGATGAATTAGGGTACATACATACAGGGTCTATTCATGTTAAACTGATAGATTGATTGAGATGAGTTTGGTTGCTTGGCCTATTGGGAAAGGAGTTGCCATAGCACAAATGGACTTATAACTGAAGGGACATGGGTCTTAATACCCACCAGGGCTGGGTTGGCTGCCTCAGTGTGTCCATGGAGAAAGCACTTAGATTTAACACACTAACCCCTGGCGACGAGTTTACATGGCAGGAGGTAGTAGCCTACTGCCAAGCTCTGTAGTGTCAAGGTCATGTATGATACACTGAAGTGGGTGGTATTATAGAAAGGTTGGAAGATGTAGCTCTACATTGATACCAAATAATCTGGAAGTTCTAGTTGCACTACAAAATACAAAGGGGAAAAGCCTCATTTTTTGGACCCGATTTTTTTTTTCCACCCAAAGTTTGTCCGTGGTCAGAATCGATTTTGTGTCCGGAGTTTAGACTTTTTGATATCATATCTAAGGCCAGTATGAACTGCAAACAGACAGATGAACCTTTGCAAAATGTAGGATAAGATGGGCATTTGGAATAAAGAGTAGTCTCGATACGAAAATAATTGGTCCGTTAAGGAAAAAAAAAAAAAGAACTCCCAACTTTTACCCTTCTGCTCATGCGTGAGCCAAATAGCCAATGAAAAACGATGTTTCTAGGACAACTAGGCATTAGGTTATTGGAAAATCACCTGGAAGTTGATGTATTAGGATGTATTCAGAAATAGCTTTCAAAATGTGTTTCCTACTCGAATTTCAGGTAAAAACGACAAAAACCTCCAGGGGTTAATGTGTTAATTTCCTCAGCATATGTTTAGCTACTGTGTTGAAAGTGGTGTGATAAACCAAGAAATTAGACTTGTAGATAGCAACAGTCGCTCCTTAGTTACTGTGCTAGACCCATGACCAGAAGGATGTGGGTTAGAATCCTGCCCAGGCCAGGCTGGGTGAGTCTTGGCAAGACGCTTACTCTGATTGACTCGGTGCAATATAACCTTTCATGCGTTGATGTGGTGTTTAACACCAAGTGATCCAGCCTTAAATAACCATGGCAGTATGGGCCCAGTGGGCAAGAGGAAAACCAATATTAATTATATCCATATAAGCTGATTTCTTTGAGAATTCATCTTGTCTTCATGTACCTGTCATTTTGCCAAGATAGCAGAATTTTAGATCTTAAATTTATTGCTTCCTTTATTACACAATATGGACAGGTATAGCAGAGTTTTTGACAAGTGACTGACATTTTGTGAGATTTTACTTGAGGCCTTTGACGTGTAACCTGTCAGAGAGGTCCAGAATATATGTGCAAGTCATACATTAGAAATCTTCAGTTAGGATGGTGCCACTTTTTCCTGTCCATAACATGAACCTTTGATCCATTTGTGAAAAACAAGCATAGATCTGGCCCCTCCATCATAATACTTTACTCGACTCTTAACCTTTTTAAGAAATATTCTGACCAATGGAAAGGCTGCAATAATTTCCTGTCAGGAGTAGCAGGTTATAATGTAATTCAGTGATTCACTGATTTAAATTATGGAAATCTTAACTTGTGTAAATGCTGAATTAGATTTTTAATGTGATATTTACTGGTTTCGTTAAATAAGCATGAATTCAGCACCGAGTGTAGATTCAAGATCGTGAATATGCACAACATTGATATAATGGCATTTTGGTTTGGCAGGTAAATTACATGTCATCAGTTTTGAGGTTCACAAAGGAAATCCTTTAAGTTGTCTCATAATGAAATATGGACTTCAAGAGCATGTATAAGCTTAGGTCATTGATAGTTGTGCTGTTGACAGATACTGCCTTCACAAAATGAATGTGAAACTCTTTACATTCATGGACTATTTTCTCAAAATTCTTGTCAAAAATTAAAGCTGCAAGCTTGACTTGAATTTTTTTTCTTCTTTCTATTCAATTTTATTCCAATCCCCATGAAACAGTACTGTAAAAAAAATCAGTGATTTAATTCCTTAACCATTTTTGGGGTGGGTGGAGGCTCACATGTGTTAATTTCAATCCAATTGATTTATTTTCCCAGTTCAAGCAGAAAATTCCGAGGCAAAAACGTAAATAACACATAACTTCAAAAAGTTTATGAAATATTACACAAGTTCAATAAAAGGTAGAAATGATTTTGCAGACAAATCTTTTATGGTAGATCTATGTTTTGCTGCTTTTTTCTCTCTCTACTTGAATTACTAATTTTCTCGAGTCCATTAGCACTGGGACATATCCAGAAAAAGTGTAAAAATCCCATTTTATGTTTTGCTGTCAGTAAATGTCAGGTGACCACATGGATAGTTTTTACCTTATGTATCTTTAATTTTTTGTTTCCAGAAGCGATACCGATTAGCAATTATGGTTGTGACAGGAGAGGGTCCACGGTGCCTGTGCTCAGCCAAGTGGAAAAGTGCAGGTAAGACATTCAAATTCACAAACATACAGATACATGCTTCTCTCCCCAAAAATATAAAATGAATAAAACTGAATAAAGACATGGTCAGAAACTGATATGGAAATTACATTGATTGGGAAATGACTTGCAGAGCAGAGGATGATGGAGAATAAAGTTGTTGTTGTTGTTGTTCTAGGGTTTAACGCCATTTTTCAGCACAATATAGGCTATACATGGCAGCCAGTATAACTGGTGGAGGAAGAACCCTGGAAAACCCAGGGAAGAACCACTGACCCATGAGAAGCTACTGGCAGGCTTTCCCACATACCCACGTTAGCCAAGCCCTGGACTCGAACCCACGCAGACAGAGGGGAGATGGCAGTGATCCAGAAAGGTGAGCGCTTTAGACCACTCGGCCACTCGGGGCCCCCGAGAATAAAGTTAAATTTGGACATGGGTTCAAGTTTTGTTCATAATGAATGGAATGAAAAGGGTTTCTGTGGCTGCTGAGTGCCATAAATCAGTGAACTCTCCCTTAGCCTATTTCATTGCATACTGCAGTAATGCAGCTGGTTATCATCAAAATTCTTTACGAAAAACACTCAAGACTGTTTGGTGGTTCCCTAAAACTAAGTATCCAAATTACATTGTATATAGTTGGTCCAGTGGCCTTAAAGTAGTTAGATCATCTGCCTCGGATGTGGAAGATTGTGGGTTTGAACCTTGGCCGAGTTGTACCAAAGACGTATAAAAAATACTTGGTGCTCAGCATTAAGAGGTTAGTGTAAGGACTGGTCAGCCTGATGTCAGGATAATGTAACTAGGTGGGATATGATGCCACATGCCTGCAGCATGATGCCCCGGTGCTAGACATCACTATAAATTGCCACACTGCAGAAGACATTGTAGTGATATGACTCAGATTGTTAGAGCTACATTTCAAATCCCAAAACACACATACACTTTCAGTATTATATTTACATGGCTTCTTATTTTGTTTCTTGTTCTTTGGAAGGGAAATGGCTACAGATAAAATTACCATTTCAAGACAGTGGTAACTTTCTTCCTGTTTCCCATTTGACATACAGACATTTCTCTCCTCATTAAGCTATGACCATAATTGACATACAGAATCAGTATGCTACCATATACATGTATACATGTATTAACAGCTAGCTAGTATCCATCAATGTCCATGAAAGTGGTCACACTTGAATACATGGCTTCATTTTTGCTGGTTAGTTAATGATTCCACAGAATGATTTTATGAATTTTAATCAAGTAAATGACACTTTTATTTAGTGATCGAAGTCAGCATATGTAGTCAACATGTTGAAAGACTTTATGTTTGATAACAGTGCCACAATTAACCAGCATATGTTTAATGCACTCTGGATTCAGTTTAAAAGCACAATTTTTATTAGAATCAGTTATAAGTGGCATATTAATCATAGAAGTAACTGCCCAAGCAACCCCTGCAGCTGGGGTTGTTCATCAAACAACTTTTATTTATTGGGGGTGGCCCATAATTAAATTTACTAATTAAAACTATAATGCCAACCATGAAGATTTAATGAAGTCATTCCTTTCATTCCTACTAATTATGCCTTTATGATCATGTCTGATTTTACTGTCAGTTTTTTATATAAAAATGTAGGTGAACTGCATGCAGTTTGAGCACTGGTATTTAGACTGCTGAAACCCTTGTAATGTATTTAGTATTGCATATACTTTAGTTGCCAAGGTGTTATAGCAGTCTGTTCTTTTTCAGTTTGCAGTTGAAGCTTGAAAACATGCAGTGCTCTAGTACCCTAATTGTGTGATTGAATCTTTTTATTATTTATAGTTTTCAAAGGCTGCAGGCCAGGGAAGGCTTTACTTCAGAACAGAGCCTGTGTTTTCTGTGAGATGGGCAATTTTTGTGATCCCTTATAATTGTTATTACATTCTTATTGAGAAAGAACCATTCATGCTTGCACCATGGACATTTTTTTGGACCAAAATACAGGAATGAATTATTACGTGTATTAAAGTTGTTGCATCTAATAAATAAGCATAGCTCAGCATTTTTCTGATATGCACACCCTGAAAGCAAAGTTTCTGTCTTTTTAAACAAATCAAAATGTAAAATGATGTTTATGAATTTTTCTTTGTTAATATGTATGTCTATACGTATTCCAAGATATGCCAATGCATCCTATTACAAAACAAATAATGTCAACTTTCTTCTTTAAGATTTTATTGTTTCTTTGTTAATAATAAAGTTCGGACTTGGATTGACTGAATTAAAATTGCCTTTTAAACATTCGGCAAATTAAATGCATTGGTGTAGAATGAAAGTATATGGCCAGCTTTTGGATGTAAATAAATTGAAAATACATTTAGGAGCTTCCTCTACATAAAATATACATGTTCATGTTTTGAAAGCATGTTCTTTAAACCTTTGTGGAAAGGTATCAGAAGATGTTTTTTGCTTTGATATGAGTCAATTTGACTTCACAGTTGGTTCACTCTATCTTGGTAAGAGAAGGGTAATTGAGGGTTAGCATGCCTCAAGAGTGTTTCCTGTCACATAAATGAATGGAATAGGCATTAAATATGCACCATTAGGTGCACCCTGGGGGAAAATCATCCAAGAAATTTGCATTTAATTCAATGGGCATGTTTGGTGATTTTAATTAATTGATGAAAAGGTGGATTGGCATGAGGGAAACATTTAGGGAATTTGTTTTGTAAGATAATTTTGTACAGAAAACCATTTCTGTTTTAAATTGAGTACAGCTAATTTAAATGTATACTAAAAGCCATGTAATACGAAGTAAGGCAGTGCCCTTCCCAGATTTAAAAGCCCTGATCTTTCATTAACCTTTTGGTTGCCCATGAAATTGGGAAACAATTTTATGTGTTGTTTGCCACTTGTGTATTTATTTATATTTGGTTCCACACACACACACACACCCTTTTTTATACACAACTCATTGATAATGATAATTAGTTTCAGTCACCTGGATCTTGCTTACAGTCCACAAATTAATGCTCCAAAATTGTTTTAAGCATTCAGCATAAGGTATTAAAATGTACCACAATTCAGATCTTTTAATCCAGTCGTTTTTTTAAAAAGTAGAATGGAACAATTAATAAAATCAGCGTTAATGTGTGTCTGTGTAATTGGATTGAATGTAAACTTAGGACAAAACAGCAAAAGTGTTATTATTAATACTGGGATACTTGACCTTTACTGGTTCTAAACAAAAGAACCGTAACATATTTATCTCCATAATCTTGTTGACAAGTAACTTGTCTATAATCCATGTGTCTATAGTAAATGAGAATTTTGCGTTGTTGTGGTATTTGCTTTTTAAAATAATATAACTAGGATTTGATTGGCTGGTTTGCTTTTGAACTGCACTTTTAGCACTTTATTTGTCTATGTACGCAGAGGAAATGGGTTTTTTTTCAGGAAAATATGGCTAATACTTGGCCCACCTACCCACCCACCCACACACCACACACATACATACATAGTGGCCAGGCTACATAGGATACTGGATTTCAGAAGGTTCATGGTAAGGGTATTGCTTTTTTAAATTTTAGTTGATAACAAGGATACAAGGACATATCTCCTTCTTGCCCTAAATCTCCTAAACCCCTGTTCCCCCCCCCTCCAGGTTTGCATAATTAGAAAAGACCAGATGTGCCCACCTGCTCAATGGTTAGCCTACCTGACTCATGACCAAAAAGTGTACAGTTTTGAATCATACAATTAGATTGGACTAAGTCAGCTATCATGGAGTAACCTTGGGCAAGGCACTGTAATGCAGTTGCCTTGACACTAACCCACTACGGTACTGTATGTAAAACACTAAACTTAACCAGATACTCAGCTGAGTTCACAAACTCACTTTCTGATAGCTTACATTAAATAAAGGAATTGAAATACTATTTTTAGATACATAAATAGACATGGGGATGTGAAAGACATGTTATCACTGATTGTCGAGGTTATGTACAATGCTTAGAAGAGTATATTTTTCTGATTAAAACTTCTGCCATCATGTGAGCCTGTGGAATCTTGTATCATCTATGTAGATGCATTGGATGATGATTTAATGCTTCATCAAAGATGGCATCTGACAAAATAAAAACAGAAAGACAAGTAATACAGTAATGGGGATGTTAATGCATGCATACCTTGTGACATATACCTAGCTGTTGATAAACCTAAAACAGGAAATGCAGTTCCTTCACATATAAAATTATGACTTGACAGAAGAACAAAGACATTAGTCTCAGACATATGGCATTTTGAATCTGCGCCAAAATTCCATGCGAAGGCGTTGAGGTTTTTTAGGCGTCAGTCTGTTACTGTAAGTTGACATGATATATTGCACTTGTAAGTCTTTTAATGCTTGCTTTTCGCAAGAACTTGGCATTTCGGTTATGAGGTGGGAATTATGTCCAACCACATCCTTGTTAAATATTTATCTATCCATCATCTGCTTCTTATAAAAATTATTTGCATATTTATCACAAAATGCAACTTGATCTTTATCTTCATTATGTCATTCCAAAACTTTAGAAGATTCATTATTAAAACTGTCATGTAATTTAGTATTCAATTGGAGAGTGCTTTTTAGTTGATTATTTGGTTAAGGACCCTTAAAGGAATCACCTTGTCTGCACATCAGTCCCTCAAGTTTGTGTGCAGATCAGTCCATCTGTCTGGCCATTCATGCTTCTTGTAAGCCCCAAATTCTGCAACCCTTACACATTTGGGATAAATGATGTATATTACACATGGATGTGTCAGTTAACAAAAATGGCGCCAAACTGAAATCCGGTATCACTGTATGTGTAACAAAGCAGCTAACTTGAAAATCTTGTCATTGCTGAAGACTAACAGAGCTGTTTTAGATAATGAACATTGGAAAGGAAGAAATGGTCTTGAAATCCTGGAAATGTTTTTCTCCCAGTATAGTGTCAATCACTTTGAGTGACTCTTGTTGTTAAAGAAATGACTATTACATGTGTGTGTATGAACACACCCTCCCACTACTGGTAGAGTAAAGCATGGAAAAATTAGTATAAATTAAATACCTTTTTCATGTCCACAGGAATGAAGTTCAGGACAAGCCTACAACTTTTTAAATCATAGTTTTACATGAAGCTTAATCTATTACTGCCAGCGGGCAACAGCACCAAAATAAAAGTTATCCATGGCCCAGCTTTTGCAAGCAAGGAAGAAAAAGATCATAAAAAGATAAATACTGTTTACTTGACATATATTTGTGTCAGTTATGAAAGTTTTAAAAGTTGTAATTGTTGACAGATTTGATTATTTCAGACAAATTTGATAATGTAATCTGCACGTCTCGATGACTAATTTTTGTGTGTGGTTATATACAAATAATAAACTGTTTTGAGCTTTTCATGAAGTTACAAAACCGACCTTCTTATTTGGCTTTTTCTATAATATTTGACTGCTTTGGTGGCCTAAGTGGTTACATGGTCCCCTTCAGATGCAGGAGGTCACGGATTCAAACCTAGGCTATGTCATACCAAAGACTTGTAAAAATGTTACTAGCAGCTGCCTCACTTGGTGCACAGCATTAAGAGTTTAGTGTTAGGACTGTTTGGCCTGGTGTCAGGATAATGTGACCTGTGCATGATGCCCCAGTGCTAGACATTACTATAAACTGCAGACATCATAGCATTATGACTAAAATTATTAATGCTATATAAAAAAATAACCAGAAACCCCCAGTGTGTAATATTATAAGACAGCTATGCAATTCAGTGATGTGTGCCACTATTCAAATTTCTGAACTTGTAATTTTAGAATCTAGGTCATGAAACTTATTAGTAAAGTACACTTTTGGCTGTTAGTACAAAATGTATGTCAAGGTTGGAAGTCACACATACAGAAAGTGAACACTGGATACCAGACTTTGTTTACAACAGTTTGTACCGAATTCAGGCGATGTCTCAGATGTTTGACATTTTCTTTGATGTGGAAGAAACTAGTCACTTCTGTTGGGTGACTATTCAGTGTACAACATTTGCATTGCAAGACTGCATGCTTATTTAAATGCCTTGTATGCCATAAAATGGAGGGAAAAAAAGCAGGAAATAAATGAATGACAAACGATTTTTGTAATGCATATATCGCTATGTGTACTCTGTGTCCCACTGATTGATCTATACAGATTTCTACAAACATTTTTATGTGCAGAAGCTTGTAGTAGCCTTTTTATCCAGTGATGTCCATCTAACCAACCATCCATCTGTAAGAAAGGTGGTTTTGACAACATAACTTTAGTTTGCCCTGGTCTCTTTTTTTTTTTTGTTGTTGTTGTTAAACCCTTACATGTTGCTTGCCCATGGATAGAGGAATTTTCAACTACCTCAGGTATTTCTGCAGTAGAAATATAATCCTCAGACGTTGGTGCAGTAATTTACAGAAAAATCAAACATTTTGTTTGCCAAAATTTCTCCACATGCAAGAAACACAATCTCTGTTCTGACCACCTTGACTATTTCTTCAGTTGGATTGACATTAGGATTGACCAAAAAGTCAATGAAAAATGAAAACACAGTTTGGTAATTCATAACTTCCAGTAAATCCTTGTTTTATAAACAGCCAAAATAGTCTGAACAGCAGTTGCCTGCACACAGTTGAAGATAGACCTTGAAGTTGTGAATGGGGTAGAAACCAATGGATTTTGACCAGTATAGTCCAAGGTCAAATTCACTGGAGCTGAAAATGATTACCACCCTGCATGATAATACAAGTTTTCAAATTGGCCTAATTTCATGAAACTTCATACCAGATATAGACAGCACTGTATAGCTCTCTAGTAATTCTGAGGCTGAGGGGAATAGTTAAGGTTGCTGAAGCTGTCATTGTAATCATGTGGTTTAATTCATAAGTCAAGTTTCTTGGATCCAGTTTTTTTCATCAGACTGCATGGAAAGTCAGTAATAGTCCTTATTGATTTTTTTGCCAAGGGTCAAAGGTCAAAGTAAATGGCTCTAAAATTGTTCTTTTTAGTTCCACATAGTAAGTCTACATACTATATAAATCCTACCATTGTTAGGCCGTCTTGCATCTTTGTGGATGAGTTATGATGAGTAAAAGGCATGTGCCTGCCTACTAAACGTAGGTGTTAAGTAAAACACTCTGTTATCTACATTCATATAGAGAATGTGGTAGGTCAGTATTTAAGGCAATATTATATGTACTATCATCATTGTGTGAGGATGAGATATTTAGTTAAAATTTAGTAGTTTCTGACTGTTGTACGGACAGACATTAAACAATGGGGTTTTATCATCTTTAAGAGAACTACTTGCCATGGTTAAAAGTAACTCACAGTGCCCTACTTTTCTTCAAGCTACTGTATAAGATTGTTGTGTCATGGCAGAACAGACTAGACAGAACATTGTGAAATTCTTGTTAGGCATAGTCAGCTGTAGAATCATATACCTTTATGTGTGGATGGGCCTTGGTGAGTACAGCACCATTCCACCAAGTATGGGTAATGTTGGTGTGGTATTTATATTTCACAAATACGTCGATAGTAATTTCCTCCAGCAAAGTCTATGGCATGCAGTCAGCTCTTCTGTTACTAAGAACAGTTTGTGTTTTCATAATGGGTACTTTTCTGTATTTAGTTGTATTGGTCTCTGGACCTTGATGAAGCCAGTCAAGCTTTGTACAGGGACATAACTCAAATTCTAATCTTAAGTGGAAATGGTTTAACCCAGAGTGGTTGCCTTCCTTGATTATGTGTAATAAGACTTAAGACATTACTTAATTTCATTAGAAAATGCACATAAAAAAATCAGTTTTTTAAATATTTTGTCTTGGAATATTTTATGAATTTTTGTGCATCTGCCATATTGGCAGACTATATGATTCTACAATGCTGTCAGCCCATTACTTTTCATTTTCTGCATGATAACTTCAGTTCTATTACATGCACCATCATCAAATTTGTGGATAGTTTGCATTTTGAGTCAAGAAAAAGTATATAAATTTTAAGATCATAAGGTCAATAGTTAATGACATTGACTGAAAGAAAAAAAAGGTTTCTGTATTATAACATTATTTCTACATCACATACATGGGCAAAACTTGTGGATATCTTGCATTTGGAATAGGAAGAAGTCATATTGATTTTGTCAAAAGGTTAAAGTGCAAGGTCATGGAATGAAAGAAAAATGTTTTTATGCAATAACATTAGTTCTACATCACATACCTGGACCACACTTTGTGGATATCTTGCACTTTGGGTAAGAAAAAGACAATTCAATTTTGTAGGCACAAGGTCACAAGTGAAGGTTACTGTTACTGAAACAAAAGATGGTTTTTGCACAAAAACGCTGATATATCTAGGCCTGGATCAAATACTGGATATCTTGTTCTTGGGGTAAGGAAGAAGGCTATCAGTTTTGGAGATAAAATTTCAAAGGTCAAGGACACTGACTTAAAAGAAAAGGAAGTATGTTGATTTTGGGATAAAAGGTCTAGGTAACTGAAAGAAGAAATATGGCTTCTGCACAGTATCTTGAGTTCTGCATCACACAACAAGCCAGAACTTTCGGAATGGCTTGTACATGTGGTAAGGAAAATGCCCGTTATTTTGGGGGTCAAATAATTGAATGTCATTTGTCTCTGTGGCTGAAAAAAGAAAACTTAAATCTATGGGTAATTGACACATTAAATATTGAAGAGAGCTATTTCTTTTGCAAATAACTTTTATTCTTGAGTTAGTAGATTCCATGAGTTTAGAAGCCAGATGTTATGGTCTTGGTAAGGCTGGTTTATACAGTAGCTTCATTTCTAGACTGCATACTTTGACCAAAAGTCTAGGTCACTGAGGCTCAATCCAGACTATAGCAAACATTCCACTGATAGCAGTCAAGATAAAACATTTCGCTATTTAGATTATCATATAAGGCAATACAAAGCAGCTATGGAAAATTATTTAAGCCTTACATTCCTTCTTGGTGTGGATAATGGTTAAGTATTGTGATTCCATATTTTAAAGTGAGCATTTTCATGCCTTGTCTACCAAAACTGTCAGGTGTGAGATCATTCCAAAACCATCACACGTACAATGAACCTGTAAGATGGCTTTGTTAATATTCCTTTTATACCTCAGCCCTGTCATTTTTAAGGTCTTTAATGCTTGATTGCCACCATTTTAGTTTTGGGATTATCCAGCTTATGGCCTCGTGTTTTAGTAGACATAAGGAAATATTTCTCAGGCAAATGGAAACATTGTATTAAAACAGATGGCAAGGCCAACAATGACAAAGCAAAATGTTTCCACTAATTTAATCTCCATATAGTTACAAGAAAATGTTGATATTCTTATTATTTTATGTTTTTGTGATGCAGAAAATGTGCATGGAATTATTTCCTGTTCTGTGCCAAGGCAGTTTGTACTATAGATGAATAAACAATGTTATATAGCAGTAATTATTTTAATTTTATGGCATCCTGTTGTTTGCATAAATGTAAAATGTTGGCATAGTTTATTTATACGAGAGAGAGAGAGAGATGGAAAGAGAGAGAGGGGGTGGTGGTGGTTAAGTATGGAAAGATGTCTGATATATATTTCCTTAATGAAGAAAGAAAGTAGTTCCAACTTTTATTGCCAGTGTTGATATAAATTGTCTGTCAGGATCTAATGAAATATGTAATAGAATTGACAACAGCAATGGTGGCCATAACATTTTGGTTTTAGTCTGCTTTTTTTAAAGTCATATACTATATACTGTACACTATTGGTGGTTTGCAGGAGAGACATAATATTTACAGAATGCTTGTCCTATGCTTCATAATACTAATAGTTTAATATAAAAAAGTCACATCATAATGCTTTCTCTTGCAGATAAGTTTGATTTTCGAATCCACTTCTTTGGCACAGGCCAAACAAAGGGCCAGAGGATTAAATGGGCTTCCAAAGACTTCCTCAACATTGACTACATAATTCTCAACAGCACAGGACACCAGTTCATAATGGATACTGATGATGATGATGCTCTTAAGAACTTGTGCATTGGACTTTGTGTGAAATTCCTGGTTAGGTGGTGCAATGAACCACTGCCATGGAAACGGAGTGGTGGCAAGAGCATGGCTGAGGTTCAGAAACAAGTCCGAGCTAAGTCTAGTCAGTATGCATCAAGATGCACGACACAGTCTCCATACATCAGTGCCTCGATTGACTCTCAAAGAGTAGAAGACCATATCAAGAATTTTGCCTCATTTTTGGAGTCACATGATCTCCAACTTTTTGGTGATGTGGAAGAGGCAATATGTGATGAACTGGATGAGAACACTAAAGAGAATGAAAAGCCTGCTTTGAGTCGATCACCAAGTGGCAGTAGCTATGGTGACTGTGAACTTAGAAAAATGAGAGGAGATGTGGCCAATTATGGGGATGATGATGAGGAGGATGATAATGGGGATGATGATGATGATGGGGACAATAATACAGAAGATTCCAAGCCTCTTAAATATGATAACATTGACTGGGATGATCTGACCTCAGGTTTCGTGGATGCATACTCAGAATTTACTGGAGCACCATCTTGGATAGAGTCTGTATTGTAAAACTGAGGTCAGAGGTGAAGATGTGTGTGTGTGTGTGTGTATATATATATATAAACACACATGTACACACATACACACTCATATGTGCAGTATATTGGTTATTTGTCCATGCCTGTGTATTTATCACAGATGTATACCTGATTACACAGTGCAATAGTGTATATATATAGTACGTTACCTTTATATAGTATTTTATTGTTTGATTATGAGTTGTATTTGTTTGAATTACTGTCATCATTATAGAGTGGTACAAATTGAATTGAAATACACAGATAATACACAGACTGGGTTACATTATTGTAAATGCTTCATTTCTGTTTAGTTTTGTACATACAGCCATTTTGTCCTCCCTCTAAAATAGATACTGAACTAATTTCAGCAACACATTTACAACAAGTTAAAGGTTGGATGGACAGGACACTTCAGTGTAAAGGAAGGAATGTAAATATCTTTTATGACTGCAAGGCATACAACTAATGACATGTATGTAAATATAGATATACAAACTATAAGTGACTAAACCTACATTGACTAGGTTAAGGTTTTACAGACAATATAGAAAAGGTGTTCAGAGATCATGCTTACAGTTTATAATCATTTGTAAATGTCACATATTTAACAGACATCAGCTGCTTCTGCAAATTTAAAGTTTTATAATTTTGTAAATTTTTAAATGCAAATTTCATGTTACAGTTCATTATAAAGCTGCCTGCTGATTACTACTACAATCTATACTCTTACCCATGTCTTGCATTTCCCATGAAAATGATCAGACATTTATCACAATTCTGCTTAAAATATACATGTCAGTTTATTGCAGATTGTATTTTCTTGTCCAAAACTATTTGCTACCAATATAAATGTTTTTTTCTTCTTTTTCTTATTATTATTATTACAATATGTTTATTCAGTTTTGATTTAAATTTCCATGATTTTAATCATGAACTGCTTGCAGAATATACAAAAAATGTGATGGTTTGTCTGTTATGTATTATGTCTAAATAAAATAAATGCAACTTATAGTGAATTGTGGTAGAAAGTATTGAGAAATCTGTGTAGAGATTTTGTGCAATACTTTGATTTAATGCTGACAGTATAATATGAATGCAGTGTAGTTTGAAAATAGTTCTTTGTCCAGATCCCATAAGGAGATTGATTGGTAATAGATTGACTGGTAATAGATAAGGATTTTCTTTTCATTTGTAATTTGCTTGCTTAGGAAAACGTTGAAGCCTCTCAGAACAAAAACCTCAGGAAACCAAACTGAAATTTGGAAATGATCATGTTTTTGACCTTAGATTTTTCTATCTTTAATTTCAGTAAACTTGAATCCATTTGACCTAAACTCCTGTACTCCTAGAAGTGAAAACTACTTCTGCCTCAAATGTCAAATTTTGACAAATATGAACCACATAAAACTGAAACTTGATTAGAATATGTGGAGAGCAAGTGGTATTATTTTATGCCTTCAGTAACGTGGGACATATTATATCATGATGTCTGTGAGACTGTTACCTATTTTTTTTTTGTATTCAGTAACTCAAGTTATCCTCCATCATCAGTTATCAAACTTTATAAATGTCTTGCACTTGTAAGGAAGAAGCTTATTGATTTTGGGCCCAGAAGATGAGAGGTCAAGGTCACAGTGACGGAATGAATGAAAATGGTGTCCTCATATTAAATTGAATTGTCTGCCATACACAGGTACCAAATGTTTTGGAAAGCTTGCCTACAGGGTAAAGAAGAACTTTATTGATGATGGGTCAGAGGTCAGGGTCACTTTCTACAAAGAGAACAATGGTTGCTGCACAATAACTCAAATTCTCCATCATCAGTTTTAGATAAGAAAATAACCCTATTGTTCTTGGAGTCGAGAGATCAAAAGTCAAAGGTCACAGTAACTGAAAGACAAAACATTGTTTCTGCACGATAACATTAGTTCTACATCACACACATAGACTAGGCTTGGTTTGTTTGCACTTGGTTCTCCACTTGTGAAATTTAGTGTGTCAAGAGCCAAACTTTTAAGTGTAATTAGAAAAATATAGAATGAAATACTTCCATATCTTTTATATGTGACGGCAAGAAATTAAGCATTTGATAAGTGGGTTCCTATATTCATTATGTCTCAGATGTATGTAATGTGACATCATTCAAGCATTTATTCAATAATGTGAGCAATTTATATTTATTCATGTATATAATGAGAAACATGCTGCATGTTTGTTGTGAGCATCATTTCTGTCATGCCTGCCTTGGTGGAATCTTGACATGGCCATCACTTTGAATTCCATGTGTGTGTAAACCCATCAGTCTGTATGGTCATCCATATATCTGTCCATATCTTGGGTTAACCTCAGTGGTAAAGCTTTTTTATGTAGTAATTTTCCCAAGTGGAGTTGGTCACAGTTATGTTACTTGCTTATGTAGATATATCTTGCTGTATATAACACCAATCTACCAAAAAAAAAAAAAAACTGTGGCAGGATTGACATGTATACTATGGCCAGCTTCTTGTTAATAGCCATAGCAGTTGTTTTGTTTGTCTGTTTAATGGGTATCAGGATCAACAATAAATATGAGCATCTTGTATTTTTTTTTTGCATTATGCTTTTGATAAATACTAAATTCAGAACTTTTTGAATGAAGATATAGTATTTACTGATTACTTTGTGCAAGAGTAAGAGAGAGAGACAGAGAGAGAGGTGGTGAGTGCCTATACTTGAGAATTACTCATTTGTAAATTAGAGACTTGTCCCAAGGTATCTTTAATGACTATGCAGAGCTTGCCTGGCAGTATTACATACAGTATTGGTCTGGACATTATGAAGTTATTTTCAAAATATAGAAATGATGTTGACAAATTTGTTGTTAAATACATTGTGATTGGCTTTATAAAATATCATGTACAGACTGAAGCACTAGAGTGCTATGACCTTCAAGCCTTCAGAATCCATTGAAATTGGCTGGATAAAATATGCTCAGACTGAAGCACAAGAGTTTTGTGACCTTCAAGCCTTCAGAATCCATTGTGATTGGCTGGATAAAATATCATGCTCAGACTGAAGCACAAGAGTTTTATGACCTCCAGACCTTCAGGATCCGTTGTGATTGGCTGAATAAAATATCATGCACATACTGAAGCACAAGAGTTTTGTGACCTCCAGGCCTTCAGGATCCATTGTGATTGGCTGAATAAAGTATCATGCACATACTGAAGCACAAGAGTTTTGTGACCTCCAGGCCTTCAGGATCTGTTGTGATTTCCTGAATAAAATATCATGCTCAGACTGAAGCACTAGAGTTTTATGACCTCCAGGCCTTCAGGATCCATTGTGATTGGCTGAATAAAATATCATGCTCAGACTGAAGCACAAGAGTTTTATGACCTCCAGGCCTTCAGGATCCGTTGTGATTGGCTGAATAAAGTATCATGCACATACTGAAACACAAGGGTTTTATGATGTCCATACCTATAGGATACATTTTCTAAACACAAAATCTAGTTCAGTTCTAATCATAAAATTAAGTATGATACTTGAAGTATATCTCTGTTATTAAAATCAAGCATGTTGGGGAATCCAACTTATGATGGTAATGCTTATTTGATTCCAATCTTAGCTGATTCTCAGTTTTTGAACTGAGAGCTCAAGTTGGAGTCTTCAGCTTAAAAGTGTAAAACAAACATATTGGACTTGAAATTGCCACTGCTGTCATTAATACTTCTTGATGTTCTTGTGCAACTACACAAATGACATTTATGGGGCCAGTTTATGATTTGTTGTTAGTATCCTACACAGTCATTAATTCAGTGATCTATAAAGAGTGAAACCTTCAGAAGCATCAGTATTTTTCAGTAGAATAGAATGCTTAAAGAAAAATTTTCCTGGGTTAGATCATCATTTGGATTTAAATACAATGCAGCTTTTCTTCAAAAGCCAGCTACTAGAGACATTATTTATCGATGATTTTTGCATTTAATGGTGTCAGCACAATAATAGTGATATGGTACCATATATTTTTTTTCTTGTACAGGTTAATAATATTCACCCCACTTTGTGAATATTTGTACAAGTTTAAAACAATTTAGAATAAGCCATGTATCAAGTAGTAGTAGCCCAAGGAGCAACCTTAATTCAAGAGGGGCCACCTTAATTCAAGATGTGGTAGCCCAAGCCTTTATTCCTGACTTGGAGCATAAGAGTACTAGTGTTGGCATTTAATATATCCTTTATTATTATTAAAGTTTAAATTTGCAGCATGTATTGTTACAGTGTACATTTGCATAGAATCTACTGGATTTACTGTGTTTATAATAATATGAATAAGCACATTATTTTTTTTATTAATTGAAGAAATCTTTCTAATGAAATTAATCTTTTATAATAAATTGCAAAATATTTTTGTATGACTCACCATCAACTGATTTTCACCAAATACTACAGCTGGATGAACAGATTTAATGTATTTCAAATGTAATTGTATTGATTGAAATTGACACAGTTAAATAAATGATGGTGCTTTGATGTTGGCATTGTCTTCATATTTACTATTATCACCATGCTGTCTGTAATTTTTTTGTAGACTCACAACTTAATGATGTCCAACAATTAGAGTGTAGAAAAAAAACTGAAGACAAAAAGTTGTCATATGGTGTCATAGGCTTTTGTAATTACCTCCCTTAAATCACTTACCATCATGCTCTTATAAGTAGTGAAAGCAGAGAGATAATCCAAGAAAAGTTTGTCCCGGTCCTGGTTTCACTAAAATTCTCAGTTTCTCCTCAGATAGAGATTTTACATTATTATTCCTCTAATGTTTGAGACAATATCAGTATTTTTTAGAGGTAGAGAGGGTGGAAAGGTTGCAAAATCATGTTTTAGTTAAAAAATATAATTCATGAAAAAAATTATATTCATGGAAAGCTTCCTCAAAGATAAGGCAAGAAACATTTTGGGAAAATTCAAGATTTTATGACAGTATTGAATCCCTGATGCCTGCTGAATATTCTGTGAGAATCTTTTGTGCTAACCAAACAGTAAGAAGCATATTCAAAAATTTCATTTTGAGATAGAAATTGTGAGTTGTTTTGTGAAACTTGCCAGATTCCGGTGTTTTGAATAGCTAGCTTCATCATTAAATGTTTCATGAATTTTCTCATCAAGAAAAATTAAGTGCAGCCCAGATTTTGGATATGTCTCAGATCTTGGACATGTCAATAAAAATTCTTTCTATCACTTACCCCAGTTTATGTAGCCAAAATAATATGATACATCAAAAAAAAAATCATTGTTTCAAATAAAAAGATATGGACAGCTAACCCCTAGGATCAGATACCATTTTTGTTTTGTTCCAGGGGAGGTAAATCTTACTGGAACTGAATACTATTTGTGTAGCAAAAACTTAAAGCAATCATTACACTACACTTTTATTGCAGCTTATTATAGCCCCTAGCTCTGGTTTTTCCTTGAGATTTTCCAACCAATGAAGAATGTTGCTTGCATTCAGCAGAAAACAGTTTAAGAATCCTAAAAAAGTTTCTTGAAGGCCATTCATGTATTATGTGTAATTGATTTTCCAGCTTGATGGACCTCTTGCATCCTGTAATATAGTATGAAGTACAGTTCTTAACTAATTAATCAAGTAATGCTTTTTCTCAAAGGTTTTATTTTTAAAAAATGCACATTTACTCAGAGATATTGATTAAGTTGTTGTAACCAGAGTTAAGCTTATAAAACCTGAGAATTGATTAAAAGTATGTTTATCAGAATGTCTTCACAGACTTGTAAAAAAGCATCTTTTAGTCAGTTATATATAAAGTATACAATTGTACTACATGCCTCTTCAAGCACTTTTTTCATGACCTTGCCAGTGTTTCAGGTTAAATGTTTTTCTGTAATGTTCAAATAATAGTGTACATTCCATTTTAATTTATTTTTGACTTTGTAGCTTTTTTGAAGATATTGACAATTATTTTCATGATCATATTGCTTAATAGTAAATTTTGATGTACCTCATTTTCCCATATATTTGACTTAACCCAGTGAGGACTAGAAACAAAAAAAATGTTTCCTCTACAAGAATTAAATCAGCCTGATCTAGACACTGCATAAAATTTCAACCTTCTGGTCCTATTTTTGATTTGCAAAATTTATGACATTATTTTGCAAAAGAAAGTTGTCAATTTTTGGTGGGATCATGAACATTTTGTGAAGGATCGTTCCACTTTGATTTGCTAGAAATGAGCTGAATATATTTATCGCAAGACACTTTAATAAAGACCAAACATATTTGTAGTTATGGTTTTAACTCATACCTACCTTATCAATAAGAGTTCTATGTACATGCATTTTAGTGTTATTTCCATGTTAGCTTTTAAATATTTTTATTGCCATTAACTTTTTTAACATTTAAATTCAACAGAGTTTCATTTCAAAGCCTTTTTCCTACTTTGCCATTGTTAATGTTGGCACAGTCTAAAATGTTACAATTTAACTGCTTCAGACTTTTATAAGAAATATTGTTCACATGATACTTGTCAAAAATAGTGAAATAAAATTGAGGTTTAAAGTTTAGTCTTTATTGCTTTCTTTAACGAAAATGTGTGTCATGTTATCAGGTAAATGAAACAATTATCAAACTAAACAAGACCAGTGAAATACTGTAAATATTTTGTATGGTATCAGTTTTCATGGATTCCTTGCTTGCTACAAAACTCAAATTTATAGTCCCAACAAAGAATGATTCCACCATAAAAATGATAGTTCCCAAATACCACTCCATTATTTAGGAATCAATAAAGTTATAATGATTTTGCAAAACCACAAAAGTAAATGAAATTACAGTGTGTTTTTTTAGCATTAAATTATACAGTTTCACCTCACTGAACCTTACACAAAATTAACTTTTTGTATACTTCATTAAAATAAGTAGATTACAGGACAAATTTTGGCATTCCTATTGGTTACCTACAGGGTTTTAATTTTATGACTATGCAATTCCCCATGATTCTCGGATACTGTCCCTGACTTAAGTGTATACACCAGTTCCAGAAGACACTTTTGTCATGTGCCAGTGTAATGTGAAATACTTAATCTATTTGTGCCTTCTTCCTAAGAAACTTTTTCCTACAGTGTTGTATGGTTGGTTATAGTGCTATCCCCCTTGGAGAACAGTTCCACATGGAGAGGCACTAATAGAATAAAACGGTAAAAGTTGATTCAGATTCATGTACGGAATATTTCATGATTAAACTACTGGGGCACGACATGTTCACAATTAACTACATGTGTTTAAGGTTTAGGTTAAGTACATTTGTATCTGTATTTGGTCATTAAGATGGAAACATTCAGAAGTATTTGGTTATAAAAAGAAATGTTTTACCGACAACCATTTATACCCAAATCCGAATTTTTTCCTTCATTTAATGTATGTAACAGTTTTATTTATTCATGTTGTTCTTCACAGTATAAATCAGAAACTACACAAAACACATTTATAAAATTTCTCTTCTAGGAATTTATTGTAACCCCTCTCCTTGTAAGCATTGTCTTGTGCTACAAATTGGTACAATTCTACTCTTCTTCTTTGTGATAGAGGTAAGTGTATAGGTAATGGCATTTCCAAGTGATAGAGGTAAGTGTATAGGTAATGGCATTTCCAAGTGATAGAGGTAAGTGTATAGGTAATGGCATTTCTAAGTGATGGAGGTAAGTGTATAGGTAATGGCATTTCTAAGTGATGGAGGTAAGTATATAGGTAATAGCATATCTAAGTGATAGAGGTAAGTATATAGGTAATGGCATTTCCAAGTGATAGAGGTAAGTATATAGGTAATGGCATTTCTAAGTGATAGAGGTTAAGTATATAGGTAATGGCATTTCCAAGTGATAGAGGTAAGTGTATAGGTAATGGCATTTCTAAGTGAAAGAGGTAAGTATATAGGTAATGGCATTTCCAAGTTTCATGTTTGTGTAGTGAACAAAAATATGTAGAAGTGTGTGCAACTTTATCTCGGATTTCAGTAAAAGAATTTGTCGAGCAATAATGAATGGAAGCATACACATATAAGATTTATATTTATTTTTGTTTATTGTGTTCACAATGTAGTGATTTATATAAATGTAATATAGATTCATACATATTTGGTATTTCAAGAGATCATTTTAATAATTAACCCATATGTACTTCATACTTTGCAAGAGAAACTGGCATTTCACAGGTACCAATATATTTTATATATTCTGGCATCACTGAACATGTTATAGAACTAGATTTTAGTTTGTTACAGGTTAGAATAATATTGCCAATTGCTTGTCAATTCCAATGTACATATATTTGATTCATGCATGTATATTACAGGAAGTTTATTTTTTACAAGATCTTTCAACATGATGTATAAATTTATTTTTATGGTTTGTGTTGTATATTGATTGCTGAAAGTCACTGCTGAATGATTATACTTTTTATAATTTAGTTACATGATGAATACTAACTTGCTCTGATAGTCATCTTTAAGGATTTTTTATGCCCAGTGTCTCAAAACTTCATGCAGTGCAAGTTGCTTTTAGTGTGCATGACTGATTTGAAGGTAAATTAGTAAGGCAAGAATGATGAATCATAACTGATTCATCTGAAATTACCTCCCCTGATCAGTGCTTCAGTTGAAAAACTTAGTACTGAAACAACTTAGTATGGCAAGGTCACATAATCAAAGTCACAACCAGGATAACATATATTTTTATGTTCTTAGATGTAAGTTTGGTTAATGTTTCTAAGTAAATGTTGATAAGTTTCAGTTAAGACTGTGCTCAAAGTACCCAGCATATAACAGGGAATGTGTAGGTATTTTATATACTTGAAGACAAGTTTCAGTTAAGACTGTGCTCAAAGTACCAAGCAAATAACAGGGAAGGTATAGGTATTTTAAGTAATTGTTGATAAGTTTTAATTAAGACTGTGCTCAAAGTATCCGCAAATAACAGCGAATGTGTATGCATTGAAAGTGCTATTATTGATGGCATTGTAGTCAACATTTGTTTAACTGATTGTAACTATACTTTAAATAAAATTGTCAGTGAATGTTTGTAAAACAAAAACAGAAAGGGCATCTATAATAATACCTTAAATACTTCCAGATTCCTGGTACCTACTAAGTACTTTGAGCATAGTCTTAACCAAGCCCTGAGACGAATTTTAAAAAAAATAGTTGTGTCAATGAGGTACAAATGTATGTGTGTGCATTCTTGGTTGTGATGTAGGTTGCTGACCATGAAGTCATTAATATGGAATTACTTGTAGATTTTTTTTCCCCCAACATTAAAAGTTAATTAATTTAAATTCATGCCATTAAGAACCACTCTTTTTATGATTTGGAACAGTTGTCTGGATGAGCCTATAAATCAGAGTATAGGTTTTTTTTTTTTGTTTTTTTTTTTTTGGGGGGGGGTAAAATTAACCAGAAATGATATACATGTACTATATATGAATTGTATTCACTGGTTTTCAGTATCATGTTCAAAGATGGGTATGGTTTAATAACATGTCATCGCCTACCATGGTGTTTGTATCTTTCTGTGATATATGGATAAATTGAAAACTTTGGATGTAGCCTCTAGTTATGCAGTCTTCAATTGTATGTGCCTGTTTATCCCATTTTCTTTTGTTTTCATTAGCAACATTAAAGTTTGGAAAATGAAGGAATTGAATATTGTTGAATTTTTATTAGTTCACCTAGTCATAAGGTCACGTGCTTTAATGGTATGTTCCTGCGTTCATTCTGTGTCATCCATAGTCTGTCCTGTCGGTCAGCTGTTGCATATTATCACTCTGATGTCCATATTTCTGATCAGATTTTGATAAAACTTAATATATTCTTATATACAAATAAGATAATGAAAATTCTGCATCTGATTGGTTGAGCTTGATATTGCCATGGAGACCTCATTTCTGATTGGATTTTCGATCTTGCATGGAATATGCTCATATGATTAAGATCTTGGACAAGTTCAATAATTATTGGCATATTAATGAAGTGATATTACATCTGATTGGCTGTACTTCATACCCCTCTTGCAGCCATACTTCTGATATGACTTTTAAAAAAGAAATAAAGTTTTGGAATATATCCTTATTTCATCAGATCTTCGACAGTTTTGATACAGGTAATGAATGAGATATCCAAACGTATTAATGGGGTAATCTTGCATACGTTTTGATGAACTTCTTATCAGCTGAGATTATTTTTCTGATCCAATTTTAATCAAAGTCTGAAGATCGGTTAATGTCATCAGTATGTTGTATGATTCACACTATGAGCGAGACCCATGCATATTAATGAGGTAATTTTGTATCTAATTAACTGAGATTATTACCACTTTGGATTCCAAATTACATATTTTCCACCTTGGTAAATAAATTGATATCATTATCATATACAGGTTCATTGAATTTCAGTGAATAAGTGAGATTTGCACATATGAATGGAATATCTTGTTTCCGTTTGGCTGAGTTTGTGACCTCTCCAAACACAGATACTGTATTTCTCATCCAATTTTATATATGACATAGAAGATGGTTTATATCAAGATCAAGTTTGACTTTGAATATGAGCAAGGACTATACATAATTATGCCTTCATCTTTAGAAAGAATTTTTATCAGGATATAGTAAAATAGGTAAAGTCAACCGATATAAAGCTTAGGAAATAGTTCACGTTGTGTTCTCACAATACCACATAAGCCTACTTGTGAAAAGATCAACGTTTTGGCAGGAGAGCAATATCGGGTCCACATGGGCCTCTTGTTGATATCCTTATTCACTATTTAACACTGTTTGTTCATGCACATATTTACAATCATCCTGCCTACACAGGTGATGCCTTGAAGTTTATTTATATATTTAGTCTGTCTGCACGAGGAGACAGATATATTCGAATCTTTGTAATGCATTAGACTACAAAGATATGTACTGTTGCAAAGGTGCGTTTACAGAAAGGTTATTATAAATTACAACCTCCAGTTTCAACTGTTAAATACATCCAAGTTTGTGTTGGGAGCAGTGGTAAACGAAAAGCAAGATGTGATGTTACCTATGTCACGACAGAGTAGATGGGATTGAAAACTATATGCCGTGTTCCTTTATATACTTGGATTGATACATATATATTCAGAAAGAGATGTATAATAATCATTATTTATTTGATGCTAAGCCGTGATTTACTTAATTTTACAAGTACACTAAAAGTGAATTTCGAGAAATAATTTCACTGCCGCATTGATAAGAAGATAAGCGTAAAAGTCGAAAATATTCATAGATGTATCCTTGCGGTATCGTGAAATGGCTACTCTGCATTAAAACCGACACCAGATCAAAACCAACAACACGGGAATCCTTTTTTTTTAACGTGCTTTTTTCTTTGAATTGGAAAGGAAAATTAATTAACTATTTGCATTTCTTCGTGAATAATAACAAAACACAATAGAACATAAACGATGAACGTGAACTTCGCGCAGGATTGAATAAGAAATCTCCGACTTCAGTCCGTTACACACAGTGCATCTTGCTAGCCAATACGTTTAAGCATAAAATAAAATTTGCTTGCTATCGAGTGAATAACGAATTTATTTCATCTCGTGGTTGAGAAACTTAAGTATTTTCACCTACTCGATGAAATATATCCGTTATTCACTCGTCGCAAGCAAATCTCTATATATTCAGATAAAGTATTTCGATGTAATAGTATCCTTGTAGTCTTAAAAGTCATTGGTCAGGTCGGATTCGTGGCAAGGTACTGCTCTCTCTCTCTCTCTCTCTCACACACACACACACACACGCTATTACGACTCTATTTTTGAAGCTAAGTAAAAGAAAAGAGCGAAAACAAACAAATTTAGTAAAAATCAACATATACATTATTTCCATAGAATACAAAGTGTAAAGGTAAAATAAACTTTACAGTATTTTGAATTAAATCCCAAATAGTCTTGAAAGTTTAATCACAAGTCCAAAAGTATGGAGTATTCCGAATAAATTCCAATGATGTTCCGAATTCCAGTCTGGATTGTGATGATGTACCAATAGTCTGGAATAGTGTTGCTGTGCTAACAGTCTTGATTTATCACAATGATATAATCCAAAATGTATCTTAATCGATTCACAATTATTCCAAAATAATGATTTAGTCCGAAAATAAAAGAGCTCTCTGTAATTCAATGGACAATTTAAATAAATCCTCTCAAATTAAAATTGAACACAACTAATAGACTAATTCCACTTTAGATATTAATCGCTCCGGTGGCCTAAGTGGCTAGAAAGTCCGCTTCGGCTGCAGGAGGTCGCGGGTTCGAACCCGGATGAGTCTTTCCAAAAACTTATAACAGTGGTACTACCATTTGCTTCGCTTGGCACTAAGCATTAAGAGGTCAGTGTTAGGACTTGTCGGCATGGTGTCAGGATAATGTGACTGGGTGTGACATGATGTCACATGTCTGCAGCATGATGCCCTACTGCTAGACATGACTATTAACTGTCACACTGCAGACATTGTACCAATATGACTCAAGCTGTAAAGGTTTCAAATTAAGATGACCATGATGGGGGTCGAAAGTTCATTTCTATAACATTCTAAGTTGTCATCAAGATCAGGTTAATTACTAAAGGTTTAGTAAAGAACATGGCAAACACCAGGACCTCCCGAGGGGAAAACCAATGTCCTAAACTAAAATCCAAGTAAACATGCTTGCCTTCAAATAATAATAATAATAATAATAATAATAATAATGATGATGATGATGATGATGATGATGATGATGATAAAATATAATCTCAATTCATATGCAAAAAAATTCTATGTAATATGTTGTTCACAAAAAATATATTAGGTAGATCCAAACTCCTCTCATTATGCACTAAGGCCAGTCACCTTATCATTTGTTATTATTATTATTATTATTATTATTATTATTATTATTATCATCAATAATTTAAAGAAATTTGAATGGCTCAAAGCTATGGATCACTCGTAGAAATGTAGAAATGTGCTATAATCTTTTTAAAAAATCTGTTAAGCACAGTAGTTAAATTCATTGAAGGCTATGCCATAAAAACAGTACTAATTGTACAGTAAGTAGTAGGTGACTGAGAAACATCAACTATGTCACTACTTCAGTTAAAGTCGTATGAGACAAAGTAGTAAGTCCTGCTATTGGAAATTGGTTAATGCACAATAAATTTAAATCGTAAACAACATGGTAAAATTAAAACGTGTATTTAGCGAGTAGCTTGAAATTGAGGATCATTTGCATATTTTTATGTGAAGAACAAAATAGATGACTTCATATCTGTATGCTATTGAGGAGGCGTTTTAACGTACAGGTATATAAGTCAGCACCAAAAGACTAAAGTACACAGAAAATATGAGATCGATAGTTATGACGACATTTAAAGTGAACTAGACAAAATGAGGGAAAATACAAACAGGATAACTGTAACAAGAAAATTCAAAAATGAGAGTAAATGTGATTTATGATTTAGTTTATTCTTTGAAATTTTGTGACAGATAATTGATTTAAACAACTGGCTAGCAGTACACCATATCATTGTTAACCAAGGCATTCCACAAATATTTAAAGGGAGGAAAATCAATTGCACTGTTGAAGATCATATTACATTCAAGCTCCTAATATGACAAATATGTTCTCTAAAACATTCTGAAGAACCTGAAATGTATCTCAAATGGTACCGAGAGATAGAAATTTTTATGGATCGACCTGTTTCATTCTTCAAGATAACAATGTCTGAAGGAACATCTAGATTGAATCAAAGAACTGGAGTTTTATGTGGTATGCATTTTAGGTGCTCGGGTTAAAATCAAAAGAAAGAGTTATTTAAGAAATTAATTTCGAGCGAGCAAGCTTGTGACTCAGATGGAAACATCACAACTAAGATTTGATAAATATATTTCAAATTCAAGAGTTAGAATTGAGTACAATATTTGTTTTATTGCCGAGTGATATGGTGATGAAAACGGGTAGTATTGTTGGTTACAACAACTTGAAAATGTCACCCTATAACTTTAAATTGACACTGAACACTAATATAAATACTGATATGATAAATACCGACATCGTAAAACACTATCAACAAAACCGACATGGTAAAACACTCGTAAATGTACCAACATGGTAAAGCATTATTATAAATACCGACATAGTTAAACAGTGCTATACATACAGACATGGTAAAACACTGCTATAAATACCGACATGGTAAAACAGTGATATAAATACATACATGGTAAAACACTCTCAACAATACCGACATGTTAAAACAGTGCTAAAATACAGACATGGTAAAACACTGCTATAAATACCGACATGGTAAAACAGTGCTTTAAATACCGACATGGTAAAACACTGCTATAAATACCGACATGGTAAAACTGCTATAAATACCGACATGGTAAAACACTCACAACAATACCGACATGGTAAAACAGTGCTAAAAATACAGACATGGTACAACACTGCTATAAATACAGACATGGTATAATAGAACTATAAATTTGACATGGTAAAACGCTGCTATAAATATCGACATGGTAAAGCACTGTTACAAATACCGACATGGTAAAACACTCCAAAACGTACCGACATGGTAAAACACCATTATAACTACCAGCATGGTAAAACACTGTTATAAATACCGACATGATAAAACAGTGCTATAAATACCTACATGGTAAAACAATGTCAACAATACCGACATAGTAAAATAGTACTGAAAATACAGACACGGTAAAATACTGCCATGAATACCGACATGGTAAAATAGCACTATACATACCGACATGGTAAAACACTGCTATAAAGACCGGCATGGTAAAACACTCTCAGCAATACCGGCATGGTAAAACACTCTCAACAATGCCGACATAGTAAAACAGCGCTATAAATACCGACGTGGTAAAACTGCTATAAATATCGACACTATAAAGTATAATTTCAGCAGCATTTACATGGTCAGTAACAACTGGTCGAAAGATAAACAACGAAGTAAAAGAATAAAAGATGTTGAAGAATTATGTAGACAAGATAGACGAAAGTGATAGCCTTACAATCGTGACTGCATGTTATTTACATGACAGATAACGAAACAGTCATTCATTTTAATCTTAACGGTTGCCCATGCTGAAATATATTATTTTCATCCTTTTTAATTCCTTGTCAGCACTTCTGATATGGCAAACAGAAGGATTATTAATGCTATAACGGACAAAACATCATGGTCAGCCAAGAAAGAAAAAAAAAAGCTGACCAACTCTTTTAAAAAATTAGCTTCATACACTGTCATTCGTGTTAAGCAATTCTGCTAATGATTTTTTTTCTTCGTATAGCTCGAACACGTAGTTGGCAAAAATCTGCATTCATTGTTTAACTTTCTTCACGAATGATTATGTGTAACCTTTTCACCACCACCTCCACCAGCATTTGTTCCTCTACCACCGCCATTACAGTTGACTAATACACTGACATGCTAACACGTCCAGACAAGGCTTACAGGACAAAAATCATGCCATCGTGACACCTGGAAACAATGTAATGGTGTTCGATCGATTGTTTGGAACATCAAAGACAATATTAAAAGAAAGTTTTAAACACCGGAGATTGGGTCCGCATTGGAAGAACAAAACATGAATTTAACAAATGTTATTTATCTAACTGAACGACAGAGTTGTTCCGTATCCCTTTACAAGCGTGTGGATATGGTCCCTTCTGTCTTTCTGTCTTTGCATTGGATGATGTGAACGAAGAAGTGTTAAAAGGAACTTTTAACTTGCATGAGCTACAACGAGTGACTAGGAAAGAAGACACGTACAAATCGAAAGCATTCTCGATGGAAAAACACGTAAAGGGAAAAAAAAATAGCAATGTCCATTGTGACTAACATCACGAACGTAAAAATACAAACTCACAAGAGGATAGTGGATTCTCGCTTGTAGCAGGTTTACCAGTATCCTATGTGAAAAAAAATCCACTGGTCATTACTTTTCTTCACCAACTTATGGAAAAAGCACTCTCGATGGAAAAACACGTATAGGGGAAAAAAAATAGCAATGTTCATTGTGACTAACATCATGAACGTAAAAATACAAACTCACAAGAGGATAGTGGATTCTCGCTTGTAGCAGATTTACCAGTATCCTATGTGAAACAAAATCCACTGGTCATTACTTCTCTTCACCAACTTATGGAAACTCATCAAACATGAAGCGGAACGCGCTGATTGAGGGTATTATCATGAAAACTTTCGACAGTTAGTCGAACCAGGTGAAACTCAATGGGGGAACCACTATTTCGAATTATATATGAAAGCTTTTCACTCGTCTGTTGGAAATTTAGACACAACATTCCCAAACACCTGGCAGATATAAAGTATCCGAAAGAAGCCCGTTTTCATCACCATAAGGGTGGTTGCTGCTCTGTTAGATTTTCTTGCAAGTTTCGGCATAAGTGCTTTTCATTATCGGGGAGGGGGTGGGGACTCACTAATCCGCTGCCCAAGCTAGGTGCGCAGCCATTTAAGGTGATACCATAATACTGGCAGCAACCGTAGCGACCTTGCAGCCTTCTTTCTCGTTTCTAATGATTCAAGCAACCCCAAACCATAGACACAAACAAAAAGCCAGTACAACGGGCTGAGTATTTACCTACCCTAGTCAAATTTGACCATTGGCAATAATGTCTAAAGGAATTTTATTCTACCACAAAAATACATCTTTCTAGGTTTTCAAAAGGTTTTCGGTGTAAGATACAGAAGGAATTGGCAGCGGGTCGCTTTACAAGGCCTTTCCGTGCAAAATCATTCCGTAATTTAAACATTTCACCATTAGGTGTAATCGAAAAGAAAATATCTTTGTCATTTAGAATGATTCAACTCTCCTACAAATGGGGTAGTTCAGTTAACGATTGAATTCAGACTCAACAATCAGCAGTAACTTAAGAACGTATCGATAATTCCATTACATTTATAAAGCAGTTGGGTAGTGGGTTCTGTATAGGCAAAAGCAGACATACCAAAAGCATTTCACATTCTTCAAGTTTACCTCTGGCAATATTATATTTCTGGGTTTTGTTTGTGGCTAAACATGTACTATTTTGATAAATGCTTACGCATGGTCTGTAGGTCCAGTTGTAGGATATTTAAGATCTCTAGCAATTCTCTTCCATGGATAGCAAACACCAATTTATCAAAAACACATATGAAACATCATTTTGACGATTTTTCGATACTAGATGCAACTCATGTCCAATGCTAAAATGTCATGTCATGACCAATGCTGAAACGTCATGTCATGCCCGATGCTATAACGTTTGCTCCATCAACAACCTTGATTTACCTCATATACGAACTGGATTCGGTGCGAATGGAGTTCCGCCTTCTCACTGACAAACTAGAACAATGTATTACACTTATACGATCATACTTAGCGAGTTGCAACCCATCATAGATTTTACACTTATACGATCACACTTAGCGAGTTACAACCCATCATAGATACTCTTAATGTTAGGCCAGGCATGTTGAGACCCCATTACCACATTAGATTAACAAAAGGATTTAAGGGGTTGGCTAGCCTTTTTAAAACCATCTTAACGGGAGATCAATGTTCTCGCCTGATCGTTGGATGACTTCCGTCTCATTAGACTTGTATTCAGATATCTCTGGCTATGAGGGATACGACTGTGCGGTCCTAGTTACTCATTATTTTGACGGATGTTTGGGACCAGACATAGGTATATCAAAATATTACACTTCTAGAACTATATCCCGTTGTTCTGGCAGTTGAAGTCTGTTGAGAACACTTGACCAATATATGCGTCTAATTCCATAGCAACAACCAAGTCTTAGTTGAAAACCAAGCAATCAATATCATGCACTTCCTTCGGAAATTTCTACTCTTTTGCATTACATTAAATATCTTGTTCACTCCGAAACATGTATCTGGTTGAACTCGGTGATGACCTTTCTCGCCAGCAGGTTTCCAGCTTTCACGACCTAGCCCCCTGTGCAGACTAACATCCACATCACATTCCTCTCCTTCCAATCTTGACCAGCTATTTGGTTCAAATCATGCTAAACCCATCATTACAAAGCACTTATAAGCGGGCTTTGACACTATAAAAGGACTCCAAGTTTATATACCTCGGCCGAATTCTCTTTTCCAGTTTCAATAACCCATCTGGCCCTTTTCAAAGCGCACGTAATCAGCAAAAAAGACATGTTAGCGTGGTGTGGAGAATCAAATAGTCTTTTTTGCTAAATTCTGTGGTGCATTAGCCATCGGAACAGCCATTGGAAATCTGAGTTTTCAGCAAGAAGATAAACAACTGAAGATGATTTTACTCTGCGGTTGTATCGCTTAGCTTAAACCTAGTCCGTCGTAGCAAAAACGGTAACTTCATCGCCAACAAGAGTCACAGTAACTCTTCCAGTCACAGCAGCAGTCCTCTTCTGGGAACATTTGGAAAAAATTCTTTGAGAACGATTGGTTCTTCGGAGGCCAGAACTATTAAACTATGAATAACGTATTTTATTTAACAATACTCAGTGACAGTTCTATGGAGGTGTTTTGCAACCTTACATTGTTTCACGACCAAAATAACGTCACTCCATACAAATGGATCATGAAGTTCATTGTGAAGTATCTTTTGTAGCAATCATTCATACTACTCAAGCCATCAATCATCGAAACGATTTCAGCTAATTTCAACGATCATTTTAGCAAAACACTGGAGACAACACTCCAAATCGAACACCATAAGATTGCTCATCGTCTTAAAATGTAATTTTTTTAAGGGCAAACACTGGCCAATAGTTTTCTCCCGGTTTGTTTATTATTATAGGTGGATACACCTGTCCTGCTCCTATGAAGGGCATTCACAACAACGATCGATTTTAAAAAGCGTGTTCTCCACTCTATCGATTTGAATGTATGACTGAATTTGCTTCTGAATATTCTGATGTCGTCGAGTACAATGTCTTGGGAAACACAGCCGTTCAGTTGTTTTAGGGACATTCTTTTAAAGGAGGAAACACGTATAACGTTTATCTTGAAACTGTGCATTCTTATTATCTTCTCTCAGTAAATCGTTTTCCGTGAAATTATTTTTTTTCGAAAATTTATCCAGTAAATTTTAACGGATGTTTCGTGTACACCTAGGAGACACGTATAGTAACCGGGCTTACACGGACAATCTTTTTGGCATACGGAAAAGCAGCCAAGAACATAGATCTGGATTGTATGGAAACCTGATATATTGGAAAAGTAATGATTTGCACAATGCTGGAGTTTACAACCGCAGAACAAATCAAACAAGGACACAGTGTAGAGATGATGGTTCACTTGCTTTTAAACTTGTGGTTGCAATATAAGTATTTCTTCATTGGAGTGAATGTACTGAATCGAAGTAATATTGTGTTCCATTTGATGCACAGTGCTGATGAATACTAAATAAGCATCAAAGAAGCCAAATGTTACGTGTGACATGCAGAGGTTTTACCTAATGTGGGAAGCGACATCTGTCAAATTCTGAGCAGAAAGGCAACCAAGTATCCTCTAGAACAAGCGTAGTCAATACCTCCACCAAGGCCTCTGGGCTCCGACTAAGATATAAGTTCATTTATTCGAAAGTGAACATCAAAACGTACATTGCCACCTATAAAATCTGACCAATTTTGTGTGGAACTTCAATTTTCAGAAGCACTGGCGAACACAGTGAACGTCATCTTCCATGCAGAATTTGCCAATACTCTGGAAATCAACACAAGGTAACCCAAATCCACGTGGAAGAAGTGTTAAGAAAGAAGTCGAAAAAGGAGAACAAATGGAAAAAGAAAATGAAAGAACAACTACAGCAGCAGCAGGGAGAAGTGGATGCGTGTTAGATAAATGCAGATAAATTTAGGTTACATTTTAAAAAGAAGCGTCCCTGTTGCATGTTGAGGCCTGTAATGAAGCCTGGTCGTGCTAGATACCGTCGTTAAAAGTTAAATGATCAAAGACACGAACCCAATGGCTCATTTCAGTGTCATCCACACCTTTTACAAAAGATGTAATATTCGATAATTGCCAAAAATATATGCTTGTATGCCTGTCCTTGGCGTCCACAAAATAACTGAAACCCCTTTTACCATAGTGTTATAGTGTTTTTGTTGTTGTTGTTGTTGTTGTTGTTGTTGAGTTTAACGCCCTTTTTCAGCACGCGATTGGCTATACATGGCGGCCAGTATTAATGGTGGAGGAAGAACCCGGGAAAACCCGGGAAAGAACCACCGACCCACGAGAAGCTACTGGCAAGCTTTCTCACATACCCACATTAGCCGAATCCGAGATTCGAACCTACGCAGACAGCGGTGAGATGGCAGTGATCCGTAACGGAGAACGCTTTAGACCACTCGGCCACTCGGGGCCCCCTATATAGTGTTTTTGTAGGTATAGTATGTTGGTACAAATACTTCTGCCCTTGTAATATGTTAAGCTTATGTGAAAAAGCAGAAATATTGTCTCTTTTAAGTCTGCCAGATCCCTCTTGACTTGTATTATGTACCACAATGAATAATGTTTTTCTTCACATCCCCGTACTGAATCAGATGGCTGTTTTCCTTCATACCCGTGCTATAAGCGGTGTGTTGATGTTTTACCATTATTAGTTCTTTTGCATTCCTTTCCCAAGTAAGACACCAGATGTCCAGCCATCAACATGGAAGCTCTTGCTGTGGATGGAATAGCGGAGGGGATGATTTACTGTAGTGTGCTCGTGCTCCCACGTGCAGCTGATGACCAGCCAACTACTTGTTATAAGGAAGTATGTGGCATTGCAGCATATACACGGCAGAGCGAATGAGAGGTTAGCCGACTAACGCACCCGCTACCCCCAGGTCGAGGAGTGCTGCCGACAGGACCAGCAATAAGGGAACCATCGGCAAGTACCCTGGAGCATCAGGCGACAGTCTATGAGTGTAGCAGGCCAAGTAAGAGCAGACCAGGGAAGCCAACCAGATACTACTGGGGATGCAGCCATTCTGCGAAGAATGATCAGTCACCCGGGCTATCTAGGGAAGAAAACCAGCTGGGATACCAGAAATTTCCTGGACATGCAAACAGAAGATCGATGGCGAGCAGTAATACTGTTCCAGTGTATCCCGCCAGTGTTTTGGATTGCGGCACGTAGGACAACTGGATTGGATCAGACTGCCCGAGGGCTCAGCCGGAAACGCGGACTTCAGCATCTCGAGCAGCGGATAAATCAAGATTGCCTGACTGTATGAGTTTTCTTTTAAATTGTCGAAAACTCTCTTTTATAGTATGAATTTGTTCTATTTGATTCGACCGTCAAAAATATAACTATGCCTTGAGACATAATGCCTGGCACCAAATTAAAATGAGTAACATATACATACAGACTGATATAAATTTTGGGAAGTTCAAAATTCAAACTTGAATGTGAACAATAAATGGAATTTGTAACCTATTGTTTTGACCTAATTAAATATGTGGCACTGAAATTATTGGTTCCTTGGGATCGCCGATTTAGTTTTCAACTGGGGATAATTCGACAAAATTTTACGTTTCCTGGCGTTTCAGAAAGTTCAGTTGACGTTTGGGATCTCCAGCGGGACTTTTCCGCCTTTTCCTCACCCGGACGTTTATATTCCTGCAGTGTGAGAAGCACACAAAAACCCTAAGGACCCGTGCACGCCTGACTGGGTGTCGTCAGTTGATTGTTCCTCACAAGAGACTATCTACTAACTTTAAATCTCCGAATGAACATTTGGTGCGCGCATAGCATGGTGGTGGCTTTGTTCCCATCCATCGAAAAATTAATTAGTGCGCAGAGCGCACGCCTTGTAATTAACAAACATGCTCTATATACATAAAACGCGTACTTCCGATAAATTAAGAACCCTGCGAGGCAGGTACTAACACTCGATAAAGGCCCAATAGCCATACGTGAGTTCAATCCATGTGCAGTCAGTCAATCTTGCCATTCCTACTCGATCCTGTTAGAGAATAAAGAAATAGAATGACAAGCACCCAACATAGCAAAGTGACAAACATGAGGCTATATATGGGTCTGTTAGACAGAGTAGAACATCTGGGTCGAGTAGAGTAGAAGGGGTGTCACCCCCACAAGAGAGACTGGAAGTGGGAGATGATCTGCTCTAAATAGACAAGACCCTCACAAAAGAAGTCATTGACGAGAAATTAGAGAAATTTATAGGGTACATGTGGAGGAGAAGAGGGCGAAGGAGCGTCAGAGAATAGAGAGGGAATTGACACCTATCAATGCCCACTGGATTAGGTCCCAAAGAAAAATAAAGCTGAGGGGGAAAGATATTGGATCCCTGAAGAGGAGGAGCAAGAGGATTAGGAAACGGATCCACCGAGCTTCGTTTCAGGATCAATCTTTCCGTTTTCCGTACGACGGAGTATTTGGACAAGATGCGTTCTTGCTGCCCAGGATAAGCCCAACTGTCCTTTTCTGTGTCACCAAGATCTCTAAAAAAGAGAGATACGAATCCTATTCATTGTCAATCTGTGTTTTATGTTTGTGTGTTTATCTATATCTATGTTCACATCACAACCAAAAATTAATACCCCCTTCCTTATTTTTGTCGGTATTGTCTTTGTGTCTATAAACACTACTTTACTTGCTTACTCGTGTGTGCATGTGTGTGTGTGTGTGTGTGTGTGTGAGTGAGTGAATGCATCATGTGTGTAAACATTCCTACCGTATTCGTTGGGTATTATGTATGGCAGTCATAGTAAATGGATGTCAGAGATTGGGTTTTGGATAGTATATCAACACGTGTGTGTTGGGTATTAATAAAAATACCATGCATTGAATAGGAATCAACACGTGTGTGTTGGGTATTAATAAAAATACCATGTATTGAATAGGAATCAAAACGTATGTGATTGAGAGTAACTGTCACGTTGTGTGATAAAATTTTCTATTAATTCATGATATGTGTTTATAAATGTTTTTTCGTAATTCAGTGTACCTTGGGTAATTTCAATTCGTGTTATATAATATTACGACTTTAAACCAATTCTGAAACAAAGAAATTACCTGTCCGTGAAGTAGCCATTGCGTTACAGTCGAATTCGCGGTTACTTTAAAGAGAACCTTGCCGCATGTTTAGAAACTCTGGCTTAGGCTTAGAGACCGGAAACACGACATTATAACATTTTAGTACTACTTCCCCGGACAGTTTTCAAAGAGATCACCAGTATCCAACAGGACTAATATAGTAAAATTTGGGGTGGATTTCTCACGCAGCCAGACATTATTCTGTGAGAGACTCAGTGCATGTTTGGACCTTGGCGAGAGCAGATTTTAGGGAAGTTGGAGACACTACTAGACTGTGCTCCGAGTGCCAAAGTTGGGCGCTCTTTAAAAGAGTGTAAGGGAGTTCTATGAACTTCGGACGAGATTCGGAACAAGGGCTTCGGGGATGTAAAATATCTTTGCCCGAATCTGTCTCACTTTCTTAACTAGGTGTCGTATGATTTTAAACGTTATTATGTGCATTTAATTTAGTAGATCTTTAATATTCTATGTATAGCTGAACTATCAACACGTCATAATGTAGCGTTTAGCAGATTAGTAATATTCCAGATTAATGAGTGTAGTTGTTACGATAAAATCAAAGTGGATGGTGTAATCTGCTAAGATGTTGCATCGTGGTGCAGAACTGAATTTAGTAGTGAGTAGTGTTAGAGTTTGTACTTGTTTGTATTTTGCTGATGTTGATAGTTTACTATATAGAGACTTAGGGATATGCATGTATGTATCAGAAGTCGTGATATTATTGTTGTTGTTATAGCCTTTATTATAGAACAAGCGTGTATGGAATATTGAAATGGGATTGTATAAATTAACCCAATGATTTAATTGTCATTATGATGATGATAGGTCTATGAGAATGTGTTAATTATCCTGTGTTTGAACAAGGAGGAAAAATTGTACGTCCCTTCTAATCTACATGAAGCTTTCCGGGCGGGATAGGACACCACTCAAAAATTAGAGAGAAGGAGACTAGGATAGCAAATGGAGACTAGAGAATTAGACTAGGATAGCAAGTGGAATTAGGCAGTTGTGCGAAGGCGCAGGGCTGGGAGACGGAAACAAGGGTACTGGAAATACCGACAAGGAGGTCCGGAAGAACGCAAACAAGAGTACCGGAAGTACCGACAAAGGAATACAAGCGGAAGTTACAGATGAGTAACATAAAAGGGACGCGGGAAGGAAACACTTTCACCTTAACTTCGCGTGTTGAAATAATTGGCAATTTAGATAGGTTTTGTGCTGGAAGCAAATGCATTGAAAAATTGTCCTGCATTTGTTAAATACCGATATATAGTTTTTTAAATTGTTATACCTTTCACCTTTTTATTTTTATATTTTATACACCTAGACCGTCGGCTTTGCTTACTGGGGGCTCGTAGCTATTTAATCTTTTAATTGTCCGTCCTTCTCTTGGGTTAGTAATAATTCCGTAGGGGGTACGTGATAGTAATCAAAAAGTGTATTCTGGATAAAAATCAAAACGTGTATGATGCATATTAAGCAAAAAGTAAGTGGTGGGTAGTTGTCAAAAGGTGTTGTTGATTAGTAATCAAAAGTAGGTGAGGGATAATGATACAAATGAGTTTTGGATAGCACTCTAAAAGCTGATGCTGGATCGTATACAAAATTAACATTACATTTCCCGTTGAAAATGCCCTATACATGTTTCAATATGGAAATGTCCTCCATCTAAAACTTTTAACATTATCATTCCCGGTATGCCCCATATATACTTCAACATGGAAACGACATATAAAGGCCTTAAATGTAAAGATACGACATAATGTTAAATTCTACTCATGCCATATTTTGGCCTCCACATGTTAATTATATGGAAAATTTACATTACATTTTCACTTGTGTCTCATATGGACCATATATATATATATATATATATATATATATATATATATATATATATATATATATATATATATATATATATATATATATATATATATACACACTTTTCATAGGGCAGATATATATGTGTATATCTGCCCTAAACAGATCATTCATATCCGTGATCCGTTCGAAATCTTTCAACTCCATAACTTCTTTTGCTGGGGAAAGTATACAGCCGTGTATCTAAATATGCACAATAACACTCTTTTCTTGACGTACGATCCGAACACTTATTGTATGTACGGAGTGCATGACGTACGATCCAAACACTTCTTGTATGTACGGAGTGCAAGACGTACGATCTTAAGCGGCAACATATTTCTTAAAACGGAAACTGTTAGGTTATCATGCTACCATACATACATACAAATATGAGATTTATTTCTTCATTCACGCAACATTATGCCGTATGTGTGCTTGTTAAATGCACACCCTCTCACAATGTAGTTATTTTGTCCATCCGTTCACTTTCGTTAGTAAGACTTATTACTGTGCTTGATACTACACAACTCTAGCAAAGCTGGGTTGCTAAATGGTTGATGACTTTTTAGGTCATCCAGGGGCCGTAGAAAGCGATAACTGGCCCTGGGGTAAGAAACACCCGAGCCTCTCCTAGTTCTTGTTCAAACAAAATGTTTCTTTTATAAAATTAAAAAGTGTTGTTCAGCCCGGCTCCGGGGATATATCCCTCTTTGCCGCCCACCCCCACCCCCTTGTCGGCCCTGAAGACACCCACTCACTTAGTCTTATCATTGTTATGATGGCGTAGCCTTCGAACAATTTATAGCGCGGAAGTGTGGAGTATATGACGGTGAACAGTCAAACATTTCACAACTAAATAGAAAGAAGTATATATATCATACATATATGGAGACTTATTTTTAAATGATTTCCTCTTCCCTTTCAATTGTAAGTAGTTTGAAGTTCTTTGAATAACACACTAAGTAGTACTAGTTCAGTTTTCCCAGGAAGAAGCTAATTGTACATACGCCATACTATATTGTATTAATATCTTGTAAATAAGACAAAAGTCAAATGTGACTTTAACCTACATTTAATAAATACAACAATGGTCAAATGTGACTCCATTTAGTGTCGTGTTAAGTAGAATTGATCACATGAATGATATCTCTTGCCCTTGTTATATAGGCATCAGCTCTCCTTTTTCTAACAAACCGTATGGGGTTTGGATGGGGTAGAGGGTGGGGAATGTTTGTTAAAACATTCAATGTCTATAACATTGCCTTTCGAAAATGCAGCGAAATCGAACTTTTGACTAATCGGAGTACACCATGTGTATTTTGTCACATTCTTTGGGAAAATATAGTGATATTATCGGTACATTATAGGTACACCTAAAACTTTCCTATTCAACAGTCGGAATTATTTGTAGAAAAGTTTGTTTGTTTTGCCCATTTTAAATACTTTTTGCATTTATTTTTGGTTTTTTTAGGTCTTTATTGAAACTATTAACTAGAAGAATCGAATCGGCGCATATATTAATCCTGTCAAATTAAGAGCAAAGTGTTCTTTTAAGCTGCGCTAAAACTAGGGCGTTGACTTCTTTTGTTGTGTCATAAGTATCATTAGTCATGAAAATGCGCATATTTTTTAAAAAGACGCCCATATACGGAAGTGCTTATGTAGAGATCAGCAATACACTTTCAAAAAGAGCGTATAGCGCCTGTCTGCGCCATGATGGGTCTTGTCTCAAGGCCGTACCATTCCACATTACTTCAACTTGTGTCAGTCTTATCCCTTAACCTTTCTTTACTGATAGGGCCTACTATCTTTATAAACTTATCAAGGCATTACATTTGGCAACAAGTCAGTCTTTAACGTATTTACATATGCAATTCAGTAGTAGTTGACACTTTTATTGCACACACTTTAAAGAACAGAAAGATGCTCTCAAAATGAATTAGCATAGCATACAAACAACACGGATATATCGAACTCCACTGCACTTAGACACACACGCACATAAATTCAAACGTACTAGAATATGAAAATGAGGCATCTTGGCGGCAAGATTTAGCACAAAAATGTATGTAGGAAAAAGAATACTGTGCATTTACAGGAAGGTAATGTTGCCTTTTTCAGCACATAGTACAGACCCTCTGTAAAAATCTAATATAACGTTTCAATGAATGCAGAGAAGTTAAATATCTGGTAGAGGAACGAATTATATTCTACATATTTTTTCAAAAATAAGAAAAGGACTTCTGAGCTGGAGTTGTAAAAATGTAGGCATAGAGAGAGGGCCTTCAGTGGAAAAGACTACGACATCTATGAATAATAGGGGTAAGGAGATAAAATATGTGTTAAGTTATTGTGGCATTTCAGTTATATAATGAACCTAAAGTAAATCCGATTAAAGACCCCAAAAAGGTTTTGAGGAAAAAACATCCCACGAAATAAACAAACACAAAAACCAAACATTTATCGGTCGAATATATTCGATAGATAATCAGTTTATCAGCCCAATTTTTGTCAAGTGCCAATTTTCATGTAAGTAGTTTTTCTTTAGTAGTTTACCATATTAGTAGATTTTCACAATTCGAAAACAGGGACCTGGTTGTTATGTATTCTGATTTCAATATCGCCTGTTAATTTCCCAGAGGTATGAGCAAGTTCTACCATCAGCAACAAGGAATGGAAGATAATTTATATTTGCTGTAAATTGAAAAGGGCCAAAATTAGACCCCAGTTTAACGCCGCCATTCTATTTAGGTTAGATTGGCAAATCATAACTAAAACAATGTCTGTATTTGTGATTATCGATCTAAATCAAGTGAGTATCGATTGGCAGTATCGATTTTGTTTTGTTTTGATATTATAAGAAAAATTGTATGGCCCACAATATGAACAACTATTTTAAAATCTACATGTACATCTCCGCTATAAGGCCAGTTATGTATGAAGTATATCCATTCATGTCCAAATTTACCCAGAACAGCTTGACAAGAGTGTCGAGTTCAGAAACTTGAGCTTATATGTGTTTTTTTTTTAACCAAGGTAGTGATGCAAATCGGGAGCAACATGTCAAAGTAGTGATGATTGAAATAAGGGAGGGGTCATTTTTGTTGCCATTTGTATGCAGGGGGTTAATTTGCGCAAATCTGAATGTTTGCCGGAAGACTGCAATTGAGACACTCATTTCTTTTCAATCTGTGGTGTATTCATAAATTATATAGGCATATATTTCTTTGTAAAAATGTTTTGAATCCATCAGTACGAGTAATAATTTATTTGTATTCAAAGTCGAATACATATGTTAGCACATCAACTTTGGATAGCAATGGTAGGCCATAATAAGGTATTGGGGGGTACCCTTCTTATTTACACAATCTCACTTTATCAAAGTGATACAGTTAAGCGAGAGCATGTTTGGAAGCAGAAACAAAGAAACAATTAAGCTCTTTCAGCACTATCATCGAGATCAGAAAATATTACATCACCCAAGCTTGTGGGATAAGGAGTTTAATTTTTAAAGCATATTTTTCTGTGCTTCAAATGTTGCAGGGAAAAACACTCAGGAAGTTTTAGCTTTACGTACATTTAGATTTTTCAAGGGCACGTGTGAAAAAACATGCTTGAAGGCAATTTGTAAACTTATATGACTTGAAAAACCAAGGGTAAACAAAGCAGTCTCGAGTTAACTGGGAAACTCTATTACATCAAATTTGGCAGAAAAGCGGTAAGATATAAGTGTTTGTGTTGTGTTTTTTCTTTTTCTAGTATTTACCAAGTTTATCTTGTAATGTAAACAGGGTAAATGTCGCTTATTGAGAAAGATGTCATAAAACACTCAGTAAAGACTTCTGGATCGAAGACATAAATATGATTTATTGTAGTGAAATAATATGGTGTAATTCGGTCGGAGATGTAACATTCTGGTGTAATTCGGTCCGAGGTGTGACAGTCTGGTGTAATTCGGTCGGTCATGTGACAAGCTGGTGTAATTCGGTCGGAGATGTGACAAGCTGGTGTAATTCGGTCGGTCATGTGACAAGCTGCAGCTGAATTAGATTGGAACATATTTTGTTAGGAAGCAATCTATGCTGAAATCCAAAAGAAAGTAGGGCTGCGAGACATACCATGAATATTTTAAGTTGCTAGGCAGTTATTATGATTCATAGAGTCTAGATAGCACTGATTTTATTGTGGACACATTTTCGTTGTTGATATAATTGACAAGGTACAGAGTAGTAAGCCCACCGATTTGCTTCTCTTTTTACGTACCAGGTTGTGGAACTCATTACTTACAGCCTCGTTTCCAATATCGTTCTTGAAAAAGCATTGGGCAGAATCTTATATTATAAATTGTGTTGCCCTTATTTGTAACTAAATTTCATAGAGTTTTGAAACTAGATGACAGACATTCAAGAACATCAAATTCAAACATTGAAAATGAAAAATTGTATTAGCTGGATTACAGTTTGACGTTCTAATGCTGGATAACATGTTCGCCTGGTACGATTTTCAGTCTTCATTTGCATACCCACTTACTCCGGAAATCAAGAGGTTGACATGCGCAAATACCTTTAGTCAAAATAAAATCTACAAGTGATCTGGGAGCTTTCCTATCTGGAGCATTATACAAGTCTCACTAAACTGGTTGCACTCCTGCTTTGAGTAACAAAGTGCATAAAATATCAGTTTTTGTAATTCTGGAACGGGTCCAAATGCACGCAATCATTATGCAGAATTCGTGAGGTGATGTTTCCCTGTAGTCTTTGTCGGACTGCACCAGTTTGTGTACTAATTAAGCCTGATCTCTGTTAATTGTATTTCGCAGACACAACGCACACCTAGAGCCATAATGAAGTTTTAACACATAGCTACCGTGATTCATGCCTTATTAAGGAAAGTAAGACTCTGCAGGAGAGACCAGTGAAAAGAACCAAAGAATATCCATGAGCTACTGTGCGTTCTCTCTCTCTCTCTCTCTGCTGTATGCAGACAATTACAGATCAGTAAAGAGTAATGTGAACACAGGCACAAGAAGACAATTTTCACTGTCCTTTATAGCTAGTCTTGCTCAGGAAAATCTCGAGTACTTTATACCAAATCACATCTAGCTCAGCGTCTTTTGTGATGTTTCCTGCCCTACAACCCACGTTGAAATTAATGTAATGCACAAATATTCCACGTATATGCCAAACGTCTTGAATTGTATTCTTGAATTCAGTACTAAACTAACACAACGCCATCTAAAGAGGATGACAAAAATAATAGTTACAAGAGTAAAATACTACGATCAAACAGAACAAATACTCGTTTGATGAAACCAGGTAGGAAAATACGTTTGAAGATGTAAATTAAAACGAACGGATGTTATTTTTGCATGTGAGTTTTATTTCGCATTTTATTAGACTCGACATGGCAATTTAAAAGAACCGCTCCGGTGGCCTATGTGGTCAGAGTATCCGCCTCCGATGCGAGAGGTCGCGGGTTAGAACCTCATCCAAGTCATAAAAAAGTTATAAAAACGGTAATAGCAGCTGCCACGTTTGGTACTCAGCATTAAGTGTTTAGTGTTATGACTGGCCGGCTCGGTGTCAGGATAATGTGACTGGGCGGGACATGACGCTACGTGTCTGTAGCAAGATGCCTCTGTGCTAGGCATCCCTATAAACTGCCCCAATGCAAACATCCTAGCGATATGACTGAAATTTTTTTAAAGCTGCATTAAAAATCTCTCTCTCTCTCTCTCTCTCGCTCGCTCGCTCGCTCTCACGCACACACGTACGTATATATATATATATATATATATATATATATATATATATATATATATATATAATACACACACACACACACACTAAAAAAAATTCTTCTTACCCAGTATAAAATTCAGACATTGGTGGCTGAATGGTTATAAGCGCGAAGTATTTGATTCAGTGAAGCGTGAACTGCGTCTGGCAACACTCCAATGTCTCTGATTTGAACGAAGCAAGCATCATCCCTGTGATAAGTCAGAATGGTCCGGAATCCCTCCACTGGCATGATCGTTTCCTCGGAATACTCGTTTTCACCACTTCACAAAGACAACCTCCCGTCACTCCTATATTTAGTTAAGGACAGGCGTAGGATTTTAAATAGAGAAGTCTCTACACTCCTTGAATACATTGATCACTGTACTTTATCAGCTAAGGATGCTTACATAAAAACCGGAGGGATATTAAAGACAATTATACATACATACATACATACATACATACATACATACATACATACATACATATATCAGACCATACAATATACCGACCCTGGTAATACATCTGCAGCAAGAAATATCTAGAGGATAGATAACAAGGCATTTTCCCAAAGCTATTGTGAAACACACGTAAAGAGATACGTAGGATATAAAATATTTGCAGCAAGTCTTGGAGAAACTCTATAGCGAACATGTAGCCCATTCAGAAGCCCGTTTGTCTTGACACAGCAGAGCAGGAAATGGCGGGACAGCAACTTGGCAGTCGTGTCTATACTGAAATCGAGGAAGATGTCCCATTTGATTTTGACAAGGTAACGTCGCATCCTACTCCTATTCCCTGAACGCAAAGACCTTGATCGGTATAATCATCTTCGTAATGGCAAGGAAGAGTGCGAAGTCGAGGGAGCTGCGCACGTCTTTAGTACGTGTCGTGTTGAAGAAGACGATTCACTCGTACTTGGCGACCTGTGTGCCACATTAGAGGTGATCGCTTGAGTTTGAATAGCTTAATGACCGGTACACGCGAGTACTCTATTCTTGCAGTTTTCCTGACATAGGAAAAGCTTATCATTCGCATTCAGTGTCTCTACTGTATGAGGAGAAGGCTGAGGGGATTGTAACTGAAATGCATGACCCGATGAAAACACAGAAACCCAGGGAAGAAAAGATGGATGAGATTTTGCGAGATACTAAATCTATTAACAATCCATACTATTAAAATGTTTACCTGGTAACAGCATTTGTATACAACCCATACATCATTTGAGAGCCCGACCATTGAGTGTCGATGACCTAAACTAAGAAGTTACAGAATGGGAAGTGCAAGTCCACAAAACAGATGCAGTCGTCAATGGCGCAGTCAAGATTTCAAGCATCTTCTGGCGCACAATTGTCCTAAAGGACATAGCGGTCGGTGACATTTATAATAACTGTAAGTACCACTCGAGGCAAAGAAAGACAACTGACCTTAAACCTTAGCTTTCCGTTGATCCCTGGGAGAGTTAAGTTCTTTGAGGGCGACATCTGGGATGCCATTTAGGAGACTACAGAAGGTGAACCAAACGAAATTTGGGTTCTTAGTTGCGGTGACAAAAATACCTGAACCTAAATCTCACAGAGCAGTTTATGCTGGCCGACATATGCTGCTTTACAATATGAGAGAGGTACCTGCATATGATCAAGCCATACAGGAAGTCCACCTCTACAACTCAACTGAAGAGCTGGCTACCAATGTTTTTAGTGAGGCCTCAGATGACGATAGCGTTGCCAAAGAGCGAAAAAACAATATGGAAACCCACACTAGCGGTTCTCCTGGAGGATCCAGGGGACATGCGTAGACCTTGGACATGTTAGTCTCTGGAACATCCCCGAATTTTACAATGTGTCAGAGGTGGTGCACCTTGACGTGGCTACCTGTCAACCAGGCAACATATTGGGAATGAATGGGAGAGTGTGCACCATGCTTTGAAGGGTTTGGTCGCTAGTGTAGTGGGATGAAACTTGTGGCGATTATTAGACCCCTTACTTAATATCCCACAGTTGCGCTATTGGACCTTTGACCACGGCTGTCACTCAGTAGTCCCCGCATAAACTGGATGTCACGTTTGTAATCCAAAGTAAACGTCGATTTTCGCAAAGACCGGGGCTCTGCATTCGCTTACCTTAACGTGATCGATGCTATTATTTTGCACCAGACACCAAAATCTAAATTCCGGAAGACAAGGAAATTGGTCGCATTACCATGGATAAATTTACAGCAGGTAGTGCAAACGGCTCCAAACGTATGATACGTCGACTGGTTACTAATCATGGTGGGATTGACATAATGTGCGCAAATTCGGCGTGACGAACTATCGTGAATTTTACTAATCGCAGCCGTAGTATACGCAGCTCCGCGCTTCAGTGCTTGACCACGTGGGTATCAGCCTTATCAACATGCTGCAGATCTTTTCTTGCTATACGAGTATGGCTGTCTGGGTAGTGACAAACTCTATTTACATTATGCCAGAGCACGTGGTTAGAGTAGACGTTTAAGCAGCTTATAAACAATCATCTTGACACTGCGACCACGGCATACAACATCTGTAAGGGTCATGTAAGTTTAGACTGTCCGGGGGTGGGGGGAGGAGTGGGGTGTTAAAATGACATAATGTTTGCTCAAAGTGACAGCGCAGCATATATGCCAATGCCTGAGTGCACGGCTTAGGGGAAAGAGCAGATCTGAAGTGCTCGACTGAAATGCGCCCAAGGCTGCTAAGATTATGCCAAGAAGATTCTTGCAATCGCGCCCTTCTGTCTATAGGCTTTCAGAAGATATGGTACTAAGTTATCCACGAGGATACAACCCTCCCTAGTCGGACGGGGGGGGGGGGGGGCTACAAACACTCTTTCGTGAACTAGTACCACTTTAGTCTCGATTCATACGCCACTCCTTTTTATCGTAACCAAAATTGTGCAAGCGATCATCGGTGGAGGTGGTGCAGCGTCACCACGTTCAATTCTGAAACATAAACCTGACACTCCGTTTCCTGCGAATGGACAAAAATGGACATAAAAGCAGCTGGCCGATAAAACCTTGGCAGAAAAGGTATTATTAACACTAAAGCATCATTATTCCTAAAAGAGCTCGCAATGCTATTGGCTGGCTGGCCGAAATTTTATGGTGCTTGTCATCACTATATCGGTCGCATTCATTGCCGTTATCTGCTTTCACATTAAAACGATCGGAAGTCAAAGAGAACACTAGTACTGCAAGTCGTTCAAGAGTGGAGAAACCAGATGGTCGCAAGTCCCACTGCAATATCACACAAGACTAGTGTTGTTTTGGTTGCATCATGGAATTAATCTTCTTTGCTTTCAGGCAGTGCCTGCACATTTTGCACGTTTAGCTGTATCGACGCTGCCGGGTGAAGGCAAGCACATACATTCTTCGTTCACTGAGGCTGTTTGTGTTTGCACTTCCTTTATAAAGGCGCTGCTTGTGCCGGGCAGCCTTGTCGCATTAACAGTTTGCGTATCCAGACTTTTCATCGCCACGTGCCGCAACAATTTCGGTCTTGTAACCCTGATAAGATCCAATACGAGGATTCATAGCCATAAGTATCATGTAAACTCTGTCGCCAAGAACAAAACATAGCTTGGCGTAAGTATAATGGATCAAATATTCATACTTTGATATCGAATTTGCGAGATCTTCATTTGGGGCAACTGCATCTCGGACGATTGCTAGGAACTGTTTCTGGGCATCACAGTATGTTCCCATTCTTATTATCGAGGTACCGAGTTTGCATGCCAACGAGTGCCAACACCTATGCCTAACGCCTTGCAATTTTACATCATGAATGCTGTCCGTCCATTTATTTATCCAGGTCCCAGTGAGTAGTGTTCCAATGTCAGCTCGCATCACTCTATCGTCCAGGGTGTAATACCGACTGTTTCTGGAAAGATTTTTTACTCCGTTTGAGAATAGTAATGCATCATTCCAAGCCCATCATGGCTCCAGTCTGAGTAGAAATACACATTCAACTCTCAAAATTATTGTCAAACTGATTGATACTTTTGACTTTTTGCACACGGTAGTTGGTTGAGTAGCAACCGTACTTGAAAGGAAAGATGAATATGACAAGCAAGTTGTTGTTAACTCTGAAACTACAACCTGCTGTTGGAAAACGTAAAAGTTCGCCTGATTTGCTAAAACCGTATGTGGCAACCATGCCACTTGTCCTCCATATCTTTAGGGCCATACATCTATTGAAAGTGTAGATTTACATGCTATGTTGGTAAATTTAGAAACGAAACACCCTCTTCAACAAAATGTTCTGGATTGAAATACAAATAGCGGATGGTCAATATGTTCCCATCAATGTATTTAAAGGCGGTGGCGACGCCATGTTTCCTAAATGTTCCTGGCATTACCATTTCTTATAATAATGCTCGTACAATCGCAAGAACAGACAAAGAATGCTGTAATAACACATCCTCTAGTTGAATAGGTGGCTTTAGAACAAGAAATTATCATTTGTCCTAGTACCGGTGAAGTTCTCTGAGAGAGATTTCACATTTCGCACAGACTAGGACGGTATAAAGTTTCGGCTGCGCTTTGTGACAACATATTTTTGTGAGCCTAATCTATGTCAGTAATCCGGTAGTAAATTACCATTTCCAGTGGATTTCACAACATAATTATGTTCCAAAACGTAATACAGGTTTCCTTTACTGTAATGAACGTGGAATACGACCCAGCACATCAGCATCAGACTCAATGACCAACATTATTTGCTTTATCTGAGGGTTTTACGGAGCTGTTACTTAGTTTAAGACAATAAAGTCATAACAGGAGTAACATTCACAACGCAATAATAATATGTGTAATCACCTTGATTAGTTAAGTGCTCCAGCTGTACAACAAAAGCATCACGGGAAAGGCATGCCCTGTACTATACAGGTTTGTATATCACTGACCGTTCAAATAAATAACAGATACTACCCTTTTCAAGGTCACATCGAATCATCACTATGGGTAGTTAAATTTAAGAGATTTATTTGTATTGTTCAGCTGCGTTGCAAGAAGAATCTCAAAAGTGTTTGGCTACATTATCATTGAGAGTTGTCCTACTTAACATTTGCGTAGTTGTTTATTGTGGGCGTTCTGATATTTGCTTAATACAGCTGGAGAAAAACAACCCAAAACGAGTATCCTCACATTTTCCAGTTCATAATATTTGCAGTTCCAACATGTTTCGTACGTAAAGATATTTTTTAAAATTCTTATGCAACATATTATTGAAAGGAGAACAAAAATAAGATTTTCAGGTGTTAATTCATATAAGCAATAAAAAGAGTTATCAATTTTTCCCCGCAATTTAGTCGCCACATATCTGGTCAAGCTAAATCTACCGAGTAACCACAATCTACCGAGTAACCACACTCGTTTTCATTAAAGCGATTTTAATTGCAGCAACCCTCCAACTGAGAGTATCTTTCGTTCAGAGTTCGTGACTCGGTTGATAAATATGCTTGGTAAAAGACCGTCCTAATCTATAGCATTAGAAGTCCGTCCTATACATGGTAAAGCTTTTGTTGTTGTTGTTGTTGGGTTTAACGCCATTTTTCAGCACACGATAGGCTATACATGGCGGCCAGTATTAATGGTGGAGGAAGAACCCGGGAAAACCCCGGAAAGAACCACCGACCCACGAGAAGCTACTGGCAAGCTTTCTCATACCCACATTGGCTGAATCCGAGACTCGAACCCACGCAGACAGAGGTGAGATGGCAGTGATCCGTAACGGAGAGCGCGTTAGACCACTCGGCCACTCGGGGCCCCACATGGTAAAGCAAATGCTCTGTTCATTATTCATCAACAAGAGTCCTTCGAATGGACTGACGCTGTATTGATCGAAAGGTATTTGCAAATGTTTAACGAGATGTCCGTTTCGTTCTTCTATTTATTTTTGTATATGATTAATATTGAAACCATATAAAATATTCTTGAAAACTCGACCATACAAAACTCTTTCTGTAGGCATTTGGCCTTTTACCTAATGCCATGAATTGATGTACACAGAACTTGTAGCAGATACTGCCATGATATGCACACCTGGGATGGATATATATATATATATATATATATATATATATATATATATATATATATATATATATATATATATATATATATATATATATATATATATATATATATATATATATATATATACGCTTTTTATATATGCAAGAAACATCTTTAAAGCTTTTTAATTTATAGTGATTAAAACACTCCAGAATGCACATAACAATGCATTGAAATGTGCATTGATTGGGATTGCAGAACTGCGCATTTCAGAGGTTAACTGTATTTTAGATGGTCTAGATTGTATATATGATGCATTTGAAATGTTTGGAATGATATTCATTTTTGGTGCTTAACACGGTGCCATATACATGTATTTCTGAGGCTATATAAAAATGTAACATAGAGGTTAAGAAAGGACATGCATTTGATAGTGTAAAATGGGGTTTCTATAGTCTAAAATGAAAATAATTGGTGAAACAAACGTAGTAAACGAGAAGGCGCCTTCAAATGTACCCCAAACAACAAAAACAGGCTTCATATTTTAACAACCGCTCCAGTGGTTTAGTGGTCAGGGCGTCCGCCTCGGATGCGTGAGGTCGTGGGTTCGATGTCATACCAAAGACATACAAAAATGGTACTAACAGCTGCCTCTCTTGGCGCTCAGCATTAAGAGGTTAGTGTTAGGACTGGTCGGCCTGGTGTCAGGATAATGTCACTGGGTGGGACATCATGCCACATGTCTGCGACATGATTTTCCAGTGCTAGACATCACTATAAACTGTCACATTGCAGATATTGTAGCGATATGACTGAATAATTGTTAAACCTACGTTAAAATCAAAATGACACACACACACACACACACACACACACACACACACACGTATTGTAACCATTTTCAAAATTAGTTTACCATATGGATAATTTCTGTGGCTGAACTTAATGACCTGTTGCTTTCCGATATTCTGTGTCACACATATAGGATCGCATACCTGTTAAACTCAACGACAAAGGGTACATATTTTGAAGAAAAACTCTTGATTGCCTATAGTAATAACGTGTTTAGGAAGCGATTTGAATTGTCATCACAGTCATACTCATGTCTGAAAAGATGGAGCAATCAGGTATTTATTAGTGTGATTGCAAACCGCAAATAATGACAATGGAAAGTGGGTGCGACGTATGTTACCAAAATAGACTGCGAGCTTGCCAAACACACAACATATTCACGTCTGAAGGCAGAAATAAACCAAAACGTAAACCAAACTCCTCACATTTAATCTCCCAATCGTTAATATGTGTTGTTTGCAGACGTTACGCTCTGAAGTCTGTTGGCCGTTCTGTCATTTATCCACAGACACCATCAGCGATGTTCACAGCATCAATTTGTGTTAGAAATGTGTTAATGAAAATAAAAATTTCTTCATTTTTCTATGAAAGTAGTCATTATTTTGATAACATACCCGATCTGACATATTCAATGTACAATCTAAATTTGTCCAAAGTCATAATTCTAAAATAATGAAAGGTTCCTTTAATCGATTTAGTAATACAGCTACACAGAATCAAGAAACAAATCCATCAAATCATAGGTTTTGTCCCTTAAAAATACATGGTAAAAAAAAGATATTTTAAGTTTTACAATCACACTTATTTGGCATTTTGTTTCCTTTAAAAAGGGAATCAGCATAAATATTCTTATAAACAAATTTTAATTGCTATTTACTAGCCACGGCATAAATGATTTTATTCCCCTTCTGTTTGGCGTTATGATATTTATATATTATTTTTATATCAATACATGTAAATAATTTTAGTTATTGTTTGCCGTAAAGTATTTCCTAATTTAATTTTTAATTTTCTTTTTAAATCGTTCAGCTGCAGCGTTGCTTTCATTATAAATGTGGTACTTGTAAACATTCTTTTTACGCAACCATTTTTTAATATATTTCATATAAAATCCACTATTCTAGTCAACCCATCATTTTTTATGCTTTCGTACGCTCATGTCTGTTTTTCAAACGCATCGGCTATATCAGTTCTAGCTATACAGAACTGGTATATTTGACGCATAGTTACAAAATGTATGAATAATATTTAGCAAATAATTAGATCTTTATTAAATTTACTAAATATTTTCATGTTAATTATGATAAGTAAATCAGCTGTCAATTGAAGAATCTATTTCAATATAATCAGTACATGGTGTTGAGTAAATATTCTTTATGACTGCTTTTTGCAACTCATAGGATAGTTTCAGGTTTTTAGTTTGCCAAAGCAAAGCTTCTGTTTAACATTAATATAAGTACTTACAACGGACGTTTTCAATGATTTTAGGCCTACTATCGTATCCTTATATAATGTAAACTCATCCAAGACCTGCTTGTCACAGTGCGATATATTATTAAGATTTGCATCGTATCAATAATCATGTTTAATGTTTATGATATCCAGCTGCTTTGTTGGTGAGCTATTTTAATGGATTACCTTACGGAAGTAGCGTCAACAGCTTTTGCTTATTATATTATAAAGTTTCCATTAAAAAGTGGTTTGTAAACGTGAATAATCTATTAATTGGTTGTGAAACTTGATGCCGGTGGATAATGTAATAACACACAATAGTATAAAACATTACTGAATCAATGTGTTTCATATGGATATTATTAAAAATAATTGGTCTTTTCCTTTGCATCGTATACTTTCTAATAATTAAAGATATTTGGAAGAATGGCAAATTAATCAAAATATTCAGTACCATCATTTGTAGAATCACTATAAATAGCAGTTCAAAGTGTATCATTTCCTTTAAAATAGTCTTCGATATTCACAATTATGCTTTCATGTGGTTGTATATTTTTTGTCAACATATCATTCCTTAGACAACCTCTAAAATTGTTTATGTTACTTTTGTTAGTTAGTACAGCAATAATTTTTAAAAGATTCACTCTTTTTATAAATGATTATATTCTTATTGGTAAAATAAAAAGAATGAAAAAGCTTTCGCTGCCTATTTCAAAATACGTTTAACATATGGCCTTGGTATGTCAATCATTGACCCGTATCAGCTATTAGGATTCCAGGAATACCAGCAAGCAACGTGCTAATAGAAACACCATGTTATTTTCTATTTTGTGAAAGGTGAACATTTTAGATCAAGACTTTGGTATTTTAAAACGACGTTTTTGTATTTTTTGTTCACTTCAGTTTATCATTATCATGTACTTGTCATGTCCGATACCTAAGTGTGATTTTTTTTTGGCGGTTGTTTGTTTGCATACTGCTTATCTTTTGGTGAGTGGGTGGGGCTGGTCCAGGGTGTTCAGACCTCCCTCCCGCTAAAAAAGACCACAAAAAACAACGTACACAAACACACGTACAGCCACTTGTCACTTTAAATTTTACCATCGTTTGATTCTTGCGCACGTATATTGGGTTCTATGCACACTTTGAGTAAATAGACACACAGACTTTTGCTTTGATGCCCTTTCAAGGAAAGTCACGGCCGTCTTGAAATTGTATAACCCCCACCTCTGTACTTGAGCTTATCCAGCTCTGTAGATAGTGTAGACAGTTGCATTTCAATATGGCTGCCTTGGTACACTCCATCATCCAATGTCTGCATACATTTGATTTTGAGTGTTTATAGTGAAGAACAATGGTGTTGCTAATGCTTGTAGTTTCCGCTCAAAGCCTGTTTTGCCAGTAAAATATTACCAATTTATCCTGAACGTATATTTTATTTGTAAAGTTATCATTATTAATATTGTAAGAGTATGAATTTTGCAGATGCTTGTAATGTGCATGTGTCATTGTGACACATAGCAATATTAAGTTTATGTATGCGATTTGACACGGAATTAAAACCATGACCAGTGGTAAGGATACGGTACACCGATGTGTCTGTTGGAACTTTGCAGAGATCGGATCATGAAGGAAACCGGGAATGTATTTGAAACCCTAAATGGACGTGTTAACTTTTCTCGATTAAATAAACTTAAAATCATGATTGGCTTTGTTAACAATTAGGAATGTGTTTCCTGGCAAAATTTCTTGTTTTATAAATGTATTACCCCACAGTCCAAATTTTCTGTGGAAGGTGAGAAGTCTTGACTCAGAGAAAAGTAGAGAGTATTTTTTCATATGAAGAAGGTCAAAGAAACATGTATTGGAAGTCTTGATAGACGGTTCTGTAAAATGGTAAAGAGAGCAAGGTACCGTATCTTAATTTCAACCAATCTTTCTTTGATAGGAGTCTGTATATATTTATTTAAATTTATTTGACTTAGTTTCATACAATTTTTCTAGATATGAGGCCGAAGATAATTATTTAAATTTGTTTGCCTTAATTTCATCATTCTCTTTAATATGGGTCTTAAGACAATTATTAAATTCATTTTTCTTGGATGTTATTTGAATTTTATACATTATTGTTTTGATATGAGTCTTGAGATAACTGTTTAAATTTATTCGTTTACATGTCTTTGGAATCATGTATGCAAGGAATTTATTATTAGTAGGCCTGTATGATGTTTATATTTACAAATTGTTAGTTATTTTTTATATTCATTTGTGTAATGAAGATATGAATTCTGTTAGCCTACGAATCGGTGTATTAGAATTGGAGCCCCAGTGAGGATCAATCAGTGTTGGGGTTAGTCAATATAGTGATGGAGGTTAATTATATTAGGCAGGAACAGGTTATCATCTGATCAGTTAGTAACGGTAACCTGATCTGTAGAGAAACGCATTAATCTTTCTGTACTATGTTTTGTTTATGAAATGAACTGAGCTACAATTTATATGGCATAATGCCAGGCTGGCACCTAAAACCAATTTAGCAGTTAGTGTCTGTTTGAATTAACATATGGCAATATCTGAGGTAACGAGAGAGGAAATTATGTTGTATTCTAGAGGTAAAGACCCAACAAGCTCTTTAGGTTGTATAGTTATTCTATTTTGAAAAGGAAATAGCTCAACCTGGAAACGTAGAAGGAAGACAACCGATATTGCAGTTAATGTTTCGTAAGAAACTGGATGCGAGTGATGTCACTACGAGTTTCAACTCGCGACCCCTTGTATGGCAGCCGTGACACACAGAAAGACAAGAGTGTGCGTTTATATAGCTTAAGTGCCGTCCTAGGTCGGGAGTCATAAAATAAAGTATAAACATAAAAATAAAAAGTAAAGAAAGGTTTTAAAAAAATCGGATGAGCTAGCCTAAAAGAAAGTTTTAATCTAAAACTACAAAAATGGTGAAAAATATTTGGACGCCACCGCGAGTTTCGAACTCGAGGCATCTTGTTTAGCGAGCGTGACAAACAGACAAATGTACGTTTTTATATCAAAGATTTTCTGTCACAAAATCATTTAATAAATCAGTATCCTTGCTATACGATGTAACAAGTATTTTATTATCAGTTTTAAATTTCTTCCAACGAAAAGTCATTAACCTTCTATATTTCTTCATTTTACAAATGACCATATAATGTAAAATAACTATCCTCGATGTATTATTTTATATACTTAATGTTTTAATATAGTTTTATGAACGTGCCATTTTATTATATACACTATACAATTGGTAGCATTTAGGGTGTAATTTCTCTAGAATCTTGAAACAAATCAGTTGGGTTTTTCCAAGCTAAGAAATATAAATGATCCATTGTTCTGTGAATTAACACAATACAAGGAATTACAAACGAAACTACAATAGATCACGCCGTTTTATCAAGAGCCATTTGCATTGTTTTCATTTTCAATTTTTATTGTATTTTTTTTCTCTCTGAATCTACACAATTTAAATTCAATTTATACCTATGATGTCGCATTGAAAACTCAAAACCTTTTCTTGTTGAGCTATTAAGTTTCAAATATATAACCCTCACTTTTTTAATGTAGCATTATAATTTGTATGTGTCTTCCGTCCTTAAACTGTTGTAAACACATTCTTTAAGTTTACCCGTGATGTTTCTCACACTGATAATATTACGTACAACTATATATCAGAACATGCGGTATTTATATAATTTATATTGAAAGTTTACCCTCCAATTGTCTTATTTATCCAGGTACGTAATCAGTTCTCTCACATTTTTGGTCGATGACACAATAACATATTATCACTATATTTAGGGTATGAGGAAATTAATTTGTTGCAGTTTCAGTCGTGTGCTGATGATTACAAAATTATATTCACTTTCTCACTCTAATTATTTTCCTATATTCCAGTTTTATAATAATATATAATTAATTTTTATTTACTTCTTGAACAAATATTTCGGACAGATGAAATGCCAGTTCGACAATTTTTGTCTTAAACTACTTGAGAAATTACACACAATGGTATTATGAGCTTCCTCTCTAGGCGCTCAGCATTAAGAGATTGGTGTTAGGACTGGTCACTCTGGTGTCAGGATAATATGACAGGGTCGAACATCATGCTACATGTCTGCGGAATGATGCGCCAGTGCTAGACATCACTATCAACTTCCACACTGCATATATCACAGCGATATGACTAAAATCATTAAAGCTACGTTAAAAATCCATTAAACACAAACACAAACTAATAATAATATTAGTAGTACATGTTTGGGGTAAATTTTCAATGGCTTTTGGGGTCAAGTGGGTTCTTAGAAGAATCAAGTTATTTCCTATTGGATGGATTAGGTCAGGTTCTTTTACGACGTGGGATCTTTGCAAATTGTCACGTATGAATAGTAGCGAAATGCGTTTCCACCTCATAAGTTTGTGGAGCTGGACAATTTTAGTCAGTCATATTTATTATGCTCTTGTTGTAACATCAGACTTCAGCCGTATTTAATGTTGTGTTTAGATATTATTTGAGAGAAAACATTTATTTAGAATATTCTTTAGAAATACAAAGTGCTCATTCATTAATTGGCAATAACTAGGCTATTAGCCTAAATATGCTTGTACCACAAAATCAGCTGGTTTTAGTTGTTACTCATGTATTGTGTGGTACTGGTAAAGAACTAAATTTCGTCTACTGGACGAATAGCTTCAGGTCATGTTTGACATATGCTATCTATAATTTTAACCCAACAGAAGCTGGTTTGGAAACTCATTTTAAACTTTTCATTGATATAAGTCAACAACATATGATCCGTTTCGTCCTTCATAACTGCATGTCAAAGCAAGTGTCTAATTCTCCTTGGTCAAACCCATTTGACCCAGCTACATGTCAATGGCTTCATATGTTTTCCGGAGCATGTATGACGCATTGACTACTTAATTATCATATCGCTATTCCATTAATTCAGGGGTATTTTAAACTTAATGCGACCTAATTGGCAGATATCTTTAGAAGTAATGCAAAAGTGAAGCTGAAGGAGCATGTTCCATATCAGACACAATTTTACCAATATTACATTTCCATGGACTTTGTCTTTTGAATCCTAAAACCCTTACTACCATCTACCTATCCTCCACCGAGAGGATGGTATTAAAATGGCACACTACAACCACCATATGCAAGTCCCGGTCAGTGCATGTAAGTTGTACAACAATATTTTATGTTGCAAACCATATAAAGTTAAACAGTCGAACGAATAAACGAACAGGATAATAAAATAATCGTCTAGCACGACAATTTATACAGTACTGCTATCTAGAGCCATCGGGTTTTGGATTTTGACGGGTATATCAACTGACTAAAGAAGACACACTCTTGTCTGATATTATATCAGATTATTTTTAAATATATGTAAGAGACGTCTCTAATTTTGAAAGAGTTTGGCTGGTAGTTTCCTTGTACATTATATTGTCTATGGTCTCGCAAAATGACTGCGGAAACAGAAACTTACATGCAAACTATAAACAAGTGCTTTGAGTCATGTGACACTTAATCATTACTAACGAGGAAGTTATATACATATATACACCGCCCCAACGCAGTACGGGGACATCTTTCTCAGGAGCAAGAAAGCAATGTAAGTAAAGATTAATTTTCTTTTCTTGAAACACAGAATTGTATTTGTGTGCATAAAATTTAAATAATGTTCAATAATTTTTTTATTTAAAATGTTACAACAATAGTGACAGTATGAATTTTGCGTTTATATATCTCGTTTCATTTATGTAAAGAAAAGAGGGTGAAAATAGGATTCTTCGAGATATTTAATAACCTTAAAACTTTTACTATATAAAGAGATCATAAACGGCATCCTCCCCGCCGTCGGCAGATAGAAAACAAATGGTTTTCTTTTGAGTGCGTACTGCCTTCAATGTTAATGTTATAAATTTGTGCAAAAGTATCGCGCCGCCACATTTCCAAGGTTTGGACGATCTTAGATGAGAGAAACATGGAATGAAATGTAAAATCCAAGACGTACAGAAAACAAAATCAACATGGCTGTCTTATCTCACCATGCAAAAACTTTAAGTTTACGATCTCCAAACTCTCTTTCGTTTCCATGGGTCTCAAAAGGAGGTACGACCCTATCGAAGTACAGTAGATTCCTTTAAGTATGTGAAAAGATAAGTACAAGATGGCTGGGAGTTGTGTGAATCCGATGACTTTTAACACTGAAAAGAGGTTATCTATAAAGTCACATTTTTCTCTAAAGGAACTGACCATTTTACAGAAGGTACTGGAGAATGTTTTACATACTATAGTTACTTATCTCAGACAAAAATATACCTATTTGCAAGGGGCCCCGAGTGGCCGAGTGATCTAAAGCGCTCTCCGTCACGGATCACAGCCATCTCACCTCTGTCTGCGTGGGTTCGAGTCTCGGAATCGACCAATGTGGGTATGTGAGAAAGCTTGCCAGTAGCTTCTCAAGAGTCGGTGGTTCTTTCTGGGGTTTTCCCGGGTTCTTCTTCCACCATTAATACTGGCCGCCATGTATAGCCTATCGTGTGCTGAAAAATGGCGTTAAACCCTACAACAACAACAACAACAACCTATATGCAAATGTTGAAACTTACGGCAATAGGTACTCTGACTCAGGTGCTCATGCATCTCTGCAATAATGTTCTTAATTCTTTTGAGAGAAAAAATCAAGCAAATACGCAAACTGGCAAACTAAAACACATCTTTAAAAAATTCTATATCAATAGTGTTCTTGATTTTTTCGTGTTTGTTCTGATCGAGTATGTCGCCTAACCTAGAAAAAAGTCTCACAGGGTGAATTACAACCTTTGCAAGCTACAGGCGAAAAGCAGCTACCTTCTCGTTTCACCAATGGCTGCTTAAGATAAGATTTCCTCTGAAATCTGAAATGAAAATTCTAACATTCCGATTGTACTATCTTTTTGCGAATATTCGAACAGAAAAGCAGTATTCGAATATTCGTTTGTTCACCCAGCGAGTTAGGACAGCTTTTGATAAAAGAAACAAGCCAGGTGAAATTTAAACTTTGCAACCTTGAAAGAAATGGTTTACAACGAAAAACTTCAAATGTGCTAAATCATCTGAAATGTACCTTCATACTCACAAGGTAACCATGCCAACATTCTGAATAGCCACATTGCTCACAACATTGCCATTTTCATCCATCACGTTCTCTTGGAAACAGAACGTGTAATACGGCAAATTGATCAGGAACATGGTATAAACATGAGATCATCTTAAACCCAACAATTCCTTTATGTATCAAACCGAGCTAATAAATAAATAAATAAATAAATAAATAAATAAAAAAAGTTCGAGAACTGTTAGAAGACATTCCTTCTATCAGGAGCAGCTGGAGGCAATCACGAGAACCATTACCGCTCCTTATCATCTTACTTCGGAAAGTTAACTCCTATTAAGATCCGCATTTGGTCTTTTATTCATGTTTGTAAGTTTGTACATATTAATGGAATTGCCAAACTGCCTAAAAACTGATACTATTCCGTTGTTTTTTTTTTTTTTTAATTTTCTTTTTTTTTTAAACGTCGGTTGGTGTTGCAGATGTCAACTTCGTATCAGAAAGGTGTCAAGCTGACTCAGCTGATTGGAATTAGGAACAAAACCATTTAAGTTGTGTTTTCTTTATGAGTTTGCTGTTACAATAAGGCTTGCTAAATTTTGTTTTTACTGTGCATTAGAAAAGCCAGGGTTATCAGCAGATATTCCAATCTGAGCGGGAATCGTTCACTTTTCTTTCCTATGCCTTTTTGGAAATTACTTAACTCAATGTTGGGAACATATACACAGAACGACCTGCAAACAACATTTAAGTTTAATGAAATCAAATTGGCCACTCAAGTCTCTATGATTTTTATCGTGAACAAATTACTTTCACAAGAAATCGCATTTAGTAGTACAGCAATGTTTAGGTGTGTACCGAGTTTGATGAGAGACAGGAAAACTAAAACTTATATAAATCTGAATTTTCGTTTGAATCAACAAACACTGTACTCAAGACACCTAGAATGTGACCTAATTAGATCTAGATGAATTAGTTCACGCTGTTTACCATGCGGCTTCTCCGAGTGGTGGTGGTGGAGACCGTGTAAATAAATAACAACGTTTACAAAGAAAAGAGGACGAATTGGTTACCTTTATTATCATCGACAAATATTCAAATGATATTCGAATACAGTAAACGATTATTGGTATGTATTACAACTAAAACTTCCTTTTTTCATCAATTATACGTCGCCAACGAGATAATGAAATAAGCTCGTGCACTTCAACTGAGACAACCTCTTAGTGATCCGTAAGTGACGGTGTCCGGAAGATAAAATAGGACTGGCTCACTACGTGTCCGTAAAAAGGTCATAATAAATCAGCCGGCCGAGACCATTTTTACTCCTGCTAGAACCAGGTGGCCTAGTGGTTAGAGCTACCGCCAGATACTTATAAAATGGTACTAACAGTTGCCTTGCTGGGCGCTCAGGATTAAGAGGTTAGTGTTCGGACTGATCGGCCTGGTGTCAGGATAATATGACTTGGTTGGGTATCATGCTTCATGTCTGCGGCATGATGCCCTAGTGTTAGAAATCACTATAACTTGCCACACTGCAGACATCGTAGCGAAATGATTGAAACATTATTAAAGCTACGTTAAAAATTCAACACACACACACACACACACACACTCACTCCAGCTAGAAACAATGAAACCTTACAGAAGGTTGCCACGGGTGAAAAGAGCTTAGCGGATTGTCCGGCGTGGCTTGTGATGCCTGAAGAATTGGCAATATGAAAGTTTATGCATCCAAAAATCGACTAGAGTAATTTATAGGGAAATCTATGCTTAACTATATATGAAGATACACTACCCTAATAAACTTGCTAGTACAAATGAATACGATTTCGTATGGCATATTATCGAATCAGGTCTATAATTAATCCATTGCTATAAAGTATTTTCTATGATACAAAATTACGCTTCATTACAGAAATTCGATAGATTAAAAGAGCTGAACTAATATGAGTGGTTTCAAATTTTGTGTGTTATTTCTTAATTTATTCTGTATCTTTGGGTTTGATCGATGACAACGCATTTGTTCATTTGACATTCAGTCAGTCAGTGTAAAAACATGTTTGTAATTTAACAGCACATGCACACAGTTTTGGCTGCATAGTTCCGAGGGAGTTCATGTACCCCCCCCCCCCCCGTATAAACCGAACCAAAATAAAGCTAAAGCTGGAATGTCATCAAGGGACGCGTATCTAAATAAAGAGGTTACTTCATTCGTCAGTCGCCTCTTCCTGCATGCAGAAGTGTACATGGTGGCTATCTGACGCCTCAGAGTTTGCAAAGTATGGAGAAATAGACTACAAAGAGACAGATACCTCCACACTTCCGTATGAACAGAAAAAAAAAATCAGTTTCTGATCAGAGTACGCGAATTAATAGAGGTTTTGAAAACTCTTTGCATGCAGTGCCGAATTACCAAATAGGCAGAGTAGGCATCCGCCTATGGACCCCACGCTTTTTAGGGCCCCGCGACAATACTTATTTAATAATTTTCGTTTAATAACATAAAATGTTAATTTGTTTAGAAACATTAATTACTGTTAATATTTGTTTTGTGAAATAAAATTGGTTTATTAAAACTTTTGGTTGGTAAAAATAAAAACGTATTAGGAGATAATTTGCGAGGGATGCCCAAGATTTCGAGTGCCTAAGGGCCTCCACAGGGTTTGATCCTGCACTATTTGAATGCGAAGGTCAAATAGTTGTATTGGATCAAGCATTTGGTTCCGTTATTTCCAACCAATTCCACCTTCACACAAGGTGGTTTTTAAAAAAAAAGTAACGACAGAAAAAGGAAAACACAACTAAATAGATAAAGTTGTACTGATTTGTTTAACCTTGATGTGTGAAGGAAGAAGGGGAATCAAAGTCACTGCTCCCTCACTTGACATGGACTAATGTTTTAGACTAATGTAATGTAATCCTCTATTGTTTATTATCTGAGTTGCGGAAGTGCCCCATTGTCAAAGATGAAACAAACCAAGTTCTTATCTGTCATGGATTCCGCAACTTTTGAGAAGAAAAGTAAATCATTTCACTTTTTTTAATGAACTGTTCATCTATTGATAATGGAATTTTTAAGAAACTGTGCTATACCATTCTTTAAGAACGGTTTCTTTTATATGAAAAGGTTTCTATTAAAATACATGGCATTACAATGTCGTATATGCCACAAATAGTAAACAATGTATTTGTACTTCCATGAAAGAAACTACCAACAAACAATGCTCGGAGGTAAAAACTGTCGTGTATTCGATAAAGGTAAATGGAGAAAGGAAATTGTTAATGTTGAGGAAATAGAACCGAAACAAACGTTAAACAAAAAGAAAAACTAGCGACTTCCGTACTGTGTGGTCAGGGACTCAGGGTCAAATCGATGGTGTACCCAGAACCCAGGGAGCTATCAGATTGTTTAGTCAGGGTTACAGCATGTTCAGTTACAGTGTCATTGGTGTAGTGTTCATAAAGAAGTGAGAGAATGCAATAATTAAGTAAGAGAACGCATTTACTCAAATGAGAACAATGGCGAGCGCAAAATATTTAAGGGAACGCACAAAAAATGTAATGGAACGCCGTTCACACAGCACTACACCCCTGAATATCCCTGTTTTACCCCTACATAAATAATAAAATCATTATAAGGAGAATAATTGTTAACAACTCTTAGCAAGGGAAAATACGTACATCCATCGTCTCTCTCTTAAATTTTGTATTACGTTCAACAATCTTAATTACAAAACAGGCATGTAAAATTCACTGCAGTAGGAAAATGTCAGAATATCTGAGGGGGGATTTTATATATATATATATATATATATATATATATATATATATATATATATATATATATATATATATATATATATGCAAAGTTGGCAATGCAGTCTCTAGGTGAGTGGTGGTGCATTATAAATATTGATTAATTGTTTTGATGACATTCAATATATTTGTATACATCATACCTTGTATAACAAGAATGAATGACAAACATCCATCTATCCATCTGCCATGGTAGCATAAGTGTACGGACGGTAGTTAGAAAGTAATCCAGAAGAAATCATTGTGAATCCAATATCACAAAATCTAAAGGTCAAGACCTTGTCATAAGCTGTGGAATAAATCTTTGCTATTTACATGTTTTGAGGTTCACAACAATACAGCAAAACAAAAAAGTTGTCATTTTCAGTAAAACATTGACAGATTTGTAAATAATGACTCAGCTGTTTACCATTTTTATAAAACATTTAAAAATCAATTAGAAAAGGGGCCATATTGTATCACGTAACACATGACCTTGACCTTAGAAATAGTGTCATACTGATTTGTCACGATAATTTGTTCGGGATTACTTTAGAACTTTTATGGTTGTGCACCCTGGTGGACGGATGAGTAACATTAATTCTTTAGACAATGTATGGTGTATACAAATATTTTGAATTGCATCGAAAAACTTATCGATGAATATTTATATTGCACATTCACTCACCTAGCGCAGGCTTTACTATATCAATTTGTTTCAGATCTTCTCCATTATCTTCGGTGTCGGCTGGGTTGCTTAAAACAATGAGGACCTGCTTTGTAGTTCTGTTCCTTATATGCATCAGTCTGATGTACACAGAGCAGGCTGAGAATACCACAGCAACAGAAACGGTACCTGTAAGTAAGTATTTGGTATATGGTTATGTACGCATGTGTGTGTGCTACAGAGACAGAGAGTCTCTCAAAGGCCCGAGGAAGGCTGGTTTTGTAGGTAATATTTTACTGCTATTTGCTCTTCTGTGCAACAGTAATGTGTGATCCATCTATTTCCACTGTACAATCCAAAGGAATAGAGTGTCTGTATAAAAACAAAATTGTGATGGAGGAAAAGACAAAATAGGTGGCAGCATATCGAGTAGAAATATTTATGGGAAAACCTGGTGCAACTGATTTGAAAACTTGAATGTAGGCACAATCTATCACCAAAATAGATAGGCTTTACTACTGTATCCACGTGGAAATAAACTGTGATGTGGATTATCGATTTTCTGATTGTATCTTGGGTATCTGGGTATATTTCAAATGCGTAAATCTTTCTGTCTTTCTCTAAACATCTTGTCAGACTTTTAAACAAGAACAGATACAGCCATATCCGAATAGTCCACTGGGCACACATGGTTATCGAGGTACTTTCAATGCAGGAAATAATACCACTAGACAATGCAAAATAAATTACATACACTGGGCACACATGGTTATCGAGGTACTTTCAATGCAGGAAATAATACCACTAGACAATGCAAAATAAATTACATACACTGGGCACACATGGTTATCGAGGTACTTTCAATGCAGGAAATAATACCACTAGACAATGCAAAATAAATTACATACACTGGGCACACATGGTTATCGAGGTACTTTCAATGCAGGAAATAATACCACTAGACAATGCAAAATAAATTACATACACTGGGCACACATGGTTATCGAGGTACTTTCAATGCAGGAAATAATACCACTAGACAATGCAAAATAAATTACATACACTGGGCACAGATGGTTATCGAGGTACTTTCAATGCAGGAAATAATATCACTAGACAATGCAAAATAAATTACATACACTGGGCACAGATGGTTATCGAGGTACTTTCAATGCAGGAAATAATACCACTAGACAATGCAAAATAAATTACATACGCTGGGCACACATGGTTATCGAGGTACTTTCAATGCAGGAAATAATACCACTAGACAATGCAAAATAAATTACATACACTGGGCACACATGGTTATCGAGGTACTTTCAATGCAGGAAATAATATCACTAGACAATGCAAAATAAATTACATACACTGGGCACACATGGTTATCGAGGTACTTTCAATGCAGGAAATAATACCACTAGACAATGCAAAATAAATTACATACGCTGGGCACACATGGTTATCGAGGTACTTTCAATGCAGGAAATAATACCACTAGACAATGCAAAATAAATTACATACACTGGGCACACATGGTTATCGAGGTACTTTCAATGCAGGAAATAATATCACTAGACAATGCAAAATAAATTACATACACTGGGCACACATGGTTATCGAGGTACTTTCAATGCAGGAAATAATATCACTAGACAATGCAAAATAAATTACATACACTGGGTACACATGGTTATCGAGGTACTTTCAATGCAGGAAATAATATCACTAGACAATGCAAAATAAATTACATACACTTAAGTTCAGGTCTTATTTATCTTCTTCACTCAGACATCTTGTATCAAAAATGAAGAACAGTTCATAAATTACAAATTAATTGATTACATCACTGAAAACACCCTAAAAAGGCAATCAACAAAAAAAAGACAATCAAACAAAAAACAACAAGAACAGAGTACATGCACATTAAAAGGTCAAGCCAGAGGCAAAAATTCACCAATGCTCTCAAAACTAAGTAATATTAACCACTGCTCTATGGGTATTCAAGTTATACCGAATAAGACGTCAACTGGCCACTAACTGGGGCAACCATGTTTTGTTCGGTGTTGTGGATCTGGGATTTGATATCATGATAAGAAGACAAGTTTGAAACAAGAAGAAAGTTTGTAAAGGCAATAACTTATTTATACAAACACCAAATTTGTCAACATACTACTTAGCATCATCCTCTAATCGACACATAGAGTGTTGTATGGTAATTTACTGTGCGACGGCAGTTTCCTCATCATATTTTTCCATTCTAAATTCTAGTAACCCACAGCCATCTGTTTTACTCAGCTTGTCTCTGACCAACTCTTTAGTTTTCCTGCTAGTTATAAGAAATGTCATAATTATTACAAAATTCTCATGAAATTTTCATCAACTAACATTTTGTCAAAGGTAACTCATGTAAAGCTTTGCTGCTATGTAGGCAATGACAAAGTTTATTTCTACTCTTTCACAAAAAAGAACATTCTTCTTTACCTTGAATACTGTATGAAAGGACCCTCAAACCTATTCCTTAATATATATGGTCAAAAACAGCTGGCTTTCTAATTAGACATTTTAAAAAATGTCCCGGACCAAACATTCTTGCTAGACTTGTCCATTTCTTTTTTAATTTTCTCTTTGTGTTCATTCAACAATACTACTAATGGTATGGAAGAAAATTTTTCCATAACTTTTCATGCACCTAAAATCCACATTCTAACAATTTTTTTTACAACTCAAATCTATGACAGAAAAACCACCATTATTGTAAAAAAATCTTCATATAAAAAAGCTGTTAAATTACAAGTTATTTTGCAATACTTAAAAATATCGGTGTTTCAGTAACTAGAATTCCACATTGCTGACCAGAAGGGTATGGCTTTGAATCCTGCCAGACATGGTGAGGTGGACTGCAATGTATTTCTGTATATTCCTCTGGTATTTTATCAGAGCACCCTCAACTGGTACGGTGAAGTGATCAAACCCACATTTCCCAGCTTTGATCATGCATTCAACATAGACAAATTTTATTTAGAGTTGTGACTGTATTTACATAAAAATAAACACGAACTCATTGCAGCTATTTTACCAACTGTAAACAATAGTATAGCAACTGGACATACATACATCTAATTTTATTTTGTTATATTTTTGTATTATAATTATTTATGAAACCAGAGTATTGAAACTCATGTATCTGTGCATAAAAATCCACTTCTAACTTTCACCAAAATTTATAATTTTTATTAAATATTAACTGTAGTGATATCACTTTAGTTGAATAGATTATACCCTATAATTACATGCAGCATTAATGGAGTGTAGGATTATATATATATATATATATATATATATATATATATATATATATATATATATATATATATATATATAAAATCAACCACCTATTGCTACACTAAGTAGGTGTGTGATGGTGGGGGGGGGGGCACCTTTGAAAAATAAAAGAAACTAAAGTACCTGCAGGAAACCTATGTACCATCAGAAGGAATATGGACCTTTCAGATGTATCACCCCCATTTGCTGGGCTAGATGGGTTCATTAAGTTTTGCCCTGAATCATGACACACAAAAACACAAACACCTACAAAAGAGTACACAGAACACCAAAAACACAAACACCTACAAAAGAGTACACAGAACACCAATGAATTGCTACTCTCTCTGTTGTAAAGAAATAATTAGCCAAACTAACCAACCCACAATAACCAAGTTCTAAATGGTTGTTGCACTAACATGAGGCACTGGCACATCCATCAGTTCAAAGGAAAGCTTTTTGAAATACAAAACTTAACCAAAAACAATGAAATGTGAAATACAGGTAAAAGAGACCTACTTTTGGTTGTATGGTAGTGTACTCACTAAATGCATTAAAAATAGACACCTTCATGATTACAATGGCAACAAAATGACCTAAATGTGAAAATAAGATGGGCAGGCAAATGGAGAGACAAACAAGAATAAAATTACATCATCCTTCCACATTCATAATGTGACATACAAATTAATGATTCAGTTCTAATGTTTACTCATTCAGATGTCCACAACTGCTATCATGTATTGTCATGTATATTTGATTTATGCTTGTTTGTTGGTTTTATTTTTTTATATTTATTTTTTATTCCATTACATGCTATTGTAATTTAATTTTATTTACTGGATTTGATACTTTCCAGAAATTCAGTTCATTTTTTCAAAAACCTAATATTAGAACTTTGTATCTGAAGCCGATCTAGTTCCTGTCCTTATTTCATGATTTTAAATAAACAACTTTTTAAAATTTTAAAAAAAAATCTTTCTTAGTGTGAAATTAATAGAATGAAATCGAGGCTGTACTGGGAGACATGTAAATAGCTTCTACGTTGTTCTCAAAACATGTAGCAATTATTTCGAAATTCTGATTTTACTGGAGGGTTGATCAATATCCGGGTGTGTGTTTTGCACAGTAGCCAGATTTAATAGTGATGTTTTGAGAAATAATTTCAGGTGGGTTTTTAAACACTTAGACATCAAGGTATTTTTTCTGTTGTGACCAGTTGGAGTTTAGTTTTAATTTTTCTTCAAATTATTTGGATTTTATGATATTATTTTTTTCTTGGAAATATTTGTGCTCGGAATTAATTCTTGGACAAAGATAGTCACTGAAATTTACAGAATTTAAACACCAGAATATTTTTTTCTGTGGTTCAACAAAGAACTGTTGACACTTCAGTACTAAACTGACTATGGCATATGTCATCTCCTACCATTTTGGATTTTGTCGGGACTCAAACTTTGATTCAGTAGAACATTGTATTACTAGGACTTCTATTTTTTCATTTTTGGAATAATCTTGGATTATTTTTGGATTCAACTCTTAAAACTAAGTTTTTTGTTTTCATTTTTACATAGTTTTTCTAGGGAAATAAATTGTTCGTTTAATTTTACAAATCTTGTTGTCTTCACTTTTTTCTTGTTACTGTTTATGAGAGCCTAAACATGTAACAGTATAAAGGAAAAATTCTTGTTAGGTTGGAGGATTATGCATTTATTTATGAACATGTACAGAGACAAACAAATATCACCTGAAATCCTGTTGCAGAACAAAGAAACAACCTCCATTAATGCTTTATCATTGATATAAAAAATTCAAGAGAAGGTGATATATCTAGGTAATCAGTCGTCAATCACTTATATACTTGCTGCATGTTCATGCAGTTCTGGTCTTTTCCGAGCTTTTATCAACATATATAAAAGTTAATTTAATGATTTCAGGGATCTAATTTCTTCTTAAAAATGCCTTTCTGTGTAAAACTCATGAATCTCCATGTTCCACCATACCGTGAGCTGTCAGTCAAGGACTGTTTATTCAGTATTCCAACAAACTGCTGCCCACATGGGCTCCACATGATTTATTACATAATAATGCCTGGGGCGTTAAGCTTGGTTGACCAGAAATTATCTAGGCCACCCATTTAACTAAACATTTTTAAATATCTCCTGAAATTGAGATCTTACATCTTGCCTTTGATACTTCAGAAAATATTGGATATTTTGTTTTAGAGGTGCAGATAATTTTCACAGAAAGCTCTAGTACTCTACATGACACATCTGAATGCCAACTTATTTGACATTACAAGTAATAATGTCTACAAAAATGACCTAAATGGTAACCCTAACCTGCCAGAGGAATGGATGGATGGACAAATATCATACAAATATTTTCAATCCATATGCTGGCATTGTTTTGCAATCTGGGAAAAATAATATTTGATTTTAAGGAAAAAAAGCTATGCCAATTAGCAGGCAATTTGGGGTAATTTTTGTAATAAACATAAAATTTACTGAAATGAAAATAAGTTTAGTGGACATTTACAAAACAGTTTGGTAATGTTTCACTCAAAAATTTTGTGAAAATCCACTCTAGCTAACATTCCCTTTATTTTTCAGCGAAATCAGGTGGGTCTGAAAAATGTGTGACAACCTTAACAACTTTTGTCATGGCCCTGGTCACAGTTTTCATTCTCCAAGCAAAGGACTGGTTTTGCTAGTGCCTGTGATGAATGGTGCCTTGCAACCTACATTACAATGGTGATGACCTTCAACAGGATGTATATTCTTCAAAACTAATGATCAATTCTGTATGCAGTTCTGCTGAAATTTGTGCTGTATTATGTAAAATACGTTTTGTAATAATTTCACCTTCCAATACTGACTAGATTTAATTTCATCATATTTTATGTTAATAGTTTACTTAACTCTACAGTTTTCCTCTCCCTTATCTCTCAGCATGTTAATTAAAAACTTTGCAAATTTTATACAAAGTGGTGGCTTTAAATCAAATAGTATCTTCATCATAATGCATCTATTTAAATCAAACACTTAAGATAATTGTTTTACCCAAGAGAATATGTTACAGTTGCAATGGTTGTTGTTTTTTTCCACAGGTTTAGAACTTGCAAGCTAAAATTTAATTTGTCGGTAACACTGGTGAACAAATGACATTTAAGCTGTTTTATTCTCATGGAATTTTAAAATGTCTTAATTACTTCAGTCTATTCTGAGATCCATACATATGTTCAAGCAGTTGAACATAATGGTGGAAAACTGATGAATATAGATACACTGACAACAATTAAGATATAATTACACCTCAGAACAATACTTTTAAGGTATGATTTGTTTTTTAGATAAATTTGGTAGCAATGCACATATATGAAAGTGGCAAGTTCATCTGGAAACAGAAAACAGCTTCACTAATTGGACAGTCCCTTCCTTGTCAGTTGTAATCTGCCAAATATCAACACTAGACATGGTTATCAATAACAAATTGATGGAATTCAAGGAGACTGTGTGAATTCTGGCCAAAAAATAAATAAAACCCCCAAAATACAGACACTGCAGTTTTAACAACTTTCGAAAATGAAGAAAATTGTAGAAAGCAAACGTATGTCATTTAGGGATAGGAGAATACAAAAATGTAATGCTCAACAACATAGAATGCCCTTTTCACAAGGCTTATTAAAATGGCAAACCATATTAAAAATTGTATTAATTTTTCATATCCTGTATATCTTTTGTGTAACAATGCATAAATAAATGGAGAACAATACATTTGTGTTGATATTGTTGTTTTACTTCCTTATTGTAAATGGTACTGGCATTCATTTTGAAGGCTAAAAATGTCATCTAAAAACTGTGCAATTCATTTATCAAGGATTTACCTCAATTTATAAGGTTGATACAATATACAATCCAAGAAAAATTGACTTCTGCATTTTATACATGGTATACTCTTAGGACCATAAATGACATGGGTATATCTTATTATTTATCTATTTCTATGTAACAGAAATAATTCCTGCTTTGGTATGGATAACAGTGACTAATTTTTCCATAATAATTCATGGATTCATCATGACATTTAGAAAAGTGGTCCTGTGTACAACTATTCTAGGGTATGACAGAGACTGACAAGGATGTTACTTTTTAAATGCAGCATTCTAAACCTGACTTGGGTTTGCAGTTTGATTGTTTTTAGCGTAGCTTTAACAATGTTTCAGTCATATCGCTAAGATGTCTGCAGTGTGGCAGTTTATAGTGATGTCCAGCACTGGGGCATCATGCCACAGACATGTAGCATCATGTCCCACCCAGTCACATTATCCTGACCCCAGGCCGACCAGTCCTAAACTAACCTCTTAATGCTGAACACTCTAAACCTGATGATAGCAACTGTTACGTGTTTAGGCTTTTAAACCGTAACAAGAAAAACGTGAAGACAACAAGCTTTATAAAATTGAACAAATAACTTATTTCCCTAGTTAAACAAGTTTAAAATGAGAAAATGAACTTATGGTTTTAAGAATCAAATCCAAAACATAATCCAAGAATTAAAAAATACAAGTCCTAGTAATGAAAATGTTCTAATGAAATTGAGTTTGAATCCTAATGAAATCCAAAATGGAAGGCGATGATGTATGCTGCAGTCAGTGTGGTACTGATGTGTCTACAGTTCTTTGTTGAATTTCAGAAAATAATATTCCAGTGTTTGAATTCTGTAAATTTCGATTACTGTCTTTGTCCAAGAATTAATTTGAGCACAAGTATTTCCAAGGAAAATTAATCTCTTAGAATCTAAATAATTTGGAGAAAGAAAAAAAAAATAACAAACTCAAACATGTCACACAAAAAAAACTTTGACCTCTCAAGTATTTAACACCCAACTGCCCAAATACTCTATAAGAAACCATTTTACACTAATGTAAGATGCAAAACAGATTCCCATATGAGGGTCATATGATTATGTTCTAGAACAACATAGAAGCTTTTTACATGTCTAATATATGTACTCCCAGTACGGCCTCGATTTCACTTTATGAATCCCTCACTAAGAAAGATTATTTAAAAAAAAGTTGTTTAATTCAAATCAGGAATTAAGGTCAGGAACTAGATACAAAGTTCCTAATATTAGGTTTATGAAAAACTGAACTGAATTTCTGGAAAATATCTAATCCAGTAAATTAAATTACATTACAATATCATGTAATGGAATAAAAAAAAGTTAAAATTAGCAAACAGACAATTAAATCAAAACAAATATAAATTAAATCAAATATATATAACACAACTTAGACCATTATCTTGGACAGAAATGTTGTATAATAGATTGAAATTAACCTTTCCTATCATCTGGGTATTCTTATGACCTGTATTTTTTTCAGTGGGGGTTAAAAGTTTCATTGCCAAAGGATCAACATCTGTATGATCTCATAATGTCTAAAAAAAAGATCATTTTCTACATTGCTCTTTTTATATCAGGCAAATACTATGAATACAAAATCCGTAAGTGGTGATTTTGTTGTGGGTTTTGTGGTTCCCACAAACCATAAACTTACAGACCAAACAATTAATTATCTTTGTTAAAAATAATAGATCCTTTTCTCAATCCATCAATTTAACTCATTAACCCATGGTGCCTTGTTTACGCATCAGGAGGTAGTAGCCATTTCTATGCTCTGTAGCATCAAGGTCATTTAAGATACACTAATGTGGGTGGTATTATAGAAAGGTAGACAGATGTAGCACTACAATGATACCAAATAATCTGGATGTGCTAGTTGCACTACATAATACAGAGGGAAAAACAATTTTTTGGACCCATTTTTTTCTCCCCAAAATATTCACCTGTGGTTAGAATTCTATTTTGTGTCTGGATTTTAGACTATTTGGCCTCAGATCTAAGTTTGTCTAGTCTGAACTGAACTGCACATAGACAGGTGAACCTTTGCAAAAAGTAGGATAAGATGGGCATTCGGAATAAAGACTGGTCTGGATATGAAAATGTTGAGCTTAAAAAAAAAAGTACTCCAACCTTTACCCTTCTGCTCATGCACAAGCAAAAAAGCCAATGAAAAACAATGTTTCTAACACAACTAGGCATTAGGTTAACTGGAAATTTCTTGGAAGTCAGTGTATTAGGATGTATCTGGAAATAGCTCCCAAAACAAGTTTCCTACTTGCATTTCAGGTGAAAATGACAAAAACCTCTAGAAGCTAATGAGCTAAATACCCTCGAAAATGTCATTTTCTCCAAAACCATGAAAACTGATAACTATAAACACAAGCAAATAAACTCACAATAACTCTCTTGACAAATATCAGTATTACCTCAAAGTTAAGTGTATATGATTAAACTGGATGGTTTTTATCGTTCCTTGTTACTTGAACAGGCTCAAGTTTCCGCATTCTCAAATATGGCATTTTCTTTACTTTGAAGAAACCTAAGAAAACAAGGAACAGTTGCCAGTGATGTCTTGCCAGGAAAGAGAATAAAGGCAATAAATACTCTGGTACAGTCAGTCAATTAATCAGTTGCAAATATAGGTAATATCATCCCAGAAAAATGATGTTAAGATAAATGGAAAGGAGCAGATTTTGAATAATCTGCATGACAATTTTCTTATCCTGATGCTAAACAAAATTAAATATGACAAACTGAATCGACAGGAAAATAAACAATATAGTGCACAGCAGTCACAATCATCTCAAATACTGTTTTGACTTGCTTACAAGTCGTGTCCAACTTCAAACAAAACACACCCTGATCTGCCATCACAAAATGCACTGGTTGATCAGGCTGATTACTCCTAATAAAATGCATAGACCCAGATCTGCTGGCACATTATCTGACAGAAGATCCGGCTTCTATTGTAACACCTTCATGAATATGATATTACTTCTGATTGGTAAAATAGCAAAATTTGTTGCAGCTGAAAATCCACAATATACTGTAGAAATTGTGATGCCATTGTGATGTCATGTGTTTCCTGGTGACATTATCCACAGAATTATGTTTCTATTTTATTTTTAAAATTCAAAATGCATTAGAAAGTGTATAACATTGTTGTGTCGGACAATTTACAGACGTTTTAATAGTAGTTGTAGTGTTGCAAAAATGCGTTTCACCAGCTATGCTACCATGTCCCTGGTAAATCCAAATTGCATCAAAATTCTCTGCTATAACTTCCCTCAAATCCTTTAATTCCCTACTACAAAGCGATAGTCACATATCTGAAACTCTTTCACTAAACGTAATTCTCTCTAGACTTGATTCAAGTAACATTAAAACTGATTAATGAACTCACACAAATTGTTCTAGAAGGATTTTATTTATTTTACAAGGTATAAAATAAAAACAAAAAGAAAGACATATATTAATGATATTATTTTACTAAAGATGCAGTACAAGTATCAAGTTCTCTAAATATTTTTGGAAAGAAAGCCATCATAACTTTTCAATGTTTCATTTACTGCGAGTGGAAATTCCATGGCTTGTGATTTTGTAAACAAACCATATTCCAACTACACAAACAATTCTGGAACCAACAACCATGGCAATGAAATACAGTCATAGTGACAGTTAAGACTTTTTAAAACCTGTTTTCAAAATAAAATATCAAAACGTTTCCAAATTTTTCTTTTTATTAATTCTAAATTACAATGCCAATGATTTTACAGTCTTGACAACATGTAAAAAAATAATAAAATATTTCTCCAGGATGTTTATGGTTGCAAAAACATTTCAGAATGCATCACATATCAAACTGGTTGGGATATAATACAGAATATGTTACGGGTAAGTGAGGTTCACACAGGGTACAGTAGACACAAAGTACATTGACCATTCTACTCTTGTTCTGGTGCTAGGGTGATGTCATTTATAGATCAGATACATAACAGACATGCTGATGTAATTCTGGCTTTTTTTATATACAAAACTCATGAGAGATTATGGATACATTACACTTATTAACACTGCACCAATTTTGCTTTACCGTATGTAGTTGTATTTTACAATGTGAATTTTACTCTCTTTTGAAAGGATATAATGCATATGATAACTCAACCTGCCACAATTCAAGCACAGTCTAACACAATATAAAGCAGGGCTAGCTATCATGAAAAATTTTGTACCAACAGTATTTCTGAACAAACCATGATACATACCACAGTATAAAGTAAATTAAATTAGCAACCAACAATTACATTTTCTGAGGCAGGGGCATGGGATTTTTGTCCTTTTTCTTTTCTTTTTGACATTTCCAGCTTTCAAATAGCTGGAAAAAGTATCTTGCTCTGATTTATAGTAAAAAAATACCACATCATATCCATTATATTGTTTAAAAATTTTTTAATTACCTTGAGATAAAAGAAAATAAATCGTCAGTACCTAATAGTGCTCAAGTACCAGCACAGTGAAAACGTACTATGGTAAGTACCATCAGAAAAAAATACAGCAGTCAACTAGTATTACAGGTATTACTGCACACCTGTACTGTACAGCATTGGTCTTACTGACCTTGTCTGGGCCCAGTGGCCAGATGGTCTAAAGCGCTCACCATTACGGATCATTGCCATTTCACTTCTGTCTGCATGGGTCAGAGTCTCAGGCTTGGCTAATGTGGGTACATGAGAAAGCCTGCCAGTAGCTTCTTGTGGGTCAGTGGTTCTTCCTGGGGTTTTCCAAGGTTCTTCCTCCACCATTTATACTGGCTGCCATGTATAGCCTATCTTGTGCTGAAACAACAACTGACCTTGTCAAACCTGGAAATTACACAAGATAGGTAAGTGCTACACAGCGTGAATAAACAATGGTCAATACCTTTTGTGCATACTGCAATAAAAAATGATGATTAAGTGAAGATACTGATCAAGCTTTAAAAAGAAAATGTCTAAAGAAATGGATATCCTGAAAATATGACATGTACCTGTATCCAGCAATTTATAGATGATACAAAATTTATCAAATGCTGATTATGGCACAATTTCAATAAAATAAAATGCATTCTGCCAAAAACCATGATTTAAAAAAGAAAAAGAAAATTATGACACTATATCACATTAAATTCATGAAGTCTGAAAAATCAACCTGTGTCACCTAGTTTTGTTCTGGCAAATAACAAAGCAAGCTTTATGTTTATGGTCTAACAACACCAAATTCTCATAGACAACAATGGTAAGAAATTAATAACTATGTATAGTTTATACACAAGCTTACCTCATGCTCAGCAATTGGATATATTTCAAGTACCTTGCCCAAGGACACACAATAGTAACTGACCATTTCAGTTACAACTCCAGCATGGTAAGCAATGAGTCACAATGGCACCTCCTGCTTGGCAAGAGATCATAATGTGACTATGGTATATTTGCTATCTGAATATAAAAGTTTCTCCTCCTCCTCCATCCAACACTTGTCAGGATAAACAAATGAGATGATTTTTGTGCCCTGACACTGGTTATATTTTGAGCTAAATTCCACCATGATAATGAAATCTATATGCAGTGTGTTAACTTTTTCAACATTATTCCTACAGGCCTGAAGAGTTCTGTTAAAACTTTTTGAGGAGTTGTCTTACAGAAGTTAAACTTTATCTTGTTATTTTGTTCACTACAAATCTGACAGATGTCATCCTATTTATCTCTTTATTTATTGTTTGTAGACAAGATGTAAATAACCAAAATTTTAAATTTAGAAAGTTATATTTTTTATTTAGTTTTCACATTCTGTATTCCCTCATACAAGTTTTTGGTAAATTTAAAGCAATTTTTCTGCAAATTCTAGAACATTTTTCAGTTTATTAAAATATTAAGTAGTTTTCGAGGCAACCCTTCAAATCCAATTCTATTGCTAGGTTGTATGAACTATAAGAAGTTGCAACATTTAGATAAAAGTGTGTGAATTGCACATGTGCAGCTAATTATTTTATAACCTCTTCTGTTTGCATGACAATCATATATCAAGACAAATCTGCATTATCTGCTTCACTTTGACATCAATATTTAATTTTCTTTTTTTAAACTGACTGGATTTTTTTCTGGCAGACGGTCACTAATTCAAAACTTACTGCATATTTACTGTCAGGGTATCAAATACATGGGTTTCATGAATGTAAAGACCCAATAAAGATAACGAGATCCCTTCCTCATCCACAAAATGAAATCTCAAGAAAATGTCATTTTCCATATAAACAAGAAAATTGATAAAAACAGAAATTAATGATTTCACAGTGTAATTTTTTTTAAAGCATCTGACAAGAGAAATGTAAACTGCACATTATATGCCAACCTCATGTTGAATAGTCTCTATGCAGCTAACTGAATTTGTGTGCAAAAACTACTTGCTTTCTTTCAGTCACAGTGATTTTGATCACATACCTATTCATATGAAAATCAATTATCTACTTCTTCACTCCAACTCTAAGCCATCCACAAAGTTTGGTCCAGGTCTGTGATGACGAACTAATATTTTTGTGTGAAAACCATTTTTCTTTTGTGTCATAGTGACCCCAAAATGTATAACTTTCTTCATTACCATAAATGCAAGCCATCCACACAGTCTATGTAACAGTAGATGATTGTACAGAAACCATTTTTATTTCTTCAGTTATAGCGCCTTGACCTTCAACTGCTTGTTTTATAAATCCTGAAAATTTCAAGTTTCTTCCTCACCCCAAGTGCAAGTCATCCACAAAGCCTGGTAACTGCAGATAGTTGAGAATTTAAGTTACAATGCATAAAGTTTTTTTTTTAGGTCACACCGACCTTGACTTTTGACCATCTGAAACCAAAATGGATAGGCTTCTTCCCTGCCATAAGTATGGTCCATTCAGAAAGTTTGGGCCAAGTACAGACGGTAGAACAAATATTAATGTGCATGAATCATTTTTATTCATTCAGTAACATTGGCTTTGACCTTAACCTTTTAATCCAAAATCAATAGTATTCTTTGATTTCCTACTACTGTAGCCCATCTGCAAGGTTTGTGAGGGAGAATTCAATATATTATGTGGAAAACAATTTTTCTTATTCTGTTACAGTAACCTTGACTTCTGACATTTTGATCCTGAAATTAACATGATTCTTCCACACATCAAGTGCAAGCCACCCACAAAGCTTGGTGACTGTAGATGATGGAGAACTCAAGTTATTTATATTTCCTCTTATAGTCACAATGACATTGTCTTTTTAACTTTTGACTCTGAAATCTCTTAACCCATATGCAATATATCGTCAAAGTTCAGTAACTTCATATGGTAGGCAACCAAAGTTATTTTGTGAAAAAAAGAATCGGTAATTGACAGACCAAAGAATGGACAACATCATCTTCACACAAGCTTGATGGCTTCTTCCATTTTGTTTTGGGTGGTTCTGGAAATATAATGCAAGTTTACCATTGATACATTGACTGTATTACTGAAAACTGATGCAGTCCAAATCATTTTAATCAGCTCCATTCATGTAATCCACCAAATTCATTGTGACTGAAATGGCCATTTAACAGTTGTGTTGGTTCCCTCAATTTCATAAAAATCATAAACCCATCGCCGGTTGGCTCGACACTCAGTCCCACATTTTTCTGAGCTGCACTTCGGACATGTCATGTGACACCCTGGACATTCCTCATTAAGACAGTCACACAAATCCCTGCTGCCTTCTAGCAGAAAACCATTGTCATCATACATCTGATTCTTCCGTATACTGCAACAAAAAAAATCAATTTTATTCAAACAGCATTCTTCTGTAAGAGCTTCACCACATGAGGGTTTGATAGCTTTCTATAAAAGCCCCATTTCTGCATTATGAAAATAACTCTTTTTTTACCAGAGATTTTATGGGGCCATGTGAGAAAGTCCAGTTGAATGATACTACATAAAAGTATATTTCCATAGATTTTCATTTGTAAAACTCATATGGTACAGCAACCTAAAAAACAAGAGATTTTTTTCCAGGATTCCAAGACCATTCTTCTTTCTGTGAAGATGAGCTGCAATAACAAGATTTACATGAGAGCTACTATGGTGACCTTATTGAATGTCAGATTTTGATTTTCACTTCAGCACATCCCTTAAAAGTTGTGAACCAAGCAAATCACTTGTTAAACTGTCAGTTTGTTCCAGTTACATTTTTGCCAGAAATGCTTGTGATAAATTACATGATTGTTATCTTCAAGAGAACATTTCATAAATGGTGGTTAAATATTGCAGTGATAGGCCATCAACAATGAAATACCAGGATTTATGTATCCTTATATCATATAGATGTTTACAGATGTTTAAAACTGTGTCAAGGTCACTTGGCAGTATTAGTTAATTTAATGACTGACCAACTTCAGTGTTATCTCCCCTCACACAATACAATGGTGTTATCTCCCTTCACACTGTGTGCTGTCATCCTCACTTAGCAACCATACTAGATACCAGACTGGCAGCATTTTCATTTAACACCAACTAGACATCATAGAAAGTCTTCTGGTTCAGACCCCATTTTGATATGACCTTCTGTTAATGTTGGAGTAGTGACAGCAACTTTCTTCAAATGGCTGCTATGGTACAATTTTTATGCAAGACCAACTAGACATTATAAAAAGTATTATGTTGAAAACCCATATAAACAAGTTTGTCATCCACATATGCAATATGAACAAGTTTACCATCTACACATGCATATAAACAAGCTTACCATTTACATATGCATATAAAAAAGTTTGTCATCCACATATGCATATAAAAGTTTTCCATCTACATACACAATATGAACAAGTTTGCCATCAACATATGCATATAAACAAGTTTACCATCTACATATGCATATAAACAAGTTTACCATCTACATAGGCATATAAACAAGTTTACCATCTACATATGCATATAAACAAGTTTACCATCTATGCATATAAACAAGTTTACCATTTACATATGCATATAAACAAGTTTGCCATCTATGCATATAAACAAATTAACCATCCACATATGAAATATTAACAAGTTTACCATCTACATATGAAATATTAACAAGTTTACCATCTACATATGAAATATTAACAAGTTTACCATCTACATTTGCACATAAATAGGTTTTCCGTCTACATATGCATATAAATAAGTTTACCACCTACAGAGGTCTTGCTAAGATTTAAAAACAAGAGTCCAGGACTCTTATTTTGGTAACACCAGCAAAAGTTGCTGTCTCCTCCCAGAACATACTGGCCATACATAAATGGCTAAATGTTCCGATGAGAAGAACCATTTGTTCCCAATGAATTTAATTTTACAAATTGTTTATGCCACTGACATATAGCTCTTGTCTGTCCATCAGAGTGAGACTGAAAGGTCTTATTCCAAGCACTAAGCCAGGCATAACACACTTTCTTACACTTGGTTACTGTCCCATCCAAACTATCAGATTCTAGCAACTTTACCACTCTTCTGAATCTCATTACAATCTTTGTTAATTTACCGTTTAACCCCAAAACACTGATCCAAGTTTGCATTCTAAGTATATGTGTCTTCATTTCAAGGTCACATGCACTACATATCTGGCTAAACTTGGATATGGACACATTAATGAAAGCTAATGTTGTTCATTTAATGTACTCTTATAATGACCACATGTATATCTCTGAGCCTTTCTGCCTCTGAACTAAGGCACTGTAAATATCAGCACATTTTGCCACCACTCAGTGGCCAGTCACTGTCTTTGAACTTGATACCCAGATTTTGCATCATATTCTTTTGATGTGTTCTACAACATACACATCTGGGGGTCTTCCAGCCACTGAATTATGTCATTGCAAATACCAGCATAGCTAAAATAATCAACACATTTTCCCACTCAGCAGATTGTTGAAGTAGGACTGGCAAGCCTTTGAATTTGCTGCACAGCCATTGCTTGCATATGGAGGACTCCTGTGTAAGTGATTTTCATGTCCCAGACAAAATATTTGTGTCCAAATATGTGGGATTAATCATTTCCAAGAACTCTGATCTATATATAAACAAGTTTGCTGTCTACATATGCATATAAAAAAGTTTAATATTTATGTATGCAACATTAGCAAGTTTTCCATCTACATATGCACAATAACAAAGTTTACCAAATTTAATTTGCCTATATAAAGCTGCTATCTGTAACTGTGCTAACAAGGTTTTCAAGAAAATAATCAAAGTCCAAATTGAAGTAAAATAGAAAGAGTGAAAAAGTTGCTAATAATTACCAAAATAACATCAAAATATAATCATTTCATGTCTAAATTTTGTTTTTCTGCATCATCCAGTTTTTTGTAACTGCAAATGAGTTTGCCTTCAACATACAAACAAATGACTGGGTACTATTTAATATTCCCTGCTGTATTTAGAGAATTTCAGACAATGACTTAAATCCATACATATTGATTTCAGCCAGAAAACTATAAATATGATTGACTAATAACTTTGACTATCTATAATTTGCTTACTTGTGACTAAAAATTCTTCTGCTCATCTTTCTCATCTCACGAGTACTTCGCTCAGGATCAAAGTCTTCCATTAATTTTCCTGGATTCAGAAAGGACAACATCCTCAACTGCTTTGCTTGATAGTAGTTGGCCTGTTAACACCAGAAAAGGAATTCATAAAAATGCAAAACAAGGAATTAGATCAGAATCTGTGTGCATCACGAATACATGTACATATATGATTGCAAACTCATGCTAAGTTTACTATCAGTCTAGGGCTGCCTTCATAAAAATCTTATGGCCAGGTGTGTACTCTTACATCCAACTTTTGCCAAAAGAGTCCAAAGAGAATATCAAACTGTTGTTATGAGTAAAGAAGACTTTTTTTATTTTTTGCATGTTTTTGGAAGGACAAAAATAATTTCTTTTTTCTGTTCAAAAACAAAATATTTTCTGCGAATGAAATAAACAAATAGATGAAAAATCCAAGCCCAAGCAAGCAAAGCTACATAAACAGGACTAGAATTTAACAAATATTTCTTTGTCACCAATACATTGAAAAATTTACTATTTCTGCTGAATCTTCACTCTAGTCCTTCCCACTTCTGTTCACTAGTGACAATTAACACTTCCCAAGCCATCAGCCTACTGAAATGATGAAAACTACAAGTCCAATAGGAAATTTACTAGCGTTGGACAAGTGGACAACTACTACCATACTTACTGCATACATTGGGACACAATAAAATAATAATTTTTTTCTGGTCCCAGAACTTATGGTGAATGTTCTTTCACCTTGGTCATATGTCCCAATACTTCAGAAACAAAGTAAATTTGTGTTGAATTTGTGCCCCAAACCCATTGCATGTTGCAATGAAATAGATAAACAAAATGCCTATCTGATAAAAAATGAAAGAAACTAACCTTGTATTGTTATCATTTCTTTCCTTTTTTTCATCATAAGCATTAAAGAATAAAATATATCTACAAGCTCTGTATATGTAGTGTAGGCATCCATGCTGTAGTGTGTATCACTTATGTCCGATAACACATGACACATTAATATGTTCTCGGACTGAAAACTGGATCCAACAAAATTGCAAATGAGAGGGAAATAATCAACTGAATGCTTGAAGACAACTGCCATTCATGCATGACATGGTGTTAGGTGCAAAATAATCAAGACTGAATGATATCCAGGTTAGCTATATGACAGTATCTCACAAATAAAAATTATTGTTTAAAAATACATTCACTGGAGTGCAAGTGACAATCTTTTTGCTGGGTTACATAAAGTAGTACTAAAGCGAGTTATTGCTGTATATACTATTTACCCACAAACATCAGTGCCCATTTGCAATAATTATAACTACAGATGCCAGGCAAACAGAAGCCCAGGTGGTGAATCAACACTACTGGCAGCAAGCAGTAAACCCACTGTTTGAACGTACTGACAGGACATCAAAGACAAAGGTTATTTTTATAACAAAGCAAGCCAACTTCAGAATCTGACTTTAGATACTTTTAAGCCCTTTAAAAAAAAAAGGATATCAATACAAAGTTATTTTATTACAAAGCAAGCTGACCTCTGATGCAAAATTTGGATTCTTTTAAGTGTGCCGAGCTTTTAAAATTGTTTTTAAAATTTACAAATTCAGCCAAGATATGGGAAGCTATCTTTGGTTCCATTTCACCAGTATTCACGGGAATTTTGAAAATAAATTGAAACAATGGAACAAGTTTTAAAGTGACATAATATAGTGCTTTGTGCATGGACATTGACAACCCATCATCACCCAGAAGATTTGGAGAAAATAAAATCATTTAATGAATTCATGAAGGCCAGAAGAGAAGAAGATGATTTCCCCAACAATAGGATCATTAACATGGAGGAAACTCTAGTGTACTTTAATCTCATTTCTGGACAGGCTGATGATAAAATGGGGGTTAAAAGTGAGTGAATTAGCATGACTGGTTTAGATTTTTGTAAATAGAATCTAACTTTAGACCTTGCAGTTTCCACTTCAGGAGATGTGTTGCCTTTAAAGATAATTTTTGCCAGCATGAGTAAGCTTAAAGAAATACTCCTGCATCGAAAGAAGATTGTACATGTGCAGGAGAAGAAAGTGTTGATGAAATGATGCTGCAGTGGATTAAAGAGTTTTATCTGAAGTACACAGTTTTGTATTTATTAAAATAAAATTTAAGTTGGAGTGCATCTTCCTACCTGTAATTATCGAATGACTCATAAAGATGTCCCACAACTTATGACTCTAAAAAAACGATGTGTCACAGAACATACAGTGAACAAAAAAATTATTTTAAAAATTAATTTATGGTGTCCCAACATATATGGTAAATATGGTAATTTCAAACCCTGCACAGCAAAATTCATTGAAATCACACTTGACATGAACATTAACAAGTGAAAACCAAAATTATTTGTCTAGTTTCATCACATTTATTTCCTTCCACAAGAAAATGGAAGTATGCTGAACACATAAAGCAAATATATTTACCACCCTTGCAAATCTGCATAAACCACTCCAGTGGCCTAGTGGTTAGAGTGTCCACCTCAGATGCGGGAGGTCATGGGTTCAATCCCCGGCCGAGTCATACCAAAGACTTACAAAATTGGTATTAAAAGCTGCCTCGCTTGGCGCTCAACATTAAGAGGTTAGTATTAGGACTGGTCGGCCTGGTGTTAGGATAATGTGACTGGGTGGGACATCATGCTACATGTCTCTGACATGATGCCCCAGTGCTAGGCATCACTATAAACTGCCACACTGCAGACATCGTAGCGACCTGACTGAAATTTTTCAAAGCTATGTTAAAAATCCAAATCACACGTGCACAAATCTGCAAAAATGTAACTCACACTGTCATTAAATAAAAACAAAATTAAAATACATATCACAGATTTGATATTGTAATACTCCACATAGCTAATGCAGTAGAGTGTTTAAGCAGTGAGTTGGAGAGTAGAATATTGGTCATAGATATTAACAGAGCCACTAACCTGATCCATGTCTGTGAAGTCCATTATGGAAACTTATATACAGTATGAACAGGAACTAAATTACATACAGATACCTAAATTACATAAAGATACCTAAATTACATAAAGATACATATATAAATTCATAATAATATATATAACACCTGAAATAAGAATCCATTCTGTGCCAGGATATTGTTTTAAATATTTTATTATTCATTGCAACTAATTCTAATGTAATGACCACTTGCAGGGTTTTGCTATCATTCACACAGGATGCGACATAAGGTTGTCAAGATGAGGTCTTTAACATTAATGGTTTCTGCATTTAAAAAACAGTTTTATATTCTTCTCTTTATACGAGAAAGTTTATCTCTGCTGGTGTGTAACATAGTTCTAAACAAATATTATTTGTTGTATCAGTGTCAGTTGCCTACTGAACCAAAAAATGGAGTTCTCTCACTTGCCAACAGTTTGAATCATGCATGTAAATCATGGTCTACTTGTATTACTAACTGGTGAAATTTTTTAAAAAAGTAAATATTTTTTTCTTCACTGATATGAGCAAATCAGGCCACTTAATACCTGTTTCACTATTTGCGGCAGTCCGTGGATCATGTCGGTAGATGATGAATAAGATGTTACTCGAACATGATTGCAGCTAACAGCAAGCTGTCATTCGGTTTTGAGAAGCAATTAAATGTGATTAATAGGAAATAAGGAATGACCGGGGGATATATTCTATTACTGAACAGGTCGGCAAAAAGATTTGGTGTCATTTGCACGTCTTGTTAATTTATGTTGATTGTAAACTGTGAGTGTGAGACGTCTTGGGTGTTTCTTAGTGTTTTAGGGATTATTTACTTAGAGAACACGTTTTTGTGGTCTGATTTTAACTGAGCAACACAAGATACTGTTACAAGGTTGCCAGCCATCTACTGTAAAAGGCCAGGGTCACTAATATCAATGAAAAATTAAAAATTTACTTTATAAAACAAGTCTGTATCAAGCACAAAGAATATGACTAATCTAGCTCTGAAAATTTTAATGAGAATTTCTGTTGATGGGCCCAGTGTTGAGGATTTTGATTTCAGGAAGGCATTTAAGAAATGGCCTGGGAACAAATGAGGCAGATATAAATGAATTGGCAGTGACATTGTTCATAAGGGCTAAGCAATATTTTGTAATATCAGTTATAAGAAAAATTCTGCTATGCATATTTAATTTAATTGTTTGTCTGTTAATTTACATGCTATTGTAATGTAGCACTGTTTACTGGATTTTACATTGTCCAGAAATGAGTTCAGTTCTGTTTTACCTGATTAATTTTTTAATTTTTTAGTTAATTTTTTTGTTTATTTCATTGATGTAAACGACTAATAATAGAGACATTTTATCTAGTTGCTGACCTTGTTCCAAAATCAGTGACAGTTCTGGTAAACAATGTTTTTTCATTTTTTTATCTTTCTCAGAGTAAGAATTATTAAGTTGAGTCAAGGTTATACCTGGACTATGTGACAAGTATCATGTGTCAGTTGGTAACAAACTTCTATTTTTTTTCACAAGAGTGAACTTTTGCCCCTCATCCAGGAATCTGTTTTGCATCTAACTTAGTCATAAAACTGATGTTTTTGATAAAGGTTTGTCAGTTGTGCTTAAAACATTTGACATGTTAAGTTGTGCTTTAACATCTAGCACTGTAAGTTGTGTTATGTTGTGACCAGTTTGGGATGAATTGTATTTTTCTTCAAATTATTGATGTTGTAGGGTTTAATGCCATTTTCAGCACATGATAGGCTATACATGGTGGCCAGTATTAATGGTAGAGGAAAAACCCGGGAAAACCCTGGAAAGAACCATCGACCCATGAGAAGCTACTGGCAAGCTTTCTCATACCCACATTAGCTGAATCCGAGACTTGAACCCATGCAGACAGAGGTGAAATGGCAGTGATCCATAACGGAAAGCGCTTTAGACCACTCTGCCACTTGGGGGCCCCTCAAATTATTGAATTCAAGTGATTGTTTTCCCTGGAAATGTAAAAGTGCTCTGACAAAATTCTTGGACAAAGACATTCACTGGAATTTATACTGAATAAAAACTGGAATAATATTCTCTGTGGTTCAACAAGAGACTGTTGACACATCTGCACTTTGTAGGTTATTACAGATGTCTGCACTTTGTAGGTTATTACAGACGTCATCGCCTTCCATCTTGAATTTCATCGGGATCTGAACAGATATTCACTTGAATTTCATCAGGATTTGAACTGAGATTCACTTAAAACTTTTCCTTGATAGGACTTGTGTTTTATATTCTGGATTACAACTTGGATTTAATTCTCAATACTGTAAGTTCTTTTTTCTTATTTTTCACTTTGTATTCTAGGGAAATAAATTATTTATTAAATTTTATGAAGCTCAATGTCTTCATTCTTTTCGTGTTACTTATTTTAAGAGCATAGACTCATTCTTACTTTTCATATGCTATACATTGAACTTCACATGTATATAATGGTATTGTTATATTTATTAATAATTATTCTTGTGCTTTAGGATGTAATAAAGACATGTATAAAAAAAATTCATTTTTATATAGATTAAAAATAGGATCAATATAATATTACGCATATACTGAAGTCCCTGCATCATGGCATAAAGTGGCTCCTATGGCTGAAAAGTTGCTCCAAATTTTTAAATCTGGCAAATTTTATGGCGCAAAGAAAAATATTTCCAAGGGAGTCCCTGGTACTCCAGTATAAAGTAACCTCAATAATAATACTGTACACCTGTATGGTGCTCCTGAATAGTTTTATAGTAAGGGACCAATTTACTATGTATGATGTACCCCAGTATAAGCTGACATTGACAATAATACTGTACACTTTTATCATTCCCCTGAACAGTGTTATAGCGAGGGACCAATGTATTGTGTATACTATATCCCAGTATATGGTGATCTTGTCTATATCATAGGACAACTTTATGGCTCCCCTGACTAGTGTCATAGTGTGAAACCAATTTACAAAACAAATAGACTCAGATCTGCCATTGTACATTGTGCTCACAGATTTATCTAGGTCTATGTTGCTTGTTCAGGTTATGATTTCAAAAGAACAGTAGAGACCATGATCTAATCATGCATTATGCGACAACATATATGGGTCTATGCTATTCATAGTTGACATTGTACACTTATATATTATATCACAATGTTCTGAATATAATGAATTTGTGAAGATTCAATATCTTATAATATCATGGTACAGTCCATCCACAAATTTCTCATATGTATTATAAATTACTGACCAGATCTGCATCCATTGAATTTTCTCCCATCTCCATATCCATAAATAGCATCTGACTGTTGGAGGAGTTGGACGAGAGTCGGCTGCTCTGAAAAACAGCAACAAGATTAACTATCTGAACAAAGCAAAACAAATTTCTGATCAACTTTTTATAAAATGTTCTAAACTTGCCAAGATTTTAAAGACAGATAGTAAATTGAATTCCATGAAACACAACAAAATCAGCAACATGGTTAGTGAGCAAATAGACAATTTTGATAGGATATAATTTCATAGTGAGCAAATGGATGATTTTGATGGGATATGACTTCATAGTGAGTAAATTGATGCTTTTGATGGGATCCAATTTTATAGTGAGTAAATAGATTTAAATGGGATAAAATATCAAAGTGAGTAAATGGGTGATTTTGATGGGATAAAATTTCATAGTAAGTAAATGGATGATTTTGAGAAGATATACTTTTATACTGAGTAAATGGATGATTTGGATGGGATATAATTTCATAGTGAGTTTTCATAGTGAGTAAATGGTTGATTTTGATGGGATATAATTACATAGTGTTGCTGTTGTTGTTGTTCTAGGGTTTAACGCCATTTGTCAGCACAAGATAGGCTATACATGGTGGCCATTATAACTGGTGGAGGAAGAACCCTGGAAAACCGAGGGAAAAAACACAGACCCACAAGAAGCTACTGGCAGGCTTTCCCACGTACCCACGCTAGCTGAGCCTTGGACTCGAACACACGCATACAGAGGTGAGATGGCAGTGATCTGGAATGGTGAGCGCTTTAGACCACTTGGGGCCCCAATTACATAGTGAGTAAATGAAAGATTTTGATGGGATAAAATTTCATGGTTAATAAGCAAATAGAGAATTATTTTGACAGGATAACATTTCATGGTTTGTGAGTAAATGGATGGTTTTGATAAAATTCCATGTTCTGAGTGAAAATGGAATAATTTTATGGACAAAATGTCATGGTTATTAAGTAAATGGACTCATTTTTAAGGATTCAATTTCATGGCATGGAGGTAAGTGGATGAATTTGATGAGATCAGAGTTCACAGAATAACTTTTCTTCTGGCAGTCAATAAAGGTTGCATTAACAAATGTCTCAGCCTTAAAAATGTAAGTTATCACACCCAATAATTTCTATAAAAAAATTGTCACAATTTAACAGTTTTCATACCCTGATGCATAAACTTTATGTCATAAGGAAATGTATGTAGGGTTGAGTTCCATTTATTTTATAGAATTCTATTAAATGATTTCTGTGTCTGATATATTATTCAAGGAAAGAGGCAGGTTGAGGTATGACTGTATGCTAATCAACTGAGAAAAAATATAAATATAAAAAAGAATATAATGACAATTTGTTAAACAAGCATTCTTTTTCATAAAATCTTATAATTCAAAGACAATTACACAGTGTGATTTAATATAATCTGGCAAGCATAATTAATTCACTTTCAACTGTAAATACAATGTTCTGGAAACTTATGCTGCTGGAAACTATGAAGAAAGTGAACAGCATATATGCTGATTTGTCTGCCCATTATGTAATATTCAATCTGGGCCGAATCTATTGGCAGGAGGATAAACTCTTCTGTACATGCACAAACACAGTAGAAACTTTTGCATACCCTTCTAACAGTTACTTCATCCTTGATCATTTCTAATTCACTCTCTCTGATGCTTGTGGCTTTACTGATACAGGTCAGGCAAAAACGGCGCCCCTTGATACAACTCTGACCAAGCTCCCGAAAGACTCTGATGGCTTCAGGAGGAACTTGACTGAAGAATTTTAGATTTGTGTCATTGTTTCCCCAATCTGCATGGAACTTGCATCTACATTTGTATTTTGGCTAAAAACAATAAGAAAATAAATTCATCAATGTGAAAATGGTTATAGTTACTTAAACATGCTCAAGCTTCATTTTTTTAAATATAGATAAAGTTAGTTATAACTGTAATATAGTGAAATAATTTATTATGCACTAGTTAATAAGTTTCATGATTTTGTGAAAACTTACAATTCTGGCAGTGCTTCAATTCAGGAATTTGGAAAGGCATCCTATCATTTTCATAAGATCATAGTTCAAATGGTCTTTAACCACAAAATCCAAGAAAACTGATAACCAATGAAAAACAGCAAACACACAGCTTCAGTATTTTTTTCATAACTTTATAATGAATATAAATATTTTAGAAATATAATGCATTAAATGTGGACAAACTTTAGAGTTTGCATTGTGAAGCAGCTAAAAATATGTGCATTTTTTTGTTGTGCTTATGCTAGATCTATTTAGGCACTATATCACAAACCCTATAGCTCAAGGCATGAAATATGTGGTACAAAATGCTAGTAATATATATGATTATATTGTGTTAGAAGTTACAGCTAATTAAAGCTTCAACAGCAGCAAATATTTCAAAATATTTGTTCACAATTAACTGAAAAATCAAAACATGTTAATTCACAAGTTCACTTTAGTCAAAGCCTTTCTTCAAAACATGAATTAACCTACTCCCATGTCAGTCAAACTGTAATGCATGTCATGCTCACCAATACTATTGCAGGAAAAGTGTTAGAAATTATGTAATCACAAGCACACTGCACGATCCAAGTTTAACGGTCCAACATCTAGGTGACATAAATATATTCATTGGATTCATTATAGTTGTAGGGAATTGAAAAAAAATTATTATACAACAGTGATTTATTTTTGGTAACAACTGGACCCTTCTACAATCTCTGGTAGCAATAGGACCCTTCTACAACCTCTGGTAACAACTGGACCCTTCTATATCCTCTGGTAACAACTGGACCCATCTACAAACTATGGTAACAATGGGACCCTTCTACATCCTCTGGTAACAACTGGACCCTTCTACATCCTCTGGTAACAACTGGACCCTTCTACATCCTCTGGTAACAATGGGACCCTTCTACATCCTCTGGTAACAACTGGACCCTTCTACAACCTCTGGTAACAACTGGACCCTTCTATATCCTCTGGTAACAACTGGACCCATCTACAAACTATGGTAACAATGGGACCCTTCTACATCCTCTGGTAACAACTGGACCCTTCTACATCCTCTGGTAACAACTGGACCCTTCTACAACCTCTGGTAACAACTGGACCCTTCTACATCCTCTGGCAACATCTGGACCCTTCTACAATCTCGTAACAATGGGACCCTTCTACAACCTCTGGTAACAATGGGACCCTTCTACAACCTCTGGTAACAATGGAACCCTTCTATAACCTCTGGTAACAACTGGATCCTTCTACATCCTCTGGTAACAACTGGACCCTTCTACAACCTCTGGTAACAATGGGACCCTTCTACAACCTCTGGTAACAACTGGACCCTTCTACATCCTCTGGTAACAACTGGATCCTTCTACAACCTCTGGTAACAATGGGACCCTTCTACAACCTCTGGTAACAATGGGACCCTTTTACAACCTCTGGTAACAACTGGACCCTTCTACAACCTCTGGTAACAAATGGATCCTTCTACATCCTCTGGCAACATCTGGACCCTTCTACAATCTCGTAACAATGGGACCCTTCTACAACCTCTGGTAACAACTGGACCCTTCCACATCCTCTGGTAACAACTGGACCCTTCTACATCCTCTGGTAACAACTGGACCCTTATACAATCTCGTAACAATGGGACCCTTCTACATCCTCTGTTAACAACTGGACCCTTCTACAACCTCTGGTAACAACTAGACCCTTCTACATCCTCTGGCAACATCTGGACCCTTCTACAATCTCGTAACAATGGGACCCTTCTACAACCTCTGGTAACAACTGGACCCTTCTACATCCTCTGGTAACAACTGGACCCTTCTACATCCTCTGGTAACAACTGGACCCTTCTACAACCTCTGGTAACAATGGGACCCTTCTATAACCTCTGGTAACAACTGGATCCTTCTACATCCTCTGGTAACAACTGGACCCTTCTACAACCTCTGGTAACAAAGGTACCCTTCTACAAGCTCTGGTAACAACTGGACCCTTCTACATCCTCTGTTAACAACTGGACCCTTCTACATCCTCTGGTAACAACTGGACCCTTCTACAACCTCTGGTAACAACTAGACCCTTCTACATCCTCTGGCAACATCTGGACGATTCTACAATCTCGTAACAATGGGACCCTTCTACAACCTCTGGTAACAACTGGACCCTTCTACATCCTCTGGTAACAACTGGACCCTTCTACAACCTCTGGTAACAATGGGACCCTTCTATAACCTCTGGTAACAACTGGATCCTTCTACATCCTCTGGTAACAACTGGACCCTTCTACAACCTCTGGTAACAATGGGACCCTTCTACAACCTCTGGTAACAACTGGACCCTTCTACAACCTCTGGTAACAACTGGACCCTTCTACAACCTCTGGTAACAACTGGACCCTTCTACAACCTCTGGTAACAACTGGACCCTTCTACATCCTCTGGTAACAATTGGACCCTTCTACAACCTCTGGTAACAATGGGACCCTTGTACAACCTCTGGAAACAATAGGACCTTATACAAACTCTGGTAACAATGGAACCCTTCCCAAATCTGTTATTAATAAATTATGACTCATGTTATGTATGCTATGAAAATCTATTCTCCTAAAAATAAACAAGTATCAATTTTAAACTTAAATTGATATGCAATTTATTCAAATTGTCTACATACATGAGAATGACCTGCGAACACTTCACTATTACCATGCTTTGAGCTATTTTCATTGACCTGGTCAGTAAAGTAATTAGCTTCGAATACTCATTAATATTCATTATAGTCACTGCATACATATTCAGAAATGGTACAGTTCATAACTTATGTATGTATGTATGATGTATATATGTATGTATGTATGTATGTATGTATGTATGTATGTATGTATGTATGTATGTATGCATGCATGTATCAATGCATAAACCTTACTTTGCAATTGTAATCATTTGCCGAGATTCTATGATGTATGCACTTTAATTCATAAAAATAAAAAACATAATAATGTACAACATATTATTAAAAGAACTTAAATTTGTCAAAACTAATGGCTGATGATACATATTTGTCTACTTCAGGTATATATGTTTTTTAGTTGTAATTTTTGAAAAAATATCCATTTGCAAGTCTGCCACCAAGACCAGTGCTAACAGATGACAGCTGTGAATGGCTGAAGTCCTCTAGTTCGGGTTCATTTGCTGAAATGTCCATTAGCATTTTGAAAAGTCTCTTGGCCTAAAGAATTCCATAATGATGTCTTGAACTAAATCCTTGTTCACGATGAGCAGTGAATGGGCTTATAACAAGCATGATTTCTAACAGTTTGCATATTGCGACACTGTGTGTGTTTGGATTTTTAATGTAGCCTTAGCAATTTGAGTCATATCACAAGTTTGCAGTATGGCAGTTTAAAGATGTCTAGCACTGGAGCATCATAATGCAGCCATGTAGCATAACGTCCCACCCAGTCATATTATCTTGACATCAGGTTAACCAGTCCCAACACTAACCTCTTAATGCTGAGCACCAAGCAAGACAGTTGCTAGCATGATTTTTATTAGTCTCTGGTATGACTTGGTCGGCATTCGAACCTGTATCAGAGGTGGACACTCTAACCACTTAGGCCACCACACTGGTCACCATAGTTGACTGAGAGTAGGTGGAGTGTATACTTAACAGTGTTCAAATATTTCAACAGGTGGATACAGTAACTGCTTGTGTGTCAGCATCTTTGCTTAGAACTCTAAATAATGCTTTTGAATGGCAGGATGGTCTTCCATTTTAAAATAACTTCAAGATCATTGAGAAAAACCTGCAAGTGTTTCCTCCCATATTCCACCTAAGCTGCCCTTTTATAAGGTACCTGCAGGCACTGACAAATAAAAACTGTTTGAATATCCACCCTGCGCCAGTTTGTAATATTGTTTACAATAAATGCAAAACATTTTTCCTTCTAAGTCAACAAATTCATTCTAGGAATAACAATCATCCCAATGCGGCTGAAAAATTCTTGTTTTGTAGTAATGTCATATATGACATTTTTTGCAACATAACCACAGAATATGGTTTATGTCTCTTTGTATAAATAGTTACCTAATACCCAGTTGCATTCTTAAGTTTTATCTTTCCATTTTAACAGGAATTTTGCTTCTCCAAATCTCCTTATTACTCTTCTTGTGAAAATCATTTTATCCACTGAGTACATATGAGCCTGCCTGACCAATACTTTTAACACAAACAGCTCATTAATTAGATAATTGTTTTGATCAAATTCAATATTGCATGTGGAAGTTAATCCTCTCTATATTCAATTAAAAAAATACATAATTGTTACTGCCATTTAATCAGTTCATAAAGGAAACTAAAACAAATGTCAGTAGAGTCACTTTAATTGATATAATTTCACTTATTTGCTTGATTAAAATCAAAGTGAGCCATTTGTGAGGATTTGGTTTTAGTAAACACAACACAAAAAGCCAATTAAAACACTGCTACTTAATCGTACCACCTTTGTTATGTTGGCATGTTTTGATTTGTCAATAATTTGGTCAATGAGCCCAAAATGCAGTCAAGCAGTAATAAAACATGCGCACATGAAAGTTTGTCAATGACCACCAATAGGTGTGATACCCAACATAAATGTATACATGGAAAGGGATAGAATCAAGTGCTCAGTATGCCCTGATAAAGTAACTAAAGCACATTCAGACTTTTCAAAACAGAAAAATAGCACTTGTCCTAGACCTGCAACACAGAAAATTTTACTTGCTTGACTTTGAAAATAAGTAGTTCTGGTTGTTAGGCTATGGAATTTGATGAGCAGTGCACATAACTTTATGAAGATAAACCTTTCATAATAAATGTAAATATTAAGCACAAAAAGATAAACATAAAAACATAAAGATGTCAATAATTCTGTCAAATGTATAAAAAAGATAAAGATAAAAAAATGTAATATGAACCCTGCACAAGTCATCAGATCTACATGACGTTCAGTTCATATGCCCAGCAAGCATCACTCCCAGTTTAACCCATTCCTGTGTTGCACATTCAGAGCAGGATAGAGTTCCCCACAATATTTTCCACGTCCCTTAAATCTTGAGACCTTGTGCATGCACATTTCCCAGTACTTCTAATGCAAATAATTCTGTCTTGTTCAAACTGTGTTTCTTGTATTTGGAGAAAAAAAATTTACACACTGAATCTGGCTCATTGAATAATTTTGGCAACACTGCTTATTTCATATTATTAAAGTTCATTCCACACAGCATCGTGCATGACATACACATCTGTAGCTCAGTGAATTTTCAGGTCAGTGTCATTAAATGTAGCTAAAAGTAACTAATTCATTTTGCACAATAAGTATTTCAACACCATCTGAATCGAAAGAGAGCATAACACATATTAAATACACGCTAAAACTGGGTGGTCTGCCCATATCAAACTTTTTTATGCCGTCATGACTGGAGGAGTCGATTGTTTATTAATGGTGAACAGCATTTATAATATTATTCAGCGATAATGTAGTTGCCTCCTTTTGATTTCTTTGCAGTATCAAATATAGACTCAATCAGCACTTAGGATGAACATAGCAGATTACATGTACACAGACTAGTCCTACATGTAAGACCTTGATGCTGATATTATGTTTTGGGCGTTAGGGTCTTACTGCCTAACTAACAGCACTGTGTAGTGTGTTTTGATATTGACTAACATCGTAACGAAAGTCAAATCTTTCAGGAATATCTCATACAACTGGCAACTAAAATAATGGCGCTTTTCTACAAAGTAAAGTCATAATGTTTCAGTCAGACTTTAATTACTCTGATGTCTTTTCTCTAATAAATTCAAATTCTCACAAAAGAAATGGACATGTTTTCAAGTTTCGTTGGCCTACATTTCAGCTAACTGGAAGGTGATGAAAGCTGGGAATGCCAAAATCAGGTAAAGTTGAAATATTATTCTTTAATGAAATGAATAAAAAATATGTTATGCCTTTTGGAACTGTAAAGCAACATTTCGTTTCATTCAAGAAACGTATCTGCCACATGAACCTACTTAAACATACTTCGGCATACCTCGACTACCATTGCATTGCAACAAGTTCAAATGTATGCCAGTGGAACATGAAAATGCGTCCATTTGCTAGTGTCATTTTTTCATTCCGCCAGGATAAAGACAGCACAGTAAGTATATTAATTACACATAAATTAGTGGAAGAGTGTCGATATATGCTGCCAAATGTTTAAGATATTTCTGAAACTTTGACTACTCGTTGCAATGTCAACGACATCGGAACACGCTATACAAGGTCATTATTTGGATAGTAAGACATAGCACTAAAACAAAACCAACATGTGCTATGTCTTACATTGAGAACTAGTACACAGACCAGTCTTTCTTCAGCAAGTATAGAATGAACGGTGTTGCGCTGTGTGACAATATTAACTGTGTTTAAATCATTTATACACGAAACGAATTCGGTACTTTATGCGACATTTCGCAATGCATACGTGAAAATTCTGTGATAAACAGACGTGAATATCATTCCCAATACTGTGAAGAGCAAACTATAATGCGTCAATGGTCTCTGGGTCACAATACAAATCTGGTCGGGAACACAACAATATTGACTGGATATGTATGATGGATTCAGGTTGTTTATTTGGGGTGAACTTAACCTTTTTCGAGTCCTTTGCTGAATACTCTTCTGCCTGCTTTGATGTACTGTCACTTGTGTTCGAATTTTCGTCCTGATCGCCACTGTCATCATCTATGAGCAGTACTTCTTCCATTGTTGTTGGTTGTGCGGTGTGCGTTTTAGTCGCCCAACTTAGCCAACTCATACGATAATGACCGAAATTTACGATTAATCCATCTTAGTAGCAAAAACGCTTATCTTAATTAAATGGGTAAAGAGCGAAATGTTCCAATGGGCTCCTGCTAATAAATCCACTGGAACACACATATGCCGTTCCACCAATATGAAGGTTCACATACACGTACCGTGTTTAAAATGACGTAATGTGCACACCACTTATCATAACCATTTTCATTTAAGTACAATAAAAAAACATAAAACAAGCTGTAATACGTGTAATAAATCCTCATAAATCACGTAATATGACATAATATGTTATAAAACATAATACATAGAGACATAAAAACGCACGAATATGTATCATAAACAAGGGCGATCAATTAAGTGTTATACAAACTCACATATCAAGCGTGGTCCCGAAGGACCAAGATTGACGGCAAGGTATATTTTTCAAAGTAAAATCATATATTAGACGAAACTTAAACATTGCTATTAAGTACAAAAACTTTACAAGCTAATTGAAAAATCAAATTTTCATCCAAAATCCGATTCAAACTAGCAAAATGTCACTCCGATTTAAAAGGTATAACTTACCAGCTGATTTAAAACTACCTATATCTGATATGTTCTTGATAAAACGGGCAATGAATTCCAGTGTTGTATGGTATTATAACAGAAAGTTCTTGAAATTAGTATTAGTAGAAAACGGGCTATTAAACGGATAATGGGAACTTAAAATTAGTCTATAGGTTCAACATCATAAGCCAGCATCAGGAAAATGGGACCTTAGTTTGTATGTGTAACATTATAGGTTAGTATGAGGACATGGAGGTTATCTTACATTAGCCCATGATTTAACATTATGGTCATATATGGCGTCAAGAAAAACATAATGGTATAAAATGTACAAACGAATAACTGGATGGGACTGCATGGAGTTAATAGAAAATATATGATATTTACTAACTATCAACCACATTTACTAACCAACACTTACGCCTAAAGAGCAGCACACACACACGTGCTGTGTAACACATTTTCTTACTCTCCAGCATTCATGCTTACCAACCAATACACAAGTGTTACTGACTAGCACCCGCAACTACTGACCAGCACATGCACATAGTGGCCATCACCCAAACCGGCTGATCAAGATACAATCAGTTGCGTCAACATCCACATTTGCAAACCGACACACACGTCGTCTAACCAATACACAGACTTTAAAAGTAGCATCACATCCGTATTGATCAGCACACAAACATACTAGCCCTATCTAAACCTACACATAAAAAAAGATCTTTAAGGGTAGAATGTAAAGATAGTGGGAAAAGGAATGAGTTTCAACAAATATTTTTAGACAGAGACTTACCCTCTTTTAAAACCAAACGGGTGAAGCAAAATCCCTAGGACAGACTGCAAGTAACTTCATGCATTTATCTGATATTAATATATAAAGCATAACATATACCTTGGATCATGTTGGCAGTGTAGGTCAGTTTCGTACGATGTAGTTGGCAAAAGTTCCGCAATCAAAATATCCAACAGATAATAACAATAAAAGGCTATCGCTAATCGTAGTCCTAAATCTAAGAAACTGTCGCAGAATACAGTAGATCACAAAGGTTAGATTTTTAACGAAAAATAATTTTCCCGATTTTCCATACTGGTTATACTGGCTTAGAAAAACCCAACCTGCATCTCTTAGTTAATTCTCTTCATTTTGGTGTACGATGCATTAGTGTAATATGGGTAATAGAGTATACAGCTTGGCCTTACTTCAGATATGCATCTATAACAAAATGCTAGCTCTGCTTCATTATTGTCTCTTCCTGGACTTCGGAGATAAAATGTTACAAAAAAGCCAATACATTTGTATTATGTATATTTGATTTAAATTTATATTTGATTTAATTTAATTGTTGTAAGTTTTAAAATCTGTTGAATTTAATTTCATTACATGTCAAAGTAATGTAATTTGTTTCTAGGAACTTGATATTTTCCAGAAAATTCAGTTTGACTTGACTCTTTTTTATAACACCTAATTATATGAGCACTGTTTCTATATTTGGCTTTCTTCCCGTTCGTGATTCAGATATCACTGTAACAAGAAAACAACTTTCTATTTTTATTTTATTTCCGGAGTAAAATTATTGGTTTTTACCAATGTATGTGACCTTAGATTGTAAACAGCCTATATTTCGCAATAGTTAGATTTAATAGTTCCATTTGAACAATATCCTCACAAATTTCAGCCACAGTGCACGAAATTAACATGTAGGTATATCAACATTCTCTCCATTATGCATGTCGTAAATGCAAACAACTTCACCTTATACCTGTCACTCATTCAGAAGTTAATCCTATCTTAGAATGTCCCCATAGTCCCCCTCTGCCCCTCCCCCCCATGCCTGATAACCTCTGACAAGAACTTTACCATTATTTCATCCACAGGAGTCAGACATTTTATCAATAAAGTACGGAGAAATTTCTGACAACATGAAATCACCTTATCGGTAATATAAGTGTTCATTTATATTACATATGGTGATTTCATGTTGTCAGAGATTTCGCCGTACTTTATCGATAAAACGTCAGACTCCTGTGTATATATGTTCCATTAATAGTATTTTCCGTTTTTCTACAGTCCGAAACCAGGCGAGTTCATGTATTCTACATAACACGGTCGTACGCGGTTGTCATCCTTTCTTTCATTATGTTCATGATTCAAGCGTCTATTGGACACGCACCGCAGGAAATTAAGTCAGCTGTTAAATTCGATCCGATGTTTCATAAAAACATATGGTCAAAATGCACACCCAGTTCGATCATTGTGAAAAAAAGTAATCGATCTTGAATTTTTAATTATCGGTGTACAATTTAGCTTGGTTTTGTTTACAGTTGCATTTTATTATGATGTTCTTTGCGTGAAATATGGTTACGTGGTTCAGTACAGTACAGGGTTATGTAAACAACTGTATGCTGTGAAAACTAAATGACATTATCAAATAAGTTTCTTGCCTTTTCTTGTCTTGAATTAGCTTGATTAAGCTACCCTCCATCTAAAACCGGCTGATCTGCCAAAATTTATAGTGTGTTCTAAAATAAACCACCACCTGGTTGGTAAAATGTGCGGTTCAAAACTAGTCCTTCATGAAAGACATCAACGCTGATATTTATGTTGTGGGCGTCAAGCACTAAAACAAAAAAAAAAAAAAAAAAAAAATGTGCGTTGTCTTACATTGTAGGACTAAGTTCAAGACATAATGCAGCATGGCATGCATAAAGCTTGTCAAGAGGTAAAGCAATAGCAAGTTACTTGCAACTAAGCAGAAAAAAGAAAATGCAAACACCAGAACACTGGAGTGCAGCAAGTAATAACAGATGCCATCATTTGAAGCATATACAAATTGTAATATGGAAGCTTTGCCCCCCAAATAATCATGGATAAAGATCTAGGTGTTGTATTTGTAATAATGTTTTACAATTAATTGTCCATATCAGTAAAAAAAAGTCCACCTGGAAAATGATATATTTTGACTTGTATTTAAGACATATCGTGGACACTTTCATTCAGTGTGTAAATCTGTAATCATACCTCCGCCTGAGTATGCCTGTTTTATATTATGTCTCTTTTTAACAGAGTAGCTATAGAGAATATGCAAAGGAGAGCAACAAGAGTGCCAAAGAATCTTAATTGTACTACCTTTTAATGGATTACCTGGTGTTATTGGACTCCCTGCTTTATAATATGGAAGAGAAATCTCAACCATGATTTATCATTTAAGTGTGTAAAACATTTTATTATATGCTCATTTTTATATCCATTAACTTTACATTGTCAGAATCGTTCAATATTTTACGATGTTGCACACCTTCATATTGCACTCACGCGTAGGACACATGTGCCCAATAGTGTATTAGGAACTACTTTATAAACTAATCATGTACTCGTGTGTAGCAGACGATTTATGTTTTGGTTGATTAAAATTGTTTCTGAATGAACTAAAACAGATGTTTTGTGGACTGCCAAATACCAGCTGCTTTGCTACATTCCACATTAACTTTTTTGATAGTGTTTAGGACTTTGTCAATAGACGCCAGATTTCATAAAATTGCTTGGTACCTACAAATAACATGCAAGTTTTAAAGGCATAAACTGTCTCCATTAGCTGGTAATAAGAATGGCAAAAAATAAACTTACAGTTTTACATTCTGAATTTTCTCAAAATGTACTTTCTTAGTTCTGCAAATCCGAATTACATGAGCCATGTCATGAGTTCTCAAGCTTGATTACACATTTCGACGGTGGTTCTTTCCGGGGTTTTCCCGGTTTCTTCCTCCACCATTAATACTGGCCGCCATATATGGCCTACCGTGTGCTGAAAAATGGCGTTAAACCCAATTACAACAACAACAACAACACATTTCGAAATTGTACTGTAATTTCAACTATATTCCAAGTGCAATTACATCCTCCTGACTGCACTCAAAATGACATATTAAATTCAATAGCATCTTTTTGATAACTGCAATTGAAACACTTCATATGTTTCCCACATTATGATTTCAAATAGTCAATGACAGAACAAACACACTTGCAGATGTAAACATGCTTCTCCCGTGCTGCTTCAGTCCGATGTATTTCATGTACAACTGGCACAGATGAGTCCAATCCATAATCATGAAATTTTCATAGAATTGAAAAAAATACCAAAATCTATGCATTCCAGATCAAGTGGAAAACTTGTTGAAATCCGCATTCATACACAATTTGACTCCAAATTTCAATTTTAAGTAGACAAAAATGCCATTTTCTTTTGAAACATGTCTAGCGCATGACAAGTTCAAATTTATCTGGGCAGAGTTATGTGCCCATTAATAATGTTGTTGTTTAATGATGAATCTGCGCTTGCGTATTTGGTTTGGAATATGGCATACATTCATTTATGTTGTTTCTTGTAGTGCATTTTGTTTATATAATTAAGCCTTAGGTAGAATAAGAAAATGAGCATATAATAAAAAGGTTACTGCATTTGTTTGAGAAAATATGAACTTGTTTTGTCAGATGGATATACTGCACTTCCATGATCGTGCAATATTCCATTAAAAATACTTGTTCATATTTTCCCATACAAATGCAGTAACCTATAGATATAATATTGATAAAGGCAATACAAATAAATTTAAAAACCATGGTGTTTTTTTTCTCTTTCGAAGTGCTTGTACCAACATGAGGAAAAAAAAATGTCATTAGTTGTAGAATAATAGAGATCTGAAATGTTTATGTTTGCCTGGTCATTTAGTGCGGTCATCCAATGTCATTGCTTTAGAACTTAGATTGAATAAATTGTTGTCAATTTGTTCTTGTGGTCAATTTATTCCTTTAAACTTAATATCATTTGCTATCAGTACGCAAGTGGGAAAACCAATCCATTGTCTTTTTTAATTGGACTTGGAAAAAATAATGTGCCTGAGCGTTTGTAAAGTACATATCTCTTTTCTTCTTAAATTTGTTCCACCCACACATCCTCCCAAAATCTGTGTCCCTTGTGTGAAGTCTCAGTGGGCAGCAGTAGCCTGTCTGAATTCAGCCTTTCATGTCCAATAATTATATATATATGTAGTTACTGCATCAGGATCTCAGTAGTTTGTAAGGTATGACCCTGGGGTCACAAAAGTGACATGATTTCGGTACTTGATACCTGGGTTAGTAATCACACATACCAATTAGTCTCTTAATTTGAGAGGTATCTTAAAATACCTGCAAAATCAAGACCAGTACCAAAGGGCGGCATCAGAATTAAGATCTGTTTTGCCCAGCTACAGACCTACTTCAGTCATATTCCAAAGTTTGAGGTCCATGTCTTGAATGATGTAGAAGGAGAATTGCACAACAATTTTCGTTTATGCCTATAAGGATGTGCAGGATTACATAATCATATTTTCTTTGAGAAGTTCAGGAAGTCTGCAGCAAAACAGCATTATCCTCATGCTTTTCCCAGTTGTCTCCCCTCTTTTCTTTATACTTGCATTATTTTCCTAGGGTTGCAAAATTGAGAGTCACATTTCACTTGGAATCAGGAGCAAGATTGAATGAAAAACAATGTTTGGTCTTTGAGAAGAGGGTTCAAATTGAAAATTGGGAGGGAGCCGTCTGACACACAGATGGAGTAAAGGGAAACACTGATATACATTTGTATGTGTCCACAACTCTGCTGATTTGCATCAAGTGAGTGGATCAAAAGTTTAAAATTATGAAACTCTGCAGGCCTCAGAATTTGAAATCTCTACCTCAGCATGTGTATCTTATGTATGACATTACTTACACAGGTCTGCATATCCAGACAGGCAGCAAAATAATTCAGACTTTTTTTATCCATAGTTTGAACATAAAAAGTCCAGTAGAAACATTATGTTTGCACATGTTTGGACAAGGATCTTAATCAACCTCAAATCTCTGTGAACTCTTTTACATACTTTGTCATTTTGAAAGGGATGATAAAAATAAGAATGGCATGACAGATAATTCAGGAAGAGATTGTCATTGTTCTTTTGATGTCATATACCATTGTTCATTGTTTATTTATTGATGATCAATAGCTTATTCAAGAGAAGAAAGACTTGGCTTTATTCATACTGCTGTCTGAACTTTGAGCCATTAAAGCTTTATTTGTTGATTTGAAAGGCAGAGAACAATAGAATCAGTTACAATAATATATTTTGACAATATTTTTCATAGATTTGTTTATGATGTAAAATGCTCTGTGGTTCAACACAAAGTTTGAAGTTTCACCGTATCTAAATTAATATCAGGATATCTGGAAAACTCAGCTGTCATTTCCATGCAGATAATATTTTTTACCAGATTTTGGCACAATTGAAGGTTTGACATTACATATGCTGTGCATAGACTTGCAGTGCACCTGGCTGCAGGAAATTATTATTAATAGAATCACAACCCTCCATTCTGTTATGTCTTGATGTGCCTTTGTTTACTGGATCTTTCATGGAAGATTAGTACAGTAGAACCTGTTTTGAAAGACCACCTTTTTTGCCAAAAATCTATGGTCTCTCAGGCCAGGTGATCTCTCATAACAGGTCACAATGCTACATAATCAGTAAAGTTGTGCATTGAGAATGTGGTCTCACAAGACAGGTGGTCTCATATAGTAGTGGTCTTTCAGTACAGATTGTACTGTATTTTCTGCAGGTGAAAGACTGCTTTTTCAAAAAATGAAGGAACAAACCGTTGCTTCTTGCATAAAAAATGCTTACAACTGTAGACCTATAATTAACATAGTTATAGGCAGAAGGACTAATCGACTGCTGAATTTTCACTAGTCATTCTTAACTAGCTGACTGGCAGTAACTGAAACTTTACTAGCAATTACAGAAGAACCTTTCTTGAAAGACCACCTCTTTGGCCAAAACATGGTCTCTCAAGACAGGTGGTCTCTCATAACAGGTCACAATGCTACATAATAAATTTGTGCATTGAGAATGTGGTCTCTCTAGTTAGGTGGTCTCACATAGCAGTGGTCTTTCAAGACAGGTTTTACTGTAGATGGTTGAATTATGAAATTACTAGTTTGACATGAATTTGACCTGCCAGGGCCTAGTAACTGTTTAAAAAATATTAAAGTACATTATGTCAGCAGCATTTGTCATGCTGCTGAACTTGATTTGATATCAGATTCAAGGGGTTATTATCCTGATGAACTTAGGTCCTAGAATCTTTCTGATGGCTTTTGCAGTATGTTACTAGGCAACTATTGTGTTGCTTATGTACCATGAAGGTTTGGAAACTAGTGATTGAAACACTCATCAGTTTATACAAGTACCTGTCCTGACAAGTTTCACTTTATAGTCTTTTCTAGCCATGGCCTGCCAAGACATAATCCGCTTAGAGAATTTGCAGATACAGATAAACCTATCCATGTGGGGAAAACCCCAGCAAAAAGTACGCCCCTTATTGTTTGTTGGCATCAAACGGATACAGGTTGATCTTTGTTTTTTTGTTTTTGTATGGTTTAACGCCATTTTTCAGCACACAATAGGCCATATATGGCGGTCAGTATTAATGGTGGAGGAAGAACCCAGGAAAACCCCGGAAAGAACCACCGACCCATGAGAAGCTACTGGCAAGTTTTCTCACATACCCCCATTAGCCAAATCCAAGACTCGAACCCACGCAGACAGAGGTGAGATGCCATTGATCCGTAATAGAGTGCGCTTCAGACCACTCGGCCACTTGGCGCCCCCACAGCTTGATCTCATCCTTAGAGAAAGTGTTGACATCATTGTAATGATGATTCAGTAGAACCTGTCCTGAAAGACCACCTCTTTGGCCAAAATATTATGGTCTCTCAGAACAGGTGGACACTCATAACAGGTCACAATGCTATATAATCAATACATTTGTGCATTGAAAATGTGGTCTCAAGTCAGGTGGTCTCACATACAAGTGGTCTTTCAAGACAGGTTTTACTGTGTGATAATGTATGTGATGTCAAGAGCATGATAAGCATGTATACAATATTCTTCTTGACTGATGTAAATTTATGTTTTATTTACCTTAAATGTATGAATAGGCATGTTTTGTTTTCTGTATTAATTTAATTTACCCTAACAATTACAGAGCTGCTTAGCATTCCACATTTTTTGGGGACCCTGTCATTTCAGTCCCTTTTTTCCCCAGGCTCTGGTTTGACTATATCCATTACATAGTGACAGAGGATGAGGTGGGCCAGGTTTAATATCAAAGCTAAGTCTTTTCTGTATTTGCAGATAGTAGTATTATGATGGAATGGGGAACCAGCAGATTCTTGGTGGACCAATACTTCCCACATCTTGCATTCCGGGTCATCGACAAATCATGAATGCAGCATCGGGCAGCAGGAATTCTCAGGTGTCAGATTTGGGGAATGATACAGAAGAGGAAAGCATAACATCTGATGATGAGGTGGAGGAGAAGGAAAACAAACAAAAACAGTTGAGTGAAGCAGCCAAATTAGAGAACGTTATAATATCTGATGACACGGAGCAACTTAAGCAGCTGGTATCTCAGGACAATATAGATCTCAATCTTTTGCTCAATGAGAAAGGAGAAACAGCTTTGATTCTAGCTGTAAAACTCAGCCATCTTGAGATAGTCAGAATTCTTCTTTCTCACCCTAAATGTAATAAAAACTGCTTGAATGTACGCAATTTTTCAGCATTAGATGTAGCAATGATTACAGCATTTGACAACCGCCTTGAGCCTCGACAGACTATCTGCTGGGAAATTATTGAGTGTTTATTTCAAGTAGATGCCTGTCCTGCCAGTAAAGATGCTATGATGTATGTCGTTCGAACAGCGTTGAAATTTTGTGATGAGGCATTTCTTTACAGATTGATCTTGTTAGCTTTAGAATGTTCAAACTCAATAATTCTACATGAATTACTTCTGCAAAAACTTCACAGGTATCAGCCGATATATATCGGAAGTCTTGATCCTATTCTTATTAGAGCAGTGGATTTCACTATAAAACTTGTACGCATTTCGAATGGCAAAAATCTGGGCCATGTCGTGAACTCAATGGTTTATTATCTGGAGTCTTACTGGAACTCTAGAGACAACAAAACCAGTACATTCAAAAAGTTAATAATTTATGCAACAGCTGCAGGGTGGTCTTGGACTAAGCGTCAGATGATTTTAATTGAACGAGTATGTCCGCAAATTGCAATTTGGTGCAGATTTCAGAAACATCATTCCTTCTCATTGACACAACTTTGCCGTGTTTCCTTTCGGCACCATGTGCAGCGCATTGTTCCAGATGCAATTCAGTATTTACCTCATCCTTTACCTGGGTCACTTAGAGACTATATTCTTTTGAATGACATGGATGAACTAATGAAGCGCAAAGATTTGAAGATGGGAGATATTTCACTCTGAATCAGAGACCGTTGTCTAAGACTTTGATGCCAAAATTTCTGTTGAAATTTACCCTGGAGAGGACTGCACTTTGACTGTTCAGAACCGAAAAAGAGATATTGCCTTGGAGCCATGTAAAGACAAAAATTGTGCCTGACAAGTGAACTTCAATGTGACTTGTCCAGAATATGTGCCTGACAAGTGAACTTTTACATGACTTGTCAACAATATTTATGATGTAAAGGCAAAACAAAAATTTGATGAGAATTTCCTTGAAGAAAATCTTAGTTCCATAAAAGTAGATATTTTCCCAGTTCTGCACACTAATAAAGAATTAATAAGAAGCAAAACTATTAACTCACCTGCATGAAAATGAAAATCATGTCATACACTTTGCCACATAGTTGTCGTTATTGTCAGTTTTCACTTGAGGTTCATATCTCATAATCTAACACTGCTGTTATAACAGAGCATATGTACTTTTAGGTTTTACATCACTGAAACAAAAGTATGTCCCTCTAACCTAATTTTATCACTCTAGTAAAAGCATAAAGTTAGAAATTCAGTTCACAAATTCTAAATTCTTGCAGACGCAGTTTTGAAGCCTAATTTCTGCATGTAATATTTGCAAATTGAATCCATATTTTTGTCTGAGTTGGGGGAAATGGCTTGTTTCATATGACTGAGAGTTGTGACATATGAAACCTTCATTCTGCTGACTCAGAACAAACCATGCATGTAATTTTTAGTTTTTTGTTTATATCCATTCCATTATCTACGTTAAATAATATGCAATACAAACCTCTCTCATTATAATACAGTTCTGGTTAAAAGATGGACATGGATCTCATTTCATTAAGTGGTAGTAAAATTATCGTACACCATCTATACTTGCTTATAAGTTGAGTCAGATGGCAAACTACAAAGATCCTGATCTGACGTTGCATAATGTGCCTACAGATCAGGGTCTTTATTGCTGGTTCTACTCATTACTTCTAACAATCTGACCCAGATCTGCCAGTGCATTATGCTTTGACATATCTAGGTCTGTACAGTTTCCAGTTGGAGTCATAAGTGAGGATACATGGTACTTTATTATAAGGTGTTTTCACTCTAAGTTGGTACACTCAATGACAGTATTCAAATAAGTGAATGCTGTAGTTATTGCCATAAGACACTTCATAATGAAATAGTCATATACTTGCTGAATACTGTTATTGATTACTGACACTATATATTTTTCTACATATTATATAATTAGTAAGAAAAAATGTTTTCTTGTACCAGTAGGTATCACTACGTTAATTGTGTGGATATGATATTATTGCATGCTACTGAAGTCCCTAAGAAAAGCATTCCTACTTTTTCTCTCATATTTTCCCATAGATTTTTTAACTAGTGAAGAGTGTTAATTGAATTCAATGGAAAGCAGCATTAAAATGTAAACAGGAAATATAACATTTATTCAGTTCAGCTTGTTCACTTTTGTGTAAGATGACAAAGCAGATGTGTGTGATTTTGCTGGTTTTTTAAAGGTCACTTGCACAAAAATTTTCAGTGATATAATTCAAAGACAGTTATTTAAATATATGCCGCTTAAACTGTTATAATTTTTTTGTGTATGCTGTGCCCAAGTTAGTGCCTAATATAAGTAAAATAGTCTTGATAAATCTGAACTCATGAGAAATGCACTGGATTTCATCCATAATATAGAAGAGTGAAAGAAATACATAAGAAACTTAATTATTGTAATAGTTCCTTGAAAAGCATCAAGGGGAAAACCTATCGTAAATATGTTGTTTCAGTTATTAAACATCCTAAATTTATTCATACCTAATTATTGTGCTGATTTAAATTAACTAAGTAATATTTTAAAGAATGGAATGCTGAGAAATGTGTTTCCCTTTCTAAAATTGGGAAACATGACATTTAGATGAGACTTGTATCTTACAAATGCATCTCCTGTGTAAATTAATTTGTCATGGATGTGTCGCCACTGTACAATAATTTGTCAGCTTGATGCATCTCGTATGTACATAAATTTGTCTTGTCTTCATATAGCTTTTAATTTATCTGAAGCTTCATTTGGATGGAAACAAAATTTGACTGCATAGTTGTTAATACAGTGTGTTTTCTTTACCATTTGAGCTGCTGTGACAATGTCAATAGGACACATGCAGATGGGTTTTTTCCCCCATTTTGTTGTGACCATGGTAATTTTTTCAGGTCCTGGGACCATAGGTGATCCGTCTTTACAAGAATTATGAACTTGGAACATCTCCTGATCATTTTCTAAAGAGCTATTATTGCATCCAGGTTACTTGCACTAAAAATTAATTTTATTTTTAATTAGAATGCAGCTATTTGCATAAATTGCAACATAACCTATGCCGATATTTGAATAGTTTGTGTCTAACTCAGGGCGTAACAAAAATAAGATAATTTTGGTGCATCTGATCTTAAAATTAATGTGCTTGATCTCATCAAAATGTAAAAGAAAAAAGGAAATATATAAGGAACTTAATTATTTTAGTGATTTGTTATAGCATTTAGTGCCAATGTTCATTGTAGAATATTTCCAATGCATTCCTGTTTTATACAGGGTCATGATCCAAGGGAGATTACTCTCTAATTTTTGGTAGCCATTTTGACTTAAATTGATGATGTTTTAATGGGACATTAATCTTTCTCTTTAAAGTTTACATTGCTTTACCTGCATGAGTGTTATATATCCAGTATTAACAGTATTGTCTTGTATTTCATATCTTTACAGTTGTGAGCAAATTCCATAGCTTAGCATGCTGAAGAAGAGAAATTTTTTGTTGGGCTTGTTAAAGTTTGTAATAGGCTTGTCCTTGCTAAATCGGTCTTTGTCAATGTGAAAAAGTCAGATGATTGCAGATTTCTGACTTGGATTCACAGCTAGCATGTGAAACAATCTCTAAGAGATTGTTCAGTTTCTTCCACCAAAAGGCACTTGTAAATTTGAGTAGTTTCAGATGCGGTTGCATGCATGTGTGTGAGTTGTGTGTTCGTCACAGCATATGATGCCAGCAGTGGCTTATAAATGAGCACAAAAGCACAAATGTCTTCATTAAGAATGGCATCAAAATGAAAGTGCATATATAGCGAGTATCACCTGTATTGAAAAGATGTAGAGACTGCAGAAGATTCTGAAGTTGCACATAAAGAAAACTTAGTTTGTTGTCCTGAATATAGCTTCTCACTAAAACTGAATACAAAGTATACTAGCTTGGAGGCACAGGCTTGACATGCAGTATAATAGGTTTGAGTCACTGGCTTGACAGATGAAATATACTAAATTTGAGTCATAGGCCTTGACAGATATGAAATATACTAGGTTTGAGTTACATGCCTGGACTGGTGAAATATACTAGGTTTGAGTCACAGGCCTTGACGAAGATGAAATATACTAGGTTTGAGTCACATGCTTTAACAGATATGAAATATACGATGATTGAGTATTTATTTGTCTGTTGTGCACAGTGCATGCCCAACCATTTAACAGCACCATGATCAGCAAGGTTCAGAGCCTGCAGTCTACCAGGGAACATTGTGTGATGTCTGCAGAGCTCCACAGCTGCAGGAAGAGTTAATGGCCTGGCCCCATTGTAAAAGGTTGACTGCACAATGCCCCTGTCCTGTCCGGAAAGGGTTCAGTGTGGTCCACAGATGTCATGGAAGGTTGAAGCCAGGAGGGCAGACAGATGGCTCAGCTATGAGGGTGTGCTTTAAAACATCTGTTGAAGACCACTCATCACTCCATGCCGAAATAGCTGTCATATTCTCTGGCAATGAACCTAACCAGATTGTATGTCTCAAAGCCAAGCAGAATGCTGTATGTGGAGTGATGTCTGCATACAGTGGAAGTTTCTTACTGGCATAGACATTAGCCCACAATTTTTAGTTGCTTCCTGGCGATGGATATGTGGAGGAGGAATGTTGCAGAGTACAGGCAACCATATTAAAGTAGTAAGATGTAGTGTTCAGAGATATGTGCATTGTTGTGTTGAGCTGGACGTTAATTCATTTTTTATAGAATGTTCAAGCCCAGATTTGAGCACAGTACTTGGCTGTAGAACAACGAGGGCCAGTGCTGATGTCTTGAGTGTCTGAGCACTAGCGCCCAAGGTTGAGCCAGCCAATTGGTGGATTTGGTTGTTTTGAGTGCTCAGATTTGAGTTACAGGTCTTAACAGGTGAAATATACTAGGTTTGAGTCATAGGCCTTGACAGAGATGAAATGTACTAGATTTAAGTCACAGACATTTTGTAGTTAGGAAATGTGTTAGAAAATATTTTGCTTCCTTCATTAATTGACAGATGCATTGATTGTACATGTTTTGGGTTACCGAGTAACAACAAAAAAGTAAAATCTGCTTTTCAGTTATTTCAAATTTTGCATTGCTAGATAAAGATGAGGTTTATATATGCTATACATTCACATATTTAGTGAACTAATCTTGATGTATTATTTCTCTTCAAAGGTGACCTCATTGTTTTTCTTTACAGTTCAACTTTAAAAAGTCAAAGCTTTTGTTGTATCAGGTATTTGATATGTCTCACAGAGTTTACAATATATATTTATTTTGGTAGGCCAAGCTGAAAGGGTGAGACATTGTGTCTCACAGAGTTTACAATATAAAGTCAAAAATTTAAAATTTAGAATGGTGGCAAATCAACCAGTCCAAATATTGTCTAATTGTGCCATTTGGATAAATTCACTTTAATTCTGAGTAAAACTATTGAAAAAGTTTTGAAAATATTTTTGTTTGTATCTGCCTTGAGGCTGCACGGCAAGTTAGATTTGTTTAAATGCCAAAGTATAATTTTCATAGACCAGACAACTTCAAATGGCTATGAAAATGTGAAATTTTGACTTGGATACATGCTTAAACTTGGGTTTTTCAAATGTGCTGAACTATTTATTTTGTCTATAATTTAGTCATGATATCACCAGTTTGTCATCAATGTAGAAAGTATGAAATTTTTAGATACAAGTATTCTTACAGACTGGAATAAATAACTGTGCCTATTTTTTAAAGTGTTTTCTTTGTGCTTTAATTTGGATGGCAGCTTTAGAATACATGTAGTCTTGGACATAAATGTTGTTCAGTGTTTAGAATTTCATTCTGTTTTGTTTTGTGACTTAGCTTTATGGGTTGTTAATACTTATATTTTAATGCTTGTTCCATTTGATAGTCCCTCAAAAGTAGGCTACAGTTACCTACTTTTAGCTGTCAAATTCTGTAAAATTACTTGATTCAGTCAGACCTGGAGATCTTGAAACTCTGGGCTTGAGGTTTCACTCTGAAGCAGGAAGAAAGGGCATTACAAAGTTATATATATCTGTTTGATTGGCTGACACAAAATATCAAGTTCATAAGATTTATGAATTCCATGCCAGCTTTGGCTGTGGTTTCATCAAACAGCTTAAATTCAGTTCCAAACATTGAGATTTTTCAATGCTAGATGTGCATATGTGTAAATATCACCAAACATGAAGACAGCTTTGTCATTGCATAGAGGGAGAATGTCAATTAAACTAGTAGGATTTAAAAGTAACCACCCTAGTATGCCCTGACATTGCACAATGACCTCTACATTTAATGACGGGTGGGTGTGCAACTGCGCACTCTAAATAGGTAAACACAGTATCTTTCATATTGCTTTGTCTTTAATTGTAAAAGTTGCACAGCAGAAGCTATGAAAACTTAATAGGTTGAGCATCACACTTATGATTTTAGGGTCACAGGTTTGATATCTACCCAGGTAAGCCTGGGTTTGGCTCCCTAAGTGCATCTTTGAGAAGGCATTAGTTCCCATTTCCTTTGCTGGATATACCAGTAATGTGTTAAAACTGATGTTAAAACCAACAGAACACCCCAAAAATTTGTCGTGACATTAGGCACATGTCTGTGTCATGGATTATAGAATGAAATTTTGTATATTTTCATTCTCTGAAGAAAATCTGTGGAATCTGTCGAGTATTTAAAGAGTGCATTTTATGCATTTACATAGGAGAAATGAGATATATCCCATTACAATAGGTCAGAGGTCATCAGGGAAAAATATGCTTATAAGCTATGTTGGCAAGTACATGCTAATATAAGCAGTAGTATATATATATATATATATATATATATATATATATATATATATATATATATATATATATGGAGTCCCAGTATGTTGTAAAATGGGACCTAGTTCTTGCTTATTTTGTTTACTTCTAATTAATCCAGTGAATTTAAATGGTGATGCATTATTCTCCCCAATGATAGCTGATTTTATGAAGGGACATAACTCTCTTATGTTACCTTGGAGAATTTGTTGATTGGGATATTTAATCATGTATAAGTTTATTTCATTTTATTGGGGTCACTTCACAAAAATCCTGTCAAAACTTTTGAAAAGAACAAAAAGCCAGATATGTGCAATTTCATTTCAAGATTGAATTTTGAAAAACTGAAGCCATGGTCAAATCTTGTATGAATTTAATGGACAAGAGACGTGCACAACTGTAAAATTCTTCTGTGCTTTTACAAATTTTTTGTCAGTTAACATATATTTTCATACTGGTTCTGTTGAATATGAAATTGTCATTATCACCGATCTTTCTGAAATTATAATTTTTATTTGTATGTTTTGTTCATCAAGAATTTTCTTTTAAAACTGTTGACAAGTATTAAGAATTTATTGTTTTATAAAGTTTATCATGCTATATTGAAATATATAACTATGATTTAAAAAAATCTTTTAACAAGTATTAAGAAGTTATTGTTCAATGAAAGTTTATCATGCTGTATTGAAATATACAACTATGTTCTCAAATTCCAAAAGTCATTTTAAATAAAGACTTGATATTAAATAATGACACAAGATGCTTCCTTGTTACTTTTTAGTTCATATCTGTGTATGACCAGAACTGATAATGTAGGCATATTGATTTGCTAAAACTACCTACATGTACGTTCTAATCACTGGTAAAAAGTGTATGATGGCAGATACTTCATCCAAGTTGTAACCAGACTTAACACAGGAATCTCTTTCTTTGCCTCACCGAATATCTGTCATGCCACTAGGGTTTGCTTGCACTTTATACATCACACTCTGCAGAGCTTTCATTTGTATACCACCTGCATCTTTATTTATTTACAAAGGTTACACAAATATTTTTGAAATTTTTGAAAATTATGAAAACATACCAACTTAATTTATTTTGACTCTGTGCTATTTTTAATGAAAAACTGCAGTCAAGGTGAAATTGGTGACTTCACTGATTGAAACATTTGATCACTGATCAACAGTCGGCCTATTTAGCTTTTGGTAACCCAGTTTGTTACTGTAACTGAGGAATAAAACTTGTTAAATCCCGTAAACATTTAACAAAAACATTTTTTATATGTTGATTGAAATTGCAGACATTATTGTTGTTGTTGTTGTTGTTGTGGAGTTTAATGCCATTTTTCAGCACACGATAGGCTATACATGGTGGCCAGTATTAATGGTGGAGGAAGAACCCGGAAAGAACCACCGACCCACGAGAAGCTACTGGCAAGTTTTCTCACATACCCACATTAGACGAATCCGAGACTCGAACCCACGCAGACAGAGGTGAGATGGCAGTGACCCGTAACGGAGAGCACTTTAGACCACTCAGCCACTCAGGGCCCCTCAGACATTATTGTGTAATGAAATGATAGTATCATCAAGATACTAAAATATCCGTCCACAGAAAATTGCCAAATCTGTTAAAATATATCTCCTTCCCTCTAAACTAATATATGCTGAGACGAAATACTATAGGGATTAAACCCGCATGTAAAGCAACATACATGTATATTGCCTGCATTTTGTAAAGAAATCTAAGTCATGCCAAGAAAACTAGAAATATTTTATGCAAGGTAACGATTGCATAAATTAAATATTTGAAAAAATACACATCAAGGGTTTGATGATCAAGTTGTGATATTTTTTGTGGTTTAGTCAGTTTTTATGCTTTTGTTTTCGTAAAATTTAATCTAGGAATTCTGTCAATGATCTGGTTAGTTTATACTTTTGTTTTTGGGGCCCCCGAGTGGTCTAAAGTGCTCTCCGTTATGGATCACTGCCATCTCACCTCGGTCTGCGTGGGTTTGAGTCTCGTATTCAGCCATTGTGGGTATGTGAGAAAGCTTGCCAGTAGCTTCTCGAGGGTCAGTGGTTCTTTCTGGGGATTTCCTGGGTTCTTCCTCCACCATTAATACTGGTCGCCGTGTATCATGTGCTGAAAAATGGCGTTAAACCCTACAACAACAACATACTTTTGTTTTTGTACTACAGTTAATTTGAGTCTCTCATTGCGGTGATAGATGTGTGTTTATGTATGTACATTATGTATGTAAACTGGTAATCAGTTAAAAAAATCACCAAATATTGTATAAACCAATGAAAAATGTAAGATATTTAATTAAAATGAATATTTTTTAAGATTCTAAAATTTATCCATTTTTGGTTAGTCCTGGAACTGCAACTGTGAATGATCGTGATAGGTGCCATTTCATTATCTCCCCATGTAGAGGATCATTACTTTGTATACCAATAAGCTGATTAATTGCATGGTTCATTTAATGATTGATTGATTGAAGCTTGGAATTGCTAGATATCTATATCCATTTTATATTCCTTGATCTTGAAACATATATAATCTTTTAATCCAGGATGTTCCTTGAACCATCACATACTAAAATTAGTGAGTTTAAAGTTTTTAATTAATTGAAACTACATTTAGGTGAATAAAAAACATGGCAATTGTGTTTGAAACCTATCATTAATTATGTCAATGTGATCTTCATTTAAACGTTTTGTGTTGACTATGAATCTACTTTATTTTAAATTAAGTTCTTATTTAACTCTACTCATCAACATCTTTTTAGCAAAGTTGCATATCTGTAATTACAACATCCAACCTCCAAAAATAGCCCTGTTACTAAGAACCAATTTGAATTAATATTGCTTTAATAAACAGTGAATGTGGAGTTGCAAATATGAGCAGTGGCTTGTGTAAAGTGCAATGAAAATATGGTGAAATAGCCTTTGTACCTGTGTCAGTCATATGACCTGTCCATGGGGTAAAAAAAACCCAACTATCTGGAATAAGTTTATTCTAGTCCCATATCCCATGGTGGTTGTGTCTCATGGTGGATGGCAGTGTTAATGCCTTCTCAAATCATGCCAACATTTAAAGATTTAATATTTAACATAGTTGTAACTATATCTTCCTGAATCCATACTTTCATACACCTCTTCCTCAAGAAACATAGTTGCACTATAAGCAAGGGCACATGTTACAGAGGGACCTCTAAACAATAAAGAAGGGGGTGCCATCTTTGCTAGAAATCAAGAAGACCAGGGGAGGAGGTTAGTAGCACTGGTTAATGGCTGACTACACGTTTTATAATCATGCTGGGAATAATTGTCAAGAAATAGGTTTTTAATAATGAAATTATTTGCTTTTTGGTATAAACTATTATTTTCAAGATAAACAATTTCTGAAAGATCATGAGATGCCTTACTTGAAGAGGTTTCAACACATACATGTACCTGCAAAATATTGTGTTTAATGTCATTGCTTTTCTTTCTCCAACAAAAGATTTTTTTAAAGTAGAGACATTTAATTTGTGAAATAACCACCAAAGTTTCCGTGAAATTGCTTTGTTAGTAAAAATCAATGCCATTTCATTGCAAGTACTAGTGAAACTTCTGCTCATCCTTGAGGATATCTGTGAGTGCCAATTCAGGAATTGTGAGTTTACTACAAACTTTGGAACTCGCTTCTCCATTATGAACCATATATATACACAATATATATACACAAATGAGTGTAGACGAAGCTTTGCATTCACCAAGTGCTCCTTTCACTTGGTTGCCTTGATATGTTTGATCACATTTGTGAATGACTAGTACAATTTATAAAGTTTATGTTACTTACACAATATAATATTTATAATAGTATTCAAGTAGTCAATTAAAATGTGTTCACTTCATACACAACTGTGACTGCCAGCTTTTATACAGGTAAGATTAGCATGCCTTTTAACCTTCTTTTTAATTCCACCTGCCCCCTTTAGTTTATTTTATACCAATCATAATTAAAGTGATAATAGAAAGCAGGTCTACTTTTGAGAGTAATAATACAACATAATATGTCAGCAAATCAGAAATAAAAAACACAGCAGTTAATTAGGTTCTCAAATAAATGGTCATGGACATAGATTTGATGTTACTGATAATTTTCATGTTTAAATAAAAGAATGCATGTCACATTTATGATGATTACATTGAAAATGAATTAAGAGATAGAACTAGAACATGAATTTTACTTGACAAAACTTATTTCATTGTTATTTATTTCTTAGTGTTTCCACAAGTAGGCATTACTGACATTTCCACGGATCAAAATTTCATCTAATAATGTTTTTTTTAATAATGTACAAGGATTTTGTTGGGCCAGGAAAATTTAACAAAATATCTGACTTCTTAATAAAAATTTCATGATGTTGATTATAATTTACGGAGGGACCCCGAGTGGCCAAGTGGTCTAAAGCGCTCTCCATCATGGATCACTGTCATCTCACCTCTGTCTGTGTGGGTTCGAGTCTCGGGCTCGGCCAATATGGATATGTGAGAAAGCTTGCCAGTAGCTTCTCGTGGGTCGGTGGTTCTTTCTGGGGTTTTCCCGGGTTCTTCCTCCACCATTAATACTGGCCACCATGTATAGCCTATCTTGTGCTGAAAAATGTTGTTAAACCCTATAACAACAACAACAATAACAACAATTTACAGAACTACCATTTGCGATGATAAAATGAACATTTTGCCTGGGTTTTATTAATACCAGTTTTTATTGGATTTTCTTCACATTGAACAAATAAGGGTGAATCCTTTTTGGGTTTTAAGTGGGTTTGTGAGTTACCAAGGAAGCAGTGAATTTGGGAATGAGTAGTTCACTAAGCTTTGAATACTTGCACAAAATTTTAATTTTTTTTACTTATTTATTGCTTTTAATAAAAATGAGCTAACCTGAAAATCTGAGTTCATCCAATCAATTCTTTTTTTTATCAAAGCTTATAAACTGGATCCAGATCTGCCATCACATACTGCACTGGATGATCTTGGTCTATGCAGTTTGTTAGCAGTAATCCTTATGACAAAAAACACGAACCATAATCAGCCAGTGCAGTATGTGATCATGCCATATCTGGGTCCATGTTGTTTGTAGCTGGACTGGACTTAATAAAAGAGTATTGACAGTAACGTATACATTCACTGCATTTAGTCTACTTTGCCAGTGTTTGTTCCCACATCTTCACATGCATTATGTAGAACTATTCAATCATGGATGCCAGGCAACAGCTAATGTCCCAGTCATTGGTCAGAGGTAATACATAAGGAGGTGATTGAAATATCCAAACTGTTAATTGTGTGTTGCTAAACCTATATTTGAATTTTCACATACAAGACCTACCAAGATTAGACATACTTATATAACCTCAAATCTTTACTAGTTGTTCGCTGAACAATACAGAACTACTTCAGTGGAGAGCTGACCAAGAGAAAGAAAGAAAAGAAAGTATCATGGTTTGGAAAGTGTCAGATGTCTGTCCAAAGCTCATAACATCTTTTTAAACCTTTAAGTTGCAAATATTTAAGCTTAACTAACAATGTATTGTTTCCAAGAATAAACATTGGTAATAGCCACCATGCACCCAGTAAATTAAGGAGAAAGTGGAGAGATTTACTCATCAACAACAACACTCCTTGCTTTTGTCTATGACAGTGCCCAAAAAAACTACATTGAATATTTAGGTAGCGTGTGTGGGCTCCAAGACTTGGTTAGGTTCTGGTGATTGTGATATCACTTTTGTATGCCTGCCAAAAGGAGCTTATATTGACATTATGGCCATCGGCCCATCCACCTGTTGCTTTTTTCATTTCTACAGAATAATTGCTTTTAAATTAGTTTTACACCATCTACCTTTACCAAATTTTGTGAATGGCTTGCACTTTGGGTAAGGAAGAAGTCTATTGATTTGGGGATCAAAAGATCAAAGGTTAAGGTCACTGACTGGAGAAACAGACAATTGGTTTCTCCACAACAATAACATTAGTTCTACATACAGACCCAGATCAAACTTTGTGGCTGACATTGCAAGTAAGAAAGAAACCTATATATTTTGGGGTCTGAACGTAAAAGGTCAAAGTCTCAGGTCAGCTGCTACAATGCTTCTCTGGATAAGGCACTCAAGTCAAAATCTTTGGAACTTCCCAAATTTTGAATTTCATGTGTTGCTATGTTGCTAAACACCAACCAATCAATCAATCTTAAGCACTGTTCTGATGACACTGTCATTGGTATGCATACTATTCAGAAAACAATGGAGAACTGAATGTTCCACCATTTCAAAGATTTTTTCATGTTTGTTTCACATCCCTTGCAGTTGCATGGGGTCCTAATCAAAATTTTCGTGGCCTGGACAGTATGACAGTAATGTACTTTCTTTGCACCTTTGAGATCCCAGGTTAAATCCATGGGACTGGCATCATCTATTTACGGTAAGGGCTTTCCTCCTGGCACTCTGGTTTGTTTTACCTGACAGATTACATCACTCCAAAATCTGATCAGTTAAGAATATGTTTCTACTATCTACTAAACTTATAACAAAATCAAAATGAAATGTTGTTTTAATGACAGTTTCACAACAAAATTGTAATTAAAAATTGTTTTAATGTTCATTCATAAACAACAAAATTAATTTTTGGACAGAAATTTCAATAAATTTGCATAGATTAAAACTTGGAAAACAGACAATAAATACATAAACAAAATTAGCATCTGCATTATCTGTGAGCATAAAGAATGGCCAGATCTATCATGGGCATTGTTGTATCACTAGTACTTCTGTATTGCTTGTACTTTTGTATCACTAGTACTTCTTTATCACTCAGACTTTTGTAGCACTAGTACTTCTGTACCACTAGTACTTTTCAGTACTAGTACTTCTGTATCACTAGTACTTTTGTATCATTAGTACTACTGCACTCATTAGTATTTAATTCTAACTTTATCAAGGTAGTAAATACTGAAAACAACAGATAAAATGCATTCTCCTTTTCCAAAAACTGTATGAAAATAAAAAAATCAGTAAACAAATAGAAAAAATAGTTGATAAGTTCATTATGTGAAATAAATAAAATTGTTCCCTGTAAAGCATACAGTAATATGTAATGCCAGTTTCACTTACAGCTGACAAGCATGGCTGTAAGCACATCTTTGAGGAGATAAAATTAAGTCTGGACATATTATGCAGAGAAATGACAATCTATATTCCAATTAATAATTGATAGCCACACAGATTGGCAGTATACAGTACTTAATAGTTCCAATACTGAAAAGCCATTGACAAGTCCTGTCCAAATGCGAACAACATCAATCCTAATTGGCTGTTGCAAGATGCAGCAGCAAGGTTAATGTCAGGCATGAGCAACTTTCTCCAGGGCTTAGGCAAGATAAGCGATGTTTAAAGCCACAACCTATGATGTACATGGATAAAACCAGGTCATGAGCCATATTTTGTTGATCCTTTGTTTATGTTGTATATACTGATTACTTCTAACAAGGGGCCCCGAGTGGTCTAAAGTGTTCTCTGTTACAGATCACTGCCATCTCACCTCTGTCTGCATGGGTCTGAGTCTAGGATTTGGCCAATGTGGGTATGTGAGAGAGCTTGCCAGTAGCTTCTCATGGGTTGGTGGTTCTTCCCAGGGGTTTTCCCGGGTTCTTCCTCCACTGTTATTACTGGCTGCCATGCATAGCCTATCGTGTGCTGAAAAATGGTGTTAAACCCCACAACAACAACAACAAATAACAAACTGCACATTGCATTTTGCAGTAGCAGATCTGGGTCTGAGCACTTTGCAGTTGCACTAGACTTATAAGGGAGAATATATGGTAATACCACTGAAGATATTTCCATGTTGATATATATTTGATAATTTATAATTTTGAAATATTTAAGTGTTTAACTTTTGTGACTTTGCAACAATTTGGTTGCTGTACACCATTTCCAGGAGATCAAATTTTGTGATTTGTGACCAGGTCACAAAAAATTGCAACAATAAAACTCACCAAAATTTTCACCATTGATGGCATTTCATATTCAGTGCTTTCCTAGATCGAATTATATAGGGGACATTAGTAAAAAAAAAAATGTACATTATCCTGCCACTGTGATAAAAAGCTAACAAATATTTGGACAAACAAAAGTAACAGAACTTGAAACAAACTGTCACCATTAAAAATGTGTGTTGACAAATAAGATAAATATGAAGCATGTTTGCTGAAATGCTATATTATCAATTCTGTTTTTACCATTCCCTTCATCATGATGGAATCAATCAAATGTAAGTTTCAAATGATAGCTTAACAGAAATTTAATGAAAATGGAAACATTTTTAAAAGAAAATTTGTGGGTGCTGCAGAAATAGTAATAAATTAAAAATTTATGTCAACATTAAAGATGCAATATAAAAAAGCTACAAAAATAAATATGTTTGAAAAATGAGACAATTATGAGGACTTGGTAGATAGTTATTGGAAAAAATTTCCTGTTATGAATAACTTTTCATCTCCGTGTGTAAAGACGAGTTTAGTATTCCTGTTGTCAGGATAGGATAATTGCTTAGTTGTGCAAATGATTCGTTTAGAAACTACACTAACTTAAGAAGTTAGCCACCTCTGAAATAAACTTTGTTGCAACCTATCTTGTAAGTTTCCGTGCCTAGATGTTCCCAACTAATATGACACTTTCAACAGCCTGAAATGGCCAGTCACTCATGTTACACCTTGCTAATGAACATGGCATTACAAACTCCAAATCTTTCATATACATCTAAATTGTATTCATGAAAAAAAGTCACATCAGATTTTATGTACCTTTGTATAAGGAGTGAGAGAGAGAGAAAGCACGAGTGAGTGAGTATAGGTTGTAATCTACACTTATAAATTATGTTCTGTGGACCTTTAAAAAGCTATCAGTTTTGCCTCATTTACTTATTTGGGAATCAGAATCACCTAAAGTGTGCCAATGTTTGCCCTCTCTCAGAGTACATTACATTTAGTATATGTATAGGTGAGTACTGTTATTTTGCTGGTTTCTTGTGAATTCAGATCCAAGCTACACAAGTTGAACACCTGACAACAGTCCTTCATGATTATGGCAGTGCACTGAAATACTGTGTACTCGCTTATAAGATGAGTCCAACTGCAAACTGCACAGACCCAGATCTGCTGTAACATAATGCACTGACATCTAGGTCTATGCAGTTTATTAGGAATATGCAGTAGAATAAACAGCACAGACCCTAATCTTCAGGTGTATTATGCTATGGCAAATCAGGATCTTTGTTGTCTGCAGTTTGACTTATTGTAATCGATGCCATCAGTGAAATTGCAAAGCAAGACATACCGTGGAACATGCTGTACACTGATGATCTGATTATGGGAGAAGATTCAGAGACAAACCTTCAGACAAGGTTCATCAGATGGCAAAGTGCCTTAGTGAGTAAAGGCCTTAAAATCAATGATAGCAAAACAGAAACCAAGGTATGCTCAAAGACTGAGGAACCCTTGGTAATCACTGACAGCAAAGGAAATGTATTGAAACAATAGGAGACCTCCAAGTATCTGGGATCAGTGGTAAAAGCTAAGGAAGGATGTGAGGAGGATGTAAGCAGTGGATCAAGGCAGCCTGGCAAAAGTGGAAAGACTTATTAGGTGTAGTTTGTGACTGGAAGATGCCAGTCCGAATGAAAGGAAAATTATCCAAAGCAATCACAAGACAAGTGCTGATATATGAAGCAGAAGCATGGTCACTAGGGAAGAAAGAAGAGCTCCTAAAGGGAACACAAATGAGAATGCTACATTGGATACTTGGGATTTCACTTAAAAAGAGGAAAAGAAATGAAGACATCTGCAAAATAGTTGGAGTAGCTTGTAACACAGACAAGGTTTGTGAAGCCAAACTACAATGACATGGGCACATGGAAAGGAGGGAAGAAAACAGCTGCATCAGAAGAATAATGAAGACAAAAGTATATGGACAATTGAGCTGAGGATGGCAGAAGAAAATATGGATAGATGTGCTACAACAGGATTCGAAGAAACATTGGTGACAGCTAAATGGAGAATGAGAACCCATGTGGCTGACCCCTCTTCAGAGAGGGATTAACAGCCAGAAGAAGGGAGAGAACTTATAAATGGGTATATACAGTAGTGGCTCCCATAAGATGGGACATAGTTAGGGACATGGTACAAGTTTGTCATGTTAAATTCTTTTCCTCTGAAATGCATCAGTAATCAAGTTGGCTCAGTGGTGTATGTAACCCAAATTGCTACAGTAAATGGTTATTTAATAATAACTTTGGCCATTTGATCAACTTGATCAAGACAGCACATGATTTGAACTTGCATATGAAATTATTAATTATTTATTTTCATGGCTCTTTGCCACTTGGAGTTTTTACTCCAGATCTCATGTACATACCAGTCAAGAATATGGAAGCACCAGTGATTGTATTAATGGTTGCCTTTCACCATTTTCTTTCAAACTTAAGATTAATAAAGCTTTTGTGATATCCAGATTTCTTCATATTTAAAATACTGGGCAATTATGATGAATAATTACAATACCATAATAACAGTAACAATAAAAAAGCAGTTTAGTCAGTATAGCAGAAAAAGCACACAAATTTTTCTAAAAGAAAAAATGATAACTAAAGATATTTGAAGTTCTTTTATCAAAATCCTTTCAATTTCTTGTCAGTTTTTCAGTTTCTTAACTGTTATCTTTCCTGAATTAAGAGGTATGTTAATAGTGAGTGACTCTAAATGGTGGGAGATTACCTGCATTACATAAGATGGAAAAAAGTTTAAAACTTATTATTTATCGGGTTTATACATAGAAAAACTGATTTAAATTACCATTCATTCTACTAGGCATTAAATTACAACAGATAGTTATCCAATTACGAATTCATCGTCTCAACCATCTTGACATTTTTAAACTATGGTTTGCACATGCAATCACTCACTGAATATTTCTTATTATTGTTAGAGTTCCTCCACTGTAGATATACAAAACATTTAGATGAAAAGTTGTTGCACAAATCTCTTACAAATAATTGTTTTCAATATGTCTTGGTTGGTGACACTGGGCAGGGTAAACTGCATCACCCTGACTGTTGAAAAAAGACATCTGTACTTTTCTTGCATGTCATGTAGAGTGTATCATACCAAATATTTTGTTTGTTACTATACAGTTTTATTTAATAATAAATATTCTAAGCACCAGCTTTTTGTTTTTCTTAAATAACAGCTTGAAGTTATTTCATCTTTTACAACTCCCTCCTTCTCTCTTTGATTCAACTGATGAAATATTTACCACAATCATGCATACTGGCATAACATTTAAAGTGCCTTTCTTTATGAATACAAGTTTTAGATGCAGAATTTTTGGAGAATATATTACCTTATTTGTTAGTGAGGGTGAAATGTGAGTCTGTACTGACTGATTAATTCATACTGTTGGAAATGTCATGCAACAAATTCTTGCATGTTTCCTAGACAACTTGTCTAGGAAATAGGCAAGTGTTTGTAACAATGCACAATGTTCATTTCAGAGACTGCTTTCTTCCAAAGTGATAATAGCTTCTATATGGATTGTTTTCATTAAACAGGCAGCTGGCTGTTTGTGGGCATTATCGAGTGATAAATCTTCTTACCAGCTTTGATAATTATGATAGATCTTATCCAGTGATTTTCCCAGGGTTTTTAAAGATACTAATGTAAATATGACATGAGTATCTGGACAACTGATTTGGAAATATTTTTTCATATTTGCATTGTAATAACTAAAAGATTAAAAATATCAATATAAAGTCAAACTGCAACAAATGATTTTATCTAGAAGTAGGAGTGGCAATTCAAAATATCCTGCAATTACTGAAATATGAAAAATTATCACATAAGCACAAGGGTTTTAATCAAATGCTGTGATCAATGTCACGGACATATGACTTTCAAAAACATTAACAATGAATCTTCAAGTTGATGCCAACAGTGCTTGAAAAGTCATATCACTATCTTGCCAATCAAAGGGCAGACAAAAGTAGTGGATTTACAAAAAAAAAGTTTTGTATGGAATCCATAGTTATTGTCATTATCACAGTTCAAAGGCCTAAAAATGGTTTCCTACCAGCAGCAGCATCTTGGTGGTATCACAACGTGTTGTTATCATCACAGTCGGAGAATATCAATGTTCTGTAGTCCTGAAACTGTTTGTAAATATATCACAAACCCAAGCTAAAAACTCCATTTTTATAAATGATAAGTGAGTAAATTTATGTTATTGTAATTTAAAAGTCAGCAAAAGGAACCAGAGTTGAAGTTCTATTGTTGTAATTTTATTCTGAATAGTGGCAGAAATATGAAATTTTTAAAAAATTTGAGATTAACTTAAAGTTCTCTGCATTAAATGTTACTTGGATACAGTAACCTAGATAAATATATGAACTCCCTAAAAGATTATTAACATTCATACATGTTTGGAGAACACACTTTTACATGTTTTGCAATGAAAACTGTATTCATGATATCATATTCAAAATCCATTTTTAAAACATCACATCAAAGTATTATGAATTACAGCAATTGGCATCTATGTGGATGAATTTGATAGCTTTTGGACAGATTAGACTTCATTTCCATCATCATCTTGTGCAGAGATCTGGAAGGCAATGATCTGGTCTTGGAGAAGTTGTATTGCTGCCATCTTCTGACTCAGTATGTCATTCACCTTCTTTATGTATTCATCGAAGGACTGAAACGACAAAAAAATTACCAGAATTAAACATTTCCATATGAATATATTCAATTTATAATTTATCAGTTTATCCTTACAGAATTAACAATTTGTTAAATGTATTATTGCATTTTATTCTTGTTTCAAACTGCATGATATAATGTAACAAGTGGCAAGGTACCTTTCAATTTATTTGTTAAAAGTAAATTTATGAAAAATACATCCCCAAATTTATATGAATCATATGATGACTTTAAAGAGGGATCAACATTCAACAATGATTCTAAGTTTGTTTTTTGTGTTTTTTTTTGTGTGAAAACCATCAGAAATGATATTTCTGATAACCAACCTGACCACTATTCATTATGTCCCTTTCAAGTTTAGCAGCTCAGTGTAACCTGACATTGTAAGTGCTGGCTTGAAAGATAATTTGGTCTACTACATGGAGAATAAATTAAATTATGTGGCAGTAGTGGTAAATTATTAAGCAAGATCAGTGCAAAACAGATAATAAAAAAGCCCTATTACTTAAATATTTGCCCGAATACTGTCAAACATTTTCATAATAATTTAAAATAAATATTTCTCAAAGTATGACAAATAATGTGTACAAAAGTATAATTAGCATTTTTAGATCATGTATGGAAAAATATAGGAACTGACAATGAGAAGGATTCCAAAATAATGACATCATTATCTATATTAAATTTACATGCATCAGACCTAATTGTGCTACATGCACTGGTATAATATATTGTTTAAATTTGTTTACATGTGTGTGGGGGGTTGGAATAACCAAGTCAGATAATGAATCACCAGGACAAGGACAGAGGTATTCCAACACACAATTTTCTTCTTGCACCTCATTATCACACTAAAATATGCCTGATATGAATGAGAGAGATTTCAACCCTTCTCCAAGCCATTTCTCTTAATGTACATTACTGCCACCATTTAGCTAAAGCTTTTGTCAAAGTGAGAAAACTAAAATAAAATAGTAAAAGAAAATTATAAAAATACATACTATACTCCTTCAGTTTCAAACATATATCGGTTACTTTTAAATATTCACAGTATTTATACCCATATAGAATCTATTTACTTTGAATCCCAAAAATGTCCATTTAACATGCTGTGTTGTTTTCTTTGCAAGTACAAGGACCTATCCAATTCCATGAAACAAGATTACCCTTTTTCAGTAAAATCCTGTACAATTCCTGTAGTAAGGCAGCACTTTGCATGTGCTAATTGTTATTTTGAATTCAAAGCTCTGACACTCTTGTCAGTGAGAACATAAGGTGTCACTGGCTGAAAAGCTTACCTGAGTAAGCACTTGGTATTACTTGCCATTACACAGTACTATATAAATTAACAAAAATAAACATTGTTAAATAAAAGAAGGAATGACTGAAGATATAATCCAGCAGCACATGTCAATAAATTTAACTAAAAGAAATTGGTTGATTAATAAACAGTGTTTATTGCCTTAAGATGTACAAAATGGTGGGATGTACAAAATGGTGATGCTTGTTGGCTGTTTTCTGTTCTAGCTCTTGATTCATTTCAACTTCTAATATCAGGCCAGCTTTTCCATAACATTATAATTCTCTTGTGTTGAGAACAAATGCTGAAAAGGACTGTCAAAGTATCCCTGCCCAAACATTTTTCATTGTAGACTTATAGATATTATTTGCTACTATGAAGCAGGTCACACCTGCACATCCCACAACGCAACTCCACATCTGCCATATTTGATTTGAGAGGTCGCAACACAACACAATAATATTCCAACACTTTGCCGTTTCTTTTCTTATCACCCTTACCCTCATCATACACAAAACATTTACACCGGCATTACCTGAAGATAATAGTAATAACCTATAACCTCTACCGATTAGGTATCGTCCAAGATTATTGCTCTCCACCCAGCTCATTGCCATCTTGAAAATAACCACATCAAAAGTAAAAGGATCTGGCTGTAGGAACAAATTTGTTCTTATCTATCTATGTAGCCTATTGACTTTTATTGTTCAATGAATCATATGCACCGAAACCATATCTGGGCTGAAGTACCATCAAAACGTTTTTTATGGGGTCTGCAAAAAAGTCTGTAAATGGACAACACATGTATGTGCTTTGGCTCATGTATAATATGGAACCCAAAACACTAACCTTTAGGTAATATACCGACTAACAGTGGTGGGTCTGATATTGATCCATCTGTGATAACCCTCTGGGATCACTCTGATCCATTTCAGAGCATTATCCCTGGTTCAGTTTACAAAGGAGTCTTTCATGGGTGACACAATCAAAAGCCTTAATTAAGTCAAGGACTGCAAGTTCATACTGTTTTCTTAAAGGATTTGGCAAGCTCATCGACAGGGTTAGGAGCTGTGTTTTATGGCATCATTTGGCATGGAAACTGTCTTAATAGTCTATTAGGATGCTGAAATGATGCTGAGTATGATGTGATGAAGTATTTTGCAGCAGATACATGTAAGGGAGGCAGGTCTATAGCTGCTGACCTTGAATCTTTCTCTAGTTTTGAAGATAGCCTTAACATTTGCTGTTTTCCACACGTCAGGAACATATCCTGTTGAGAGGCACTTCTGATAAATATGACTCAAATATGGTGCAAATCATCAGCTAGATCCTTGCTGGAATCATGTTTGGTCCGGTACCCTTCTGTGGGTTAAGCTTCATAGTAGACTGTATACACCTTCTGTGGTAACTTGGACATCGGACATAGATGGGTAAGGATCTCCATGTGACCTGGGTAGGTCATTCCTGTCTTCTTATGTGAAGACAGACTGATTTTGTTGATTCAATATGTTAGCCTTGTCAGTTGCCTGTGAATGAAGTTTCCTTTGTTCCTTGGTGGGGGGGGGCACACTACAGTTTTCTCCCAATATGGACTTAATGTATGGCAATTCCAATATCTGTTCAACTTGTTAAGTTGATGGTCTTGATCAAAGTTTCCAACTTCTATCAGGTTTTCAAAGTACTTCCATTAGGCCTGCCATTTTAAGCATTAGATGTTGATTTTGCTTCTTGGTAAAGTTTCCTGTCTCAGGCCTTTCCTGTTGTCTTCTGTCTTGCAAACAGTTTGTTCCATCTTCTGAGTTGGGCTTTAATGGATCTACCTATCCAAGGCTTTTATGTCTTGTTTCCAGATATGGTCCTGGATGATATGAATTTGTCCATTAACTCATTCAGCCCCAGCAATATTATCAGAATCACTGTTGCTATGCCCCAGCAGCACTAAGCTGTGTCTAGCTGCTTGTGTCCCAGACAGCTTTTACCTGTTTGGAAAATTTTTTAAACATCATGTACATGCATTCACTCTTACATAAATTTCTCTTCTTATATCCAATAAAAATCCACAAAATTTTCGCCAATTATTCCAAATGAATTTGTCTACACATACATTATTTTTTTCCCTATTAGTCCAAATCTTTCATAACTTTATTATACACTATTTACAAAATTATGTGCAACATTTCTAGAAATATCATGTCATCAGCCCGTAATTTCTTCTTCTGATGATTCTATCTTAGAAATTTCTATGTTCGAATCTAAATCATGCAAAATATCCAACTGCTGAACATATCTTTCCTCTGCTAGCTCAATATTTTTTAAATCAAACCTGAGAAACTCCTCATTTTTGCTCTCGTCATCATAAAAAATCACTCTTACTTCTGCCATCATTTATGATTTATCATGAACAGAACATGTGTAGTGAAACTGCTCTCAATTAGTAACCCTTGGCTTCTGATCAATTCAAATTTGCACAAAGGAAAGTAAAATCATTACTGATTGGTTTAATATTGGTCTGAATATTGGAAAAAACCCATTTGTAACCAATCGGAGATGTTGTATCTGACACACATTCACCATGAATGGAGATGGGATCGGCCATTTAATGCAGTAACCAAACCACAATTACAGGCAGGATCGGCCATTTAATGAAGAAACCGGATCATGCGTACAGACAGGATCAGGGCTAAATGAGTTAAGTATTTGATCTTCTTCTCAAATAGTTTCCATGTGTCATTTGCAGAAAGGTTCTGTTTCATGTATGAAAGACTCTTGCGATGTTTTCAATTCTTTGTGAATCTGGCCATAGTCTTCATTCCTGTATTGGAACTCTTTACAAGCTGCTTTCTTCACTTTCATTGGCCATAGGTTGGACTCTATATAAACTGCTTCATGGTCAGAAATTCCTGACGTGACATGACATTTGTTGATTAGTGTTTTTATTGTTTGTGAAGAATAGAGCAAGCAGATTTGAGGAAAATTCAGTGCCCATGTTAGAGCAACTACAACCTGTTTTGGAAAGGAATCCTTTATGATAGTTAGTACTTGTGGGCATTGGGCATTGTTTGTTGCATGTGGCAGTTGACACTCACTGGAGTCTCTCCTTGCCATATGTGTGCACCACATGGGATTCTGGTAGGGCATGAGTGAAGGTGGTCAATGGAGTTTGGATCAGTTTTGGATGGAGGTTTGTAGAAGGCGCAGATGTATAGGTCTCTTGCCCATTTAACCTTGATTCTGGCCCAGGCTATCTCAAAATTATTGTCTGCCTTAAAGTCCTTCTGGTATGCAGCTGTCATGATGGTCAGACACATGTATCTTGGGGCAAATACAGGATCCATCTGGACAATCATTGCAGCAAGACTTAAAATTTGCTGGGAATCTTTCAGGTGAATTTATGCTGCTGTCTAGTTATGATCCTGTACCACTGATACTGGTGGCCTGGGTAAAGAAAATCATATTGCTAAGTAGTCCCATTTCCCAGGTCAAATTATTGATTGACAGTTGATGACTAGGATTCTCATGGGCAAGTCAGGTCGAAGTCTGGTGTGACATGTTGTGGAGGTGCTTCACTGATTGTGTGGAGATGAAGTAGCAGTTTTATTGCTAAGCTTATCTCCTTGTCTTCTTGAGTGCAATCGCTTAGGTGGTGGTATCTGTTGCTGGTTTTGAAGAGAAGTGTCAGATATTATGGTTGAAAAATTTGGCAAGCCACACTGATTACATTCCCAGCTTACATTGGATAAGGTTTTCAACAGAGCATATGTCATACCCATACAGACTCATTAATTCTCAAGCACATTGATCTTTAGATTTGAGATTTCGTGTTTGTACAATAATTTAAAGATACAAAAAATTACATGATATACATTAACTCATTCAGCCCTGATCCCATCTGTAGGTGTGATCCGGTTTCTGCATTCATTGGCCGATCCCTCCTGTAGTCGTGGATTGTTTACTGCATTCAATGGCTGATACTGTCTCCAGGCGTGATGAATGTGTGTTAGATACAATGTCTCTGATTGGTAAGAAATGTCTTTTTTCTTCCAAGAACTAAACAATTTATTAAACCAATCCGAAATGATTTTACTTTCGTTTGTGGAAATTTGAATTGTTCAGAAGCCAAGGGTTACTGTTTGAGAGCAGTTTCACTACATGTGTTCTGTTCATGAAAATGATTTTAGATATTTGATGAGAGCAAAAATGAGGAGTTTCTCGGGTTTGATCTCGAAAATATTGAGTAAGCTGAGGAAAGATATGTTCTGCAGTTGGATATTTTGCGAGATTTAGATTCAGACATACAAGTTTCTGAGACTGAATCATCAGAAGATGAGGATGCTGAAAGCGATGATGATAAGAGTTCTTGCAGATAAACATTGCACATAATTCTGTAAATAGTGTATAAATAACTTGTGAAAGACTTGGACAAATAGGGAACAAAAATACGTCACTGTGTAGACAAATTCATTTGGAATAAATGGTGAAAATTTCTTGGACTTTAATTGGATATAAGAAGAGAAATTAAGGTAAAAGTGAATGTATGTACACGATGTTTTCAAAATTTTTCAAACAGGTAAAAACTCTGGGGCACAAGCAGCTAGACTCAGCTTAATGCTTCTGGGGCATAGCAGCAGTGATACTGATAACAGTGCTGGGGCTGAATGAGATAATACATTTTTTATATCAGAATAGGCCAGTAATTTTATTCATGGAATGAATGATCCAGATAGTAATCCCCTGCCTCCCTATCTTCCTAACTGTGAGCTAATGACTTGAAAGTAATGCTGTTGCTGGGAAAAATCACAGGGCCAATACACCTAATTCTCTACATTTAAATGATGCAAATCATTCAATTTTAGCAACTGATGCAAAAAATTATATTCTTACCAGATTATTGTTCTCCCAAAATGATGCATCCCATCCATATTTCCATCCATGCTAGAACCCCTCCCCCCATTAATGGTCATGTGATGACTGGATATACATTGTATTGTTGCATGAGATAAACATTCCTTAATATCAACTGCAATATGCACCTTATGTCCTGCTTTTGCTCCCAGCAGCAACTTCATCTCCTGTTTGCAAAGGGAGGTAACTGTTGCAAGCTGGTCCTCATGAGCTGCAACCAACTGTGATCTGTCAGAAATATTGGAAAATATATGTCAAATATATGATTGTATGTTTTGGTCTGACTCCTTGTATCTAACATTAAATAAAGTGATTAATTTGAGATAATTAACGATAACAATAATCTGCATGTTGCATAGTTACTTCACAGTGAAATTTTTTTTTGGTACATGTAGGGTGCTTTGTAAATAAATTTATGTAATGTTAGGTATTGTTGAAATCATCCTGACAAAGGTTGAAAGACTGAGATACAAATAACACATCTCATTTATAATGATGTTTTATGCTGGCCAATATAAGCATTAAAATCAGAAATGACACTGTGGAATTCAAACAACAGAAAAGCAAGGATTCTTAACAAAAAATTCTGTCAGATCAAATTGAATAATTTTAAAGTACAGCAAACATATAAGGAATAATGTAGTCTGAAAAAATGTTTGTCGCTAATTTCTAACAAAAATCTTAAAATATTTCTTTAAAATAGGAAATGGTTTTGAAAGCATGACCTACAAGTAGCTAAATACTGTATGGGAACTTCTTGTCAATGTGATCAAAGCAACAACTGATGAATAAATTTGATCTTAAACAAAAGAACATCGCAGATGAAGGATGTTCCAGAAAAAGAGAAAATGGGAATGCATTTTTATTTGTATGTGGGTGGTGGTGGGTAATCCATCAAAGTGCACTGTGTTAAACAGTAAAATAGATGCCTTCCAATCCCTACCCCATTTATTTCTTGACAATCCCTTGCTACATGCCTATTTAATATATATATATATATATATATATATATATATATATATATATATATATATATATATATATATATATATATATATATATATTCACAAAAGTTCTCATTTGACATCACATATTGGTGCTGAACACAAAATTCCAATATTCTAAACTGTTAGAAATGTGCAAAACATGAAAATATTTTAACAGAATGAACAAAATCTCGCAAAACTTACTTAAGGTCTACAGTATCAGAGCTTTCTCCCTTTGTTTGACCTCTTCCATCTGTCAAAGTACCTATATTAACAGGTGTGGGGTGCACAATGTCTTTGTTGACTGGTGTCCTACTCTTAGACACAGGCTGTGGATGAATTGGGAAAAATGTTGCACCATTCTGCAGTTTTTCTGTCCTAATCACAGAACTTTTAGATCCATTATCTGATGTGTGAGTATTTCCTTGACCATTCTGATGGCTGATAAAAGTTGAGCCACTTGCCATTTCTCTTAAAACAGGAGATGTGGCATCTTCTTTATTTGCAACACTATTAGCACTTGACAAATACTTTGGTCTGGCTCCCATAGATATATCAGTCACAGGCTTCTGCTCTCTGAGTTGACTATTCATTCTTAGATTAGGAATGTTACTATCACTAAGATTCTCTCTAACCATATGTGTTGATGAACCTGAGGAAGATGAGCTGCTGGGTCCATAAGTAGATCGTGAATAACTTTCCAGCGTAGTGATTTCAGATGGTTTTGAGATTATTCCGGTATCACTCTGTGTTTTTACAACGTATTGGTTAGATGATGGTTTACTAGAAGGCGGTCGGATTGGATAAAGTTCATGTAATTCTTTTTCTATGTTCTTAAGATGGGTCTCCTCATCAAAAACAGAATCACTTTTAGTTCTTTCAAGGCTTGCCCTTCTTTGATTCTGATGCTGACCTAGACCCTGACCTGCAAGATCTTCTAAGTGTTGTAGGAAATTTTTCTTCCCTACCACTGACCTGGCAACATGTGTGTCCAAGTCTGCAGGTGTATTAAACCAATTAGCACTTACTGGTTCTGCAGAGCTCTGTTTCATGTTCACCTCAGATTTAGGTGTCCTTGGCCTTGAGCTATTGGTACCATCAACAAGACTTCTAAAATTCTCAGTAAAATCAGAAGGATTATGAATTTCATAGGAATCAAGAAGATGTTCCATGTCATAAGGTTCAGACACTGGAGGGTCATTCATCTCTCGTTTTAAATTTGTTTTATTAGTTGAAGACCTTTCATTTTTTAACTCGTACATTCCATACTTACTGTCTAAGCCACTTTCACTAGAGGAATTTCTCTCTTGCAAAGCAATACTATTTCCCCTTTCAGAAAATTGTTGCATGGGATTGCTTGGTCCATTCGACACTGTACTGTTGCTACCTAAATAATCTGATGCAAGTGTTCTATATTGTGTGTTTCTTGATACTGAGGGATTGGTGTCTTCTTTTAATGACATGCTGTCTGGAGGTCTACTCTTTGGTTGCTCTTGTGGCTGAGTGTGGTTTCTATTGGATGGATGATGTTTTAGGACAGCGTATTTTCTGGGTGACCATTGAGAAAATGTTGCTAGATCGCTACTCTTTGCAGGTAGTGCTGCTGGCATACAAGGCTCTGCAGATGGGTCTTGGGGCATTCTGGGCTGAGTCCGAGCTGAAGATGGTGGTGTTACATAGCTCAAAGCATTCTCTTTAGAACCAGAAATCTGGGAAGGCTTAGACCCATTTTCACTGATGGGCTGATCAAACAAAAGATCATCTTCAATGCTTTCTGAGAAAAATGCATTAGATGGTGTGCTACCATTTGCGTGGTGTTGTGGTGAAGAGTCAGAAATCTTGGGCCCCTTGGTTGCCATAGCAACTAGGGTCATTCCTGGGTCAGACATTTCAACCTGTACTACTGCTGCATTTGGAAGGAAGGAATTTTGTTTCTGTGGAGTCTCTTGAGATCCTCTGTCATTCTGTGTTTGCTGTGAACTTTGTGTAACAGAAGTTTGCTTACCAAGGTCACTATCTGTATACATCTTCTGCCTGAGCATGGGTGTACTGGCTGACACTGATGAACCTTTCATCTGTTGCCCTGGGGATGAAGATGCTCCCTCAATACCAGTTACAGTCCGAACATGACCTGAGGAGGCATCCTTGATAGCTGTTGTCGATAAAACAGGGACGCTTGCAGTAACAAACTGTCCTTTATCTCCTGTCCTATTCAAATCATTCATCTCCTCCTCATTGTTAAAATCCGTGGTAGGAAAGTCATTGTCTGTATCTGTTGATTTCACTACAGGAATATTTGTATTTGTAATATTTGTATTTGTAACATTTGTGTTATTATTTTTATTTCTTGGCCCAGTGATATTGCAGGAATCGGTGTCTGTCTGGTCTGATGACTCACTATTTGAGGACACATTAGGCCTAGAACTAGCTATGTGCCTCACCACTGAAACACCACTTCGTGGGCCAGGTCGCCCTGGGGATTTCTGAGACACAAGCCTGGCTGATGAACTAGATGGCACTGCAGTTTTACGTTTAATTCCATGTCCCTTGATTGGTGTTTCACTTGTGTCAAAGGTCAAATCAACTGAAGAATTTCTCTGTGTGTACTGCCGTGAGGACTGTGGACGTATAGGAGTTGAAGAACACAAAATGTTGCCAGAGTGAAACACAGATGGTCCACTTGCAGGAATGTTCATGAGAATGTTAGATAATGCCACATTATTACTGCGACCACCTGCATGTCCACTACCACGTTTTAACTCCTTCACTCTGAAATTAAAGGAAATTCACACAATAACACTGACAATAAATGTAAATAACTTTTTGACAGGTACAGAATTTTAACTTGTATATGGTAGATATCAAATTAAATGTATTAATCCATTTTGCATGAACAACAGACTTAAAATTCCAAACTGAGGCGTGGCATTGAAATCGGTAAAACCATATTACTTTTGAGGCCCAAATAAGCCTATAAATTTAGTCCAATTATCTACCAAGTGTCCTTGTCTGCTAGATCTGTTTAAAATCTGATTGTATTTACCTTTAAACCTTGAACTTACTTCAAATATGAATTCCATTTCTAACTGAATGATTTACTGAAAGACTGATAAACTAATGGACAACCTTTAAGTCAAATTTTCAACTTTTTTACCAAGTCCTTAGTAGAAATACATAAAGATGTTGTTTCCTAAACTTATGATATTTAAAACTGTTACATAATGCTATCAACCTACATGACACAACAAGCAAACTAACCCAATGATCGCAATTTAATATATATTTAAAATGGAATATAAGGTGACTGCTTGTTCTCCCTGAACACCATACCTGTCAGCATATCTTAATGTGTTCAAGGTATGTTCACATGTAGACTGACAAGGAGAGATGTTGGCAATCATGCATGTCCGGGAATTTCCCATGAATGAATCCTTTAGAATGTGAGTCAATTTACTCTGGCGGAATGGTTTGTGTCGACTTTCCTGGTCTATTGAGCGAATACATTCCTTTAGCTATAAAAAATTGAAAACAATTACACTCAGAAACTTGGCTACAAAATAACATTGCTCAGAGGGGAGAATACATGTAAATTCATGGCTTGTGAAGCACACATGTGTCTTATGGAGATTTTAAAGGTCAAGAAAGGAGAAAACTTTAAAATGTCAAATTGTACTTTTTGCAGACAGTATGATTAACATTAAAAATCTGCTATCAAGTGCAATTAACTCTCACTGAATTTAAGAAATCAAGCACAAAACTTAGAGAAGAGTTCGACTGCATAAACTATCAACTTCATTACCTCCCTTGACTTAATATCCGTTTGGTGTTACGTGTGACATAATTTAAGACAAAGGTAAAAGTGCATTGATGGATGGTCATTTTAAGTGAAAATAGCAGTTTTTGTGCTCACTACTTGTGATGCAAAAATTTCAAATGGTAATTGTTTTCTTCTTAATAAATTTATGTAGAAAAATGTCACAGAAAATACTGATTGTACCATTTTAGAAACTGAACTGGGTAGTATCATTAACAACTTTTACTACTACTTATAAATTTAATTCCAAACATGCTAACAATGATCTAATCACCACTAATCCTTCTACACCTCTGAAAAAGATTTAAATATATATTTCAACAACAAATTTACTGTCACCTTTAATCTGAGAGGTTACCATGGAAAATGCAGAAAAAGAGAGAGTGAGAGAAGTGTATTGAGAAATAAGTAATCTACTTTCACTAACAATACAGAAATCAATTCTAAAGTACAGGTTATTCTTTTAACATTTGCTTCTTATTTACATGTCCAAACCAAATCTAACTTTTGCTTTGCCAATTAATGAAGAAGAAATAAATTCAGAAAATATCCAGTAATGCATGGTGATAGATTATGTTAGGCAAAACGATGAAACATTTAAAGGAGAAATTTCCCTTATTTATCCTCTCAGTGATTAGCTACATGTATTCTCAAAGTGTTAAAGACAATTCACTTATACCAATTTAAATTATTTAAATTAATTTATTTATCAAAATTGATATACTGGTTTATCTTTGCAACTTACATGAAATAAAGGTTAGACCACATAATTAGGAACATCATTAATTTATTGAGATTGAACTATTCCAGTGGATCTGAGTTTTGGTTGCTTGCTTTTTTTAACCATTGATAATCCTAGGATCAATGGTCATGCCTATCTCAAGTTACTTACACTATAATCTCTTAACCGATTTATATCTATTCCTAATACATCACTGCCTTGTACATATCAAGGGAGGTAATGCCTGTTACAACTTTAGTGAGGGTAACACTTTTAAATGCAAAACTGTGCAATATGATTTTACAAGAGCAACAAATTTGGGGTTTTCAGGTATAAAGGAGTGCAAACAGAAACTTCCATATTTGACCTTTAAACCATTATTGACTGGAAATGAACTTAATGCAAATGACTTGAATATGTGGTAAATTAACTAAAGTATCATATTAACATTCATCGGAATGATAGTGGCCTGAATAGCATATCCGCTAGTGCATGTGCTTTAAATTTCAACATTCCTAAGTTCAGTTTTAGATTCAAGCATCACTCTATGTTCTACAGTTACTGCCACCTCAAAGACCATCCATGCTTTTGCATCAACTGTGAGAACTTGTCTGTGAAAATAACTTACAATACTGTCTAATGTTCAGTGTTCTATAAAAATGTATCCATACATGCTACAGGCAAATAGGTTTTGACGAATCACTTGCACCATGTAAAAAGCTACAAGATATTTTAAGTTTTTAAGTACAATCCACAAGCAACTGATGTCCTCTATGGGCAAGTAACTCTGAGGAGACAAATGCACTGAAGATTTAGGAAGGCCCCATTTGTAGGTATCTCTGCTTTTGAAGCATTCAGCTTTCTTTTTAAGGGCAAAGTGATACTCATAAAACCTGTCAAAGGCTTATGAGTCAAAATTCCACTCATATAATGTTATTTGCAACATGTTCTGCTGTGATCTTTAGCCATACTAGACACGGTGCAGTATCATTATTTTATACATTTCTAAAATGATACAGTTCAATAGGATGAAGTCTTACAGCCAGAAGGCTTTGGTTGATTTCAGCACCCTCCATTCTGGTTTGTCTGTCTGTATCTGTGACATCAGAGGCTCTCTCACTACCTGCCAAGTCTATAAAGGATATCCTACAACAAGAAATCAGTGAAATTAATACTGATATTGTAGATTACATCAGAGATTATATATATATATATATATATATATATATATATATATATATATATATATATATATATATATACAGTGGAACACCACCGTAACACAATAATTGGGGTAAAGCAAACTGGATCATGTTAATAGCGGGGTCATGTTAATGCAGGGTTTTATAGTATTTTAATTTTTTCAGAGAACAACTCATTGGCACATGTACGTGTATTCATGAATAGGGTATCAACATCATTTACTATCGTGCCGTTGTGACATGCAGTTCATTCATAATGCATGTAATTCCATTGAGAAAATGCATACTGACTTACAATATTCAATAATTTTGTCCCAGATCATTGTATCTGAATTCAATGTCTAATATATAGCATGAACAGAGTACTGACACCGTTTACTTGCTGTCTGATATTGTACCGTTGGGACTTGCAATGAATCCATAATACAGGTAATTCCATTGCAAAAATTGCATACATATTTAAACTATTCAATAATTTTGTCACAGATCATTATGTGTCTGAATTCAATGAGAAAAATTAACAGCAAAATTAGGTTAAGAAAGATGAAGCATGTATAAGGTTCATTTTGTTCTAGTGTTTATGAACAGTATCTGTACAAATTTCAAACTGTTAAAAATTTCTCATATACGTTTCCGTGTACATTTATCCACCATAAATTTTCAATAATTAATGGTTGTACGCCTGTTTGTTTGAACGACTACAGCAAGAATAATTAACAATCAATACATGCTTTCAATGTGTATATAACTTTTACTTTAGATTTTGTGAATATCAAAAGAAACGTGTGAAAACTACTAAACTAACCATTGCACAAAGTGCAGAGAATGACTTGCATTTGTGAACTTGCTTTTCCATAATGGTAAAATATTTTGATAAAAAATAGGAAATTGATAACGAGTTCATAAACAAACACCATACATATGTAAAACCCGAGAACTAAGTGCAGTAAGCCTACAATGGTCACGAATCACTTTTATAGTTTTTTAAAAGCTGAACGCATGTACAATTTCATACCCTTTAAATTTCCAGCTAATAAAGAGGACATTATTTACTGGTCAAATGATTGCGTCTAATAACACCACCAAGCCCAGCAAACATGTTGGCGGCTTTCATTTTTTGATGTTTATTAAATTGCGAGAATCTTTCATCAACCACTGCATTGTCTGCTGCTTGGTTGTATATAAAGTTAAAGAAGAAACACATCTTGCCTATTGTTTGAGCAATGATTGTATACAGAATTAATTGAAGACAATCACAAAGACGACTTACTGGCTTTACTCATGGACCAGTAATAAGTAACATTTCCGATAATGTTTATTTTGGCATAACACTTCAAGAACCTGGTGAAACTGTTAAATTTCTGAAGCTACGCCAAGATCATATTATATTCAAATTCATATGCGAACTCTTCCCCAAAATGATTATAAATGCTTACACTATTTCTCAAACTTTAAAAAAATATTTTTTCCCTGTACAAGAAAAATACATGTACATGTATTCAAAAATTTCAGGAACCACATCACGATCATATTATAGTCGAATTCATATGCTATCTCTTCCCCAAAATGATAATAAATTTATTATAAACTATTTCATGTACTTTGAAAAAAATATTTTTTCATGTGCAAATGAATATACAAAATTTCTGGAGCCATGACATGACCACGTTAAATCCGAATTCATGTCATGGCAGGGCGCGTTATGGTGGGGTCACACTGTATATATAATTTCAGTTTTGTGCGAGGTTTTACTCTGGGGGGTGCCTTTACAGTTGTGAAAAAAATATATTTTTCTTGTTGAGAGAGAGAGAGAGACAGAGAGCTCCTATATATTATAGGGTTTGAGATTGAATTAATTTTGGTCCTAGCTCCATGGCTAGATAAATGCCTGTATGTAATGACCATTCCCCACTGGCTTTTAAATAAGCCTACTACAGTATCTGCTAACAATAATAAATTTGTTCCAGCATGTCTCAGGAATTTATCAGCTACAATACATTTGCAAGTTTGAAGTGAGTTTTGGTTTTATGGGTGTTTATTAAAGTGTAAAATTGAAATTTGAGATTGAAATTTGTTTCTGGATTCCATCTACTCGGAAAAAATGATGAAATTAAAGAAAGAAAACTTTTACACTCAGACAAATTTTGGTCTTGAGGGAAATCCAGCTAACTGAGGTATATATATGGGATCTAGATTTTCTATTGATTTACTTTCATTATCCAAGTTTCACTACATTTTTTCTAAAACCGTTGATTTATTAAAAAAATTATTTCAACAAATTTCACCCAACAACAGTACTGCTCAACTGTTATTTGAAATAAATTATTAACTGACAACAAACAGGATTACTATTCTGAAAATCCATAACAATCAAATCCCCATGCTTTTTGCTATTTACTGCATATTCCAAACACTCCTCCTCCACCTGTCCCCACTCCCAGACAGTGACTTTGGGATTATAGTGCCAAATCCATCAAATATATGAGGTTTCATCCAATAATAACAGTTTTATATATACAGCTCATATATAATTAATATAGACACACACATACACACATGAATTATTGTTGGAATGTGTTTTAAAATGTCAATATAATTTAAATTTTTGTAAACCTCACCTCTGACCTCAAATTCCATCGATGGGCCCAAGGGCAAGTGCTATGAATGACACATGGTTTGCAGATGGTTACCACGGGGACAACATAACTAAAAAGTTTGTAACATTACACCCAACAGTGTAGGAGGTGATTAACAGACATATTGATTAACTGATGGATGGCCAACATCCATTAATTCTGGAGTAAATATTTCTGCTGATGTTCTATTGTTTTAGTACCTTCCCAATCTCCTCTCTCTCTCATCTCTGACCTCCATTTGCAGTACAGCATGTGACCTTGAAGAATCTGGATTGACACCAGTTGAACCCTTACTCCTTACAGTATTTCCATACTCTAGGACCTAAAAAATATGTATTAAACAAACATGAAATTAATCATATATATATATATATATATATATATATATATATATATATATATATATATATATATATATATATATATATATATATATTAAACTATACATAAATTCATGGCACAAAGTTCATCCATACTTTTCTTAATGATTTCATATGTCTTACAACGATAAATGTAACACTCGATTCATCACTATCTAGCCATTAAGAAATATATCATTTGAAAGAATGGCCCCAAAATATGAACAGGCCACTGATAAAATTATATGGATTCGACCTTAAAGAAAGGCAATTCACTGAAAGAATCTTAGAGTTGATAAAAATGTTGTAAGACAATATAAACCTGTATCATGGATGCAGCATCTTTAACTTCTGTCTCTGTGAGCCCACTTATACACACTCTTTGAGCTCCATCTTCACGAGCTTGCAATCTGAAATAATTAAACAGTGTATTCTGTATCAAACTGAGCAGGAGTTAACAAGATGCAACTCTCTTAAATGGCATTAGTATTTTTAAGTAATACTGAATATAACCCTGTTAAGTAGATCACACTGACACAGTTTTATGTAATATTGAATATAACCCTGTTAAGTAGATCACACTGACACAGTTTTATGTAATATTGAATATAACCCTGTTAAGTAGACCACATTGACACAGTTTTATGTAATATTGAATATAACCCTGTTAAGTAGATCACACTGACACAGTTTTATGTAATATTGAATATAACCCTGTTAAGTAGACCACATTGACACAGTTTTATGTAATATTGAATATAGCCCTGTTAAGTAGATCACATTGACACAGTTTTATGTAATATTGAATATAACCCTGTTAAGTAGATCACACTGATACAGTTTCATCATGCAACGCATCTTGACATGTGAAAAGATATTGAGTAAGTCTCTGTTTCTAGCACTATTAGACCTCACTAAGCATGGCAATCCAAATTTGTCATGTTATTTCATATGAAATGTACAGAAATGAAATATTTCAGTTAGGATATTTTATTGAAAACAAAGAGACATTTAAAGAGATAGTGAAGAAAATGTAATAGATTGACTTGAAATTGGACAATTCAGTTCTAACTTTTATACAACATGTTATCAGTCTGTGACATACTGTATGAATTCACTTATAAGACAGGTTCAACTGCAAACTGCACAGATCTCGGTCTGTGCAGTTTGTTTAGTTGTAATCAGAAGAACAAACAACTTGGACCCTGATCTGCAAGTGCATTATGTGCCAGCAGATCAAAATCTTTGCTGTTTGCAATATGACTCAACTTATAAGCAAGAATATATAGCAGTATATATAGCGGTATTTTAAGTGAAAATCTGTATAAAAAAATATCACATGATTCATATACTGTGTTAAATTTTTCATTGCCAGTCTCAAGCCAATATTGAAGCAATGCATATGTAGCTTTGTTGACTAACATACACTTAAACCTGCCTCTGAGGATAACCAAAACTTCATAGAAAAAGACATTCTGTCAACAAAGATGATAATGAATAACACAGCTTTACCTGAGTGAAAGGCATGACATGAATTATTCCAGAAATTATTGCAAAATGCTAATAATTATTGCAAAGTGCTAATGACAATGAAATTTGTTTCTCTTTTTTATAATAACCTCTAGTCAATCTAGAATGTAATATAAATCAATTTATTTGTCGGACACAATTACCTGTTTGTGTGTGTGTGTAAACTCAAGTTCTAATCCATGAGAAAGAATCTCAAGCATATAAAATGAAACACTTATGCATGTGCCAGACATACCTATTGCGTTTGTTCAACAAATCAAACAGCTGTCCACAATAAATCTCAAAGAAGCTGACCCACACTTTGATATTTTCTCCATACTGTTTTGACTCGACAACTGAGAAAATGTCCTGGGCAGCCAAAAGGTACAGTCCTGGCACTTCACGACTGCCTATCATTGTATGAGTCTTGCCGGCTCCTGTCTGTCCATATGCAAAACAGGTTGCACTCCCTCTGAATGGAAAGAACAGTTCATATTAAGAGAAAATAAAGCTGAGTTGTCTAGAGCTGACATATCCCCACCCCACTGTCTTCTGCTTATGTAAAGACTCATATGGTCCTATACTCTCAATTTTTATACTACTTATGCTAGTATCCTATCGTCCAGAACTCTCAATTTATATACTACTTACAGTACTACCCAATGGTCCAAAACTCTCAACTTTTATACTACTGACGCTACTACCTTCTGGTCCAGTGCTCTCAATTTATGTACTACTAATTGCTAGCAACCTATCGTCCAGCTCTCTCAAATTTAATGCTACTTATGCTAGCACTCTATGGTCCAACACTCTCAAATTTTATACTGCTTATCTTACACTTTTCTTCCATAGTATAATAAAGATATTAAATGCTTTAGGTTTTTAATTATGAAATGATAACTATATGTAACTTGCTTGACATGTGTACTAAGTTTAGTTGACATACCTTAATCAGTGCAAGAGCTATGTTGTGGAAATCAAAATGCTTATGGACAGACAGATAACAAGTACTATCCCCTCCCCATTTTCATACTGGCAAATCAGTAAACAATAACAAAATTGTTGTTGCTGTTGTTGTAGGGTTTAACGCCATTTTTCAGCACATGATAGGCTATGCACGGCGGCCAGTATTAATGGTGGAGGAAGAACCTGGGAAAACCCCAGAAAGAACCACCAACCCATGAGAAGTTACTGGCAAGCTTTCTCACATCCCCACATTGGTTGAATCCTAGACTTGAACCCACACAGACAGAGGTGAGATGGCAGTGATCCATAACGGAGAGCGCTTTAGACCACTTGGCCACTCGGGGCCCCAATAACAAAATAAGTACAAGACATGATACAAGTGTCTTCAACAGAAGCAGTCATCCTACACTTCTTAAAATTGTACAACTGTCTCCTTATACACAAAAACCATTCAAATTGTACAAATGTCTGCCCCTCCCCAAATGAACATACAATAAACTTAAAAACTTCTTACTACATTACAAATCTAAATTAATTAATAATTAGATCATCAGTGCAATCACCCATAATAGCTATTCCCATTCACAACAATCACAAATCCAGCAAATTACAGGTTTTCCTTTATAGTATTTTCCCTAATTATTTTCTTTCATCTACTACTTATTTCCCTAGAGTATCTAATTAGAACCAACCCTTGGTTATCCACTTAAAGAAAGATGTGTAAATAACTGCAATGTATACAGTTCTGTAATTTTTATTTATTTACTTTTCTAAATACAGTACAATTTAAAAAAAAATTATAAATGATAATTTAAAACATCTTTTCATATGTAGAATTGATTGACTGATTGATGTATAATGGCACCATATGACAGGTTATATTGTGCTGAGGCTATTAGAGGAAACTGCCTTGCTCAGAAACACACCGTGGCAGTTGACCCAGCCTTGACTGGGTCGTATTAGTACCCGTGCCCCCTTGGTTGCAAGATGGGCATGCTAACCACAAAACTGCTATGGTTCCTAATGTGTACAAAATTCACGTACTTAAAGAAAAGTACTTTTAAGAAAAATAATAAGATTTCAAAGTGACCAAGCCCCACTGAGCTCCTTAATCCAGATGCAAATTTAACCTCAACTACTACTTTGATAATAAATTTGACTGTTATTTAAACTGAACTAAAAGCTACCAAAATTTATCTATTTTTCAATACATTCTAGACATTAGTTTGTGAATAGATTTTGTTCAGTATCATCAATCAAAATTTTCAATTTCATCATGTATCTGAAAAGGCAGCAAATGTTGCATAGTCATGTGGTATGACAAATATTGTCAAATAAATGCCTTACATTAATATAACACATTGCCAAAAAAATATCTTACATAACTACAACACATGTTGCCAAATAAATACCTTACATAATAAATAAAACACAAGTGTTGCCAAAAAATACCCTACATATTAGATAAAACAGAAGTGTTGCCAAAAAAATGCCTTACATAAATAGATAAATATATATATATATATAATGCTATTATTCTCAAGGTAGGTAAATACAGATGAGTTTATCACTGACTGCCAGCATATTATGAAACAAGGCAACAAAATCCCACCTGTTCTGGACAAAATAGTTTTCAGTAAATTCTGTTCATGCTGTTTGATTTGCTTGCTTAAACTGGCTTTGACAAAAATTTTAAATGAGATAAAAGCCCTGGGCTAGTAAGAAAACAACTCAACCCAGCAAACAGACTTTAAAATCAAAAGTGCAGAAAATGCATTTTAACATGAAATAGTTTTTTCTTTTCTCCTCATTTTAAGTCACATATAATATTTGTGAAATATTTTTGAACCATATGTAAAACATTATTACATCATACAGAAGCCCAAGGGCTACCAGAATTCAATATATGATAGCCCTGATCCAGCATTCTCATAGTACTTTGGCCCTGTGTAAAAAAAATTATTAGATTATGTCAAAGCCTACAGACTATGTGTGTTCACATTCAAATACCAGAGTCAAAAGAATTATGCTATCAATGGACATATATTGCTATCCTGAGTGAATGCCCCTGACCATCAGATCGTGACTACACTGATTAGGCTCTAGGCAGTTGCAGTTAACAACCTACTGTATGAAAGATCACACCAACAATCAAATCGTATGTTGATATGGGTCTGATCAAGAACACAACATAATCTAATATAATGTGTATGAAATGCCATTGTAAGCGATTTTCTTTCAAGAGATAATAAAAAAAGTAAATTAATTTCAAGAAACATATCAGTACTTAATTATCTCCAGAACTGAGACAACACCTAAAATTGTAAGCATGCATTTACCGTTATGTGATACTGTACAAGCCATTCAATTAAGTTCTCAATGTTAACTCTACATCTGAGGTATGACATCTGCTGTCCTACAAATCTGCAGTAGCAAGATCATACACCTGTCAGATGTTATAATGGCAACTATTTCTTACTGTTTGCCTCCGAGTAATGCTGACACCAAGTTTTAGAGAAATATATAATGTTATGTACATCTGAACTTTTGATCTTATTCAACACAGATTTTTTTTTTTCTGAGTTATACAAATGCACTATATTTTCTCTGATTCTACCAACGTCATATAACAAACACATTACCGGACACTGTAGAATAATTATCCTTCTTACTTGTTTTGTACACACTTTAACACATGTCTACTGGAACAATAGAGTATCCAATGTTGGTGAAAGACAGTTTGACAACAGTGAACCAAGAGGTCATGCTGATAATGGACTGTACTCTTGGATAGCAAAAGTGGCCCACTGAATGCACTCTGGGTGTATGCTTTCACATGTTCTGGGTCTCTGTGAATATGTTGACTCTAACAATCTCTAAGTGTGCACTAAACAGCTAACAATCTTAACAGTACCCCAACAGAACAGCTACTATAGTTTCAAAACAAATTTATCGTTAAGTACTTATAGAGAGTTTCTAGTGTACATGGTTGAGCTGTAGCTATTAATAATCTGTGGCTAGAATTGTATTAAATGTCTAGAAATGTGTTCTGAGAACACAGATGCCCCACAACAGTACTTGAGAACTGACCTAAATACAATGTTTAACCAAAGTGTGATGGACAAACAAAGTATAAAAATCTTACCCATCAAATAAGCAGTTGATTAAAGGTCTTGCCGCTCTAATGTAGACATCTTCATTGGTACAAGTTCCATCAAACACCTCATCAAATATGAATTCATGCTGAAATTATACAGGGTAAATATAATGAAACTTTTCTGAACAGGCTCCACTGTAACTTCACTATCTCTGTCAAGTGGCTGCACAGCTTTGTTCCAATAGAAATGTTCTAACGATCAAACTTCTTTGAACTGACCATTCCTATAAAATGGCATCAGGTTTAGAGAAGTCATAGTATAACAAGCAGAACAAGGTCTTTTCAAACAAAAATTTAATACTGAGTTTGGCCTTAAACTTCCATTTAAAAAAAGAATTAAAAAGATGCATTGGAAGGGACTAATACTCTACTGGCCAAAACAAATCTCACGAATCCATCATAAGTCTGTATCTTCTGTGAACTTCTGAATACTTAAACAATTTCTGATATTCTTAGAAACCTCCAACATACCAAATTTGGTAACATAAATATTTTCTTACATGTCTGATTTAACAGGTTCTGAGGACACCTGTAAATCAATAAAAAATTCATTGTCATGGTCATTGACCTGAAAACTGATGTCATGGATTATAGATGAATGAATTTATCTTGGAAAATAACAGGATATACCCATGTGCTAAGTTGAGCTAAATCTAGTCCGATAAGTCAACCCTCAAACCTGTGTTATTACTGACTGAGGATTTGAGGGTCTGAGGTCACCTGTTCCTCAAAATAGGCAATTTTGCTGTATTCAGATCTTTCTGAAATACAACAGCATATAGTTCATATAGTTTAAACAATTACCAGTTCATGGTCATATATAACTACAAAATTCTAAATGGCCACAGGACATAGGGTTGTGTTACTCCACATCGATTTACAAGTCATTAAGCATAGGATTCGATCCAGAAATATGCTGTACATTTCATCAAAAGGATCCTTCTACTAATGGTAGCTCAAGAGATGCAAGAAATACCAGTAAGTGTCTAGAATGTACAACCATGTAAAGTGGACAAATATGTCTGCAATCATTCCTCGATCTTATGACTAGGTGACATCAGATCCTCAAATCATCCAAAAGTATCAACACAGGTTTTGGGGACTAATTTATTGGACTAGGTTGAATCTGTAATAAAGGTACTGAAATGTGGAATTCTTCACATATATATCCACAAACTGGAGGTGATAAAAAGCAATTTATATCTGTTTTTGTGATCAAGCTCACAAACCAGTACAGCCAAAATCCAAGTCAAAACCTTTGACCTTAAAATCAATTGTGACTATGCTGAAGGTATCATGGGCAGCATGTTTTAAAGTTCAAACCCCATGCCAACAGGACCATCCATTATCCAGATGCAGCAATAACAAGATTTTCAAGATGACCACAATAGTGCCCATATTGAATAACAATTTCAAAATGGTTATTATACTGACCATACTGATGTCAGATTGGTACAGGTTTCTTATAGGACCAACTAAACATGACAAGAAGTTTTCATTGAAAACTCCACATCTCTAGGAGAAGTAACAATAGCAAGATTTTCATGTGGGCTACCATAGTAACCATGCTTGAGGCTAAACCAGTGCCATTTTATCTAGGAAAAGCTAAACAAGTCATTTAGTATACTGATATGACAATCCATTCATGAGGAGTACTGACAAGATTTTTAAGATGGTTTACTTTGATTTATATCTACGCAATACATATATAAAGTTTATAAAATTTACCATTAATAGAGTAATTATGGATAGCAATATGATATTTCCTATAGTGTTTTGATTTTTGTTGTTGTTGTTGTTGTAGGGTTTAACACCATTTTTCAGCACATGATAGGCTATACATGGAGGCCAGTATTAATGGTGGAGCAAGAACCCAGGAAAACCCCGGAAAGAACTACTGACCCACGAGAAGCTACTGGCAAGCTTTCTCACATACCCACATTGGCTGAATCTGAGACTTGAACCCACGCAGGCAGAGGTGTGATGGCAGTGATCCGTAATGGACCTATTGTGTTTTGAAACATTATGCTTCAGATATGATCACTTAGGTCACTTCCACCATATTTAATGGTGATGACCTCTCATGACTTTTCATCCCACTAATTTCTTTCACTGAATGTTCTGAAAGTTTATATTTTGCATTTTAACGGACTTATGTCTAACTTACTTTAGTTTTAAATTATATGTCTTCGGGGGGGGGGGGAATTTTAGGTAATTTTTGACATTTAAATATTTTTTCTGTAATAATACATGTACATATAGATCATCACCATGACCTTTTACCGATTGATTACATAATACGACAACGCTGGTAATATATTTCAGCATTAAATTGAAGAGCAATAAATGGTGATATTAAAAAAGATGATTTTTATTAGACAGCTTTATTTTAATATTTTTTCTTATTTTCTTAAACAAAGCTCAAATATTTAAATGTTGACCGAAATGCACCATTGGTCTTTAGGTGAAGATGAACTATCCACATTGCTTACTTATGTATTGAACTACTACTATTCCTAGGGCTGTAAAGAAAATCAAGGGTGGATATAAGACACACGGTACTAATTGTACGGAAATATGGGAACCAGCCTGGAAATGGGTGAACATAAAATAGAGTATATATGGGTTTGGCTGGCCAGGATTGGTTAATAATATAAGTTATTTTGAGGAAAAAGAGTTTTTTGAGAGCTTATCATATTTGCAAGTGAAAAAGACAGAGACACTGTTTTATTGATGAAATTTCAGCCCTTTAACAGTTTTGAATTTGGAACACTCATTACTGAAATTAGCATCCGACTCTTTGGTGCGGAATTGAAAACACATGTTTCAAACACATGCAGGTCCAGAAAATGCCATGGCTCATATCCTTTTCTCTACACAGAAGCTGACATCCAGGTTTCATCTATACTGATAAATATCGGTTTGATGATGAGCACTGAGAAATTTTAAATTATTGAATTTTCAATATCATGGTGTTTGCATAGGTTTACTATGGGAACTGAATTAGTATCATGTGTCCTTCAGACACCAACTATACATCATAAGAAGTCCTTAAGTGAAAACTCTATTTTGATATGACTATCCATTTAGAATGATTAGTGCTAACATTTTTTCAAATGGGTGGCCATATTGGATTTCAGAATGGCACCTTCCATTTACGACTAACCAGAACTCATAAGAAGTCTTTTAGTGATAGCCCTATGTAAATTAAACAATCCATTCTGGCAAAGAAATGATAACAAGATTTCAAGATGGCTGCCAAGGAGATCAAAATTATTGTTAGAGAGGTACTGTTTTCATTTAGACATCATAAAAAGTCTTTTGTGAAATCTCCATGTAACAATACAGGAAAAAGTTATTTAACAAATGTTCAAGGTGGCAACCATGACGGCCACATTAGAACAACATAATTTTCATTTAGACTTAACCCGTTGCCTCATGCAAGCACCTTTGGACGCCTCTACTCCATTTGCATGGAAGTGCCTTTAGACACCTCTACTCCATTCGCATGGAAGCGCCTTTTGACACCTTTACTCCATTTTTAGCGGGTTTTCGTAGCGCCACCTTCGGGGAAAACCCCCATTAGATACCTCATTCATTGCTGTCAATGACCATTGCATCAGATCACATGGTCGCTATTTATGATCTGGTCGAAATCTGCTATTTAAAGTAACTGGGTTGTATTCTCCACTCTCCAAAATGGAGGTCGCGGATTTCGTTCAGTACTTTTCACGATTAGAATCACAACTATGAAAGCTTCGATAACTTAGATAAAGGCTCTGATATTGATGTAGGTAGCACTTAGTTTTTGCAAATTATCAAATTCAGATGACTTAGTGATGTTGACGCAGACAAAGAACTTGTAAATTTCGAGTATGAGAAATGGCAGCTACGGTTGGTCACGCGGCTTCACTGACTTGACGGTGAACAAGTTCTCTCAAGATTTTTAAGCACATAAAAAATTCTTATGTGAAAAAAAGTACACAGCTATAACGATCAGACTTTACTCTTAAATTTTTCCATACATAATAGATGTGTACCAAAATGTAAAATGGTTAAAATTGCTGTTAAACGTAACATACACTACACTGCACAACAGTTAACAGGCAGGCCTATGTGTATGGAATTGAATAGGTAACAGGTGTTTCTATTTATAGTGTACTGCACTGGGTAACTTTGCTTCATGTGTATCGGATGGCTAAAAAGCCATACACTCTATGAGGTAAAGGGTTAACAAATCAACCATGATGGCCACATTAGAACAGCACCATTTTTATTTCGCCTTAACAAGACAACCACAATGGAAACATTAGAACAGCACCATCTTTATTTTGACTTAACAAGACAACCATGATGGCCATATTAGAACAGCACAATTTTTATTTAGCCTTAACAAGACAACCATGATGGTCACATTAGAACAGCACAATTTTCATTTAGACTTAACAAGACAACCATGATGGTCACATTAGAACAGCATAATTTTCATTTAGACCTAACAAGACAACCACAATGGTCACATTAGAACAGCACAATTTTCATTTAGACTTAACAAGACAACCACGATGGTCACATTAGAACAGCACAATTTTCATTTAGACCTAACAAGACAACCACAATGGTCACATAAGAACAGCACAATTTTCATTTAGACTTAACAAGACAACCATGATGGTCACATTAGAACAGCACAATTTTCATTTAGACTTAACAAGACAACCATGATGGTCACATTAGAACAGCACAATTTTCATTTAGACTTAACAAGACAACCATGATGGTCACATTAGAACAGCATAATTTTCATTTAGACCTAACAAGACAACCACAATGGTCACATTAGAACAGCACAATTTTCATTTAGACTTAACAAGACAACCATGATGGTCACATTAGAACAGCATAATTTTCATTTAGACCTAACAAGACAACCACAATGGTCACATTAGAACAGCACAATTTTCATTTAGACTTAACAAGACAACCATGATGGTCACATTAGAACAGCACAATTTTCGTTTAGACTTAACAAGACAACCATGATGGTCACATTAGAACAGCACATTTTCATTTAGACCTAACAAGACAACCACAATGGAAACATTGGAACAGCACAATTTCATTTAGACTTAACAAGGCAACCATGATGGTCACATTAGAACAGCACAATTTTCATTTAGACTTAACAAGACAACCATTATGGTCACATTAGAACAGCATAATTTTCATTTAGACCTAACAAGACAACCACAATGGAAATATTAGAACAGCACAATTTTCGTTTAGACTTAACAAGACAACCATGATGGTCACATTAGAACAGCACAATTTTCATTTAGACCTAACAAGGCAACCACGACGGAAACATTAGAACAGCACAATTTTCATTTAGACTTAACAAGACAACCATGATGGTCACATTAGAACAGCACAATTTTCATTTAGACTTAACAAGACAACCATGATGGTCACATTAGAACAGCACAATTTTCATTTAGACTTAACAAGACAACCATGATGGTCACATTAGAACAGCATAATTTTCATTTAGACCTAACAAGACAACCACAATGGTCACATTAGAACAGCACAATTTTCATTTAGACTTAACAAGACAACCATGATGGTCACATTAGAACAGCACAATTTTCATTTAGACTTAACAAGACAACCATTATGGTCACATTAGAACAGCACAATTTTCATTTAGACCTAACAAGACAACCACAATGGAAATATTAGAACAGCACAATTTTCATTTAGACTTAACAAGACAACCATGATGGTCACATTAGAACAGCACAATTTTCATTTAGACCTAACAAGACAACCACGATGGAAACATTAGAACAGCACAATTTTCATTTAGACTTAACAAGACAACCATGATGGTCACATTAGAACAGCACAATTTTCATTTAGACTTACCAAGACAACCATGATGGTCGCATTAGAACAGCACAATTTTCATTTAGACTTAACAAGACAACCATGATGGTCACATTAGAACAGCATAATTTTCATTTAGACCTAACAAGACAACCACAATGGTCACATTAGAACAGCACAATTTTCATTTAGACTTAACAAGACAACCATGATGGTCACATTAGAACAGCACAATTTTTGTTTAGACTTAACAAGACAACCATGATGGTCACATTAGAACAGCACATTTTCATTTAGACCTAACAAGACAACCACAATGGAAACATTGGAACAGCACAATTTCATTTAGACTTAACAAGGCAACCATGATGGTCACATTAGAACAGCACAATTTTCATTTAGACTTAACAAGACAACCATGATGGTCACATTAGAACAGCACAATTTTCATTTAGACCTAACAAGACAACCACAATGGAAATATTAGAACAGCACAATTTTCGTTTAGACTTAACAAGACAACCATGATGGTCACATTAGAACAGCACAATTTTCATTTAGACCTAACAAGACAACCACGATGGAAACATTAGAACAGCACAATTTTCATTTAGACTTAACAAGACAATCATGATGGTCACATTAGAACAGCACAATTTTCATTTAGACTTAACAAGACAACCATGATGGTCACATTAGAACAGCACAATTTTCATTTAGACCTAACAAGACAACCAGACATATTTTGTCATGTTATTAAAATCCCATGCTGATACATCCATCCATTCAGAAATAGTTTTAACCCGATGTTTTAGATGGCAACCATGGCAACAGACAACAGACCCTCCTATAAAATCTTCTAGTCCATGGCTCAAACTGAAATTTCCATGACAGGTGCATTAGTCTTTGAAAAGTACCTTCTAACCCTTCCAGACATTGAAATCTTATGCAACTAGATGTCTGCTTACTTTTATTGAAATTACCAGTGTTTCAGATTGATATAACTGTGGTTGCCTTTGCCAAATATCAAATCAACAACTCCAGGTCACCCTTGCTATGACCATCCTTGAAGATGTATTTTTGGCAGCTGGTTCAGACTGACAGGAGATGGTTTTCTCTCTTGTACTCAACCCCCATGAAGCCCATCCCAAATGTTGTATTTGGTAGGCAGGTTGCACATGATGAACAAACCCGATGCCAGATTTTCAAAATGTCATATTTATATGGATCTATCTGATTCAATTTTCATTTTCTTGTTGCAGATGGTCAATAATAATGCAAACAGAAAGGTATTTCAGATCCAAATGACTTCATATACATTTATGACATAATAGAATAACACTGATATTTTAAACATTATTATGCTTTTCTTTTCTGGTTCCCCAACCACGCCTACCTATGACCACATGTCTGTCAATTGCTGTTTATCTAAAATTTAAATGTACCTCTAGCCACTCCTTTCAAGAGAGTTATACCTGTGATGCTAAAATTTTCACCAAAAGTATGCATGCTGCCCTAGTTAGACACCAATTTTTTCCACATACAGGTACTCCCCAGAGATATGTAAGAGTTACCTTCCTGGGGCCTCTACGTATGTCAGTTGTTTTGTAAGTGGGGTTTAACTAGGCTAGATATGGTTTTGATGTCATGGTGATGGGTAACTTTAAGAAAAGATGATTAAATCTTGAAGGTTATGAAAGAAATGTAACAAAAATAATCTACACATGCACACAATAGGAGAAGCAGATAAATATGCTATGGGTGCACTCGATTCAAAGACTGAAAAACAGTCTGCGCATTTACGATTCATTTCATATCTGTGAGTTTACGTATGTCGCATCATTATCAAAAATGTGAACTTAAAAAGAGAGTCTTTCTAATAAAGAGTAAATTGTTCATGTCAAAATCACCACTTTTACCCAAAATGCTGTGCTAGTAAGTATTTGTGTTTATCATCGAATAATTTTTTTCATACCTGTAGTGTGTAAGCTGTTAAATCAACAGCCAGTTTGGGTTCATTTACAATCACTGTTGTAGTGGACTCAGTTCGCACAATATCCTCATCCCCAGCTTTTATCTCTTTCCTGTTTAGTGGCCTCTTTCTGACACAAACTTTAATTTTCTCATCTCTCATACCTCCAGTTCTACTCCGTGACTTTAGCGTGGAAGCTGTTGCCCCTTATTAACAAAAATGATGAAATAATAAAAACTGCAGTACAATATATAAAATTATGAATGGAGTCGATTCTAAACAACATATACTTAAACAGGGATCTTATATCAGTGCGCATTCCTAATGAAAAATATTTTGTTATAAGTCTTTGTGAACAAAAGAATAAAATTATTCAATTAGTTTCATAATTTAATTTGGAAGAAGCACACACATAATATTTTACTTATCACATGATAAAAATACTGATTTAATTTCACAAAGCTATATCACAGTGCAATGAATTGACTTTGAATTATGTTTATATGCATTGATCACTCTGCCACTGTCTGACATTACATCACTTATGATGTCATGTGCTGTCATTATATATGTTACACATATAAAATCTTGGATATGGATATATTAACCAGAAAACCTGTATGTCATTTGACAAATCATATAATAATAATAGCATAATTAAATTTTGGTCACTTTTGTTCACTCTGCCTTTTCTAGACAAAAAATGTTTGAAAACTGATAACAGTCTAAGAGTGGATACAAACCTGGCTATGAATAATTTCATCAATTTGGATATTTTGAAAAAGTGATGCTCATAAAGTTTTTGTAAAGTAATCCATTTTAATTGCAAGGATAGGTTAATCTCGCATTACTATTTTATTGTTCAATTTTACAGGATCAAAATTTCTAGCCTTACAAAAATCATTACATTTTATTAGAAGCTTTATTCCAAGTCAAATGGCTTGACAATATTGTCCAAAATTAAACTCTGCAAAAACTTGTATTACTTGTATGATTTATATTCACATCATCACCAATTCAAATACCATTACAAGAGAAAAGTGCATCATTTATTTGCCAAACAATCAAAGGTACACACACACATTTTTGTATTGGGTGGATATCAAGGACTCGGGTATGGAACCCCATATCGAGGACATTTGTTCTGGCGATCTTAGAGTAAAAAGAAATACAGTTTGAGGCAGTAAATTAATAGCAAATGGTGATGTATCAAGGAGGGAACTGTATTATCAATTCTAAGGAATATGAGATTAAGCAATGCAAGTGAAGACATACACGTTTACATAAATATTCTGTATAATCCATGCAAACTAAGGACACACATAACTATTGACCACAACATGGAAATGGTAAACAGCATGATGTCATGCCCAGCTGTGACTCCCATTATCTTGCGAAATGAAAATGATGAGAAACATTATTAAGCCGTACATGAACTGTTCAGACTAAGAGGGTTGTGCAGACATAATTGTGGTTCTTTTTTTTTCATCTCAGAAATATCTTTAACCATTTCCAGAATAAAAGGCTGATCACATTATGATTATCCCTTCTCCAATTAAGGCATCAGTCTTTAATTGTTACTTCATACAACAATGTGGTAGGCTGGTGATTCCATACTGTTCACAGATGTGTTTCGACAGGAGCACAGTACTGGGATTGTTAATATGCTCATGTATCAAAACATGTATTGTTATATTGTAACGGTGCATAAATTGATAATATCAAGAACAACTAATATATGACATGTACCTATTCTACTAAATCTTAAACCATCATATAATTCATGAAATATGAAACTGATTTTCCTCGTTGGTATTATGACTGAATTTGATTTATTTGTTTCACAATAATTAACATGTATGAAGATTTTTATGTTAACTTTGACCTAAGAATTTAACGTATGCTTTTACACTGATCCTTTGTACTATTCTTAACGAAAGAAAACAATGATTTTCAAAAATCATGAAGACTATTGACCATGGTGTATCACAGTCGAAGAAGATATCTTTAAACAAGTATAATCAAATATCAATACAAAGGATGCACATAATTGTTGACAAAATAGAGACTGCAGACATAACGGACAACGATGACACGTTTACACAGACAGACAAAATATCAATACAAACTAAGGACACACACAATTAATGAGAAAACATGAAGAATGAGGACATTCATAAATCATGGACAAAGAGAACATATTTACACATCTAGTCTAAATGATTAATACAAACAAGGGTCTTATACTAGTAACCATCATGGAGACTGTGAACATTGGTACATCATGGGCCATGAAGACGCATTTACACATCTAGTCTGAACTATCAACATAAACTAAGGATGTACACTATTTGAAAAAATCGTGGAGACCATGCACATTGGTACATTATGACCAACAAGGACATGTTTGCATACCTAGTCCAGTCTCAACAATCAATACGACTGCTCTGGTGGCCTAATGGTTAGAGTGTCTGCCTCAGATGCGGGAGGTTGTGGGTTCAAACCCAGACCGAGTCATAACAAAGACATAAAAATGGTACTAACTGCTGCCTCACTAGGTGCTCAGCATTAAGAGGTTAGTGTTAGGACTAGTCAGCCTGATGTCAGAATAATGTGACTGGGTAGGACATCATGCTAAATGTATGCAGCATGATGCCCCAGTGCTCAACATCACTATAAACTACCACATTGCAGACATCAAAGCAATATGACTGAAAGATTGTTAAAACTATGCTAAAATCGAATCCAAATCACATCATCATCATCATCATCAGTCTCATCACCTAGTGTGGTCGTTGAGGCACTGTGCTGCTGAACATCTGACCAGTTCCCTCCACTTGTCTTGATCATGTGCCAATGCCTGTGTCTCCGCAAAACTTTTCCTGGTCCATTCTGTGATGTTGTCAGTCCACTTTCTTCTCTGTCTACCTCTCCTTCTGCCACCCTGGATGCTGCCCTGCAGGACTGTTGTGGATAGACTGTTGGCTCTAGTGACATGGCCATACCATTTCAGCTTTCTCTTTTTGACGGTGGTGAAGAGGTCCTCATATTGGCCTACTTCGCGCCTGATGGTGTTACGCACTTCTTCATTTGTGATGTGATCCATGTAAGAGATGCCAAGGATGGTTCTGTAGCATCTCATTTCAAGTGACTGGATTCTTCGTTGTAATTCTGCTGTCGGGGTCCATGCCTCACATGAGTACAAAAAGACTGAGATGACTAGAGCTTGCAATAGTCTGATTTTAGTTTTCAGACAGATATTCTTGTCTCTCCAGATGGGTCTTAGCTTTGACATAGCTGCCACTGTTTGTGCTGCTCTTGACAAAATTTCTGCTCTTGATCCCTCTTCAGTGATTATGGAACCAAGATATTTGAACTGGCTCACTGTTTCCAGTTCATGTCCTCTGACTTTAATCTTAGCTGAGATTTGTTTGCCACTACTTGTCATCAGTTTTGTCTTCTCAGCGCTTATCTCCATGTCAAATCTGGAAGATGTTTCATCCAGGTTCTTCACTAGGGTGGCTAGCTCGTCTTCACTGCCTGCCAGCCCATCAATGTCGTCTGCAAAGCAGAGGTTGGTGATGTTACGCCCTCCAATGCTGACTGTCCCACAGTGGTTTTCCAGGGCTTCGCTCATGATGCGCTCTAAGTAGATGTTGAAAAGCATGGGTGACAGGAGACAGCCTTGACGCACTCCCACTGTTGTCTGGAACCAGTCCCCACAGCACCTTGGGCAATTACTGCACTGGTAGCCTTGGCGTACAGCTGCTTGATGGTATTGGTTAACTTTTGACCCATGTTATACTTCTTCATTGTGGCCCACAATGCCTCATGCCACACTCTGTCAAAGGCCTTTTTGAAATCTATGAACACATGATAGATGTCTTGTTGGTGTTGCGAGTACTTTTCACAAATCACATACTAGTACTAAATAACTGTAACCTCCATAAGGGTTCCATCTACAACTGTTCATTAGGGCAATTACAGTATTATTTGAATATATATCTTGTTGTTATTGACTGACTGATGAATTTATTGATTAACTGATTGTCCTGCAATTAGACTTTAGTATGACATAACACGCTTTGGACTAATCCACCGCTTTGGAGATCATACTGTAATAAATTTGGAGTATGCGCATTTGGTTATAGTACACTGTTTTATGGAATTCTTAGATTTGTGTGATTACTTGTTTGATTATTGGAACTTGGTGCAATGGAAATATTCCTTAGCCCGAAATAATTAGCCAATTAGTAGGAGCAAACAGTACATAGTGAAGTGTTAGTGACTTTCCATGATACCATGGTTGACTTTGAGTGAATTCAGGTCAAAACTGCACGAGTGTCTCTGGAGTAATATAGTCCCATCAAAACGTAATGGTGTACAGTGGTGGTTTGACTGCAGTGGCAGTATTTATGGTAGGACACCGGTAAATTACACAAAGGAATAAACAAGAAGGGACTTGGCAGATACCGTTTATGTCACCATGGTGGCAAATGTGATGCAGTTGTACTGCCGAAATGTGCCTTGAAACCATGAATTGACTGGCCTAAGGTGGCACAGTAAAAATAGTTCCCTGTGCTAGGGGATAGTTGTATAGTTTCTACAGCGTGAACTGTTGACAGTATGGAAAGTTGATGAAGAGAAACCATGTAGATGTGCAGTTGACAGATATCTGGCAAGTTTTGAGATCTGTGGTCTTGCGTTGATTAGTGAAAAATTTGTATAGATTGGATACATCGGGCTTTCTAATTTACAATTGAAGTTGTATAGAAGTCTTTGGAAATTTGGGGTAAACCTATGACTTCTAGCAGAATCGTGCCAGGGTTTGACACCACTCGGTCAAGCAAATACCCCTGGCTTGTAACAATACTTTTGGCTGGATTTGAGCATTTATGGCTGGAAACTCACCTTATCAGCAATGACTATTCACTTTAGACAAAATAGAGTAATATCTTCATTGCACAATACATGTACAAATCTTCTCTCTCTCTCTCGCTCTCTTTCAGGCATATGCAGATGTAATGTTGAAAATAAGAATGTATGTTTGTGTTACCCGTATTGTGTATTTCACAGAGACTTTGTATTTTTCAAGTCACTATGGTTGAATAAATAGATGATGCAAACAACATTATTTCTTTTGTAATCTGTATAGTGTTTTGTCTCAACCTCAACACAAAGAATAATGACGGACTAAAAACAATGATAACAACAACAACAACAACTTATCTATATTAACTGAATTAAAACCTCCTAAATAGCTATAAAGTTCAGTAACTGCAGAAGTGAAGTATAGAGTTCTATGAGACTACATGTATGTATAGAGTTAGTGGATGGGGATAATTTTCTAATAAGTTTTTACAAACAGTTTATCCTGTTTTATTGTTTTGGAGCCATGAATGAACAAGAAAATACTTCAATGCCACAACACTCTCTTGGTTCACCTTCCAAATCACTTAGTTTATACATCTGCTAATTCAAGGTACCAAGTAAAGGTGTTTTGTACTGCTGATTGGATGTTTTAAACAGTTTTTTTCCACATTGCCTTCTTTATTAAACATACTGAAAAAAGACTAAATGAGTAAGAATATTACAGTCTAATGCAGCTATAAATAAATGTACTTTTAAGTTATAAATACAAGTTGGTCCAGTAGAACATCCTGAGCATTTTGGCTATTGTTAAAAACCTCCTTAAATTTGGGAAAACAATATAGATTTATGCCTTGTTTTTACATTTTGTGAGTTGTTTTAATAAGACTTTGTTTACAAGAGAACTATCGATATAAATGTAATTCATGATAAGTTAAGCAAAGTCATCAAATCACCAATTGAAGCAAGTATATACATTGAAAAGAACGTTGAATGCATTCAATGCTTTGGATCTAAAAGGAGATAATATGTTTTTGTTGTGATTTGATAGCAGAGATCTCTCTATAAGTTTCCCACTGGGCAATAAAGGACATGGTTTCAGGCGTGTGTATCGCCAGCTTTGGAAGAGAGATACACTCCAAAATCGTGAACAAGCACCAAGCGTGCAAACAGGGACCTTCCTACAAATCATGAATTTATGTTATTCTAGGCCAAAATAGGTGGTAGAAGCAAGATTTTATCATTTTTTCAAATGAGGACATTATCAGTTGGAGGAGTGTCTTGGTATGTTGGTGTGTAATCTCATGAATGTCCTCGGTTTACACCAAATACAAATGCACACACACAGAGCATCAATTTCTTCGAAGTCATGTCAGAGTAGCCCTCAGTGGGGCAGTGCCTTTCACACCATAACTATAGTGATAAAGATTAGCTGTTGCTTAGTCACAATTACTTCATGTCTATTAACTTAAGTCTAGCCTTTAGCTATTCAAAGATTTGCAGTAGCTGACCAAAATATGAACAGGAGGAGTGTCCTGGAAAAAACGAGGAGCATCATGGGGACATGTTACAGGAAGAATGGGTGCATCCTTTGAGTGGGGACATGTTGCAGGAAGAATGGGTGCATCCTTTAAGAATTTCATGTTATTTTCAAAGGAAGCTCAGGTCCCTGAGAACCTTGTATATATATTGCTATGCTACTACTCTGTGTATCCTCCAACCAGTCGATTTTAGTCACACCATACTGTTTTAGTACAGCATATCCATTTTGAGATGTACCCTGGTACACTGAAATGCTTGTTACCCATTGGCAGACTGTGTACAACAATGTAAATAAAATTACCTGCACAAAACAGTCAAAGATTACATCCATATATTAAACTAAGTTTGTCATTATTGGCATTATCATGTGAATTTAGGTGATTTGAAGCACAGAGTCGTATGTGTATTTCAGTCACAAGGTCATGTTCACACAGCATGCTCATTTTGGATTGGCCAATCAATTGCTATACCTGCAAATTCCATACTTCATTTACCTGAATATCTACAGGTGCCAGCCTTTTACATAAATGAGTCAGCATTCAAAGTTTTAACACATACAGATAAGATTTAAAGGAGTTTGAAACTATCCGAAAAAATGAAAGAGGTAATAGTACAAAACATTCAAACAGGAAATTCATCAACTAAATTCTGATGTACAAAATTTTTTAAGTTGTAAAGTTTGGAACCAAGAATCTGAACCCCTAATTTTTCATCGTAAGCAGACAAACCTATTACCTGCAAATTTCAGTTAATAGATTTGGACTTAACAACGAAACCACTTATTTCAAAGTATAAAATCTAAGATCAAATTTTCCAGACCAGCAAGGTTAAAATATAATATAATAAAAAAGGAAAATTATGCAGAAATCCCTACACTCAAGGGCCCAATGTCCATAAAGGATTTTGAATGTACCTGGTACACCATAGTTATATCCCTTTCCATGTCTGATGCGTTCCACTGGTGCTTTCTGAACCATAGGTGAAGAGTTATTTGTGCTTGCAGCACTGACACTGTGTTTAATGGCTGGCTCATAATCAGAGTGGTGAGAACTGTCATCACTACTCTCACTCTCTGATGTATCAGACAGCAGATCCAGCAGTGTGGCAGCTCCTGCCTGAGACAGATGATGAATGCTGGTGTTTGTCCTGTGTGGTCTCTCATGGACTTGTACCTCATGAGATGCCAATAAACCTCTTCCTGTCACACCCTGTAAAAAAAAAAAAAATATATATATATATATATATATATATATATATATATATATATATATATATATATATATATATATATATATATGCATGCACACATACATATATTGTTCTAAATGTCAATGTGTGTGTATGTGATTTATTGTTCCCTGAGGAACACTTTGTTTGAGGTCAAAGTTTAACTTAGAGACTCTTTGTTATTCTGCCCATTCTCTTTTTCAACTTTTATGACATCTGCAAACATAAATCTGATTAATTTTCAATATGAAATATATTTTCATCCTATCTTTCTCAATTAGGTCTTTTTATGCTTTTATTCCTTATTTTTGCATCATTACCTGAGATACATTGTGGGCAGGACTACGGTTGCGTTTCCTGGGCGATCTATTCCTGGCATGTTGATTAGTTCGAGTGGTTGGTGGTGTGCTTGTTGTGTAACTTTCCACATTGTACACTGCTTTTACAATATTTATCAGCTCTACAAGTCTTCTTTTGTCCTCAGGTAATGTAATACCAAGTCCTGGACAATCCTGAATGCTAAGTTTTGCTAATGATTCTGATTTGGTGATACCTCGTGCTCGAAATGATGAATAGTACTTTTCAAGCCTTGCTTCTTTAAGACATTCAAACAAAGTGCCCATATTGAGAATAATCTAACCAGACAACCTGAAAATAAAGAGACATGCATCTTAAATTTTAGTATAAATATCTGAAAACTTTAATATCAACCTTTCAACTCATCAAAATACATAACTTACAGCAATACTTTAATTTAACTAACATGCAAAAGGAAATTTATATAGCCATAATTGTAATAAATTGTGACCAAATTGGCCTTTGACCTCTCAAATTAGATCTTTATCTGATGATTGTGCGGAATATCCTAGTTTGCAGAAAACTGTATGACTGTACAGTGAGGGTTCATAAATATGGACTACATTTTTCTCACTAGTTTGGTATGTTCCTTACCATTGCTGGCAAAATACTCCAGGTGATGTTACAAACAATACCACTGCCTGCACAAACTGTTCAATCCAAATTCATTCTCATTTTGAAATATTGTTTGTTATCTTGGCAATTAATTGTATTTTTATTCTCACAAAATAGATAAATTTACAATGACAGTGCTGGATCTGCTAGCTTAAGACATCAATTTTCTAATGATTAAGTTTGTTGCCGATTTCAACTTGCCATAGTGGTGTTGCTACTTACCCTTCCTGTAAAACTGATTTTATTGTCTGTTATTGGGGCAAGAATGACATCATGCATTAGGCAGAAACCTCATCTCACAAAAGCATATTAACCATGACAAGAAATATGCCATCAATAAAATCCATATTTGTGGAATCTGCATCATGTGTTGATAAAGTTACACATGTTGAGACACTATTAATGATAATAATAATAATAATAATAATAATAATAATAATTTTTTGTACAAACTCCTTGTCATGAGTGTCCTTCTGCAGAACGTGACCCAAGACCATGACTTTTAGACAAAATATGTTCGGCACTACTATGAATGACCACATCACAAAAACTGATATAAATACCACTGGCTTTGATTTAATCCTTTGTAAACTGAATGTAAACCAGACTTTAAACGTACATGTCACTAACTACCTTTGTAATCCAAATTGCCTGGGATAAACTTCGACTTTTTGTCTTTGTCTGTAATAATACGAAGTAATATTTCTTTCCTGGATTTGATTGTCATTACTAAAGGGTGGAGATACTGATGCTAAAGATGACAACAAAGATGTCTGCAAATTAGGCTTTAAGTCACAAGGATGTGATGGTATAATGTATGTGTTTGTGCTTCATATAAAGAATCTTACTGACATTAAAACAACATTAGACCGAAACAGTACCAATCTTGAGTAGTTCTGGCAGGCATTCAGCAATCTGAATCTACCCACAGGCAGGAAACAATATTTAACCTTCTTGGCAGACTCACTAGAGTTGTACTGACATTGCCACATTCCAATGCAAACACTAAAAAGGACATTTTCCATTCCGACAAAAATTCAGGTTGACTCTAATGGAAACCTTGATCTAGTAAAAGTACATCATCTCCTGAGAGCTAAGATCAACAATGATGACAACTGCCACCAATATAATCCAGTAATGACCTCCTAAGAAATGCTAAAAATGCATGTTGTACATATAAGTATGAATGGCAACAAGCTACCATAAAAGGGTAAATTTGATGAGACGATCTGCATATTTTTCTATTAAATAAATGATTTGTTCAATAATTGTAATTATTGTCCATTTGCATGCAAAAAACAGGTTATCGAAAACCCATCCTCTTTTCAAAATGTATGATCCAATTTTGGAAATCTTCTGATTTATCTTTTCTGTCACATGAATGCAGCTGAAAGGGGAGGTGACCCACTGTAAGAAATATGAATTTCTGGGAACAGGTTAATCCTCTATTATCAATTGAATTTGTTAATATAGATATCTTACTAATATGTACATGATGGGTGGTGACATAAGTAGCCATTTATCAGGATTCACTGTAGTATAAAATTTAAAAAAAAACAACACAGTATTGCTGACTGGAGATATGGACATTTAAAAAAAATAGTTGGATGGACAAACTACTGGTAGCAATGATCTGACCCTTACACCTGCAGCACTTGACAGCTGTTGGAAAGTGTAACAATCCATGCTACAGTTTTAGTTCTCAGAAGAAAAAAAACCTAGACTGTACATTGTGATACTATGATTTACATCTTTTGGCAAAAAAGTTTTATATAATATATGTGATTAAATAAAATTTTTAACAAATGTAATTAGGAAAGTATACTCATTTTATGTTTATGCTTAAACAGGGACCATACAGGTTTATGTTGATAAATTCAAGGACAATTATGTACAATTCAAGGACAGAGCACATATTGTCAAGGAATAACACAAATTGAAGATATTAAGATAAAATAGGTGAAGTAAAAAGATTAAGACAAAATAAATGTACTTGAAGGCAAGTTGTATTTGCCATTAATACAGTGGGAATACAAGTCATCAAAAGTACATGCACTGCAATCCAAACTGACACTGGCACCACATATAAAAAAACCAAATTAAAAACCCATAAAATCCTGTGAAGTCAACCTCTACTCTACTCTTTATTCCCTCCTTTCATGTCATGTTTCATGAGAGCAACAAAAACCCTGTTTATAATGAGAGCTCATGATTTGTCAGTCACTTAATTCTACTTGCTGACAGTTTTAATAGATGTGTCTGCAGTAAACGAGCATGTACTACACCCTTTATGATGTAAAGAAAATGTACTTCAGGAATGCACATGTTTAGGATGTTGTATAATGGAGAATATTTGTATGCAATTAACAGATGCCACAATCACTTACTGTCCAATAAAACTTTGAACATTGATTTTTTTCTTCGAAATATGAACAATAAAACAAAGGAAATGCATAAACAGATGGTTCAAATATTCTATTTTGTTCTAGTTTTCACAAAATTCAAGTATATTCAAGGACACAGTCAATATTTGATCACAATTTAAGCATATTGAAAGATATGAAACAGGATTTAAAAAGCAAAGGACATTCAAGGATATTCAACGCATGTATGAACCCTGTAAAGGCAAATTTATACCATAACCAGTATCTCACCTACCCACCCCAGTCCTGTTCCTTACTCATCACTTTAATTTTGTTATTGTCTAAATAGCTTAGATTCATTTATCATCATGGATCCTGAAAAATCAGTCATATCTAAGGTAGAATCAACAGTTTATCAGAAAGTATAATCTTGTATTTCAATGTTAAGATCTTAAATGGGATATGTAAATATCATTGTACCTTACTCTGTTCTGCATAATGCTACTTTGGTAAATCTCTGGTTCGGGCAGTTCAAACTATGTGACCTGGTGCTGGAACCTGGATGTTTAGAACTAAAAGATCATCACACCCGATTTTCGTAGTCGAATGTTGCTTACCCTCATGTGTTTACTACATCACCAACACATTTATCAACGATGACTAAAATCACACAAAAGAAACTGTCCCAATCCTTGACCTCCTGGAATAATTCCAAATCTGGTATTAATGATTTCAGTCATGAATCAATGTTATTTATAGAATTTTTTCTTCACAAAATTTCAGCGCTATAACTCAAATTATGCAGCAGATGGTAGTGTACTGGTCAATACATTATTTATGTTTGGGCCACAACTATGGGTAATATCTATATTGCTTCATGTTCAAACTTGCAACTTTGCACTACAAACATTGGGCACCTCATTCCGAGGCTAGCGTGATAAACTAGATAGTAAATAGAAAAGCTAGAGAGTAGCTTGACATTTTACAAATCCATTGCAGCTTATTTGTATATTACGACGTGAATTTTGGCTTAGAGATTGATCGATAATCACACTCCGACAGAAATGTTCACAACCAGCAAAATGTTGCACGTGAGCTTAAATCATCCCAAGTTTAAACTATTTTTAATCAGTTGGATCCATATCAAATGCAAAATAACTAATGTTTTCGTAAAACATTTTGTCTGATATTATAAAGTAAGAAAGAGCGCTCTATGTTTTTTTTTAGCACATGCTTTACACACTTAGACGCCATTTTGAAAGACGCGATTTTGATCGGCTTGGAAACCAAAACTCAAAAACATGTATATAAACTTTATCAGTAGTATTTATTGTATAAATATAAAAACAAAATAACTTTCATTGCAATATATATTTTTTTGCTGACTGTCAATATTTCTCAAAAATAGCACTGTTATCGAGATTTCAGATTTCAAATAGCAACGAGATTTCAGGAAACGGTGTGTTATGAAGATACAGTTTAGGAGAGAATATCCCGGACGCATAATTTATTACATACCCATTTAATCTTAAATGGTTGATCGGGCGTTCGATACAGATGTTCATTTTGTGATTCCGTATAGCATACCTAAGTCTTCCGTGTGGACAAAATCTTTGACAATGTGTTCTCTGAAGAAGCTGGTGTGCAAAGTGATATCAAACATGAGAGAGAGAGAGAGAGAGAGAGAGAGAGAGAAATGCCCCCTTCTGAGAACTACAGTTATGTATAATTCCCAAGATACATTCCACAATGTAAATTATCTACATTACCAAACTTACCTCAAATCCAGTTCAGCTTCCGAGTTTCAAAATTATGGTCTGCGGAATTATACTTTTAAGAAGAAAATTTAAGTGAAGGAACGTTCAGCTTGTCTATTAATATTAACGAGGAAACGAATTTGCTTTGTAAATCTGAGGATAAAACTGGCAAACATTTTGCAAGATAAAGGTAGTCGTATCATAGGGAGCTGCATCTGTTTTGATTGTGATGCAAATTTACATTTGAAGAATGACATATTGTTACAATATTGCCGAGACTTTTTAATCTCCGGGGCACATAAAAGAAACAATATGTTTGTTTATATTTTAAATTCTTGCGACTCAATTAGAAAAAAAGAGAAGAAGACAGGCGAATATTGTTTAGAAGTTTCTTGCTAAAATATATACAAATGGCTATTAAAAATCTAGTCTGCATGTTTAAAAGAGACAGAATCTTCGATTTCTTAAAATATAAACTTAAATTATCACTTTTAATTCATGGAATCAACATTTATTTGTTTTAAGTGAAAACAAAACAAACTGAGTTTGAAAGTTTAGTTAAGTTAATGAGTTTTCTGTATAAAATAGAAAGAATATTTCATTACCGCTGGTCTGTGAAATTTTACCTGCAATTTGCTTGGAAATTAGAACGTCCATTCAGTAAGCAAGAAAAATGGCCACTTACTGGTCCAAAAACTTTGTTCCATTTGAGAAGTAATAATTTTTTTTAATACAAATATCCACTCCTCTGTGACTGCAGTTTAAATCCGTTCATAACGACCGCTCCATTGGCCTACTGGTTAAAGCGTCCGCCTCGGATGCGGGAGTTCGTGGGTTCGATCCCCAAACGAGTCATACCAAAGACTTATAAAAATGGTGCTAACAGCTGCTTCGTTTGGCGTTCATCATTAAGAGATTAGTGTTAGGACTGGTCGGCCTGGTGTCAGGATAAAGTGACCGGGTGGGTCATCATGCTACATGTCTGCGGCATGATGCCCCAGTGCTAGACATCACTATAAACTGCCACATTGCAGACATCGTAGCGATATGACTGAAAAATTGTTAAGGCTACGTTAAAAATCCAATCCACAACACAAATCCATTGATATGTCCCATACAACATTTTTTAAAATTCAAAGCCTATGAGCAAGTCCATATTTGCAATGCAGACAGACCGATGACTCAACTGCACAGTATATATACCTAGACCAGCCCCAGTTACGTACCTGGAGATTTTTCATATGGTTGTATAATATCTTTCATAAAACGCCAAAAAGGCCTAATTCACAATTTGAAAGTATACATTTTATGTGAATAAAACGGTGACATGTAATAAATGAAAAACAGCACAAGTGCTTTGTTCCTAGTAGAGGGAATGAACTCTTTTGGTACGTTATAGGAACATACATCTCGGTCTGACGGTCATCACTTATTCATATGCCGTATCAAACTCATTCTTTCTGCCCACTCCGAATGTGTTGTTTTGTTGTTGTTGTTCTAGGGTTTAACGCCATTTTTCAGCACAAGATTGGCTATACATGGCGGCCAGTATAACTGGCGGAGGAAGAACCCTGATAAACCCAGGGAAGAACCACCGACCCACGAGCAGCTACTGGCAGGCTTTCCCACGTACCCACGCTAGCCGAGCCTTGGACTCGAACCCACGCAGACAGGGGTGAGATGGCAGTGATCCGGAACGGTGAGCGCTTTAGACCACTCGGCCACTCGGGGCCCCTATTGTTTTGTCTTTGTATAGATTCCACAAGAAACTGTGCATCTCCTGGTATATTTAATTTTATTACATACTCATTAGCAGTGAAGTGGGACGATTCAGCGTCAGTGGGAATTAGCATTACAAACCACCCTGGGACTGTTTAGCGTCTATGTAAATTTAACATGGGAAAAAATCGTGGGACTGTTTAGCGTCAATGGGAATTTAACATGGGAAAAAAATCGTGGGACTGTTTAGCGTCAATGGGAATTTAACATGGGAAAAAAAAATCTTGGGCCTGTTTAGCGACAAGGGGAAATGGAACAGGGTCGGGACCCTATTTTAATACGGTCCCGACCTTATGGGTCTATGAAAATGGAACAGGGGAGAGGGATAGAACACATACACACACACACACACACACACACACACACACACACGCACGCACTATAGACAACAGACATTTCTTTTAAAAAAAGGGATAGGCAATGAAAGTCAAGGTCTTTTCGAGACCTATGAGTGGCCCTGAAAAGGGCTTTTGGTTTTATGTTAACATACCATGCTGTTAACATACATGACATCGTATTGGTCTTCTTCTTGTCCTCAAACTATGTCTTACTTCAGGGCCATAAATGAGAACCCTTTTTAAACATCCTTGCCTCTCCACGTAGATTCTTCTTTTTCAAGCACAGGTTTCTGTCATTCTAACAATAGTCCAGGTAGATCGGACATACATCGGTATGTCCGTCCCGAACATCATGGAAGAAACAAGAGCTGATGATTCGACTGTGGTCCACATGTTGGGGGTGCCGAGAACAGGTGAAGGAATGCAGTGAACTGCGTTTATTTATAGGAAGAGGAAGAACTGAAACGGATTGAGTTGGTTAACCAATCCAAACACGCGTTACAAAATTCAGTCAGCCCACGTCTAATCCGAAGAGAGCAGTCTGTGACGTCACATGTCCTATATAGATTCGCTAGCGCCTGTGCGCAGTCAATCCATGCGACAGTTTTTCAACATGACGGAAACTCAGAAAACGATAAATTGGGGTGCACCAGCCGTGGAGACTACCCAAGGGAACCCGGACTTACTTTCAGAAGGGGTGAATTGGGATTTTGTGGATTTTCTTACCTCGCAAGAATTTGTTCCGGAACCTTCGTCACCTTCTCCTTCATTACCGCACGTGGAGAATTTAAGACAGAGACAGAAAGAAGAATTGGATAAATTTATACAACAGCAAAAGGAAGCGGAACAAGCTTTTCTCCTACAACAATAGCAAGAAGAAGAGGTAAGAAAAAAAAAGAAGAAGAAGAAGAAGCAGCAGCAGCAAAGAAACAAGGGTGTGAAAGTCAAACGGTCACGGTACTGTTAGACATTTTAGCAGAGTTAAGAAGTCTGAAACAAATGTATCAGACTTCTTTATTACGACCGAAGAGAATACGACCTTCCCGAGCTAAACACTTCAACTCTGTGAGCAGCAGAGTGGGCGAATCCCACAACTTTTAGAAGCCTCCAAACGCCGAAATAAGCCTTTTATAAAAACGCGTTGACGCTTCATTGTAAACGTAATTGTCGCTGCGTTTTTGTTGTCGTCGTCGTAAGAAGGGGCACCGCCTACAACTTCCAAACGCCGAAATAAAACCGCGAGGGCGTTCGTTGTAAACATAATTGTCGCCTTTGTTGCTGCGTGCTGTTGTCGTCGCCCGCTCTGCTGCTCTATATCTGAAAATGGTATCTAACCCAACCCGATACCGTGTTCGAGGATCATGTAAATTTATCGTTACAAACCCATGTGGTTTTGCCTGAGCACGACTAAAGAAATGTTTAAAAAGTTTATAATCTATATCACCTCTGCACCAAGTCTGATGTATATTTCGTAACGTGTGTGTGTCAACGCCGTTGAACAGCGCAAGAATGTTACAGTTGTCCCTGATCACTTTCGGGATTTGTGTATATCGTTGAGTTACATAAATCACATCCACATTTTTATGTCTGCCGCGTGAGAATATCCTGGCAGGATTTGATTGTTTGTCCAACATCACATCGTCGTACACGACTAAATTATTAATACTTCCATCAATATCATCGATACTTGGTGATTCATCAATACTAGTAATAAATTCAACAACATCATCATCGTCGTTTGGCGACTTTGCATTCTCATTAAAATCTTTTAACACGCTGTAGCATCGCTGATCGTCCACAGATGGAGCTACCAAATACAACTTATCCCACTTCATCCACTTCATTATTAAATTAAGTAACAACTGCGTCTTACCACTCCCAGATGGACCTGTAATTATCATTCGAATTGAATTTGGTAGCACCGAGTTATGCTTAACTGGCTCTCGTCGTTTTGTAGCAGAAAAGTCAGGGATCTCCATTAGATATATTATAAAAGAATATGGATTTATATTGTGTGAAATGTAGAGCACGTACCCCAACTGCAGACGTAACAACCACTACAACAAAAAATAATCGACAAGCGCTTACAGGCAAGTGTGAACGATGCGGCACAAAAAAGTTTAAATTTATTTCGTCAGGTGGAGCGCCGAAACCAAAGTCAGCGCCAAAATCAAAGCCAAAATCAAAGTCAAGTAAAAAAGAAAAGGAGGTGATATTGCAGTCAAGTTAGGAAAATTACCAGGAGTTCCGTGAGCTAAATACCCAGGAGAAAAACATCTTCCAGGATATAATTACTGTGGTCCTGGAACCCGACTTGATATCAGACTTGATGCCTTAGATCAGCCCAATCCAGGCGAGTATCCGATAAATGCTACTGACAAAGCATGTCATGTTCATGATGTAGCTTACCGAAGTAAGGATCAACAAGATAGGCATCTCGCGGATGTGAAATTAATTCACGCGTTAAATTCCATTACTGATAAATCTTTCAAAGAAAAGTTAGCAAGCCGGTTAATAAAATCTGCGATGAAATCTAAGCTTGTATTAGGCGCTGGTAATTAATTATAATGGAGTCGATTTATTATTCCCCAAGAGGATACTGGAGAGGTAGCGCAGCAGTCAGCAAGCTCGCCAGTGCAGCAAAAGTCACACGTGATACTGCTAAAAATTGGTTATCCAAAAAGGCAATATGGCAAATTTACCAACCACCGCCTAAACAAATTCACTTTGCACATTTTGATGTTAGTGTGCCAAATGAAGTTCATCAGGCTGATATATTATTTCTGCCACATGATACCATTCGTCGCAGCACGAACAAGTACGCGCTAACTGTATTTGATGTTGCAAGTAGATACAAAGATGCAGAACCGGTAACGACTAAAACAGCATCTGAGGTTGCTTCTGCGTTTGAAAGAATTTATCAACGATGACCTCTGCGATGGCCAAATCTATTACAAGTTGATCCTGGTAGAGAATTTCAGGGTGCAGTATCATCGTTGATGAAACAACATAGCGTCACCATCAGGCGAGGACATACTGCAATTCATCGTGATCAGGCAATTGTTGAGCGATTTAATCGAACACTTGCTGAGCGGTTATTTGGATATCAATACGCGAAGGAATTCATTCAATATACGAGATCACGCGAATGGGTTGCAAGATTACCAAGCGTGATAGCTGCGCTAAATAATGAAATAACTCGATCAACCAACATGAAACCTGCCATCGCGGTCACTAAAAACATATACCTGTACAACGACTTGGTTTTTTTAGCACAACCAATACTGGGTAATGTCACTGTGAGATATTTATATGAACCAGGTGGACTTGAAGGTGGTAAAAAAAGAGCGACTGATCCTACCTGGAGTATTACCGCACACAAGATATCCACCGTAACAAGATCCACTGGTAGACCAGCAATCTACAGGCTGGATTCAACTGCTCCTCAACGTGGATTCACACGTGAGCAATTACATGCAATTCCCGAAGATACACAGTTACCACCCCGATCACTTAAGTAGCACCCAAGGCGCTGGCGCCTCTACGTCGATTACATTCAAGACAGGTCAGCATGGTATTTTCTCGTGTATGACCGCGACTGTTATCTTTTCTGTCTACGGTGAATTGTCTTGGATTTTTATTACACCATAACATTATATAATTACAGCTCGCACAGTGATTATTCTGTTGTTGTTTTAGCGCGTTAATAAATTCAACATCAAGGTCGAAATCGCGAATATTTTTTTTGTCACTCTGTTTGTAACCGGCTAATTTTTTTTTCTTATTATGTCACTGTTGTTTTCATTATTATCAGCTATTGACTCTTCCAAGACAATTCTTCGCAGTTGAGATATTCTTCTGACTCTGGACACAGATAAGTAAACCAAGTTTGACCATTCGATTCGATCATCAACGATCCAGACAGTTGTATCACTGATAGTCAGTCCTTGAGATGAATGTATCGTCATTGCGTATCCTAGCGTCCACGGGGATTTACTCATGCGCAGTGCGTCTTTAGCAGCATCAATGTCAGCTAGCACAATATCATTCAATACTAAATTCTGTTTCTCGGTCTGTCCTGGTATATCAACATCATCTATATTCTGTAACCGCGTATCAGCTGGTCTATAACACAGCGGCGTTGACAACATTGGAAATTTCTCCCGCTGTAATTGAAATAACTGCTGTTGAAGTGTGTTTCTGACTATCTTTCTACTTGCCACTATCAAATCGTCTGGTTTCCATGTTTTCCAAAAGTCGCTCATTGAAGTTTCATTAACCATCTCGCGCATGATTTCACATTGAATTTTATTCGGTTGTAATCTGATTAATGTTTTAAATTCCTTCAACGTTGCATCAAGTGCTCTATGATCATCAGACACTTCTTCATAATAATCAACAAAATCTTTTAACCATAAATGCGTAGATGGACCAACAAAAGGTGGTGGCTGACAGTGATCGCCGCACATTATCATAGCTGTATTTTTTGTTAGCATCCAATCCAGGAACAATTTTAATACATCTAACGACACTGTGCATATCTCATCCCAAATTATTTTCCCAGGAATATATTTTGTTCCCATTCGATCTGAAGTCCATACACCGCCGCTGTACTTAAAAAAGCCGTGATAAGTGCAAGAATTAACTCATCGTTGTTTCATCTCCCTGGCGAGTCTGTGTGTAGGTGTTAGCACAATCATATCTGAATTTCGAAATAATTCAATCGCTCGAGTTGTCTTACCAGACCCACCCGGTCCGTTCAGATAAACGGTTTTGTGTCTGGTGATTGGATCATACACAGATGGTGCATTCGACATTTCTGATAATTCTGATTTGCAATAATCATCCTTAATTTCAACATCAGCGGATTCACAATATCCATGTAACATTTCCTTTTTTATTCTCCACGAACTCCATGATTCATCAGTGCTTGTAAAACGAGCCAGTGATTCTGAATATCTTTTAATTAGGTAAAATGAATCCGTTGCAACTCTAACTGCAGTGTTGGGAAATCGATTTCTCATTGATAGCAAATTTATAGAAACATAAGCCAGCATCGAAGATCTTAAATGTGTGTATTGAGGCGATTCCCCATTAATATAACTTACAATTGTGCCTAACTTTTTCCCGTCGGACAAGAGCGCGTCCTCCCGATTACAAAATATATTTCTCGCAGCGACATCAGCAATTATAAAATTTAATTCAGCGTCATCGATAATCAATCGTGAGTGATGTAGTTTATGATCATATGCGCCACCTTGAGTAAATTTACCAATTATTCTTCTCCCGAGATCCTTTGCTGTTTTTTCACTATTGTTGAGTTTAATCTTAAGAACTTTAGGAGCCTCACCGACAAAGATATCCATGGGAGTATTTGGACTCTCTCGTGCATACTCTTCAATGACTTCATCGAGACTGATACGCTCCGGTGTTGGTAACCAAACTAAAGACTGCGGTCGATATGATATGATTGCTTCACTGACAGTCAAGGATACCAGTATTCGGCTGTCAAGCATATATCGCAACAACACTATTGGTGCCCAACGCTTTTCACTAAAGTGTCTGCCAAACCAAACATAACAGCACGGATGACGCTCTTTAGCAAATTCAAACGACGTCACACGAACAAATCCTGTCAGGGGAAAATCGGGTAAAGGGCCGTTTATAGCAACTCGTGGGATCGAGTTCGTGGGATGTCCAAATCTTTTAAAGTATTCGTTACACTCGCCCATCCCGAGAAAGCTTCCCGGATAACACGCAATCATATCCACGGAAATCATCTCGCTGTGGTCATACTTGGTATTCCACAAACCGCCGTGTCCATACTCGACACAAGTCAATTGTATATCCTCGAGAAACTCACTTCGGGTTGGCCTCCACAAATTTCTTTTTCTGGCGGTGTGAGCGGCTACATTCGGAACTGTAAAACAATTAGTTAATAACTGCTCAGTGTTTTTAAAATCTTCGATTTTCACTTATTTCTCTGCGAGTATTTTCATTTGTTGTTGCAGAGATTCCGTCCGGTATAATTCGCCGCTGGGTCTTACAAATTGATCATACTCGCCATCTTCGGAACTTTTAAACAACCACATCGACACAGGGTTATTTTTACTTATTTGATAAATAAATTCAAATATATTTCCCGAATAATATTTCTCAATACGATCCCGCGGAAATATCGTAACTGCGTTAGTCCAAGCGTGAGCTTTATGATCAATGATATTTATTGGAGCTCCGTATCAATTATATTTCGATTTGTATAATACTTCCTCTGTTATCGTTGTTAAGGTTATGGGAAATCTTAATGCTTTTTCTAGCTCGGCAACATCGTTTATTGATGCTCCTATGTCCTTGACTCACTCAGCCCACGCTGCTATCTTGGAACGCCTTAGATCAGTTAGACCGTTTCCGCGCATCGCATTTTTAAAATGTTCCATTACTCGCTCGGTTACACAATTCAGCCTTGACAATCTCACTGGGGTGAGTTTATTGATTTTTGGTTTTTTTATCGGATAGATTCCATAAATGACCGCGGTCACAGGATACGCTCGAGCCTAATATGGCTTATCAATCCCAGTCAGCATTCCTGGTTTGGAATCTTTACTTAATAGAATGTTTCTTCCATTAGCAAGGACAGGGTCATTTTTGTCACGGATAATCCATGTATCGGAATCTGCTTGCACAATAAATTTTATTCTGAAAAAAATATTTCTGATTATCAAAGAGATAATTAATAATTGTTTTGGCTCGTGCATCATTCATTGTAGCGTCCTTGACAGAGTCAACATTGACAGAGTCAATGTCGCGTATAATTTTAAATGTGGACCATACGTGAGATGCACCGTCGTTACGAAATTATTTTTAGCATTCCTGATAATATCAAAATTCAGTCAGGGCCCGTCTCCCCGAGTCAGGGTTAGTCTGTCAAGATCAAATCTGGAAGCTTTCCCGGTGCCAATGGCAGATAATCTTTCAAACTCCTCCATATTATATTTAAGACAAACATTTAAATAAGAAAATATTGTATAATGAACCGATGCTAGTGGCTTCAAGTTGGATCCGTAATTCCTTGTAATAAATCCTGCAGAAAAGAATTTTGCGGAAACCATTCCCAAAGCGTCCGAAGGGGAAGTTTAGGACCAATACCGTGTCTGCGATGTGGTGTTGGGGTCAGGAATAAAACACAGTTATGTGCAAGTATCGAAGGAAAGAGATACCGTGAATTTAAGCGATATTATAAAAAAAAATAACGATGTTGCGCTGAAATGTGAGCATGATTATTTAATTAAGTTTTCAGACAAATTATAAATTAGACAAATATATTATTATATAAATAAACCAAGAATTTGTCTCACATCCTATCATTAAGAATTACGAAGCGAATCGTGAGGGAATAGTCAGACATTGCAGGTTGAAAAAACCAGTTGGTGCTGTTAGTAATGCTGGTTATCTTAGATTTACTGTTGGGAAAAATAAGAATTTCTGTCATCGCTTCGTGTTCGAGGTATTTAACGGAGAGATCCAAGACGATCTTGTGATCGATCACATCAATGGTGTCAAAACCGATAATTCTTTATCCAATCTGAGGGTTGTCACACAAAGCCAAAATTGTAGGGCTGGTAATACTAGCTGTAGTAATAAGGGCGCCAAGAGAGTTGCATTCATAAACTTAGATACGAATGAAAAAATAATATTTCAATCGATGAACTCAGCTGGCAAGTATTTTGATATTTGTGGGCCCTCAGTACGAAGAGTCGCAGAAAAAATATATGTCTGCCATCTCAAAAAATAAACAAAAAATTGTTTTTCATTATTTACTTCACTAAAATCCGAGGATTTTTAATTTAAATGGGAGATAACTCCGTTAAGCATATCTCATGCAATTAGTTCCCTCCCTTTGTCAAGATGATTTTGCAATACCCAAAGCGGTATATAATTATTTTTTTTTACAGTTTATAACACTTCCGCGTTTACGAATACAGGTATTTTTCAAATTCAGAATTTAAAATCCAGTTCAGAATTTAAATTCAGTTCAGAATTTGTTAACGATATGAACTACATACGGGTAAACAGTTCTCCGTGTACAGGTAACACGGTCTCCAATTACTTCCTCTTTGACTTCGTCAAGGTGACTTTATCAAAAACTGTCAGCACGGGCGGGTGGACAATAAATAATATTTTTTTCACAAATAAAATCCTTATTTTATTACATTTGTTCGGTTTTATGGTTCATCTGTATTTTTCTGCGATTATCTTTAAGAAAACAAATACAAAAAACCGAGTGAGCTATTTTTGAACTTCCAAGTATCAGTCGGTTTATATACTATAGCGTCCGAATTATGTACGGGGTTTCGAAACCCAACAAAGTTGCACAACTTTCCGCGTTATCACCCTGACGGGGTGACATTTTGCACTCCGCGGGATTGATTTTGGGGGAGGGTGTGCAACTTTGTTGAACGTAGAATATAACCCCGTATCTGTCTGTGCCGTCCTTACTTACTATATATCCTACTGTAAATACATGTAAATACTATGTCCTACCGTAAACTTGCTAAAATGCGGTGGCACTTTAGGAGTTTACAAATGTAAATACATGTAAATACTATATGCTGTACTGTCCTACTGTAAGCTTGCTAAGATGCGGTGGCACTTTAGAAGCTTTACAGATGTAAATACTATATGTTGTATTGTCCCTATATGAACCTGCTAACATATTTTTTTCGTAAGCTAGAGGCTCAACATGGGGAATGTCTCGTCTTTCGCAAACACACCCTCTGGGCTTTCTAGACTGTTATTTGACAGGTTAGGGGCTCACATGGGGGTTGTGTTTCCGTTCCTGAGTTTGGTAGCCTATCATTTGATAAGCTAGAGACTCAAGGAGATGTGGTGTGCAATTTTTTTTCTTTTAAATATATACTATTTTATATATGAATTACGAAAATATCAATGATGTGATTGTTGCTATTAAAAACATTAGAAGAGCGCAGATTTAATATATCACTAAATTCTGAAATAATTATGCCTGATTTTGAATCACTACATGAAGCTAAATGCGCAGGGAGTTATATTCTTCCTGCTCAGTATCGATTTACAAAAAGAATTCAGAACAATTTGTATAAATCGCTGGCTACAGTAGAAGAAGCATAAACAAATGGATTTGTTTCATTGTCTCGTGCAATTGAAAAAATTAGGTTGGAATTAGCTCAAGAGTATGAAACAAAAAAGATAATAAATACTCGTGTGAGAAGATTAAAGAATTGTATGTCCGCTGACGAAGTCAAGGATGATGAAGTCAAGGAAGTAAATACCTAACCTTGATTTACTTAGAAGTCACCTTGATGAAGTCAAGTACATGGAAATGAAATTGAAAGTAAAAAAAAGATATATCACTTTTTTTACTTGCATCAGTTCGAGTTAGATAATATTTCCCTTGGTCGGTGGGGTTTAATGCAAGAGTGCGCATAATTGAGAATTTGATCTCTGTCGCACACAATCGAAATAATATGCTCGCGTCTGAGACTATCTAACTGTTGCTGTGTTAGTAAGAAGACTTCGTCTCCGTATTCGTCAATAATGAATTTAAAGTTAATTTCTTCTTGTGCAAATGCAGCCCTAATTGCTTGCTCGAGCGCTTGTTTGTCATTCACGAAAACATTTATGTGGTGGTACATATTCATAAATCTAATCTAAGATCTAAATGCGCGTATTCTAAAATTTGATGTATACAGCAATACGCGATCACAATATGATCTTTTTTTAGTCGCTATAGTTGCGTATCAGTCATTATAAAATCGTCGTTGCCGTATTCATCAAAAATTATTTTTTCCGGGGTAACTTTTCCCCCGCTGACAGCTTCATCAAGAAGTTCTTTATTATGTATGAAACATTTTACACGGTGATACATTATGTAATACTTGCTTGATTCATTGTGAAATCGTAAATGATTTTCGGTCTTACAGTAAAAATATTTTATTTTATATATTTTTTTTGCTCTTTACTAAATTCGCATGATTTTTACTAGCAAACACCCTATCAAAATTAGTAAATCGGACAGTGTGCACAAAATATATATAAAATATTTTTAAAATTGAAATTCTTTAATACTGAAAATCCTTAGGATTTCACAAGTAGACTAATATGTAGTGTTTCACCTCGAAAATCAAGAAGATGGCCACGCTGGTCTGTCAGCGCGAAATTTATTCTGGTCAGCCACGGATTGTGACATCGTAGATAGATCGGACTGATCGGCTCTTGCACAATCAGAAATCCAGGTGGTACATCTTTCGGAGTAAATGAATAAAGAACAAATCCTTGATGGGCTTGATTTAATACTGTCGTGTCCGTGCTGTAACTGCCATCAATGACATCACACACACGATTGACCGCGACCACTTCAGTTATATTTACGATGCCCGGAGATACATGCCTGCCATCACTGATTTGACTGTTATTGTGTCTGAGGATAGTTGGCTCCGGTAGTGTTTTTCTGTGTTGTGCAAGAATGTCGTCAAAGGACTCATTGAAGAGGTCATTGACGGATTTTCTTAGCTCGGGTGCATTATATCCTGGAAGTTTATAATTTGGTAGCGTGGCCCTTGTCAGTGAATATTTAGTTAGAAATTATTGCTGGACAGGGGGGTTGTTATCGGAGTTAATTACTGCCTGAATTAATCGTTAATTAAAATATTCCATGTCGGCGGCAAGCTGATTTAATATCTCAAATTGTTTAACAATTTCACTGCGTGAACTTGTTATATCAAAAAGGTGTTCTTGGAAGAGCTGCCGTAGTCGCGCTAGTTCTGTTTTATGTACCTCATTAATTTCTTTAAAATATCCGATTACGCTAGGCGTGCCAAAAGAAAAGGCAATTTACTCATTAGCAAAACCCCACCAAGTATCGCCCAGATAGGTAGAAATACCACCGCCAGGCGATTTTTTTATGTTATCCAGATTTTTCTTATTCGGCGGAGTGATTTCATGATATGATTGCTTGTCTGAGGTATAATCAGACTTCATAGGTTAGCCAGGTAGCTGCGGCGCTGCCCGTGGTGGATTTTCAGGCCATCCTAACACTGTTCTGATCGAACTCTGATATATATCCTCGGCGTAGTCTGGGGTGTTTATTTTAATGGCAGAAGACAGCGTTGGCTCATGAACAGTTATTGCTATTTTGGATTCTTTTGTTGTGATATTTTTTATTCGAAGTTGTAGTTCCTCATTGATTTCTTCGATTTGATAAGACCCGGTTGGTAACCCAACGACATTCCAGTCCGGAGTGCCATCCGGTTTATTTTTATATGCAAACACAAACGAATTATTTGGTGGTAATCCACCAAACGATTTTGATCTGATATTGGGCCAACTGTGATATACTCGTAATTGTGCTAACCCGATCTCGCTTACTGAAATAGCAGTTGGAAAATTAATATTGAATTCTGGCTTAGTTGAGGTTAATGTTATCATTGAAGTTCGCGCTGGGCTTGTATTTGCGACTATCTGTTGAAGTAATTCCGTCATTATTTATCTTTTGTTGTTTCAAATCGAAGTACTTTGTACTCTGAGTGTAGTCTTCATACATCTTTGCCATTTCGGCGAATTCGGAATCTGATATTGTTGTATCGTCAAGACTGGATGATATCAGCGACGACAATTTCGAGTAGGTGCTCGTGGCCGCGCTGTTTAACTTTTCATATTCGTGCAATTTTGTTAGCGCGCACGAGGATATTTTTTTCGCGATAATATTAGCAACTCCTGCAATTGTCGTTGATGTTGAAACTGTAATTGTGACCGCGATTGCAGTTGTTACTGGTGTTAGCGCTGATAATAACACTCCCGTAGATGCAACTATCGCTGACACTGAATACACTATTGTGTCTAACATGGTTACACGCCGCTTGTATTTTTTTACCTTTGCTGTGCATTCGTTAATAGTATTTTTTAACTCTGACTGCCATTCGCGTACTTGGTCATATCTGTATTGTTGCGCATCCGATGCCATTTTATTATTTTACGCAGTAACCAATTGAGGCGTTTCAGCTACAAATTCCAAACACCACCAGTATGATGTTGCGGTTAATTTCTTGTCGGCGGATTCCAGTATAAATGTTTCTTCAGTTCCCTTGTTTAATATGATAGTTATAACCCCGGAAAACTTGTCAGTGGAATGTCTCCAGGGATATGTTGTGAAGATTTCAAATTTAGCGGCACTGAACACAGACAGCCTGTATACTCCAGTGACTGTTGCTGTATAGTTGATAGTATTATTTTGTTTAGACCATGTTGCAAATCCAAATGATATCGTGTATACTATGTTGGCAATATGCCCGGGAGTAACTCGAGTGGGGACTTTAATCAAACTGGTTTTGTTAACGATCTCAGGAAGATTATGATATCTTGCTGTGTTTGTTTGATCGTGTCAGTGTTGGTCTTGATATCAGAAAGCTTCATGTCGATGAGGGGAAGAGTTCCAAAGAACTCATCCGTGGTCTCATCGGTTTTTTGAAAGTTTCTACGAAGTTTTGTAAAAGCTTCTATGTGCTTGTCATACGCGCCCCGCAACGTGAATAGTTTACCGTCAATGGCGTCAACATATTGTTTGTTTGTGGCATCTTCCGGGAATGTTTGATCTCTTAAAACGGTTATTTTGTTACCGTTCATGCTAAATTCACCTGTCGTTGTATCACCGGTCTTTTTTACTGCAACTTTCTGTATATCATCTCGCAACACCGCTATTGATATCAGCGAATCTCTGATTTTTCCGCTGTCAGTGAACACAGGGATGTTACCCGGAGTAGCTCCAATAACCCTACGAATTATTTCATGCCATTTGATATCACTGGTTTTTAGTTTTCCGTGTCGGTCCTGAAAAATAACAACCTCATCTGGGTCTATCCCGGTCAGACTTAAAAGATTATCGATTTCATCTTTGGTCGCATATTTTGATAAATCCACGTCGACGCGCTTCACTTTTCTGTTGAGAAGAGATCTTCCATAAATATCAACCATTATTTAATAGGAAACTGTTTAAATCGACCCGTGGTATACTCGCGCACGACTTTGTGAGGTGGTTTGGTTGACGCTGATATCGCATCGAGAATTTTTAATACTTGTTGGCCACATATCGGTGGATCGGTCAGTGTTTGTGTTGGCAGTGTTGAGTACCAAACTTTCGCGGGGGCGTCTTTTGTGTATTCGAGAAATTCAACTGGCGGTGCTAACCCATACGAATCAAAATAGATGATTCCACGTGGATCGATCGCGTAAGCGACCCAATGAGTTCCTGGACCATCGCTGTTATCGAGATTAATAATTCCAGTTTCTGGATTATTCGGTTGTCGTGGTAGCTGATCTCGCATAAAGACGCCTCTGAAATTTTTTATATTTGATTGTTTAACAGCATTGAGCAAATCAAAATTTGACATTGGAGTAAAAACACTGTGCTATCAAAACCGTTTTGGGTACCATGAAGGCGGAGTTCCTGGAAGTCTTAGCCGGCGTCCCTTGTTTTTGTATCCTTTCCCTGTGACCTTTTTCAGTGCCATTCCAGCAGCGGTTCCAACAGCTCCTAACGCGGCTGCTTTAGCAACAGCTGTGGCAGCAGCAGCTATCAGTGCTGGTATTGCTGCGAGAAGAGGAAATATACCTAAGGTTTTAATCATGTCCTTGATAGCTTTTGGAGCAAAACTAAGTTGAACCCCAGTTTTCGCTTGTTTTGCTTTATTGAAATGATTAAGTTGTATTTTAGTCAGCGATAGCTTGTTTGGACCGCCAGTAGTCTGATCATTTTTTAGTGTTATTGTTGCCCCACATATGCTCGCGTTTTTCGATTGTCATTTCTTAGCCTGACCAGGAGTCAGAGTGACATTAACGTTACTATATGACATTTTATTTAATACGAGATTGATCTAATTGTTACATGTTTTCTACTGGTGCATCAACGAATCTCATTCGGCCGCCAGCACCTTCAAGTAACATTGCTCTGTCAGAAAGTATAACAGCGATTGCTCTGTAATTACCTACTTCAGCCACATTTCTATTCACGGTAGCCCGAAAGTGTATATCAACGACAGACTGTCTAGTTAAATCAAGATGCTCTAGTGAGAAGTAATAGATTGAATAATGCGATATAAAATCCAATTGTGATATTTGCAAACCAGTATCGATATTTAGATCACGCGCTAGATATTTTGCCAATCGTTGATATACACGTGCGACATGATTATTACCAAAATTTAACAGTATGTTCTCAGACGGTTCTTGATGTCCGTTTATTCTCAGAGAAACGTCAGTGATACCAAGTTGATCAAATATCATATGCGAAGTGTTTGATCACCTACTCGTGCAGCATTTTGAAGAGCACAAAAAATATGTCGCGGCGCGGAAACCCCCTGCTGTGATGCTATATGCCATGTAAATAAGCCGTTATTGGTACTTTGAATACTATCTGTGGTTGTTGTAAGCCACGATAACAACACTTTACCACCCTGATCCATAAAAGAAAGCAGTCGCTGTTCTTCAGTAATTGCAGGAGTCATTACCGGCATCCACAGTGATAGTTTTGTTATTTCTACCTTACCAGCGTCATCTAGAGGTCGCCATAAAGCATCATTATCGTTATTTTTTCTAACAAGCACGACCGTATGTTTTGCTCCAAAAATTACCTTTCTGACATCTCTGCAAAATCCAAAGATATGCGGAATGGCACATGAAAAGTTTCTACGATTCCCGCTCAACATTTGTCTACGTGCAGCGAAACCTAAATTAAATTCTGCATTAGCACCATGAACCACCGGCGTCACATCAGCATCAGCGGTGTTGCCAAAGTTTCTTGGTTGTCTAATATTGTACTGATCACTGTTAGGAAAATTAGAAGTGTCCTTGGCAAACATCATTGATGGACCAGCTGATCTTGTATAATCATTAGAATATCTTGCTAGACCAATTATTGTTGTAGCAACATCGACATCATTTTCAATTGACTCAAATTTTTTTCCATCAATCATGTATGTGGCGCTACTAAAAAAGGCCATAATTCCCTTATTGACAAAACCGATTTTAACATCAGGTCCGTATTCTGTGTCATCTGTTTTTATAATTTCACCTTCTACTTCAATAAACGCTTCAGCGGGCAAGAAATATCTACTTGTATCTTGAACCTGTAATTCAATTCGTTTTCGGTTGTTTGGTTCTCGTGCGTCATAAGAATAATACTGATAGTCACGCACTGATTCATTTTTAAGAACTGGCTCGTCTATGTCGAATGCTGTGTCGGAGTCCCGTTTAAACATTTTATTATAGAAGTTATCGTCTAAAACGAAGACCACTTTCCGCCACCAAACTTGTGTTTATTTGTTCAGAATTTATCAGCGCTGCCAGTTTTTGATTTGTGGCTTCGTTTATTACTTTACTAACATTTGCGGGCATGTCTACGGTGGCTGGTAATTTTACCGGCGGTGAACCTTTTTGGGGTCTGCGTATCAGTCGTGCTAGTCTGTCCTTGATTACCAGGAATGCTTTACCTGCGGCACTACCAACAGCGCTAGTAGCTTTATCACGAATAACATCAATAGCCTTCATTGATAATTGTTTTGCGATCGGTATTACTTTAGGTGCCATCCTTGCGAACAAACCCTGAACAACATGACCAAAACCATTTCCGTAAGTCATCCTGTATACGGGTACTCGTGAGTTTACAACCCTGACCATAACTGGTCTACGATGAGAATTGTGTACGATCATTTTATTTAATTATTGTTTCTTTAATCGCTGTCGACGAGCTCATCAATAAGTTCCCGATAAATGTGAGCATCCATACTTTTGTTTTGGAACAATCGCTGGCAAATACCAGCGGCTTCATTAATGATTTCCGGAGAGTTGTTTCCGGCACGTCTTTCTCCGATGAGAACTTCAAGTCGCGACACGTCATTGATGACATTATCAGGACAAGTAACACCGTAACCACTGCCAGTTGGTTTTATGATCTCATCTTTAAATTTTATATATTCAAGATCCATTACATTAATCGGAGATTTCTTGGAGGCAAAATACAACGTAGCCAACCAATTTCCCTTTGCTTAGGGTTTTCATAAAATCAGGATATTTTCCCCATAATTTCCTGTCATCGTAGCCAGTTAAAATAAGATTTTTTAAATTCCCTGGATCTTTAATGCGCTTAAGGGTTTCCGGGGTATATAATGACGCAGGTGAGTTTTTTGCCAATTCATCCAGTCTTTCTCTTCGTGATGAGGATGCACGTGGCGCTTCCTTTTGTTGCAGGGGCGGAGGAAGTTGATAAGAAGGCTCCTGTGGCAAAGAAGGTCGTTTTTCTTCTGGTGGCGAGTAGGGAGGTGGAGGCTCTTGTGGTTGTTTACTTTTGTAAAGCGCTTGTATGTCCTTTACAAGTTTTGCATATTTTGGATCGTTAGATTTGACAGCTTTTTGTCATAGTATACATGATACACCCATCTAACAAAATTGTCATCAGCCGTGGACTTATATTTCGGACTTAAAACTTCACCTTTGTTATATAAACCTGCTAATATCAATTCAGGTAAGTCTGCTTCTGGTGTGTTCTTAAGGATTTTAATAAAACCCGGATCAAATTTTCCAGACAGTTCAACACTTTCTTTTGCTGCTAGGGGTGCAGCAGCTTCGGCGACTGCAATGCCTTCTTCGGCGGTAGGCGGAGGTTGAGCTGCAGCTATATCAGTTGGAAGATCTTGTAAAAGTTTTTTTGTTTTTTTAATTCTTCTAGCAATTTTTTCAGTCTGCTCGGCGGTTTGTTTTAGCACTGGACGAATACCCTTTCTTCGTTCCTCCTCCTCCTTAATATCATCCTTAGGATCTCCCAGTAAAGCTCTTTCAGTGACCACCGCAGCTTTTTCAGTAGCTGTCGTAACAGGTCTAAATAATTGTTCTGCACCTGTCGCAAATTCAACTTGTGCTTCTTGCCGCGCTTGTAATTTTTGTCTTACAGAATCTCTCACAGGAAGAAATTTTTTTATTGCTTCTAGTCGCTCTCGAGCTAATCTAACGGAATGTGCTTCTCCAATGTTGGCCATTATTGTTAACTTAAATTTTTAATTCACAGCAGCAGAGGGGGCGACGACAACAGCACGCAGCAACAACGGCGACAATTATGTTTACAACGAAGCACCCTCGCGGTTTTATTTCGGCGTTTGGAAGTTGTAGGCGGTGCCCCTTCTGACGACGACGACAACAAAAACGCAGCGACAATTACGTTTACAATGAAGCGTCATCGGGTTTTTCTAAAGTGCTTAATTCGGCGTTTGGATGCTTCTAAAAGTTGTGGGATTCGCCCCCTCTGCTGCTCTGTGACTAAGCCTACCGTACCACCCTTAGTGATTTCAACCAAATCATCATCATCATCAACAGTACGCAGTCCAGAAGTAGGCCTTGGCCGTGGCAAAGGCTTAAGGCAGTTAAAGTTGATTGCTTAAACTCAACCCTACACCAAAAAGGCCCTTTTCAGGGCCACCCATGTCTCTCGAAAAGAGATAGACTTTCAATTGCCAATAACTAAAATAAAACAACCCATTTTACCCTATAGTACATGTCTGTGTATGAGTGCGTGAGTGTAGGTTCTTATTTTAAAATCAAAACCCAAAGACAATTACCTTTTATACCTAATTTATTCTATTATAAATATTTACAATTCAATTCACAATTCACAACATAACACTTTAAAAAGTTCATAGACTTCTGTCTCATTGTTCACTCTCTCTGTTTTTTCAATTTCTTCACAGTTACAGTCTTTTCCTCCTCTTCCTCCTCACTTTCTTCCCTTCTTCTTTTCTTCTCCTGTTTCTTTTTCTTTACCTGTCTGCTTTCTTCCTCTTCTTCCTCTCTATCACTCTCCTCTTCTTCTTGCTCCTCTTGTTTCTTAGGGCAATCTGGAGACCAGTGTCCTTTATCTTGACAATGATAACAGGTATCTTGACTTTGGTCTCTTTTAACCCCTGTTTTGCTTTTTTTGACGGCCGGGACACTCTGAAGACCAATGCCCTTTCTTCTGACAGATATAGCAAGTATCTTGACTTTAATCACGATAGGAGGGTGAGTAGTCCCTTTGCTGGTCTGAAGAGAATTTTCGGATGACCCCTCGCAAAGCTCTGATGAAAAGTTCGATCTGTGTAGTTTCTTCCATCGTTGTGCTCGGTTTGAGAGTGAAATGAATAATGAAAGGATAAGACACATACCCTTTATATACGCTGGTCTGCCATGACTATAAAGTAACCCATGGTGTTTAAACTTTAGTCATCTGACGTTTTGCTATCAAGATGAAACGATCCAATTCATTCAAGAAGAAAGAAGAAGAAGAAAGTAAGAGGCAGAAACGTGATCTATCGCCTCGTACCAGGGCTGAAGTCTTGGCACAAATTCATGCCAGTGATTTTGAAGAGGACATGAGTGAACCAGAATCCAAACCCAGAGAGTTTTCCTCTAAACAAAGTTCGCCACCCTTAGTCAACCCTGAAAAATACTATTCCATTCGAGAGACCGAAAAGCGTCCCTCTAGAAAATGTAGAACCACGGCTTATAAATACACGGTGAAGTTTAAAGATTTCAAGTCCGAAGTACCATTAGAGAAAGCAGAAGGGTTCATCACCGAGATGTGGGATTCTTTGCTTGCCACACTAAAGCGACAATGTCAACCCAAAGAAGACGATCGCTTGAGACTTTGCATACAACACGACGGTATGAAATCCCCTGTTTGGATCGAGTTTAGCAGCCCTGCAGAATTCACCGCTTCCAAAGTCATGGACAAGATTCAACACGTGCAACAATCCAATGACCAGTTTGACATCACTGATGGAAAAGCCACACTGGACATGACCCACGTTTCTCCTCATCAAGGAACCGGACAACGCAATAAGGTGTTATTGGTGAACGGTCTTCGCAACACCAAAAAAGAATCTCGACCAAATTCACAATTCTCAAGACCAGATGTGCTTAGCCAGGGCTATTGTGGTGGAACGAACCTCTGCGAACAAAAACGACACGGCAGAATGGAAAAGAGCCTGGAAAACTATTCAACAATCGGACCGAGCCAAACAACGAAACGAAGCAGAACTCCTTTTATAACAAGCCGGCTTGCCCAAAGACAAACCCTGTGGCATTCCTGAAATGCAAAAATTACAAGATGTCCTAGCTCCACGCTACACCTTGAAAGTGCACCCTCAAGAAGTGCGCGGGCCTCTGTTGTTTCGAGGGAAAGACTTTAAGGATGGAAAATACATTCACCTCTATCATCACGATGAACATTTCGATACCATTACCAGTATCACCGCATTCCTAGGATACGGTTATTACTGTGAGAAATGTGACTATGGCTATAACAATCGAGAGCAACACAAGCATTGTGGATCGAAATGCTCAGGATGGTTGGCCTCTCAACCCTGTCTGAACGAAGGGCAAGAACGAGTGCATTGTCCAGCTTGTCTGCGCACGTTTGTCAGCCCTGCCTGTTACCAACAACATCTGAAGACGCAAGGTTCACAACAGAAATGTGCTTGTCAACTCCTGAGATTGTGCCCTACGCGTGGACAAGGCATATGTACCAATAATGTCAAGGCAAACGTATGTCAAGGAAAGAAAAAATGTCACATTTGTCAACACATCGTGGACTTGGAACATCAATGCTACGTGCAAAAATACCAACCCAACCAGAGAAAGAGAATAGTCACAAGAAGAAGAAAGGCAATTTCATCTTTTTCGATTTCGAATGCATGCAAGAGACTGGCATTCACATTCCTAATTTCTGCGTGGCTCATCGAGCGTGCGAGAAGTGCATTCAAGAACCTATCTTCAGTCATTGCCCTCACTGCAGCAAGATTCCTGAAGGACGTGAAAAAATCTTTCGGGGACCGAACACGCTAGCCGATTTTGCCAAATGGGTCTTAGACCCCATCGACAAGACGTGGAGCCAAGAGGACATCGAACATTACCGAGATTGTCATCGTCATGCCACAGTGATGGCTCACAATTTCTCCGGATACGATGGACAGTTTCTTCTCCGATAATATACGGAACATGGTACCGAGCGTCCTAAAGTCACTTTGAACGGAGCCAAACTCATTTTCATGCAAGTGCTACAAGTACAGTTTAAAGATTCGATCAGCTACTTGGCCATGCCTTTGAGTCGAATGCCTAAAACGTTTGGAATGACAGAAATGGCTAAAGGGTATTTTCCACACTTTTTCAATACGGAAGCCAATCAACACGCCGTTCTACCCCATTTGCCTGAGGCTCACTATTACGACCCCGACAACATGCGTACCGAACAACAAGAAGCTTTCTACGTTTGGTACCAGGCTCACCCCTCAGACCCTTTTGACTTTCAGGAAGAAATGCTAAAGTATTGTCGTTCCGACGTGGACATTTTACGGCGATGCTGTGGAAAATTTCAAGAACTGTTCATGGAATACGGAGGGGTCGTTCCTTTAAAAGAAGCTTGTACCATTGCCAAAGCATGTTCCTTAGTGTACCGACAACGATTCATGTTTGAAAACACCATGGCTGTCGTCAGTCCTCAAACGACCAACTATGTCAAACGTCAATACTCGGTCAAAGCCCTACGCTGGTTACATTACTTGTGCGACAAAGAAGACAAATGGATTCAGCATACCCGCAACGGAGGGGGTGAAGAAACCATCGGAACGCATTCAGTCGATGTCTGGGACTTAGAAAACCCCAAGGTCGTGTACGAGTTTAACGGTTGCTTATTTCACGGATGCCCAGTCTGTTACCCTGACCGTGGCACTAAAAATCAGTTTTACAACGAACCATGGAAGACTTGTACCAGGCCACTTGTCAGCGACGCCTAACGTTAGAACAGGAAGGATGCTAAGTGGTGGAAATGTGGGAACACGAATACGATCACCCTTTGAAAACCGATCCCGAGTTTAAACGCCTCGTGGAAAGTTACCAGTTCATGGACCCGCTGAACCCAAGGGATAGTTTGTACGGAGGAAGGACCAATGCCACCTGTTTGCTGTACCAAGCCGACGAAGAGAAAGGAGAAGAAATCAAATACTTGGACGTGTGTTCGCTGTATCCCTACGTGTGCAAATATTGTCGCTTTCCTGCAGGGCACCCACAATTGTTAACGGAACACATCGACTTGAAAAACATTCGACAATACGAAGGCTTGATCAAGTGCACAGTTTTGCCTCCCACGGACTTGTACCATCCCGTGTTACCTCACCATTGCCAAGACAAACTGATGTTTCCTTTGTGCCGTACTTGTGCTGAAACGTGCAACCAAGACCAACCTTGTCAGCACACCCAGGAAGAACGGGCCTTGACGGGAACCTGGGTCAGCGTAGAATTGTTCAAAGCTCTGGACATGGGATACCAACTGTTGGAAGTGTACGAAATTTGTCACTTTCCCAAGACACAACAATACCACAAGGGTGACCCCACGCAGAAAGGCATTTTCGCCGACTATGTGGATGCCTTTTTGAAACTAAAGCAAGAAGCCAGTATCTATCCTTCCTGGTGTCACACTCCCGAAGACCAAAAGACATTCAAAGAGAAATACTGGGCACAAGAAGGCATTACTTTAGATCACATCGAGAAAAACGAAGGCAGGCGATCGTTTGCCAAAGTGATGTTAAATTGCTTGTGGGGTAAAATGGCACAACGACCGTGTTTACCCAAGACGGAATATTTGACAGAACCTTCACGGTACTTTCAGATGATTCACGACAAAACCAAATTCATGAAACACGTGGACGTCGTTCGCGAGGATTTGATCTTAGTCAATTACGAAGAAGATCTGGACTTTGTAGAAGGTGACCCCTTTGGAAATGTCATCATTGCGGCTTACGTGACAGCTTATGCTCGCTTAAAACTGTACGAAGCTTTAGAACTGTTAGGGGAACGTGTCCTGTACTTTGACACGGACAGTTGCATTTACATCGATCACCCGAGTCAACAGCACCCCGACATCGAAGGAGACCGTTTAGGAGCCTGGACAGACGAGCACCCCGACGACAAGATTCTAAGTTTCGCCAGTGGTGGTCCTAAAAATTACGGCTACGAATACTGGGACAAACAAGGAGAAGTGCGCACGAAGTGTGAAGTGAAAGGATTGACTCTGAATTATCGTACCAGTCGAGTGGTGAACTTTGGCGTATTGAAAGAAGCCTTACACTCTGGAAAAGATGAGCACTTTAAAGTAACCACCTATCAACCAAACAAGACTGTACGTTAACCCACTCACCAAATCGTCAGTCGATCCTTGGAAAAAGTCTATCAAATCGTGTACCAGAAGCGAGTGCGACTTCTAAATCACTTCACTTTACCGTATGGACATGTCGGTATAAAACATTGGAAGGATGACTTCGCCACAACAAGAATCGAGTGAGAAACCCAATGAGAACTCCAAGTTCAAACCCCACCATTTTCCTGTCTTCTTACCTGACTATTGTGATTGTGCCCGTCGATTCGACACGTTTCAAAAATGGCCTACGGATAGGGAAGGGTTACCTACTTCGCATGTTTCAGCTAGAACAGGATTTATCTACTTGGGACCTGAGACTGGATTGGGATACGAAGTACAGTGTTTCAGTTGTGGCCTGAAGTTACGAATGGAACTATGTATCTATAAAGATTCAGCTATTCTGGAACATATTCGATGGTCTCCGCACTGTCCTTACCTTTCTATGGCCTTTCCACCCATTACACTACGGTACAATTATGACAGTACCTTAGAGACGGTACCTTCCAAAACTAGACATAAAAAAGGAACGATGTACAAGCTTGAGACTGCATTGCTACTAATATAAAAAGGGGCTATGGTCAAGATCGATAGTTCATTGTGACTACCAAGACCAAGCGAACAAGATGAATACTTTCAGAGAAACACAAAACAAGTTCAGACAGGCACAATTCAAGTTTGGGGCCTCTGAAGTGGAATGCGATTGTGAGCCTTGCGATGGGAACGATGCTGTACGCTGTGACCTTAGCGATGCCGTAAAGCATCATGGGAACTTTGTTCTCACTGCCCCTATCATGGAAAGTGATGCTGTGCGTGTCAAACCTGAGGGATGCGAAAGCGATGCCGCTTGTCCTCTTGGACACTTTACTGGGTTTCGTTTTAAATGTGGATGTCAACCTTCACGCCTACCCCCCTACGGATGTCATCCAGCCCTGAACAAACTCCTGTCCATGTCACCCAACCCTCATCGAAACGAACCTGTGAAAGACGAATATTCGTTTCCTGTGCGTTTGTCTGAATACTGCGACTTTGAAAATCGTCTTCAATTGTTCAAAGGAAAATGGCCTAAGTATGTGGGGGGACCGACCCCCGAAGAATTAGCCAGAGCCGGATTTTTCTACTTGGGTGAAGGGGATAAAGTCAAGTGCTTCAGTTGCGGTGTGTCACTTCACCACTGGGAACCACAAGATTCGGCCTACCTAGAACATGCTCGTTGGTCACCGACTTGTCATTACTTACCCTTAGTGGGACCGAGACATTGAAGTAACTTACCATGTCGTTGAAGAAGAAACCAGATTGGTTAGGAGTCAAATGTTGGACATCACCGAGACCAGTATTTAAACTTCATTTCAAAAACGATATTGAATCATTACCTAAAGAACTGCAAGAGAAGATTTACAAGGAAGTTTGGCAGGGACTTGCCAGAGTGAAATCTCAATGGGTAACTGTATAACTTTTATGCCGAGAAATTCACAAGAGGAAAGTGAAAAAAAATTAATCATTGTGTTAGATTTCTCTGGGTCATGTGTGCATTGATCCTATTAGATCACTCTAGACCGTTTACATCAAAAGAGTTCAATGAGATTCATGGACGTTACCCTGAGTGGCAGTGGTCAGAAATTACACACTATGTGGATTACTTTTGCTCTAGGAGAAGATTGTGAATTGTACTGACTGACCTATTCATGGATACTTTACAAGAGAACATTCGTGCTTTGCCTGTGGAGTTGAGAGAAAGCATTTACCGAGAACTGGTCAAAATACAAGTGAAACGTAAAGAACAATTGCATCCGTTACGTCACCAGATGTTTAACCAATGGTACCTGAATGGTATAAAAGAACTGATTCGTCAGAAATTGTTTCAGTGGTCAGACCTTATTCAACACTTTGAGTTAGTGAATGATCGAAATGTTCATCATTTTGGTTACTTCGAGATTCACCTAGTGCAACGCATTGAGGAAGACGAGTTAAAGGATTACAAAGGTCTATTACGTGGAATCTGCTTAGCGGAAGAGGAAACTTCTGAACGAAGTTTGAACTGTAGGTTACAGTTTGGAGCATTTAAATTTCCAACTGGAGAACGAAGATCTCTGGCTAGAAAGTACGTGTATTGCTTCCGAAACAAAGAGACTATAAAAACAGGAATCCATGCCACGACTTTTATCACATGTGATTAAACAGATTCCGTGGAAGGAACTCAATGACCATATTCAAACCGTGGATCATTACCATGAATTATTACAAGAACTGTATCCAATCAATTTGGGGGGACGCATAGTGTGTGTCTTAGTGACTTGTTTTCTGGGATTTCGTTTACCAGCCTATTCCTTGTGGACTCTTTACGAACAGTACTTACCACCCAATTCAACATGAAAGTGGTGCCTTTAAAAGGTCACGAAAGATTCATTTTGCTCAAAGCCTTGCGTTTTCATCTGGATACTTCTCGACCTCTACAGGAAAAAAAGATTCGTCAACTTTAACTACCGAAGACGTGTATGACGATGTGTGTGTAGCTTGTGACTTACACCCCCATTGGACAGATGTACGTGCCTGGAAAAAAGGGGGTTTTGAGGCTTCGACCTAAGAAATGGCCCAGTATGCACGAGAGTTGTGATCCTTCCTTTCAACGTTCAAAGAAAAAAGTCACTTTTCAACCGGTGTTATTGACAGTGCCAGAAGAACTCGTCACCCAGGACTGGACTGTCGTGGACATGCCTGAAAGACCCTTTCGGGAGGACACTTGTGTGACCTTACCCCCTATAGAACTGGTCAGAACATTGCCCAAAACATGTTGTACCGAAACTATTTTTTATTCCACGTTGATGGTTTTCATGTGCCTTTTATTGTTGTACTTAAGCCTTTGGCTTTTATGTATTTTTGTTTTTCGTGTTCATGTTTAAAACATTCAATAAACGTGTCCTGAAAAAAGTATAAAAACTCTTGTCTTGTCTGTTTTCGTGTCACGAGTGACATTCCTGACATTATGGCTACCTCTGCTGTCTCTGCTCACTCTTCCTCTACTGTCAAAGTCATCGACGAACACTTAGATCGTGCCAGTTGGGAGGCTTTGTATCTTCGCCATCCCTTTAACATGCTCATTACTGGACCTAGCGGTTCAGGCAAAACCGAATTCGTCAAACGTTTGATCGAACATAAACGTCATTTGATCGATCGGCCACCTCAGCGCATCGTGTGGTGTTACAAAGAGTGGCAATCGGCGTACAGCCTCTTGCGAGGAAGTCAAGGCGATTCCATCGTGTTTGTGGAAGGCATTCCTAAAGAAGACGACGGAATCGTCTCTGACTCCCGTCAAACCCATTTGGTCGTTTTCGACGACATGTTAGGAGAAGACGAAGAAGAAATTAAACTGTGGTTTACACGCAAAGGGCATCATCGTAATGCCAGTGTCGTTTACATCACTCAAAATTTGTTTCAACAAAGTAAAGCCCATCGCACCATCAGTCTCAATGCGCATTACGTGGTCTTGTTTAAAAGCCCTCGAGATAAATCGCAAGTGCAAGTCTTAGCCAAACAGTTAGGAACGCCTTGGCTGACTCAGGCGTACGACGATGCCACTCAAACTCCACACGCTTATTTACTCGTCGATTTGAAACCTACGACCCCTGATGATTTGCGATTTCGTACCCAATTGTTTCACCACTGCTGTCAAGACAGAGGGCCTGTCCTGTACACTTCTCCGTCCTCGACTTAACCCCTACAAATTTTTTTTAATAAAAACCTCAGACACTTTTCGTCTGTCTCACAGTTTGAACATGACGTCCCTTCAGTCGCAACTTCCCGTCAAATTAATTCGTGCCTTGTATGGCATCAGTCGAGAAAAAATCCACAAATACGGGCTCATGTCTTAGAAGCTAATCTCAAAGAAGTCTTACGATGGTTCACGGTGACAGCACGTCAATTACTACAAGGGATCATTCAGATTCCTCATCAAACCAAACGCTTTTTTGATCGAAACAAAGTCGCTTTGACCCAACTGGCCGATCGCCGCATCGACACTCAAACCAAAAAACAAATCATTTTGAAGCCTGGAGGGAGCGGTACTCTAGGAGGGGTCATCATTCGCTCTCTCTTAAGATGGGATCCTAATGCTCCCAAAGTTCTCCCCAAGAAAAAAGAAGCCAAACGAAGTTCCAAGAAGAAGAAAAAGAGCCACGGTGTCAAGACCAGGTCCCCAAGGAGACCGGTGTCTCCAAGAACTTCTCCAGTGGCGGGACCCTCCTCTTACCAGTCACCACCCCGGAAAACGAAAAGCCCCCAGAAAAAGAAACAGAGAAAAAATCCCCAGAAAAAGAAAAGCCCACAGAAAACTAGTCGCAAGAGAGGCACTTCGGCCAGGACGCAACCTTACACTCGCAAACCACGACCTGCCACGGCGGTGACCGCGTCTCCGGTAGCCTCAGGTTCATTCACTTTTCCGTTGATGACACCAAGAACTGAAAAGTACTTGGAGACGTTGATCACACCAAGAACTTCTCCGCTGATGACCCCAAGAACTTCACCAGTGGCAGGACCCTCCAATTTAGCGGCAGTGGCTGCTGCTCACAAAGTACATTCTCTCAAAATCAAAGTTCAAGAAAGATCGGGCATGTTACAAAGTTTACTGGATTTGTCCAAGCAAGAACTGGCTCGATTTAGTCCGTTTCGTACCCCTGCATGACGTGCCATTCCTGTCCTCAAGTTAATATGACGTAAAGACAATCAGTGGCGACACGTTCCAGTATAAAAATGGTCTGTGACCAAGTAGGGGTATCAGTGTTTTTCGTGCTCCTGAAGACTCAAAGATGTCACCCTCCAGAAAACATCCCTCTTCTAAAACCCAAGGAAAGAACAGGAAAGGACTGCCTCCTCGTTTGGTCAAACATGGGGACATGTTATCTGTCCTGTCCAAAGCTTCTCCACCCCTACGAAAAAAACTCATTTAAACAGCCTCCAAAGAGGTCACCGATACCGTGTGCGAATGTTGTTTGAACGTGTTGAAAGGCACGATCCCTTTGTCAAAACACCAGAAACAATGCTTAAGCAAACATCGTCACGTTCTTCGCCAAATGGTTCAAAAGAAAATCCCCATTCGTCAAAAAAAGAAGATGTTGGTCCAACGTGGAGGAATTTTACCCCTCTTGTTAGGCCCATTGCCGAAAGGAGTCTTGGGAACCATGTTGGGAGGACTGGTGGGAGCAAGATAAAGCATTGCAATCCAAGAAAATACCCCAAGAGAAAAAGAGTAGCATCCTCCAGGAGTGGGTGCCTTATTAACAAACAAAAAATGGAAAAAGTGTTAGCCAGCATTTACTACGATCCCTCCCATCCTGCAGGTTACGCAGAAGTTCACAAATTGTATCGTGCTGCCAAAACTCGACTGAAAAGTCTCCGTTTACCTCAAGTGCAACGATGGTTACAAAAACAAGCTACCTACACTTTACACAAACCCATTCGACGCAATTGTTTTCCAGAAGTCGCACCCGAGTGGAAGGCATCGATCATCAATGGCAAGCCGATTTAGCCGATGTCTCTCATTTGTCCAGCTAAAATCGTGGCTACAAATATTTGTTTTGTGTCATCGACGTCTTTTCCAAATTTGCCTGGGTCGTACCCTTGACTTCGAAATCGAGCAGTGAGTTAGTGCGAGCCCTGCAACGAGTGTTGAAACAAAGCGGTCGTCACCCTCTTCGATGGCAAACGGACAAAGGCACCGAATTTCTGAACCAAGCTTTCCAAAAAGAATTAAAGAAACGTGACATTCATTTTTTTACCACCGAGAATCCGGAAACCAAAGCCAGCATCGTGGAACGTTTTCAACGCACTTTGAAAGAACGCATGTGGAAATATTTTACGCATCACCACACTCTGAAGTACATCGACATCTTACCGCACCTGATGCAAGCGTACAACCAATCTTACCATCGAGGCATTGGACGCGCCCCGCAAGAGGTGACTCCCGAGAACGATGTGCTGGTGTCTGATCGCCTGTTTAGTACGTCCCCGACGAGGGCTGTCCCCAAGAAAAGTGAAGTATGGGACGTGGGATATTGGGTATGCATTGGCAAAACCAAACGCACTTTCGACAAAGGTCACTTACCTAACTGGACTACCGAATTGTTTCGTGTCACTGAACGAGTACATGGCCGTGATCCTGCCGTCTATAATTGGAAGACATGAACGGAGAAGTGCTCAAAGGAACGTTTTATTTTGCCAGAGTTACAACGTGTCACCAAAAAAGAAGACGACGTGTACGACATCGAAAGCATTCTCGAACGCAGAACCCGTAAAGTAGGCAAATGACGTGTCAAAGAAGTCAAAGTACGTTGGAAAGGATATCCACCCAGTTTTGATTCTTGGATCGACGCTTCGCAAGTCATCGACTATAAAAAGAAGTGACCATCATGCCCTTTCACACAGACGCAGCTACGGCGACCACTCATTCACCCAGTTCTTCTCTGCAAGATTTACAGAAACAACCTTGTGGGTGTGGTGTGGAGAACGTGTGCCTAAAACGCAAATCGTCTTTTTCTGCCAAATCTTTGTGGTGTCTTGTGGCATCGGGGCAGCCATTGCCAATTTGAGTTTGCAACAAGGAGACAAACAATTGTGGACCATTTTATTAAGCAGTTGTATCGGTTACCTGCTTCCCAATCAATCCTTGAAATTCACCTCGAACGGGAACAACGGGAACCTTGTGTCCAGTGCCAGTGCCAATCACCACTCCAATAACAACAATTCCGTTTTGAGCGGAGACACACCTCTGACGTCCAGTAACCCCTCGGACAGCCACAGAACTCTGGAATTATGAGCAATAACAACCAATTTTACTTAACCTTACCCAGTGACAGTTCCATGGAGGTGTTTCCCAAGAACACGTTGTGCTGTTACACGGCCAAATTACCTCAGGTCATCCAATTAGATCACGAAGCCCATTGGGAAGTGGCTTTGGTAGAAATCATTCACCCGACCCAAGTCCTCAATGTCCTTTCTAATCAAATTTTTTAACGGTGGAAGTTCATGACGAGCAAATGCAAAAGTACTTGAATACCCATGTCAAATATGATCATAAAACCTATGATGACAAAACTCAAAAGTGGTGCTACCACTTGTTCGTTCCCTCAGGCTATTATTTTAGTGGTCAACATGTGGTCAGCACCATTACCTCCATTTTTAATGTCGTGTTTCTTAAAGCTTTGGAAAGTGTCAAAAAAGTGTCACCATGGAGTACCACAAAGCAGCTCGTCGCTTCTTGATGACATTTGACGGGGGTAAAATCATGTCTTTTTTATTTTGTCCTGAATTGTTTAACATGTTGGGCGGGGACATGGACATGAGAATGGCCATGATCAAGAAAAACGAATTACCAGTCATTTCCGACAACGGTTCTTTTGCCAAGTTATTTCGTGCCCCGGTAGAACTGAACCAAGGACTGAATTTGATTTTTGTGTACTCGGATGTGGTGGAGTATAACGTGGTGGGACACCTCCGTACCGTTACTGCGTGTCATTCCTTTCAAAGTGGATTCTGTCACGCTCGCTGACGAAGAAGGTGGAAACACTTATCACGTCCACCGCGAATTTGTCCATCCTCACTATTTGCCTGTCAGCAAGTCTTATTTGGACACGGTCAACATTGCTATAAAAGGAGATCTGGGACAAAATATTCCATTCACCAAAGGGAAAGTCACGGTGAAACTCCATTTTCGAAAACGGTTCTCTCACGAGTCGTAAGTCATGTATCCAATGTACCGAGGAGTTGCTCGACAGCGAGAACACGGTTTAGGAGATATGTTAAAATTGGCTTTTCGTTCGGTGGCCCCAGTGTTGAAACCGATGGTGACACGGGGATTGCACGCCTTGAAAGATGCGGCATTGACACACCGCAAAGAATTTCTCCAAAACGTCATCATCGACAAACAAAACCCCAAAGAAGCTTTCTTGAGGGCAGGCAAAAATGACTGGCTGCAAATAAGTAAAGACCTTTTAGGCCGACGAGAAACACCTATAAATGCCCTACACGCTACCGAAGCCATAGCAAGGACAAGGCAGAAATAGACGACGAAGAAAACACCCTTTCACCAGACTTCACACGTCTAAAGCTAGAAAGACAAAGAAAAGAAAAACCGTTCGAGACTTAGACGTTTTCGATTATTGAGAAAGAGAAAAAAATGATGCACCGAGAGTCTTGCGCTTGTTCCAAGTCGGAACTAGATCTGTTTGCCATGCCACCCACCATGATGACCATGCAGGAATCCCAATGGGTGGAATTTCACCCTGTTTCCTCTTTGACGGATTCAGCTCCCATTGAGTTTGATATCAAAGGACAACCCGAAGATTACATCGATATGAATAGCAGTTACCAGTATTTGAAAGTCAAAGTGATCAAAACGGACAACACCAATCCAGGAGGCGATGCTAGAGTAGCTCCTGTCAACAATTTCATGCATTCCTTGTTCAGCGAAGTGGACTTGTACTTGAATAACAAACTGGTCAGCAGCAGCATGGATACTTACCCTTACCGAGCGTACCTGGAAAATCTCTTGACGTACGGAAAAGAAGCCAAAAACACTCATCTGGATGCCTGCGTGGTATGGAAACCTGACACAGCGGGTGATAACGCGTTTAACGATACAACCCTCACAGCAGATGACGATCCTCACAATGTGGGGTTTAACACACGTAGAAATAAAATTCTGCAAGGACATAGATTAGAACTGATGGATCGTTTGCATTTGGACATGTGGTTACAAGAAAAGTATTTACTGATCAGGGTGGATGTCCGCCTGAGACTGAATCGTAGCAGTACCGCTTTCCATTTGATGGCTCATGCCAACGAGTACAAAACCATCATCCAAGAAGCCAGGTTCTACGTGCGACGCGTGGAAGTGTTACCCAAAGTGGGAAACGACATCAGTCAAACGTTGAGCAGAATGAACGCCAAGTATCCGATACGACGCGTGGAAGTAAAAACGTTGACTATTCCTGCTGGACAGCGACCCATGATCGAAGATCATCTGTTCCAAGGCCAGTTACCCAAGCGTTTGATCATTGGTATCGTCAAGAATTCAGCCTTCAACGGAGTTCACAACGAAAATCCTTTCCTCTTTCTTCATTACAACGTAGCCAAGATCGAAGTCAGTCGCGATGGCAAGACACTGTGTACCCGACCCTTTGAGCCTAAGTTTGGTGACAGGAATTACTTGAGGTCGTACTTGTCCTTGTACGAAGCCACCGGACAGTTAGGAACTAACACCAGTCACGGCATATCGTACGAGGATTATACAGGAGGCTACGGCTTGTTTGCTTTTGATTTCACTCTAGACCAAGGCAGCGACGAGGGACATTTCCACCCTATACAATCCGGTCAGATTCGAGTGGAACTTATGTTTGCTAATCCTCTACCTGACACAGTGAACGTCCTCCTGTACGCAGAATTTGACAATACCATATAAATCAACAGTTTAAGAGAAGTCATTCTAGATTATTAGAAGCTATGGAAGACTGTTATCCCTCTTTACCTAGTGGAGAAACTTTGGACATGGAATGTGAGGAGACCGTGGATGAAGAAGAATCCCAAGACAAAGACGAAGATGTTATGATGAAGTCGAGATGACCAGAACAAGAAGCCCATTTAGTCTCCTGTTTTGCTACAGTCCTGGCAGATAAAATGAAAGAATTGATCAAGGAAGAGTGCTATGGATGTCACAACGATCATCCCAGTCAAATTCAACACGACAACTGTCTGATGTTAAGTCAAGAAGAAAAACTGGACGAATATCTGGATAAAGCTTGGGGTCTCATCGAGATAGAATTCGTGTTGAATGAGTGGCATAAAGGCTTGGATAAACATTCTTCTCCTCCATTAACGTCTCTGGAGTGCCGTCGCGTCGAATCTCTCTTTGACCAAAGTAAGAAGTCGGAGCTAAACGCCTTTTACTTGTCAGACATTTTCAAGCAAAAAGTCAGGATCGAATTGATCACTTATCATTACGTGTGAAGAAACAAAACCCACACAAATAAATGGATACCTGGGAACTTTATTATCTTTTAAACCACAGTTCGTATATTGCTTCTTGGAATCCTGTAGTCTGTGCTAAAGAAGAACCCCCTCATCGTAAACCTCAAGACCATCAAGCTTATGTGATCAACACGGACGACAGTCATCTCCCAGGAACCCACTGGGTAGCAGTCTACTTTCCTCAAGAAGGATGTGTGGAATATTTCGATTCGTATGGATTACCCCCTTTGGAAGACGATATCATTGACTTTATGAGAAGAAATGCTCAGACCACCCGATTCAATAATGTGAAATTACAAGGCACAGATTCCTTGGTGTGTGGAAAATATTGTGTGTATTTTCTGCATCATCGCAGCATGGGCTGTTCCTTAGAACATTTAGTGACTCATTTTGATCCTCGTTCTTCTTCTAGAAACGATGTAAAAGTAGATCGATGGTTCTGTGACCATTATGCATATCTTTTATCTCAAGCTAGGAAACGTAGTGTCCATCAATGGCCTAATGACTTCCAACAGTGGAAATCACAATTTCATTCACAACGTTTTCAGCCCTGTCCAAAATAATGTGTTAGTTGAAAAAAAATGTTTGTAATTTGAAAAAAAATGTTTGATGTTATAACGTTGGATTATTGTTACAAATCTTAGAGTTGTTTGTTAGTGTTAAGTGATTTTGAATAAAAAATGTTGTTTTGAAGAAAAAATGCCTTTGTCTTTTGTTTTGCTATAGGAATCTTGATTCATGCTCTTTGACTTCTTACTATCCCTCTCATGACACTCATTGAACGTTCCGACTCGAAAACCGTGTAGGGATGTTTTCCTTCACGTCCGCGCTTTGACTTTAAAACCGGGGGCAGTCTCCAGTCTAACCATCCATTGTCGACTCATCCTCCTACGAAGATGTGCTCCAGACTAGCTAAGCTAAACGAAGCCTACTTGAATTTGCATAGGGTCAGACACAGTCTGATACCGAAGCCAGAAGAGATAGAGAATGTGAGAATGTTAAAAGTCACTGAAGACCTGATAGAAGAGCTCTTCAGGGAAGAAATTAACAGGGAGAAAGAAGAATGGACAGAGAAGTACAGACTTCAGAGACAGCAGCAACAGCAACAGCAGCAACAGCAGCAGCAGCAACAGCAACCTGAACCTGACAGAGGCTTTGTCGACTGTCGTATCGATACCAAAGAGTTCTTCTTCTCTTTCAGAAGAAGCAGACCTTATCCTGCGAGAAAGCCTATCGTCAGAGGAGGCCGCAATCTTAGAACCTAAAAGATGGCCATAGCTTCAAGTTAACATAAAAACAGCCCTTTTCAGGGCTACCCAACCTCTAGAAAAGAAATAACAATCGATTGCCTATAATAAGTTTTAAAATAGAAGTGAGTGTATAAGCACATGAATTATTTATCTTGCTTAGAAAGTGTGTGTCTGTGTGTATGTGTGTGTGTGTGTGTGTGTGTGTGTGTGTGTGTGTAAGTATTTTCTTTAAGTGGCTTGTCAACATGTTTTAGAATAGTTATGGGTAGTATAAAAAAGTGAGTGAGTGTTTCTTTTAGGTCCGCGCGTTGTTTGGTCATGATCTAGGTAATATAAGTTTTGTCTTAGGGGATGTTTTCATTCACGTCCGCGTGTTTTAAGTGATGATCTAGGTAATATAAGTTTTGTCTTAGGGGATGTTTTCTTTCACGTCCGCGCTTTTCGTATAAATTGAAAATCGCTCGGCAGTCTAGCTACCCTTGTTGATTGATCAACACTAGAAAATGAGTAGAATGAGCAGCAAACTGACTAAATTCATGGAACTTCAGATGCATCTGGAATATGACAATCGCCGTCCTGGACGAGCTGGCCGCGGAGGCTCTTGTGGAAGAAGCCAGGATAGAACAGGAGGAGGAAGAGAGAAAAATGAAAGAAGAGGAGGAAAAAAAGAGAGGGATAGGGTCTCACCTGTTCATGAGACCTAGTTGTGAGGTGAAGCCATTGGTGATGGAACCTCCACAGGCAATGGCTGCACCACAGTCAGTAGCTGCACCACAGCCACAACGTGAACAACAAGAACCAGTACAGGACCCACAGGAGGCAAGGAGGCCAGTTGTTCATCCTAGAGTGTGGAATAGAAGACAAAGAAGACAGAGGGAATAAGACCCGGAAAGTGCCGCCATTAACAAGGTGCCTCTGGAGTTTTAAAAAAACAGCCCTTTTCAGGGCTAGCCAAAAAACTTGAAAAGAGATAGTAATCCATTTGTCAATGTGTGTATGTAGAGTATTGTATTTATAAACACTCACTCTTTTCCTGTTAAGATTGTATGTGTTTATGTATATGATTGTGTGTTTGTAAGCGCTCACGTAGGTTTGTGTGAATAGTAGATTACTGGGTTTGATTTTAATGCTTAGTGTGTGTGTGGATAGTATAGTTTGGGTTTTGTAAGTGCTAAAGTACGTTTGTAGGAATAGTAGATAATATGAGATGAGAAAAGTAGGGGATGTTTTCCTTCACGTCCGCGCGTTTTAAGTAATCATATAGGTAATATAAGTTTTGGGTCTTAGGGGGATGTTTTCCTTCACGTCCGCGCTTTTCGTATAAGAACCCACAACGTTCGTCGTTCGCACCATTCTACGGAATAACCGAGACAAAATGACTCAAGTATCAGTTTTATTTAATCTATTGAGAGACATCTATTTCTGGATAATGGATGTAAAATATGTTGTAGAAAGAATAGAAAAGGAATGGAGGCATGGAGATATGAAAGACTTGGTAACCGGTCAAGTTCAAGGTCTAAAGGCAGCCAGAGATCTCATAGCAGGAATGATAGAAGAAGAAGTCAGTAAGTCAAGAGGCTTCATTGACCCACCTTATGTCAGAGTGGGAAGTTTGAAGGAAGCACTGGATCATGTCATCCAAGTCCGGTGCTTCCTAGAAAAGATATTGTACTGGACAGAGAGGAATAATGTAAAATGGGGGTTGGACAAAATGAAGAAAGGGGAAGATCTGATGAGAAAAGTGATGGAGGAAGAAGTAGAGAAGATTAAAGAGACATGGAGTAAAGAAAGAAAAGATCAGGAAAACAAAAAGAAACAGGCAGAGTTTGAGAGGCTAAATCAGAATTGGATGAAGATACAGACCAAGTTCAGAGCGTTGGGCCATCCTGGCTGGTTACCAGAGTCAGAAATAAAGAAGAAGAAGAAGAAGAAGAAGAAGAAAGGATTATTAGGAAAGATAAGGGGATGGATGAAGAAGTGGAGGAAATAGAAGAAGAGGAAAACCAAAGGCCCTTTTCAGGGCTACTCATAGGTCTCGAAAAGACCTTGACTTTCATTGCCTACCCCTTTTTTTAAAAAAAATGTCTGTTGTCTATAGTGTGTATGTGTGTGTGTGTTCTATCCCTCTCCCCTGTTCCATTTTCATAGACCCATAAGGTCGGGACCGTATTAAAATAGGGTCCTGACCCTGTTCCATTTCCCCTTGTCGCTAAACAGGCCCAAGATTTTTTTCCCATGTTAAATTCCCATTGACGATAAACAGTCCCACGAATTTTTTCCATGTTAAATTCCCATTGACGCTAAACAGTCCCACGATATTTTCCCATGTTAAATTTACATAGACGCTAAACAGTCCCAGGGTGGTTTGTAATGCTAATTCCCACTGACGCTGAATCGTCCCACTCCACTACTCCCATTTAATCTTCAAGATGTTCAATTTATGATTCCGTATCGCACACCTAAAATTTCCGTATCGCACACCCGGTCTGGAATTACTTTTCACCTTGAAATATTTAATAATAACCCGCTTATAAAATATCGTGAATGATTTATTGCTATATATTTTAAATTATTAAAAAATGTGAAATCACGTTTTAATTGAACTGCAATCATACTGAGATAAAATATTCGATTTTTCCGCTTGGGATTATGGGGGAGAGTACCTAACTATCAATGAGCAGTTTATGGGTATCTACTTGGTATCTACCGCCGAGGTAGCTGAGCTTGATAATATTTTCGCTGAAATGTTTGACAATGAGATTTCAGGTGAAGCTGGCGTACAAAGTGACACCAGAACGCGCGCGCGTGTGAATGTGTGTGTGTGTTTGTGTGTGTGTGTGAGAGAGAGAGAGAGAGAGAGAGAGAGAGAAGAAAAAAGTCGTTGAAATCTTGTATTGAAAGTTGAAAAAATACAGACAAAGTAAGAAAGAATTAGAGATTCATGACATGTTTCAAGACATGGTTAGAAATGCCCCACGTTTAGAGAAAAGTTACCTTACCCCACGTTCCATTCAACACATGAACTGGTGTCTACCTGGTTACTTTAATAAAACCGGATGGATTGTACCATTAACCAGATGCTTTTAATAGTTACATCACATCAATAAACAGATAATTAAGTGACAGTAAGTATGGCTTCAACATCTGATCGAGTTTGCTAATTACCACAAAGTGCTGAATTCTGGGCGCAACGAATTTAAACAGATAGGTCTAAGAAACGAAAGAACAAACAATAGAGAACCGTGTACCCATTGACCTCATTCCGAGCCGCTGCAATGATGACACAAAGAAGAGACATTTTACAATGTAAGTCATCTAAAATACTAAACTTACGCGAAATCCATTTCAGCTTCAGTTTCAATTTCAAAAATATACTTTGCGGATTTTTTTAAAAAAACAAACTTTTTTGGTGGTTTTTTTGTTGTTGTTTAGGAGCAAATTTCAGCAGAGGAACTTTCCACTTGTCTACTGAGGAATTCAATTTGCTTCATAAATCTGAGGATGAAATTGTCAAACATTTGCAACATAAAAGTAAACGTATCATAGGGAGAAGCAGTTGTTTTGACTACGATGCGAAGTTAGAAGAATTACATCTTGTTACAATGTTGTCGAGACTTTTTCATCACTGGGGCACACACATGGAAGTGCATGCTTGTTTACCTTTAAAATTCTTGAGACTGTTCAAGTAAAAAATAAAGACAATAATACATGATAATATTATTTAAAATTGTTATAAATATGATAATGAATACAGTAAAATATTGTCTGCATGTTAGAGCGAGACCGACTCATTTTATATATGTATACTATCTCACCTTTGAGTTAAATTTCTTATATGAAATACAAACATGAAAATCAAGTTTGAAAGTACGCTAAATTAATGAGCTTTCTGTATACATGGAATTTATTTAATTTCTCTTTGCGTGTGAAATTTGCATATGAGAAACAAGGAAAAATTCACTTGCTCGTATCTAGTTTAAATTCATTCATATGTTCCATACAACGAACAGGTTACCAGCCACAACCATAAAGTGGTCCTCCAACTCCTTGTTTTGGGTGTGGCGGACAATGTACGTCACGTTCAGTCTGTCGTGCACGCAATGTACAGTGTCATTTTTTTTTCACAAGATAGGTCATATTTCGCATGTGTGCTTGACAACCCGAAAGCAATAGGAATTCGCATATCACGAGAGGACACAAACCTGTCGTGAGTATGATCAACAGCCACAAATTACCTTAGTCACACCCATTCACAAAAACCTGGTTCCAATTTTTGTTAGAGACAAACCAACACATGCATCAGCAGACACAGACGCGACTATTTCGGCCATTAATTTAAATTTCCTTCGTCGTGCAGCCTTAAATTCATGTCAGTGTCAGAAATCAAACATTTCACAAATTGTAGGAGCAGGTGGTGAACATCATGGTGTTTCAGGTCTAGTTCAATTGAATTTGAAAATAACAGGCATACGCTTCTATCATTCAGTCTGTGTTGTACCGGATTTACAACATTCGGTAATTTTGGGTATAGATTTTGTGACTAAATACAAAGCTGTCGTGAATCTAGATACACAAACGCTCTCCTTGCTAGACGATACGATAACTATAAATTTAATCCAGAATCATTATGGTCTAGTACAAACCACAAAGTTTGCGATCATTCAGCCTAACTCAATATGCATAATCGCAGTACGTATCAGTAAGATCCCAAAAGGAACATCTGTTTTACTTGAACCGTCTTATAACATGCCAAACTCTACAATTCTACCAGCTAGAACAATTTTGACAGTTGCCAAAAAGAACTTTGTACAAATTGTTAACCCTAGTCCAATGGATATGCTTGTACGTGCCAATACCGTATTGGCGTATGTTGACGTGCTACACCCACAAACAATATCTACCATCAATGAGGACACTCTTGATAGGACTGACACACCTAACCGCATGAATACACAATCTAGTCAACCAAAAGAACCAATTAATTTTGATTTGCACTCTTCAGATTTTACAGAAAACCAAAAACAGGAACTTCACTCATTTTTTAATCAGCATAGGGATGTTTTTGCTGTTAACTTAGACGTATTGGGAAGTACTACTGTATTCGCACACCGAATAGAAACAGGTGATTCCATGCCGATTTGTTGTCAACCTTACCGTGCAGCACCGCACATCAATAAGGAAATTGATAAACAGGCAGAGGAATCATTAGAACATCAACTAATTGAACCCATTTAATCTAGTTATGCATCCCCAGTCGTATTGGTCAAAAAGAAAAATGGTGACTATCGTTTTGCTATTGACTATAGGAAACTTAATCAGGTGACACAACCGATGATCTTCCCTTTTCCATGATTAGAAGATGTCATCGATGTTGTTGGACAAGCTCAACCATGTCTTTTCAGTACTTTATATTTGAATTCATCATTTTGGCAAATTAAATTGGACCCACACACGAAACATAAGAGCTCATTTATAACATCACGTGATCTTTACCAATGGAATGTAATGCTGTATGGACTTAGAAATGCATCCGCCACTTATTGTGTTCTCTTAAGTAATGTTCTTAGGGGTATACCATGGTCAGCATGTCTTGCATACATCATTTTGTTTCAATTCATTTTAAGACCACCTCAAACATATTGAACTCATCTTTGATCGTTTACGTCAAAATACTTGACACTCATGCCTTCAAAATGTGTATTTGCAGCATCTGAAGTTGTTTATCTTGGTCATAAATTCTCAATAGAAGGAATCAAAGTAGATGAATCTAAAATAAATACAGTTACATAATTTCCTGTTCCTAAAACACAGAAAGATGGTAGGAGTTTTCTAGGTTTGTGCAATTATTACAGGAAATTTGTTCACGGTTATTCTACTATAGCAACACCATTAAATAAACTGTTGAAAAAATACAGTTCATTCCTTTGGACAGATAAGTGTCAAAAAGCATTTGAAACTCTTAAGACAGCTCTGACCTCATCGCCTAATTTGGCTTATCCTGATTTTACCAAACAATTTAGGCTCACATGTGATGCTAGTGGCACCGCTCTAGTTTATATTCTGTCTCAAATAAGGACTGATGACGAGGAACATATTATTGCTTATGGTGGAAGAGCTTTAACAGACAATGAAAAGCATTGGTAAGTTACTGAACAAGAATGTTTAGCTGTTTTGGAACGTATCAGAAAATATCATGTTTACCCCCCAGGACATCGAAATACAAATGCTGATGCACTTTCACGTCGACACTACGAACAAACTGATTACACCAATAGCGAAGCGGAGAAATCTCCATATTACATAGACACATAGACTACTCAATCAGAGACAGCTGTTCAGTCTATAGAAAAAGAATTAGCAGAAATTGCATTATATTACACTAATGAAGATATCCAAATCCTGTCTGCAGTACACACTAATGATAGCACATTCAGTGATCCTTCTTCAGAACTACCAGATATCGTCCAAGATCAGCGCGAGTACCCTGATTTCAAGGACATGTATGTTTACTTAGAGCAAGGAATATTACCAGAAAATACTCGTCGCGCAAAAGCTATTCCGTATGAAGCAAGTCAGTATGAACCTATCAATGGTGTCTTACATCATTTTTTCCAGCCTCGAGCAAAACACAAAACTTCCTCAGATCAATTCATAAAACAAGTTGCTCTACCATCAAACTGGAGACACGATGTCCTTCTGTCTTATCACGATTCAAAGGCAGGTGGTTGTCATTTAGGAGTCCAAAGAACATATCAAGCTATCAAACAAAAATACTTTTGGCCTAAAATGTATCAAAATGTTTATGACTACATTACATCATGCTCTCAATGTCAACTCATTAAACGGGACACAAATGCTCGAAAGGCCCCATTGCACCAATTGCCTCCGGAAGATGTTATTTTCTCGGTGGCACATGGACATTTTGTGCATGCCAACAAGTAAGGAAGGTTACCAGTATATCTTATGGTGACAGACAGTTTGTCACATTGGTGTGAAGCCTTTCTCTTGCGTTCTCAGACAGCAACGGAAATTACCAGTGTTTTGTGCAACGAAATATTCACACGTTATGGTGTACCGCGAACACTTGTCAGTGATCGTAGACGAAACTTTATGTCTCAAATTGTCCTAGCACTCTGTGAACTATTTCAAGTAACACGTCACCATACCAGTTCGTATCACCCTCAAACTAACGCTGTGTGTGAGCGTATGAAGAGCACAATTAAGCAATCCTTAAGAGACTACTGTAGTAAACACCAAGATGATTGGCCGTCGCTATTGCCCAGCATTCCGAATGAGCCCAGCAGTTAACTAAACTGGCTTCTCACCTTATTACATAGTCTTTGGGAAAGAAATGACTTTACCTCTAAATGTGTCTCTTACACTTCGAGAGACTGTCCAGAAATAAACACAACAGTACATAGATCAGTTAATTCAAAAATTAAAAATAGTCCACGAACTAGCTAAAGCAAACACCCGCGAAGTGCAAAACACAACCAAACAAAGATTCGATCAGAAAGCGAAGGAACCGTCCTTCTGCGTTGGGGATTATGTCCACCTACAAATCTCTCATATCCCGTAGGGTTATCAAAGAAGCTTTTCCCCGATGGGAGGGTCTGTATTACATTATTCAATTAGGTCCGAATAACACCTACAGATTACGCCGTTGTTCCGACAACAAAGAAATGAAATCACTTGAACACGCCAATAGACTTAAGCATTATAAAGATCCTAGGGATTATTGACGTCCACCACCGGATGCAGCCGACACAGCCCATCAGTCGACTCTGGCACCATATGATCAAGCAAACAATGGTGACGCACCAATTGACAATAGTACAGAATTAAATTAACATGTAAGCTTCTTGAGGTCAACCAGGCATTTGCAACCTAGACTATAGATGTAGTCATCACGAGAAGACCAAATTACTCTTAGTCATGTCCTAATTTTGGATAGGTTTTGACTTTAGGAACACTGTTCTGTCTCTTTACAATGAACACATTTGGATCAGTTATCTGTTAACATTAATAATACAGAAATTGAATCTATTTATTTGAGCTCACCCTTTAAAATGTCCGATGTATTTGGGTAGACACTATAAAAGTCATGACTAGCTGACAAAGAAAGTCCATTGAAAAATAAGATCAATCTATTTATTTTCTTCAAAGTATGCAGTTGGATTTAAAGGTTCATATTTTTGTGTTTCCACCTATAATCGCTTGCTCCGCGACTGCTGGAGATCCTTCACACACTATACATGTAGTGGAAATAGACACTACATAAGTCGGTAAAAATAGATATTTGCTGTGAACACTCTAGTTTTTCTTTGTATGAGACGAACACAGTTTTGCATCAAAGTACAAAATATAGTATATTACTGTTGGGTACACCTATCTGCAATTATGATAAAACCTTTCTATATAAAACCAATAAGACAGTACAAAAAGAAAGTAGCCAATTATTATATGAAATAAGAACAACCCCATAATACCCATATGCAGAAACAATGTAAGGGCCGTGTTTATTTTTATTTTTACCAATTTTAATATATCTACTGAATTCAAGAATTTAAATCCTAGCAAAATTCCAAAAATCCAGTCTATTCTCATGAATGTTACAATGAACAGAGTAACAAGAAAAATGGTTACTTTTCAAGTTTGTTAAACAGTAACAGTTTGTTCAGGTACAGGTTGGTGACATAAAGGTAAGGCAATCATATGGGACGTAAATTTAATGAATAGCTTCGCTTACACCGATAAATTATTTTTGTTATTTTCATTCTTGGACTTTAGCAATTTAGACTTCATATGAATAAAAGAAACAAATGTCTCCAAAAAGACCCCAAGCAAAGACATGTACAAGGCTCATGATGATATTAAAATATCACATTACTTACAATCATTGCAAATAACTACGAAATGGTAAGTATTGTTCACATGTGGCTTTCATGATTATGTTTCCATTTGATAGAAAAGTTAGGATAACCGGCACGTATCTTTTAAGACAATTGTATGTCCTAACGTTACTGTGAAGTGTCGAATTTTGAATTACAGGAAATTTTAAAGTTGAATGCATTGAGCATTAAAATATGATCGCATTTAAGCCAGAAATGTCTTTGTGTAGGATCACTTCGACCTTTCTTTGTTCATCTCCCCCATGTCGGTGTAAACTTCAAAGGGAAAGCATTCCGGCCCAGTGAAATTGACCGGGGTATCTTAACAAGGTCCTTAGAAAGTAAACATTTGAGCTACCAACCCCTAACTGCTTGGTAGGAACCTATGTCCACTTATCATTATTCCAAAGGGAAATTATCACGCACTGTCGTTCACAGATTCTGAGCTGTCTAAATCTGATGAAAGGAATTATTTCTTTGGGAAAAATTAGGGACTGCTGCCTACGATTGGACAAAATAAATTAGGGCGTACACTTTAGAGCAATCAGACTTTAAAGTGATGACCCTAGTAGAAATTATTTAGTCTGGAAATTTCCTAGAAGATGAAACTTAGTCTCTACTCCGGGGAGGCATAGAGAGATTAGTGCTTTCCTCGTGAAACAAAGAAGGGACCATGTGGTCGACGTGTAAAACGAAAGACATGTTTAATGCTAGGGACGCACAAGTCCTGAACGAAAACAGCGATAAGGTACGCAATTTTAGTTTCGCGTAATATTCTATCATTTGATTGTTTGTTTTATGCAAATGTGTTTGATTCCATATTATGTATCGTTTATTCAATTCATGGAAATGTGTTGATGCTAGAGTTATTATGCAATTTATTTTATTCAATTTCATGGTAAGTGTTGATGCTAGAATTGTTATTCAATTTACCTTTTTTAATTATACTGTTATTAGTTCATTGGTAGAATTGATTGCAAGCAATCCAAATGTTCATATGTGTAGGATTTCATATGGTTATATAAAATGACTACCTTCGTTAGGACGATACAGATATCAAGAGGTAACGATACTTACCTAATTATATATGATTTTGTAATGCTATATTAGTAAACAAGACAAAATATTAACTAATTAATGTTAATTGCGGAGAAGATTGTCTTAGTCTGTTTGAGAAAGAAAGAAGTTATATCTAAGCAGCATGGTCTCTACAACCTTCATAATTCGAATTTCGTGTTACATGTACACCCCCGCTGGCATCTACGCTCTCTCCCCCTCCCCGATGGAACTTTTGTAAGTAGGATGTGATCAAAGTTCTAATAATCCACACTTATAAAGCATTTTTCATAATCACATTACAGCAAACAGTTTTGTTTAGTTTAGTTTTGAAATGAAATTGAGAAATGTTTTTCTTCACATGTCAATCTCCATTGACCACCATCATTGTTAGTTACCACCCCATTTATTTCTGAAAATGTTCCTCTCTCTCACAGATGTAGAAATACCATAATAACAAAAAGTGATTTCTGAATACAGGTGATCATTAAAGTAGGTGACTGGAGAATTTAAAGTATTGAATTTTGAATCAAAGTAGATGGTCTCTTACGACAGGTTGTCTCCGAAGGGAAGTGGAATTTAACTGATTTACTATATGCCAGTTAATAATGATTACACTATTCCATGACGAGCACGCTGATGCAATTTTTTCTTTTGCAGTCAGGCGCATAAAATAACGGTTTGGTTACTTTTTAAATGGATATAAAGCAGCAAATATTGAATAGTGATCTGAAGAAACGTTTTATCTTTTTCTCGTTACAATCGGCTTCATTTTTATAAACATTCCAATCATTAGCATTAGTTTTTGGAAAATAATTCCAAAACAGTGACCGAACATTGCATATATCTACAATGTCTATATATATATATATATATATATATATATATATATATATATATATATATATATATATATATATATATATATATATATATATATATATATATATATATATATATATATATATATATATATATATATATATATATATATATATATATATATATATATAATGTTAGTCATCGTTTGATAAAACCATTAGATCTAAATTACATCACAGATACATGCATATGAAATATGAATCCTGCTATCTGGCGAGCATTTTATCAATGAAGGTCTATATTTAGTACTTCGAATATAAAGATATCAAGGTCTCGGGCAGCCCTGGGACGGCATAGATTCAATGTTAGGGTCATCGCCAAGGTCAGTGCTAATTTCTATTAAAATGTTTATGACAAATTTTGATAGTTAATATTTCACACCCCTGTTATATAGATGTTATCACATTTTGGATTCTTATTTAATATTTAGAAGAAAATAAATTAAATCACAGAAGCACTAATTAGTCCAACTGACACAATCTGTTGTATTTATTTATTTATTTGTTTCATTTCTGTATGTTTCTAAGACCGAATTAATGAATTATGTTTATATTTCGGTGGCGGATTACCCAATTCCTGATTTCTTTAACTTCAATCTTGCATGAATTTCTCCGTGCCTTTGAAGTAGACTTATTTGTATACAGAGACAAACGCCCCAAGCACCCGTTTTTCGGGATAGCGGTGTCGAAGAAAACGACCAGGTCTGTTGGGAATTTCTGTTAGCTCAAGATATAAATGCTCTGCTGTCACTTTTGTGTTAACCTAATGCAGCGAGTTTTCATGATCAAAAACCCAGTGGAAATATGAGAGCCATTTTATTTACCTTATTTTGAATGAGATACTAGATTTAAACACCACGTCCATGTAACAAATGATGAATACGAAATCTGGGTGAAACTTATTTAATGCGAGGAAGCAAATCAATCAAGTATACAATATGCATATTGCAAATAAAGGATTAGAATAAATGTGACAAAAGAAGGGTATATTTTTAAGTAAGAAATGTACGTCGATACACTAGTGATCTTCAATAGCTCTAATTCAGAGTATTACATGTACGCACGGTTTGAAATGTTCCGCATTCTCCTGATTGTACGTCGCAGTTCACAAAAAGTGACCGTAGTGCTATTTCACAGTATTTCACTAGCAATAAATTAAACTGGCTCTGAAATTGGACTATTAGAAAAGAAGATATTAATTTTATGGTAACCAATGAATAAGTAGAGGGGGTAAAGAAACAAAGTGTGACTTATTTATCTGCAACAATGACAAGATGGCTGATAAGATAATTGAAGCAGTAAATAAAATATAAGGCATACAGATCTAAAAAAAAAGCTAGAATCAAGAACATATGAAATTGAACAAAATCAAGAAAGAAATTAAATAAGATGATGTCAAAAATTGGCACTCAACTTTTTGCGAAAATAGCAACAGAGATGAAAAGAGGATTAAAGCACAATATGAAAATTACGATCAAAGACTTGCAAGAGAGGCTAGAATGACTAATCTTTTAGAATGAACAACGAAAAAAACTAAAATATTCAAAAACTAAACAGTTGAATTTGAAAGCTCATCGGGCATATGAAGCAACTACGAAATCAAATCATAATGAGCGAGATTCCAAGAAAAACAATTTGAAAATATTTTATATGCCACAAAATGATAACATTAGAGCATAAATTGCTCAGTTAGTGAAATATGTTACAGGTAAAAGCATGGATTATATAGTCATGCTTGCAATCTGTAGAATGCCAGGTCCCTTATGCCTTCCTATGCCAATAATTATAACAGTTCAAAATTCTGCGACCAAATTATCCGCGGGAGAGAACCGAAAACAAACTGATGTTGTTGTTGTTGTAGGGTTTAACACCATTTGTCGGCACACGATAGGCTATACATGGCGGCCAGTATTAATGGTGGAGGAAAAACCTTGGAAAATCCCGGAAAGAACCACCGATCCACGAGAAACTACTGGCATGCTTTCTCACATACCCACATAGGCTGAATCCGAGACTCGAACCCACGCAGACAGAGGTGAGATGGCAGTGATCCCTAACGGTGAGCGCTGTAGACCACTTGACCACTCTGGGCCCCGAAAAAAACTGAAAGAGAACATTCAATAACAATGACTGAAGATACAGCTCAACTAAGCATGGGTTTGATTAAGAAGCCCTCCATGTATTAGAAAATAATATCTGTCCGGTACATGAATGGACGAGTCGGAACCAAAACAGAGAGAGAGAGAGAGAGAGAGAGAGAGAGAGAGAGGATGTGGCTTAGGTTTGACCATGACAATGACATTGATGCAGCGATTAATCATGATTCTGATGTTCTTGAATGACTTAAAGCTTTAACATTTAGTAATGATCATTAACTATCAATAAAGATGTTAAACAGCCGTTTTACCGGCATTTTATATAGGAATAAAGACTATAAATATAACAACTGTATTCGTTTGTTTCTTGGTTAGTTTCAGTTTTGCTTTAATAAAGCATTTCATACAATTTTTTTTGCACATAACAGTAGTTAATTTTCATCTGCTAACCTTTTCAAATAATTCCAAATATCTTCGTAATGTTTTGTTGTAATTTTTCTTTTTAAGGTTTAGAAGCTATTTTGAATTCTTCTTCTTAAATTCATACCATCTAGCTTTTGAACTTAACATTACTTCTTCTTCATGTTTTCCGCCTTATTTCTTCTTATGTGTTTATTATTGATTTGTGCTAATCTCGTTATCATTTATTTGATTTATTCAATTTGTTTAAAATCATATTTTCAGTTTCAGTTCTTTTGCCATATTGTTCTTCTTGTTTGCGTTTGCCTGCGAATATTCACTTGAAGCTAACTTGTCGAGCCCAGTGAAATAGCTACTAAGAATTTTCTGAATTAATTGCATACCTTTGTTAATGTGCTTTAAAGTTATTAACTGAGATAACTATTGGTTCACATTAACGAATACAGGCAGTGCAAATTATGTTGTTTGCTATTAAGCAAGACATGATATACATAATTTCATTTAACTGGAAATTTGCGCGACACTGTGAGAATTCACGACAGTCTGGTTGATCGCAACTGTAATATTTCTTTGCAGAGGATACCCATATCTCAAAGCAGGAATTTGTATTGGGCTGGCACACTGAACAATTGAACGGGAGAGAGAGAGAGAGAGGCCCCGTTCTTGTCCAACGAAATGGACAAACATCACGATCTCCATCCATATCAGCAAGGATGAAATTGTGTTCATGTTCATCTTTTTTGACGAAAATGGTAAAATGCATGAAAAACTTATTACTAAACTTAAACTGCATATAGTCGATTCCACAAATAGCTTAACATGTATCACGAGCTCTTGAAAACATCCGTTATGTTGCAAAATGGACTTTTTTGGAAGAAACTCATCAACGTTATGTTGCAAGATGGACTGTTTTACGAAGGAGACCATAAAAGTTAAAGAAACTCATCAAGTTGATGTTGCATATGTTGGAACTGCAAATCGAAACTATATTTCAATTTGTGGAAAGCGAGGCGTGTGCGACTTAACGCCGTTCAACTGACCGGAGTCCTAAACTTCAGAACCAAAATTTACGGTTGAGCGATTATATATCTCCATGAATCCATATTCACACATACGTAGCGGGGTGATATTGGATCAGATTGTTATTCATTTGACCATAGATAATATTGCGGCATTAAAAATGAAAGACACAGTTACATAAAGAACCTTAACTTTAAAGAAATTAGACAATCATAGCTACAGACCGGATACAATTGCATAGAAAAATGGCATGTCCTCGAGATGTATCCAGACACTTTAAAAGGCCACCGTGATTCTGCCACGAAAACATTTACAATAATCGGTGATACACATGACATGAACGATATATAAATTATGCATATACCTTTTTGAAAGGCACTGAATGTAGAATGTATTAATGTAAGTTTTAAAGAGATTCATAATTTTAAGGGAAATATTTATATTCACGTTTAAACAATAAACATAATAAATTGTATTATAAAAAATTACTAAGTTTTGACTTATCTGATCCACTACAGATGCATGTATACCCGGTAGGACCTCAATGTTATGTCAGATTTTGGCGCGGAATTGTATTAAAAACTGGTGCTTAATCGTAAGCTTTTACAGAGTGTAACCGCAGCCACGCAGATCAGCAGCTTTATATCTGCACTATTCAGGTCTCTACAAAACATTTTGTAACGAATCATACAAATATCACAGGATCTCTGTCTTATATGCCTATATCATACTGTAATAACGTACGCGAACATTATAGCTTCTCCCGTGTATGCCTATGTTGTAATGTAATAATGCACACAAACATTATAGCTTCTACCGTGCATGCCTCTGTCGTAATGTAATAATGCACACAAAAATAGCATCTACGGTATATGCAATTATTATATGCTCATTTTATTTCTCCGTTAACTTTACATTATCAGAATCGTTCAATATTTTATGATATTGCACACCTTCATATAGCAGGACTCGTGTGCCCAATAGTGTATTAGGAACTACTTTGAAAACAAATCATGTATATTCGCATAGTAGGCGCAATACGTTTTGGTTGATTAAATTTGTTTCTGAATGAACTAAGCATATGTTTCGTGGACTGCAACATACCAACTGTTATGCTACATTCCACGTTAACTTTTTGATACATTGTTTCAGATTTTGCAATAGACACCAGATTTCATAAAATTGCTTGGTACCTACAAATAACATGTAAGTTATAAAGGCATAAACTGTCTCCTTTAGCTGGTAATAAGAATGGCAAAAAATATACTTACATTTTTACATTCTGAATTTCCTCAAAATGTACTTTCTTAGTTCTACAATCCGAATTACATGAGCCATGTCATGAGTTCTCAAGCTTGATTATACATTTAGAAATTGTACTGTAATTTCGACTATATTCCAAGTGCAATTGCATCCTCCTTACTGCACTGAAAATGAAATATTAAATTCAATAGCGTCTTTTTGATAATTGCAATTGAAACACTTCATATTTTCCCCACATTATGATTTCAAATAGTCAATGACAGAACAAACCCACTTGCAGATGTAAACACACATCTCCCACGCTGCTTCAATCCGATGTATTTCATGCACAATTTGCACAGATGAATCCAGTCCATAAAATGAAATTTCGTAGAATCGACAAAAATACCCAAATCTATTCATTCCAGATCAAATGGAAAACTTGTTGTAATGCGCATTCATGCACATTATGACTCCAAATTTCAATTTTAAGTAGATAAAAATGCCATTTTCTTTCGAAACATGTCTAGCGTGTAACAAGTTCAAATTGATCTCGGTGGAGTTCTGTGCGTAGTAATAATGTTGTTGTGTAATGATGAATCTGCGCTTGTTTATTTAGTTTGGAATATGGCATACATTCATTTACGTTGTTTCTTGTAGTGTATTTTGTTTATATAATTAAGCCTTAGGTAGAATAAGAAAATCAGCATATAATACAAAGGTTACTGCATTTGTATGGGAAAATATGAACTCGTTTTGTCAGATGGATATATTGCACCCCCATGGTCGTGCAGTATTCCATCCAAAAAACTTGTTCATATTTTCCCATACAAATGCAGTAACCTACAAATATAATATTGATAAAGGCAATACAAATAAATTTCGACTATATTCCAAGTGCAATAACATCTTCCTTACTGTAATCAAAATGAAATAAACATTAAATTCAATAGCGTCTTTTTGATAATTGCAATTGAAACACTCCATATTTTCCCCACATTATGATTTCAAATAGTCAATGACAGAACAAACACACTTGCAGATGTAAACACACTTCTCCCGCGCCGTTTCAATCCGAGGTATTTCACGTACAATTTGCACAGACGAATCCAGACAAAAATCACAAACTTTCGTCGAATCGAAACAAAATACCAAAATCTGTTCATTCCAGATCAAATGGAAAAGTTGTTGCAATGCGCATTCATTCACAATATGACTGCAAATTTCAATTTCAACTAGACACACCATTTTCTTTCAAAAGTTATGTCGAGCGCGCGACTAAGTTCAAATTTATCTAGGCGGAGTTATGTGCGCATTAATAATGATGTTGTTGTGTAATGATAAATCTGCGCTTGTGTATTTAGTTTGGAATACGGCATACATTCATTTATGTTGTTTCTTTCTTGTAGTGTATTTTGTTTATATAATTAAGCTTAGGTAGAATAAGAAAATCAGCATATAATAAAAAGGTTACTGCATTTGTATGGGAAAATATGAATTCGTTTTGTCGGATGGATATACTGCACTCCCAAGGTCGTGTAGTATTCCATCCAAAAAACTTGTTCATATTTTCCCATACAAATGCAGTAACCTGTAAATATCACACTGTAATAACGCACGCACACATTATAACATCTAATGTGTATGTCTATATCATACTGTAATAATGCACGCAACCATTATAGCATCTACGTTTTATGCAAACATCGTACTTTAATAATGCACGTAAACATTATAGCATCATCCTTGTATGCAAATATCGTACTGTAATAAAGCATACAAATAGTATAGGATCTACCTTGTATGCCTATGTTGTCGATACATACAAGCATCACAGGATCTATTTTGTATGCACATATCAACACCACAACACTTTGTTTACTTTTCTCATTTTAATTAATTCAAGTTTGTTTGGGTGGTCACTATTTTTCGGCGTGGGGGGAGGGCAAGGCTTTAATGGATGCCATTAAAGAAGAAAAAGAAACAATAAATTAAATGATAAGAATTATTCTGAAATTATTTGTACGTATCGTGCAATTTCTAAAAGTATTTTGTTAATTTAGATTGATATATTTGTAAATCTGTATCCAAAACAAAATGACATTCTTGGTGTTTGTGCCGGTGAAGATGGACCGCAAGTCTTGTACTAGTTCATTCTGCCACTGTGGTCTCGATTGTATTACTCTCTTTTTATATAACAAATGTATTCTGATAGTGCTGGTTCAGTCGAGTCTTCTGACGGCCATTTTAAGTGCCTCCTTGAAAAGAAAATCGACTAAAATATATGGAAATGTATATACACTATGCCTTTCAGCTTTATCGATAGCTTTTATATTTCTATTTTTTTATTACAGATGATGACTGTATTGACACAAGCGAATTTAACTACAGCTGGAACGCATTGTCAACGTATAATTGATGCAGATATTGAAAGGATAATTAATGTTTTCTTTCTATTGTTTTTATATTATAATGTTTGATGCGCCAGAAGCATTAGTTGCTGTTACACAATGCACTGTGTAGTTGAATGTATTGATGACAGAGGGTTGTAGTAATGTGTGTGTGTGTGTGTGTGTGTGTGTGATTAGGATTGTTAACAAAACTTTAATAATTTTTCAGTCATATCACTACTATGACTGCATTGTGGCAGTTTATAATGATGTCTAGCACTGGTCCATCATGCCGCAGACATGTAGCATGATGTCCCACCCAGTCACATTATCCTGCCACCAGGCCGACCAGTCCTAACACTAACCTCTTAATGCTGAGCGCCTAGCGAGGCAGCTATTAGTACCAATTTTGTAAGTCTTTGGTATGACTCGGCCTGGGTTCGAACCCACGGCCTCCGAGGCGGACGCTCTAACCACTAGGCCAAGGTTGTAATAATGAAAGTAGCATAGTAATGATGGTAGTGGTAGAGATGATCGTGGTGTCATATTGATAACAGTACCTTAATAGCAAACTGATGCACATGCTATTTGCTGTCATCACCATCGTCTTCGTCGTCGTGGTAGTAGAAGAAAAATGCAATAATTTTACAGTAGTGTTGACAGAAAAATGGTAGTATTAGTTGTAGGAGGAGAACGAGTAGAACGAGTAGTAGTTGTAGTAATAGTAGTAGTAGTAGTTGTTCTTTATTAAGACTATCAGTTGGAAAGGTGATGTTATAGAACTAATTCCTGTATACGTTTGAATTTTACACGTGAATGTAACATATTTTTAAGTTAGAGATGACAGAACACATAAGACATAACCAGAATTTTCAATTTATTGGAATTACAGCATAATAACATTTCCATTCGAACATAGTGATGTTAAAAAAAATCAAACATCAAGGGCTGTGTTATATGAGTAGACGAACAATACTATTCTGACTCGAATAGAACATACTGCAAATGTTATCAAATTAATCCCAATTTTCTACCATAGTTACCTCTCTTTGCGAATGATAACTTGACAAAAACAATATTATATTTCATGCTCAGCTTTAACAAAGCTATCAATCATTTGCATTAACAATCATTAATAGTCATCAGAACGCAAGTCTATTGATGTACCGTAAAACGTCTTTTAATTTTATCATTGTCAGGCAAAGGCGAACCAGTCTAAGAAAGGTTTCACTCCAATGCTTTGCACTTTACAAGAAGTTAAAAATTTTAAGTAAAGGTATTTCTCTGTTTTTCACCACATGTAATCCTTTTCTTAGAATAGGAAGAACGTAAATAACCGATACTTTTCTTTTAGGAGGTTAAATGTGTTTAAGTGTGTATACTGCTGCGATTTACTTATGATGCGTAACTCTAAAACGATTGCTAACTATGTATGGCCATTTGAAATTTTGGAACTTCAGAGCAAAATTATAATTTTTTTTTAAGCCGATAACTTTATTTACTTGTTTTCATATTTAAATGCCATGAATACACGTTCATAAAATAATTATGCCTACTCTAAGAAAATTTGTTTGTTTATTTTAAAACATGCAAGGTTAGTACAAATTGTCAAATTTCAAGTTCATTTCCTGAGAATACAGGAGCAAATCACTTTCAAAACCAAGTGCTTCCTACAGCAGGTTGCGCAGTGTTTTCCTTATGGTAATCAAAAATAATAAGTCAGACCATGTATGTCAAAACATAAAAGTGTGGGTTTGTTTTAAAGGAGAAAAAAAAACACCTTTTTTTTAACAATATAAGATTTATAAAATTTATCAAAAAACATTGCCATGTATCTTTCCTTATTTCAGCATTGTCACAAAATATTTGCGTGGGAACTATAATTGTTTTTGTTCTAAATTTTGCTAATAGATGTTTAAGTCAATTTTTTTAAAAATATCTGAAACCACAAATTCAAAATTCCTGCAATGATCTGAAAATTAAATCGTTTCTTCCGTATATAGCACAAATATGCCTTCGAAGTTTCATTTTTTTGTTGTCTAGAGTTAGTTTTGCTTAATTTAAACGTTTTGGTAGAAGAAGTCAAAACAGTAAAAAACAAGCGTGTAAAATATTGAAAAATTGCCGCAATAACCTGGAAATTTAACCATATCACCTATTTGCAACCATGATCTAAGTTCATAATAAGTTTGTTGTTAACTCACCAAAATGGATTCGGTACGAACGTATGTACTACAAGCATACGGATGAACCGAAGCAAAACAATATGCATCTATTTGCTATCACTAATGGAACATATAATAATAATAGTTATACTTAATGGAATTGCATTATTACTTAACTTTTATATTCTTCTATTATTTCCATGGTCAGGAAAATACCACGATGCTAATTCATTTAATTTATGATGACTCTTCGTTATCATAGATTATGTTTTATATTACATATATCATACATCATGTTTTGTATTACATCAGCACCATAATGGACAATTGCTTGTATTTCTACTAGATCATTCTCATCACCATCACAGTCAGCTGACATCAGAGACTGTCCATGGCATCACAAAATCGGTTTGTTTACAATGGCTATATGTACTACGGATGCTTATCATACTTCCATGCCGAATATACACTGTAACAAACTATCATTTAGTCAAACATTTTGATGCTGTAGATTAAATCGGAACCGATACTTTTAAATTTCGGCCCAGATAAAGCATGATTTCTATATTTTCGTGTGATAGTGCGAGAAATCACAGTATCGTCATTTTACTTTCACAATATGAGAAATCCTCATAAAGATAAGAACGCATTTGCAAGCAAGGTACAGTTGATAAATGGGAACATAATTCAAAGTTTAGTTAAGAATTGTGTTCCAATGAAATATTTTCATACTTCATTCGAATAATATCCCTTGCTGTCGTGTATGTATCACTAAAGTGAAACAAAACGATATTGTGACGTAACGAACCATTTAGAGATCAGCGGATGTTTCATCTCATTCATACATTTTGCATCTGCAAATGAGCCGTGCCTAACACAAACGCTTGATTTTCAAACTATTAAAATAAAATATTTCCATAAGCATGACTTTTTAAAAGCTCATTTACCTTTTCATTATTTATGAAATTAACTTTCATATAATAATAAGAGTAATTATTTTCATGGACATACCTTTAACATAGAAATTACCATGTATATATTGCACTGCATGTTACATAGCTTTAAAGCACAGAAAGACACACACACACACACACACACACACATATATATATATATATATATATATATATATATATATATATATATATATATATATATATATATATATATATTCTCTGCTTAACAGAAATATGCAATATACTTTAGTACATGAAAAATCCACTAAAATGAACAAAATGATATTTCAACTCTTCGCACCTCTCTTGCAAATGTGTAAATTCCATTAGCAAACTGACACAAATGATTTACCCCCTTGTCTTCTTGTGAACAAAAAGAATAAACGAGTATTTCAAGTAAAAGAAGAGGTTCACAGATCAAATTTCATGTTCAACCTTTTACGCACAAAATCTTTAAGAGAACATTTCTTATTTATCCATCGAAAAACATTATCAAACTTTGTGTATGTATCTAATGTTAAACTCTGAAAGATGACCGTGGTTTCCTTTTAACTCTGTGTGTGTCTGTGTGCGATTTTGGATTTAGATAAACGTAGGTTTAAAATTTTTCAGTCATATCGCTAATATGATTGCAGTATGGCAGTTTATAGTGATGTCGAGCACTGGGACATCATGCTGAAGACACGTGGCATCATTTCCCACCCAGTCACATTCTCCTGACACCAGGCCTACCGGTCCTAACACTAACCTTTTAATCCTGAGCGCCAAGCGAGGCAGCTGTAAGTACCGTTTTTATAAGTCTTTGGTATGACTCGGCCGGGGTTCGAATCAGCGACCTCCCGCCACCGGAGCGGTCTCCTTTCGATTACAGCATACGCTTAAATACATAACACGAATGAACTTTAAAGATCGGGTTATTGATTATTCTGGAGTCTGTATTTTTGACAACCAATGAATGTATGATTTTCTAGGGATGAGTTTCGTTTTATTTTAGTTCAAGTACATTTTACAAGTCATGTAAAATTTCTCTGTGAGTGGCAAACAAACGTTAAAGAGACAATCCTATTACTATAGCATACCAATAGAATGTAAAGCTGGGTCAAAGCATCAGTATAACTGGGAAAATCCTCTATTCAGAATGCTGTCAGGAACTATACCATATTAGCTATAATTGTCTATTCAGAATGTTGACACGAATGATACCCTAGTAACTATCATCCTCTATTCAGAATGCTGTCATGAACTATACCATATTAGCTATCATTGTCAATTCAGAATGTTGACACGAATGATACCCTAGTAACTATCATCCTCTATTCAGAATGCTGTCATGAACTATACCATATTAGCTATCATTGTCTATTCAGAATGTTGACACGAATGATACCCTAGTAACTACCATTGTCTATTCCGAATGCTGTCATGAATGACACCATAATTACAGTTTGTAAGCCTTTTAAACGTAATTGCTGACATACAGATGTAAAATACCATAGCTTAAAATCATAAGAATCAAAACGATGAAAAATTCATATATATGAGTACATATAAAAAAGAATAATTATCAAACAAAAACAGACTATGCTATTACGTTACTAATACATACCAAATAGTCAGTACTATATACTTTGTGAACTATGCGTAATCATGGCCGGACTAAGGTGGTAGGAGACAGTAGATCAATTAAAAAAAACATTTACACCTAACTAGCCACTGCTATATCTATGTTGTCAAAAATAAACATGCTGTTATTATTGTAAATGTTTCCTGTCAAAACAATTATCACTGAGAAAAGATACAAGTTTCAGCATACAGTTATATATATCTATTCCGTTGCAGGAAAGTGACTAGAATATATAATTGCTATGCAATAAGATGTTCGAAAACACATCTTACAAGAAATTTGTTCAGTTATTGTGAATTCACTATTCGTGGGTAAATCCAATTTAGCGGATTTCATGGTTGCTAAAAATTATTTAATGACCCGATGAACAAAAGGGTGATCTTCCGTAGGTCTCAGATTTAATTACCAAAGAAAATGTAATTTCTTTTAAAACCACGAAAATTGATTCCCGCAAAGATAAATAAATTAAAATTATAACTTAAACACTGTTGGATGAAGTGTATAAATATGGCCGTATCTATGAATCAACATTGAATTTAGCGTGGCTTTGATACCCGGATGCGTTGTTGTATTTATTTTTTCCTAGCCACCACTCCTCTGCCCAATTTCCACCCACCCAAACCCGGCCGAAAAACAATTATCAGCCACCACAAGCACAAACTGTTGCATCAGGCTTATGACCAAACGAATCATGCTATGACACAAAACATTATGTCACCATTATATTAATTATATGATTATATTAGATTCCTTAAAACTGTAATATTATATTTTACAGTATTAGTGAAATCGATTACATGCCGTAAGAAAATCCACATTGAAGCAAAGGTCGTTCATGCATAATGTATAATCAGTTTTCAAGTTTTATAACTTCATGATTTCTGTAAAATATTAAGTTCAATCCTCATCATTACAAATAGTTATAAAATTGTAACAATCTCAGGAAGTAAATAACATAATTATATTTAAACAATATTTACAAATATCGTGAATGTGCACTAGTAGGGCCCATGAATTCACAAGCAGCCTCTTTCTAATTTTAGGAGCTAAAAACTTTCTGCGTCATATTGTGCGATTTCAAACAAGCTAACGGTCTGTTACAAAGGGTTGGTAAATATATATAATTATTGACAAATGAAAAATAATGAAAGCAAATCTTAGTATTGAAGAAAATATATTTAAAAATCATTAATTAAACGATAATTTCTATGCATTATAATAATCAGAAAATAGACGAAAAAAACCCAACATCTTTTCATTCATAAAGACATTCATACGGAGGTGTTTTGCAGCCTAGAAAGAAAAAAAAAAATAATTACTATCATGTAAGTGCTTGTTACCATGTACATACTTGACGGTTACCATGTACATACTTGACGGTTATCATGTACATACTTGACGGTTACCATGTACATACTTGACGGTTACCATGTACATACTTGACGGTTATCATGTACATACTTGACGGTTATCATGTGCGTACTTGACGGTTATCATGTGCATATTTGACAGTTATTTATGTACATGTAACTATCACATATGTGACTGCTATTACTCATGATGGTTAAGATGAAAGTACATGATCATTACCTTCCTTGTACGTGAAAGATATTAAGTTCTTGTCTCCGCTTTTCATTTCCTGGCAACTTTAACTGAGGGAAAGACCAAAATTCAAAATGCAAATTCTGTCACCAATATTTCCAAGAAAGACAGCTTAGGACGTATAGACGAATGATGGATGATATCTAAAAGGACATAAAATAAACTCGACTGGAGTGGCAAGAATTTCATAATGCACTTAAATGGTTCCAAAGTACATACACGCCATCTAAAGCTACACATAAACATGCATACCAGTTTCTACTGCCTAGGAGACATTGGTTCCATTTCGTCATATACAAAAGTTTTCAGTAAAAGCCTACCGAGTGCGCAGAAACTTGTAAATAAAGCAAACATTCACTAGGATACATGAAAATTTGATCGTTTAATCTAAATGTACAAATGTATAAAACGGACAGACCATGACAAATGAATCAAAAGTCATAACCGAATTTCAGATGCAAGGAGAACCAATGACCGGTTGAGATGACCTATCTCAACCGTGGGTGGGAGAGGCATAAAAAGTATAAATGTATTCAAGAACACACTTTCCACACGATCCAAAAAAAAAAAAACCTTAACAAAGGCATGTGGAGAGACGCACACACTGAAAAGGACTACACTATTTGTCTCTTCCACATAATTAGGAGGAGAGCAACACTTCATCCATGACTTGGATAATAGTTATGAAAATGGCGGACTCAGAACGTAAGCCATGAACACTTTAAAACACCATCCGTATTATTAAGAAAAGAACAAAGCTTTGAACAAAAGTTCTACTGTGAGAGTGGGCAAAGCAAACAGAGTGCGGGGATTTAAGCTTTACAGAAACAGATTATTAAATTACATTGCTCTACAAAATATAATCAATTACTGTTTTAAGCATTTATTTTATGTTTCTTTATAAAATGAAACACATTTTGTTTATTGCATGTTAATACAGTAATGTGAATCTGAACAGGGTTTACATTGTTTGGGGAGTGTTATGTCAAGCTGCTCTCAATATGCAAACAACTTTTCTGTTTAATATCACTCAGAAAGTTCTCTTTACACATTAACATACATGTACTTGCAAGTTGGTTGGTCATTTTGAGAGCACTGAAAACTGTTGCTGATATGCACTGTTGTTCTGCGTGCACATCATGATGCCGTAAATTGAAAATGTAGCAAACGTTATGAGGTGAAAGAAACTGGATTATTATCTTTTGCAAGGCAAGAAGACAAAAATTCACTTTCAGATTTATTCCATTACTGCCTAATGAGGTTATAATCTTACAAATAAAACTACGTACAAAAACTAAAAAGAATTGAATACTAGTCCAAAATGTCTCAAAACATATATATTTCTTAGCAAATTTTATAACCAAATCAATACACTTAGAACAATAAATGCATTATGTAATCATTAAGTAACATATTAAATGGAAGTTGTTATTGATTAAATTACAACTTTTTTGCAATCACAAAATATATCAAATTTCACCTTATTGCATGAAAATCTGTATTTGATTACATATAATTATGATTAGTGATTACAATTATATGTAATGTTTTTAACACATATGCAAATATTACTATCACTTATAAATGTGCTATAACTGAGCCCATTTTAATTCTCTTGTAATAGTTTTCCTCATGCATATGTCTTTATATCATGTACATGTGATACTAAATATGTATGTGTATAGTCGCATGTACTATGTTATGACAGTATGTTTGCCTGTATTATTATCACATAAATAATTATGTACTTAAATCAATCTAACATAAAGGTAAATGTTACAGTGTACTTATTGAACATGTTACATACATGATACGTATTAGACTCATGCATACCAGTTACACATACGTACAGGATAAATATCAAGTAATACATGAGGACTGTCACATATGTAAGTGAATAACAAGTACTTAAGTGATTGTAATGTGTATGTACATCATAACTTTCTAGTACATGCCATTAATCATCAATATTTTTTCTTGGTACTATACGGTTCTACAGTTTTCTCCATGAAATGACTATGCTTTCTACATCTTCCATGTAATGGCAAAATTCATGCAGACACGTAACGTTCTTCAGCCACACAAATAAAAGAGAAATAATATTGACTCAAAGCGATAAAAACAACGCTACATGCAAGTGGTTTTTAACTCGTCTGCTCCACAATAACCGCTCTATTTTATCATTTGCCTATACGACAAGAGACAGGTTCATAATGTGTATATTACCTGCCTAAAAGTCGGTAGATATTTTATTGCTCAGAAATGACAGATAGTATGCTTAATAATTTGCTCAAAGTATTATTTCTCAAAATAGGACTTTGAAATTGAATCACATTTGGAAGACCATATGCCTCATATTAATGCTACTAATAATGCACATATTTTAACCATCATAAGATCTTCAAAATATTTCTAATATAACAATTTATATTGTATAAAGATTTTAAATTATCCTTACTTATTCAATAGTTGGTATAAATTGGAATGTTCCACTTTCACCTAACAACCAAAGATGCAACTATTGAATAAAAAGAATAAAGATAAACATGCAACTATATCCCAGTTAAACACTGTGACAAAACTTGTAAGGGATCAGCTTTATTTAGAATTTAATTAATAAGAATTAAAAAGAAAATGACCATTTTCTAATTTATCGTTCCAGAATACTGTTTTAGAAAACATCTGTATAAATATTTAATCAGTTGCTGTACAAATGTGCATCCACCTATTTTACTTGGACTATTCCCTATCAGTGTCTTTCACCGATGTAAGTAATTTATGACCTAGATGATATAAGAGATAACTCATAAGGGAAATCGTTGCAACCAATGGCATCATAGTATTCAGTAAAATAATTGTAAGAATCATTCCGATTCGTCATTCCTCAAGATACTGCAGAATGCTGAATCCATAGTATTGAAGAGCACAAAATGTACGAAAGTAGCGTAATGATCAATGCCTGAAGTACTTTACGTTAATGATAATTGTTATTTGAAGTACAGCGTACATTGATGATCTATTTTTACATTTGTACGCTGTACTCTCATAAATCTCCTTATGGCTTTTCAACCGATTTAACTAAACCCTTCTGAGAGCTGATGGCTGTAGATTCCACATGAAGCAAAGCGAAATACGAGCCATTAAAAAATTATGCATACTACAAACATGGTATTGTATATATGTATATTGTCTTCATATTTACACTATGGCGTTCTAATTTTGATACTGATTACCGATTCCATATACAGTTTCATAACAATCAACCTAAACTTGATAACTTCCATTACTATTTATGGTAGCTATTATGATATATTTATAATGTTTCTGTGACTATTTACAGATTGGATATTTTCAATGCACATGTTAATCAGTGATTTGTTTTTACACTGATTACATGCTAAAGTATGTGGCATACTGCTTACTGTTAAAGAAATGACTACATAAACTGTAAAATGATCATTTTTCTTTAAAAAATGTATATATCGTCTAAATAATAGGACATTCAGTATTTACTAAGACTGATTATTGACAATGTCGAATGCTATTTATATTTTTAAAAAAGTCTGGTACGCAAAGAATTACTATCTATAACATCTAGTGATAAAAATGATAGAATTCGTTTACATGTTGTATATATGGTACTATGAAACCAATCAATGGTGACTATGTACACTATCTTGTTTACAATATCTTTTACGTGTCATGCACTCTAACTGTCACTACCGACAATTAAAATACAAATTCTTAAGTGTATGATAGAGCTTGTGGTTAACAATGGTTGAATCGGTTGTATGTTTTACTAGAATAAGATAGGTCACGGAGATAACCAGATCGGTTGCTCAAATATGGAATTAATAACTATTGTTTCTAAATCTAAACTATGATGCCAACGATGTTCTCATTCTGCAAAATAAACAAAAGCCTAATTTGGATTTTAATAAGATGTGATACCTGTTGGCTACTTGTAATTACACAGCTTACCTTATATACTCGCTTATCATATGACACCAACTTAAAAGATTTATGTGCCGGCATATCAGGGTCTATGATGTATGTTTTAACAGAATAAAATGTCAAGGTGACTGAATAGGTAGCATGAACATGGAATCAATTAAAACTATTCCCAAACTCTAACTATGATGCAGGCGGAGGTGTCTTGATGTAAAAGAAACCCATTATTACTGGTCCGGATGAGATGTAATACCTGACTGAAACAGAATATTATGGCTTACATCATGGCTGTTTTGATTCCTTGAATTATTTACAATACATTTAATACTTTTAACATATTTTTCAGTTGCAATGATGAGCTATTTACATTACCATTTTGGTATAAAACACTAGTATTTAAATAAGCAGTCAGTGGAAAGCATCTTCCAAGTTTGACATTTCAGCTTTATATTAGCTGATTAGTAACAATGTCACGTCTTCTTTATTCACATCCCATGTAAATAATGTGTACCTCTACCAACCACAAGAAGATATTACCCATGTGCCGGGAATATATATATATATATATATATATATATATATATATATATATATATATATATATATATATATATATATATATATATATATATATATATATATATATATATATATCTGTATATCTGTCATGTACACGTAATTGTCGGATTAGACTTTTGGCTCATCTGTACTACTTATGGTGTATTTAACATTTTAAGTGGCTGCTTACATTAGATAAAAACAACAGAACCGGTCGAAATCAATTGCTAATCAAGTTTTAGTTGTTTTATATCTCCGATATAGCATGACGTTTTAATATTTACAGAAAGCGTTTATTTACAAATCATAACGTGATAATGATATCGAAATGTTATGTGTAATACATGTACTTTGGAATACCTTTTACGAATGTTTATAGTAGAATATGACTGCTGCTACCGTGAATGACAACTCTTAACATGTTATGAATGTTTTTTATATTATGCGTAAGACAGCATTTAATATTTAATTTAATTGATTATTTACAGTTTAGATGTTTATCTGGAAAATGTTCATAACATATCTATTATCACTATTAGCAGAAGTCTGTGATAGTCATAATAATGATTCGTAAGATTATGACTACAGCAATGTCAATAGCCATTGTTTAAAAAAGTTATCAATGTTTTATATCTACATAACATGGAATTTAAAATTTACTTCGGTCGGTTATTTACATGTTATATGATATTTATCTAATTTTTGTGCGAATAAGGTATCATTTAGTGAAGTTGTAAAACATATTTCCAAGGTTATGACTTCAGCATCTGTCGATGCCAACTGTTCGACAAGTTGCCCATGTCTTATAGATTCTACACACATTTAATCTTTACTTCGGTTTTTAATTTACAATATTTTATGATATGTACAATGTAAGCAATGCACTTGCAGCCACAAGTTACTGATGTCAGTGATATTTATAAAACACAAAACTTCAGGCATTGTCATTAACAATAGTTTTAATGCGAAAAAAAAAATAAAACAAGAAATTAATCTGAATATGTCACAGATCTTAATTTGGACATGCACTAAGACCTCTTCCGATATTTAGATCGTAATTAGGACATACACTATGACCTCTTCCTATATTTAAATCTTAAATATGACATACACTATGACCTATTCCTACATTTAAATCTTAAATATGACATATACTAAGACCTCATTCTATATTTAAATCTTAATTAGGACATACACTAAGACCTCTTTCTATATTTAAAGCTTAATTAGGACATGCACTATGACCTCTTCCTATATATAAAGCTTAATTAGGACATGCACTATGACCTCTTCCTATATTTAAAGCTTAATTAGGACATGCACTAAGACGTCTTCCTATATTTAAATCTTAATTAGGACATACACTAAGACATCTTACTATATTTAAATCTTATTAGGACATAAACAAAGACCCCTTTCTATATTTAAAGCTTAATTAGGACATGCACTATGACCTCTTCCTATATTTAAAGCTTAATTAGGACATGCAATATGACCGCAACCTACATTTAAAGCTTAATTAGGACATATACTATGACCTCTTCTTATATTTAAAGTTTAATTAGGACATACACTAAGACCTCTTCCTATATTTAAATCTTAATTAGGACATACACTAAGACATCTTTCTATATTTAAATCTTAAATATGGCATATATTAAGACCTCTTTCTATATTTATATCTTAATTAGGACATACACTAAGACCTCTTCCTACATTTAAATCTTAAATATGACATATACTAAGACCTCTTTCTATATTTAAATCTTAAATATGGCATATAATAAGACCTCTTTCTATATTTATATCTTAATTAGGATATACACTAAGACCTCTTTCTATATTTAAAGCTTAATTAGGATATACACTATGACCTCTTCCTACATTTAAATCTTAAATATGACATATACTAAGACCTCTTTCTATATTTAAATCTTATTGGGACATACACTAAGGCCCCTTTCTATATTTAAATCTTATTAGGACATACACTAAGGCCCCTTTCTATATTTAAATCTTAATGAGGACATGCACTAAGACCCTTTTCTATATTTAAATCTTATTAGGATATACACTAAGACCTCTTTCTATATTTAAATCTTGTTGGGAAATACACTAAGGCCCCTTTCTATATTTAAATCTTAATGAGAACATACACTAAGACCCTTTTCTATATTTAAATCTTATTAGGACATACACTAAGGCCCCTTTCTATATTTAAATCTTAATGAGGACATGCACTAAGACCCTTTTCTATATTTAAATCTTATTAGGACATACACTAAGGCCCCTTTCTATATTTAAATCTTATTATGACATAAACTAAGGCCCCTTTCTATATTTAAATCATAATTAGAACATACACTAAGACCTCTTTCTATATTTAAATCTTATCAGGACATACACTAAGGCCCCTTTCTATATTTAAATCTTATTAGGACATAAACTATGACCTCTTCCTATGTTTAAATCTTAATTAGGACATAAACTAAGGCCCCTTTCTATATTTAAATCATAATTAGGACATACACTAAGACACGTTTCTATATTTAAATCTTATTAGGACATACACCAAGGCCCCTTTCTATATTTAAATCTTAATGAGGACATGCACTAAGACCCTTTTCTATATTTAAATCTTATTAGGACATACACTAAGGCCCCTTTCTATATTTAAATCTTATTAGGACATAAACTATGACCTCTTTCTACATTTAAATCTTAATTATGACATACACTAAGACCTCTTTCTATATTTAAATCTTATTAGGACATACACTAAGGCCCCTTTCTGTATTTAAATCTTATTAGGACATAAACTAAGGCCCCTTTCTATATTTAAATCTTATTAAGACATAAACTAAGGCCCCTTTCTATATTTAAATCTTATTAGGACATACACTAAGGCCCCTTTCTATATTTAAATCTTATTAGGACATAAACTAAGGCCCCTTTCTATATTTAAATCTTAATGAGGACATACACTAAGACCTCTTCCTATGTTTAAATCTTATTAGGACATAAACTAAGACCCCTTTCTATATTTAAATATTAAATGGGACACAAACTAAGATATATTTCTATAACAGAATATTAACTATGACATAAACTAAGACCTCCTTCTATAATTAGGTCTCATTTATGACAAACGTTGACCTCGTTCTATATTTACATCTTAATTAGGACATCAAATTTCGTTCCATGTTTAAATAAGATTTAACCCAGAGTTTTATTTTTAATATGGATGTATATATATATATATATATATATATATATATATATATATATATATATATATATATATATATATATATATATATATATATGTACATACATACATACATACATATGCCATGCAGTCTCACAGTTTTGATAATAGCTGCATTAATTCCATGGATAGTTTACAATGCAAAATTGAAGAAATATTTTATGTCTCGGTTCAATAATTCACTGGTTGTATAAAACAGACCAAAACATCTGATCTATATTTCATATATAGGTTTTGATTTATTTACATTTTCTCTATTATCAATAATATTATATAGCATTTATCAGGAACTTCATATTTAGCTAAGAATTGACTATACCAGCCAAATGGAAAATTGTGGAAGCATTTGATTGTATTTTCTAATATTCTGTATTACACACGCACAATGAATGCATTGTCTCAAATATATTTTTTTCATTTCAATGTATCACTTTTGAGAGAGCATGCTATGAAACTGAAGTTATATGTAAAATATAATGGCAAACGTTTCTAACGTTGGCCACTGCATGTCCCATCTGATGACAGCATATCAGCGAAACGTATACCTCTATTCCACGTAATTTCGTTCATAGAAGTTGAAGAAAATGTCTTTTTAGTTTATTAATGGAAAGCTAATAATATAAATTGGATTTACTTGAACATTGAAACTTGTACAGATTATTACAGGAAAAATTATATAAAATCTATAAAATTGGAATCACTTTTTGCCAGTTACCGGTGATTAAAATAAATGGTGGTTAAGGAGGGCAACTGCCGTAAAAGAGTAGACAAAACAAAGATGTGAGAGAACGAAACTATACTATCAAATCGTTTGTCCCTCATCACACTGAATAGAAATGTTTGTGTTAGTTGCTTAGTTATATGATGCGTATCATTATGTCGACTTCAATCAGTTGAAATTCTGATTGAAAATGATACATTTTTTTAAAAATTATCGTCATCTTCTTCTGACATGCTTCCAAATGTTTCCTTCACATAATTTACGATTAACCTGGTATGCTGTATAGCATTTTCGGCGCATTCCTTACTGTATGCTGTATCTGTGGCCGGTAGCCTGGTTCCATAATCAGCTGGGTATTGCATTCTCGTATGTTGATCCAACAGCCCCTCCAGACTCTCTACTTCGGTAACTATTTCGCTGCCTAATCCATCCGCCAGTTCAAGTATATTGTGACCTTGCGAACCTGCTTCTCGTGCATCTTTGAAATACCAGGCAGCCTTTAAGGCTTTCTCCGCACTCTGTTTATTAAAAGATTGTGAAGATGTTTGAAATTGTTTGTTGATATGAAAATGGGAAATATCATGTAACTGATGTGAGATTTTAAATGAACAAGAATACAATTGGTACTTTACGTAAGAACATGCAAGTGAAATATTGCATCAAACATGAAATCAATCCAGGTAAAAGATTTGTATCTTCCTTCTGGCTTATAATTTAATACTAATTTGAAGACCTATGCTGAAAAACAAACAACACGAATTTCTGTTGAAAGATCTCTAGCTTGTCGCTGTACTAGTTTAGTACACATTAAACTATTGTAATAGACAGTCAACAAGAAACGTAGAGCATTAAAGTCGCAATATACTTTATATGGGTGTTGACAGTGTTAACATAAGTGATAGATATGAATGCTTACATGAAATTACCTGATCATGCATACAACGGTGTCTATGAAATTATACTACAAGCGAAAAGAGTGTTTGGCGTACTTTGCCAAAACAATTATGATTATTCTCTCTCTCTCTCTCTCTCTCTCTCTCTCTCTCTCTCTCACACACACACACACACACACAAACACACACACCGCTCTGGTGGCTTAAATGGAGAGAAAGAATGTTATAGGTAAGACATTCTCTTGGTAAGAAATTGAATGTCCCTTATGATCAAATTATACTTCAAAGGACTTGCCGTATCTATTGGTCTAAAAATAGCACATCAAACTGCTTGATTTCTCGAAGAAAAATTTTGTGCATTAAACGTTTAATTTCATAGACAACTACTGTAGATTGTATTTTATTACAAGAAAAATTAAAATGAAAGTCTAACGGTCTATTTGTATCTCATACTATACATTTAGGACCCACGTGACCATATTACTCTTATTCATGCTCTAATGTTGGATAGGAGTTTAACTTTATAGACAATGTTCAGCATTTTTACACTGAACACATTTGAATCAGATAGCTGTTAACATTAATAATGCAAAAATATTGCATGAATCTAATTTACCTCACCCTTTAAAATGTTGCACAGAAAATATAAAACTCATGTTTGACTGAGAATGTCCATTGCAGATACGATCAATCTATGTTTTCGAGTATTCATTTTACTTTAAAGCTACTGGTTTATGCGTTTCCACCTATAATCCCTTGCCTCGCAAGTACCGGTCATCCTTCACCCCACTACATATGCAGTGCAAATGGACACTGTATCGTCGATAAAAATGGATTTTTGTAGGAGATGAACACATTTATTGAATCAAAGTGCAAAAGAATGTCCAATACTGTTGAGTACACCAGTTTGCAATTATGATCAAACTATCTGTATGAAGTCGAGTAAAGACAGTCCAATAAAGAATTGCTCACTCACTTTAGGAAATAAGAACAGCTCCATAATACCTTATGTAAAAACAATCGAATAGCCACCTTTACTTCAATTTTATATCACGAATTCTAATTTTACATGAATTCAGGAATTTGAATCTAAGCAAAATTCTAGAAACTCCAATCTATTCTCATGTATATAAGAATGCGCACTGTAACAAGTAAAATGTTTATTTTTCAAATGTGGCAAACAGTTACAGTCTTTTCAGTTACCGGAAGGTGAAGTTTAAGTAAGACGATCGTTTGGGGCGCAAGTTCAATGTATAGCTTCCCTTACACTGAGAATGGTTAATTTTAATCTTGAACTTGGACAATTTAGGCTTTTAATTTAATTCAAAATAGAAAAATTCTCCATAGAAGACTTAAAGAAAGGCATTAACAAGTCTCATGATGATATTACAATTTCCCATTACTCAATTCAGTGTAACACCAGCCATGCTGCGGTACGTATTAATCACATGTTTATTATATGGTCATATTTCTATTCGATACAAAAGTTGCGATAACCGGCTCGTATCTTTTAGGACAAGTTTTTGCCCTTTCTTAAATACCTGGTTATGACAACGCAATTTTCCACATTTTTTACAGGGTCTACAAAGAGACATATTGGATTGAGTTCTAATGCCGATGGCAAGAAGGAAACCATGGAAGTGTTGAAAAATCAATACTACCATTGTATTCAAGGCATACAATTTCCGCAAACAATTCCTGTTGCAAGACATATCACAGTAATTTTTACAGTATGATTTTTCCCAAGTTTGTCCACTAAGTTTTTGGCTTATTTTTCCTTCATCTCCCATTTCCTAAGCATAGATAGTACTAGGAATAAAACAGAGTTTCCAGTCCCATATAGAATGGATGCCAGAAGTTATATCAATTTGTGTAAACACGTCTTTCTTTAAGAACACCACCCTCCATTAATCGTAGAGGATGAAAAATGTTTTTGACGAAATAATGATATCTTACTAACGGAAATGAATGTAAAAATGAAAACAATTATGACTAGGAATTATATTTTATAAAATTAATAATAATAATAATAGTAATAATAATATCAACTTAACAACCAAGGTAAATATTGTAGCCTAAAGAAGATCTTTACAGGCTTGTACAAAAATTGAACGAATCTTTAACGTGTATATTGGATGAAGAAGATGTTCACGGCCTCCATAGTCAAGAAAATAAGCTTGAGAAAGTATAATTCTTATTGGGTCAAAATTCTTTACGAAAGAGACGGAACGAAAATTAATAAAATAAAATTAAGTACGTAGAAAGTGATGAAGATGAATGCAAACTAATCTTACCATATCAAGATTAAACTATTATTTAAAGAACCTACACAAATCTAAAGGAAACTAACCCATACATAATTGTTTTTTAATACAAATTGATCCATGCAACATTTTTGGCAAGTTTAATTAAAGTTGGCTCAATCATTCTAGAAATGAGGTCACAACCAGGTTGTCCGCTTGGCTGCAGTGAAGTTATTTTCATTGTTTAAGTAACATAGTTGTAATAGATCATGTCTAACCGAGATTAATGTAATTGTTGAAGCTTTCGAAAGAAGTAAATATAGGCTGTCCATTTTGTTAAATTAGTTAAATTGCTGGGGAAGCCAGACAGGAGACATTCTTTGGCGGAAACCGTTTCATACTAAGTCTAAGCTAACTGCTTAGTTGATATTGAGAACCGAATAGTACCAGACTGTTGATGGAAGCATGATGGATGCAAGAGAAAATGCCTTACCCGATGACACATATAGCAAATCCAGGAGTAAGTAGACAAACCATCTGTATCTCTTGCCACTGGTAAGAAAGTCTCTGAAGCTATCAAGTCTGCTTTTGCCTGTTGCAACCACACTCGTCCCCTTCTTTTATCACAGATAGGATTGCTAATGTTTTCTAGCTGCTTGGCCCATTCGGTGCTATACTCCAATACTCTCTTTGGCACATCAGCTTCACGTACTTTGAAACGTTCAAACCAAGTACGAGTTGCTTCTCTGTCATTGCTGTTTTCAGCATTCTGGGAGTTATTATCTTCAAATGTTCAGATTTGTCATCATTCAAAAGTTTATGTTCCAAACACGTGCGCATGTCACTGAAAAAAACGTTTTCCTCTTCGTAGTTACATGGATCCAAATGCAGCCACATGCGTTTGATGATACTCCGTCGGTCGCGCTCAGGAAGTTTCCACATTTGATGTATAATGGTATAGAGTCTCTTGTGGTGCTCGTGCTGCGACAGCATTTTCCAATCATCCAATCCTCTTGGTGTACCTTGATGAAGAAGTTTGTACAACTTAAATCCCTGGACGGTCAAAGGATGTTTATCTAAAGCATCTATGTCCACTTCATACTCTTCCGATCCAGGAACCCCACTCAACGTAGCAGGTTTAACCTGGCGAAGAACTCTGCAAAATCTGTATTTCGGTTCGTTAATTTCTGTATCGCTTTCCTCGACAACAACAGGGACATATTCGTCTTCTGAGAATTTTGTCAAGTCTTGATTCAAAAGTGAATACATGTCTTCACACAAATATGTACCTGGTCTCGGAATCATCATTGTTGCGACGTTTCCAGTAATCTCGAAAGCATCGATGAAGATTTTGTCGAGGTTTCTCTGGATTTTTTCAGGCATACATATGTCCTTGAATAAAGCTGAAATGTACTGAAAGTTGTTCTCAAGTGCATTTTCAGTGCACTCATCAATGAAGTTGGCAAGCCCTCCATTTGCAGTGAGTACTCTATTCAGCCCAGTCGTTGTAATATTAGCCACTATATAGAATATGTATCTGTCCATTTCTTTCTTCCTGTAAAAGCAAGTTTTGTTTTCCCCTGTGTTTGGAATAACACGACCCTTTAAAACTAGATAGCTCTTTAATTTCTTCACAGCTTTAAATGATGTATTTTGAAATGTTCTAACAATAGCAGTAATGTCGGGCTCTTGGAATGTCTTTTCTTGTCGTGTTCTGACATGATTAGCTAACCTTAATATACCTCTTAGAAATTCTTGTGAATGGATATATTTTTCCAATCTTTCTGCAAGCTTAGAGGATGTTGGCTCAATATCATCTTCATCGATTTGTTCTTGAACAAGTTTGCTCAGCTGTGATGGTCGTAATGCTTCGGGAATGCAATAGAGAAATAATTTTGCGCTTGGAATTCCAAGATCACGTAGTTCGATGAAATATTCAAACTTGTCTTGATTTCCTATTCTTTTCTCCAAATATTTGTTGTCCGAGATAACCAAAATTCTTGAATCAACAAGTTCGTGCTTCCTATTTGGCAGAAAAAGTACATCGTTTACATCTTTGGATAGTGGCTTAATGAGTGTCATGGCATGTATTACTCGGCGTAGAAGACTGAAATCGAACCGATCATATTTCATACGCTGAAGAATCGTCACAAAATGATGAAGTGTTGGTCTCTCTAGAACACCTAATTTCCTGAATAAAGTTTTGAAGTACTTGCCATATGCGTTTGGTGCTGTAAATATATAGGGCCTGAGATCATCCATACTACTTTCTGTGAAGATTTGATTTGGTTTGACAAACTTTTTTTCTTCGGGAATATGGATAATGGATGCATCAGCCAATTTATCGGCGTGGCTCTGTAAATCTTCGTATGAATTTAGACTACCATAAATTGCATCCATAAGGTCTTCGCTGACTAATTTTGCTGTCCCGGTTTCGCAAATATTGATGAGATGTTGCACGACAGCATCCAGAGGCGGACGTTGGCAAATACCTAACTCTCTTTGGAATGAATCTTTGAAAGAATCTTGATCATCAAGGCAGGCCCAGTCAGGAAGTAAACTCATAGTAGTCCAACAAATTTTTTCATGGCACCTGGAGACGGCACCAGCATAGCAAATTAAGGGCTTGTCGTTCCCATATTGCTTATGTATGTTACTCAGAGATTTTTCGACTGAGTGGTGAACAATGAATCTAACAGTTGCCATTTGAGATTTTGTCTCATTTGTCCACATTCTTTTTTCCCTTGAATCTTTCATGCTTTGTTTATGTTCATCTTTCGATATGTGTTGGAGAAATTTTCTGACTAGAACTTTTGATTTCCTTTCCAAGTCGGTCTGAGAGCCGATATTTAAACCAAATTCCATTTGAGTGGCAAATCTAATCAGATCATCATCTGTAACAGCAGTAATTAAGCCACAAATCTGCATGAAATGTTTCCATTCTTTTGAACAATAACCGAGTGAAAGAAGTTCGGTATCTCTACAACAAAGTTCGAAGACCTCTTTCTTCCGATTGTAAAATTCAGACGCTTTTCTTAGAGTTTCTTTGATAGGTATACACGCGGATTCCTTCAGTTTTGAGATTAATTTCTGCTGTTGTTTTTTGTAGTTTAAGCCTGGGGATTTTACCAACAACACATCACGAATGTATTCCAGGTGATTTATCCTGTAGCTCTGAGGTATGAGATCAAATGTGTCTAGAAATGTTTGATAGAGATCATAAGGTTCAATAATTTGTCCAATCTTTAGTTTTTTGCATAAAGTGCAAATTTCTTCGAATCCTTTGATAATATAAAAACCACTCTTGACTGTCCATTCACAGAGACCCTCGTTAGGAATTACAAAGTTTGTATGCAGTATAAGGATTTGCTTCTCATGTACGAGTGTCACAAGCTCGTTAGAGTGCGTGGGGTAAAGTGGTAGATCGATCAGGAGATGACGAAGTTTCTGCTGACTTTCATGCTCTAGCATTTCGTCCAAATTGGATGAAAAATACGTCAGTATTGATCTGCATTCTTTCTCTTTCAGGCCAGATAACTTTGTCCTGCTAGTATGCAGCAATCTCAAGACATCTCCTGGTCTTTTATCTGAAGATACCAAATAACTCACAGCTGAGACCACATTAAATTTAGTACCGGAATCCATTTTGTTCCGAAGAGAATCTGAGTGTAACACTAGCGAACTGATTTTCCTCAGTACTTGTTGCATGTCGTGTCTGCTTTGAAATGAGTCTATGTCAACAACCTGAAATGACTTCTCAATCGGCAAGAGTTCTAAACTTTGATCCTTAGTACTAACAGGCAAAAGTGACCAGCTTCCAAACGTTAATGCATTATTGCGAAACGTCTCAAGTTTGACATCTAACCTTCCACCTTCTTTAGTTTCGGAAGACATCTCGCATAACATGTGCCAAAACCTTTCAATCCATTCTTGCGAAAGATGTGTTGTATCCCACTGTAACTTTAAACTGTGATGAAACTTGGAATCTAATGACGTCAATAGAAGACTTGTTACATCAGACAAATCAAGAAGTTTGAACACAGGAATTAGATTCCTCGAAGTAGCGTTCTCTCTGAAAATTCCAGCCACTTCTTCTTCTCCAACAATATCTGTCGGTGACTTTGCTAATATATGTCGCGAAGAATCGTTCTCATTTTTCAACTGCAAATGATGTATAAACTTATCTGCTGACCTCTGAAACAGACACGAGTACCTAGAGAGGAAAACTGACTTACCACTTGTAAACTCTCTGAGACACCTGTCCTCGGTTATCAGCAGTGGCAATCCTTCAAGGTGGAGATCTTGCGCCTTCTCCAGGTAATTTAACATAATATTTGCGTTACGTATAGTTTCTATATTTGTGTTCTTAACGTCTATGCCCAAACCTGTCAGAGGCGTATCTAATACTTCATTTATTCTGCATTTATTGGGTGAGTTACGTTTGTATGAACATAGGAAACGTGACACAATCTCTGGGTCAATCATCAGTATTTCTAATTTACATTCTTTTATCGACGTCAAAATGCGATCGGGCGTGTCCAGTAGTTTCAGCCCAAGTTTCTTCAAGAGCGGTGTTAGAACCTGGTGATAACGATTGAACTGTTTGCTCAGGTTATTGAAGACTGGAGGATTAAACTCTTCATCAGCACTTAATGAAACCCACTTCAGCTTCATGGAACAATTTCTCTGTCTTTGTGAATCTTCAGGCATTTCTATGACAAAAAGTTCACGCTTTTCTTCAATTATGGATATGTAAACCATTTTTGTTAAGAATCGCCAATATTCACCACTGGCCTTTGAGAACAGCGGAAAAAAGTTGTGAAAACATCTCAACATTTCCTTTGCAGCAGAACTAGATTCCTCCTTGCAGATACTTTTTTTCAGGTGCTCAAGTGCCTTTACGTATGCTGGCGCAACAACTTTTTCCAATATGGCTTCATTAAAAGATCTTCTAAAACCTTGCTTCTCATTCCAAAGATGCCTTCGCGAGCCTTGATCCAGAATGAAATGTCCATTTATGTGAAGCGGCAATCCAGTCTCAATTTCAAGAGGAAGAAAACAAAAGGCTTTACAGGTAGATGAATCATTGAAATTGGAGCTCGTACTATTATGTGTAATCTTTAACTCTTTCAATGCCTCTAATGACATAGCAACTCCACCAGCTGGAAGATAGTATAGCTGTCCTTTCTTGAAAGCATCTTCCAATATTGCAAGTATGTGACTGTCAGTAGACCCAAAGCCTATTCTTTGAACGACATAATAACTATCCGTCTTCCCTCCGTTGTCTTTTAGTGATAGAGTGTAATCTATTTGTCGTGGTTTCTTACTAACACTAAGCTTTTCTGAGCTAGAAAACTCTCTAATATATCCTCCAAAGGATTTTCTTTTTGCTTCGTCTTCTTTCGACAGACGAACTTCAACGGTGTACTCTGCTTTAAATGTCCCTGAAGATACGTTTCCTATTGTCACCATAGTTACATGTTTTAAGAAAAGGAGGCACTCGTATATCTCTTTTCGAAAGTCTTCTAAAAGTTTGTCGATTTCTGATGTTGTCACTTCTTTTACTGATATCTCTGGCACTTCTGACATCGCAGTTCGAAGAGGAAATCTGAACATCGTTGCATTTTTAGACTCTGGTAGATCTATGCTATATCCGAGAAGGATATTCGGATAATGTGATTCAATGTAGTCAACATTAAACTTTCTTCCCGGCCTTTGCTTTGTTGCACAAGGTACATATTTGCATAGAGGATCAAATATGACCAATTCACCACCATATGGGTATTGTGGGCCCTTTGTAAGAAAGGATGGAATATCTGTTAAATGATAAACAGAATTGAATCCTATTCCATATTGACCGATTTTCGAGGGATCAGATCTTTTGCTTCCAAGTCCTAAATTTTGAATACCTTCGATATCGTCATTTGTAAATGTGCTATTGTTGTAAACACAAAGTGCCGGACCTTGAAGCGGGGCAATTCTATCAAATATTTTCTCACAGCTATGACTGCGGTAGTCCTTGATAAAGTATACCACCGTGGCCCCTGCATCATCTGCATTTTGAAGTAGCTCTTTGACTATCCCCGTGCCAAATGGATATGAAGACAGAAGATTTTTGATTCGTGTTACCAGATTTTCTTTTTGACCAAACTTCATGCCAATCGAATTTCTTTCGTAACGTTTTGTTTTCTTTGTCTGTATGCCTAAATGGGTAGCTAAATCTTGTGAAATCATGCCATGAACCAAATGCAAACTTTCATCAGTTTCATCATCCTTGTCGTAGAGGCACAAGTTTGATGTCAGTCTAAGGATACAGTCAGTGTCTGGAGCAAATATCTCGGACTTGAGGCTCACATCGAGATCATCGAATGTCATATCTTGAATAATCATGGCGTCCTTCAGCGTAGAAAGCAAATTTATCGAAAGTCGTAAATCATCACTTGTCAGTTTTTCTTTGCACATTGATTCTCTCATCATTTTTAAAGCTTTCAAGACATCTTTAATGTCATAAGTTTCTCTGACCCCAACAGCATCAAGAAAATGTTTGTATTTTCGGACTATTTTCTGGTCAAGACTGTAGAGATATGGTGAACAGTTGAGTTCTAGATTTCTAACAACTTCTACTGGTTTCATTAAATGTGAATTTACCAAAAGGCATTTCGTGTCCTGTAGATTTTTAAGCATGTCTTTTGAACATTCATCAGAAGATACAATTTCATTCAAATACTTGTATATTTCATCTACATGTGTTGAGATCTCCTCAGCTGGTATCATTTGATATGTCTCGATTATGGATTGGAGTTGCTTGAAAACTTTATCAAATGGAGGAGCTTGATTCCATTTAAACCATTTCTCAGTGTACATACAATTGTCACAGTTGGTCAAGGGCATGACCGATCCGACTAGATGAGCGTACTTACTGCTTAGAACTTCTGAAGGCTTGTATAAAACTGTGTCCTTAACGAACCACTGTAGCTTCTCTGGGAAACCATCCGGTTTTTCCTTCATGACTAGGATGCAGTTTAAGTTTTCTAGTGAGGACATTCTTAAAACAAATTTGCTATCTGATTCCTTATTTTTCCTTTCCAGAATCTGCATGAAAGCCATTGCTTTTGTTTCCATTGCATGCTTGCAATCGGCCAACGATGACATGTGATCCAGCATTTTTGCTGTTTCGATCAGATCATCAAAAGTAACTTCAGTTTTCAATCCGAGACTTGACAGAATGTTAAGGTACGGCTCTTCGCTGAAGGTCTCAGGGAATTTATCTTCATTTAAAAATAACTGTTCTAGGCCAGAAACACTTGGATCAAAAAGATCTCCTACTCTGCAATATGAAGATTTTATCCTAGATTTAAGGAATGGGATGGTCTTCAAATAGTGAAGAATGTCCTGTTCATTTTTGTACAGATCAAAGTTTTCAAAGATGAACTTCATTAAGACATTCACTTCCTCTTTACAATATTTGCAATGTGCAACATTATTTAATATGTCTTTTACAATTCCAATTGAATCTAGTTCTTGGACTCCAAGATGAAGGGCTAGTTTGGCTTCAGCAGGAGTTGCAACGATGATGGGCGCAGAAAACCCAACAGGAATGTTCGACATCTGAGTTATTTTATTACATTCGGACAATGAAACAAACGATGAATCTTTTCTGTTATTGCATCTGCTTTCACATGTCGTAGTAAAAAGTTTTAACTCTTTCACTAGTTTTCGGCTTTTTATGGTCCATTCACCCGTTTCTGATGTGTTTAAAAAGGACACCAGCTGTTTCCTAGCTTCTGCTGAACAATTGCCATTGAAATCTTCTAAAATGTTATTATTGCAATTTATCTGCAGTTCTACTTGTATGCAGTGAAGAAGCATAAGTAGCGATGAACTGGTTGGAAAGTATACATAGTCTTTCAATATATCATGAGATAGCCATGCTGGTAAGGATGATATAACTCTGATTGACAAAAGACTGAGTGCGTCACACACTCCTTCCGGAAGAGATTGCAAAATTCCAGGAACCTCCTTCAGAATAATTTTATCTGTCAATTTCAACAGCTCCATTTCTTCTTTCCCGTCACGAACTCCAAATGTGTCAAGAGCTGGTACTAATGGAATATTTTTGAAGAGATCAACGCATTTGTTGCTCACAATGTATTTCCATGTCTTTTCCAGCCAACATGCTAATAGGTAGCCACCTGAAAACATTGTTCTGCCCTTGCAAACTATGCTTCTTAACGAAATTGTTTCCTGAAGCAGGCAAGCAACGGCCTCCTTATCTAATTTCCGTATTTGGAAGTGTTCTGGAAAAAATGCATTTTTTCACCAAAAAAACCATTTTATAATGATCGTCGTTGCCTATATTATTCACAAACATAGTTGTAAAAGTAAAAGGTTATTAAATAAATGATACCTATAGTAAATGCACAGTAGCAGTGTTTCAAAAGATAAAATAATTTTGTTTTAGAATGCGCTTTTGTGAGCGACATTTGGTACAGCACTGTTAAAAAAATTGCCTTTAATTTGTGGAAACTATTAGTCAATGAAGTTTGTGCAATGAAATGAATATATATATATATATATATATATATATATATATATATATATATATATATATATATATATATATATATATATATATATATATATATATATATATATATATATATATATATATTGAGAGAGTGTTTTTTCCCATCAAAACAATGAGGTTGTACGAATTCAGTCACTCAGAGCTCCAGTCCAGATTTCTGTAAAGTAATAATAAAGATGTTTTGGACATCGATATCTTTCGTATTTCAAGTGTCAGAATAAAAGGGTAAAAAAGCAGCATGGATATCCGAGCCTCGTGTATGTATTATATAAACATAATGAATCTTTTAAATTCTGGAGAGATTGATCTCTAATATCAAGATGAATAACTTGATAGTATTTTTTGTATCCTGGATTGTGAATAAAGATTCCTAGATACAGAATCTCTTGAACAATCAATATATGATGCCTTTAGAACGACAGGATATTCATCGAGTTTCTGTGTGCACATTTGAAACTTTATACTCAGTGTAGCAAGGAAACTGACAAAGAAAGCAGAAATTAAACTCAGGTTGTAAATTTAGTTCATGAAGTTTAGATATATCCTCCCAAGTCAAAATGTTTCCAGCACAACAGTAGGACATATTGCTTATAATGGATTGAAAACATGATAAGAAATACAAAATTGATCAGTACGTCTTAGAAATGCACAGTAGTTCTAAATGTGCTTATAACTGATCTCGAACTAATTTTTTAAGAGAACAATAAAATATTACTTTCGAGCAAAATCGTATTATCTTTGAAATCTTTATTATCCTTATTCAATTAGAAAACCTCTAAATTATTTATTTCATCAAAATGATAATATAGGGCAAAGACGTCGTGTTGATGACAAATAATTGTGAGGAAAATAATCTAAAGATGTGTGATTTTTATTTTTTTTGAGGCAATTTTAATTTTTTTTAGTCATATCGCTATGATGTCTGTACTGTAGCAGTTGATAATCATGTCCAACACTGGGACATCATGCCGCAGACATGTATCATCTTGTCTCACCCAGTCACATTATTCTACCACCAGTCCTAACACTAACCTCTTACTGCTGAGCGCCGATCAAAAGGTAAAGTTACTTATATCATACACTACCAAAGTAAAAAGAGTAGAAATGTTGGATATATATATATATATATATATATATATATATATATATATATATATATATATATATATATATATATATATATATATATATATATATATATATATATATATATATATATATATATATATATATATATATATAAGTCAATTGACGAAATCTAATATCTGAAAGTATTGGTAAACATTTAAATATGTTCACTGAGGTAGGGATAAGACTTCTAGATATTAGTATTGTTTGAAAATTACAGCGGTAAATTACCTGTAACTATATATAAACATACCTGATTCTAACATTACTTGGAAATGTTTTTGCATGCTGTTCGGGAGGCTGGGCAGAACGAACTTGGATTCCAAACCCGGAAATAAATCCACAGTGTCTTCATTCAAAATGTACACTGGACTTACATCTCTTGCGTTAGAGGAAAACGTTGTAAACGAACCACTTTTCAGTGGGAGTAAATCCAGATCATTCAGAGAAACATATCCTTTGTGGCAGAAGAAAAATGTCAAAATGTTTAATTTGTCTCCCGATGAAAATCGTTTGTATTCTTGGTTCTTGGACAACACTCTCGAAAGGTTTTCGGGTGTCAGATATTCTAGGTTCATGAATCTGGACAATGATCGATGCACGTGTTCTGGGATGGGTACATAATTTTGTTTGTAAGTTACCAGAATTGTCTCCACAGCCTTTATAACGGCCGCATATTTTTGTTCTGAGTGTTCAACATTTATGAATATTGCTTCAGAGGTGTGTAACCATTGTCCTCCTCTGTTGTTGGTGTAGAATATTTTGTCATTTGCTATGATTGAGAGAAGACGTTCGGCAAGTTTAACCCACCTTCCTTCAACTTTGTCTATGTCAGGAATAGACTTATACAAGATGCGTACAAGTTCATTGCAGCCTATGTTTTCTTCGCTGGAACTGACAATCCTTCTCAGCAGTAAGGCATAGGCATTGGGAAGAAGTTCTGACAGCAACAATTGGTTCCAGACTAAATCCCTGTCTGTGTGCATACCACATTCCTCTTGCTCTGCAGATGGCCATTTGATGTGTCTGCGATTCTGGCTTAGAGCAAAGAAAGCATTCAAATGCACAGGTAGGCCTGTGATACTTTTAGGTTCCTGTGGCAATGGTAGGAAGCAAAACACATGTCCTTTGAAATGATCACTATTCTGTTTTAGCGGGGTTGCAACACTTACATATGGCCTGTAAGAACATAGCTTGTTTTGTGTAAGGAATTCGAGATCCTGAGACATTGCAACAACTTTAAAAAGGTTAAGGACCATCCATGTTTCTGTACATATATTGAATTCATTGCTCTTTGGATCTTTAAAGAAAGCTTTGAATGAAATGTTGTAATGACACACATAATCGGAATTTGCATTTTTTCCCAGGCACTCAATGGTACTAATGAATTTTTTCCTTTTTTCTAGCATCTTTATGTCGTCAGCCGCTTCTAATTTAAATATTAATTCAGGCACAATTTTTTCAACATCAGATAAGGAAGAGGTTTCTTCAGTTCTAGAATAAACAAATTCATCAGAGTCTCTTAAAACTTCTGGGATGAAGTCAGGATTATTTCCATTATTCTCCTTTTCCTTAATGAAGACGCTCTTCATTCCTGCTTCCCGAATGAAGACCTCCAGGCGGACACGATTTTTCAGGAACAACAGATTATTCGTGGAGTCTACTTGTAGAGTTTTGAAAAGGTCTAAGACTTTGGCTCGATCATAAAGCGTGTCCGAAAGAGCAGAAGGCTTTTCTCGAAGAGGGAACCAAAATATTGTTCCAGGAAACAGTCCACCTTCAAAAGTGGATTTCGACAAACCAAATATACCATCCAATGCCACTAGAATGTCTTGAACAGAAAATAGTTTACAATTCTTAACATCTGAAAGATTAATGCTGGCACATACTTGTCCTCCTTTTTCCTCCTGGAACGGGTCTATTAATAACATTCGATTGCTGCTTATAACGCAAAGGTGGTCTGAAAGTAACAATTTTTATACTATGACACATATTGGGCTCACATCAAATAGAAAAAGCCGGAGAGCCCGATTTATAGCTGGTTGTGAAACAAAATCCTACTTATAATAGATCTTATTTCAGATCATGTCTGTGTAATTATGTTTTGCCATACCAGTTATGCATGTTCATCTTCGTTACAAGACCAACATTCGATCTAATTCTCTGTTGAAAATGGACATCCTATGCAAAACAAAAGCCCCTTCAAATCATAATTTTAATTTGGTACCTATGGTTTACAGTCCTGACAGATTTCATTGTTAATTAAAATTGATACATTATCTAAAATCAATGCAGACCTGTTAGGTGAAAAACAGACTTGAAGCCAAGACCAAATCTTCCAACTTTAAGGGGGTCACTTTCTTTGACACTCATGTAAATGGAGATAATTCCCTCCCAGTCCTCTTCCTTAAAAGCTTCATCGTTAAACACGCAGAGTCCAGGTCCCTGAAATGGAACAAACTATACATCAGTTCAAGACTTGACAGTAAAGTGGGATTGCCACCCTTATGAAGTCGGAATGAAAAAGACTTTAAAATAAATATATAAATAAAATGCATTTTCATTGGTAAAAGGAAAACATCACTCCAACCACCGCCAGGTGTTGCTAGTTTTAAACTGAGCGATATGTGACCACCCATGCTCACATGACGTGGTGGTTGGAAGCCTTTTTTTTCTCTTTTTTTTAAAAATAATGTGAAACATGATTTATTTTATGAATTTAGTTTCTCCTTCAAATACGTGCCCCGTTCACATAAATAATAGTAGAATATGTAATACGCGGAGGGAATGCTGAGAATCCGACTTCTTTCTCTCGTATCCTTAAGGAATTATGACTGGACTCCCTATGTGAACGATAATTCGTTATAATAACTGATAAGCAACATAGCTTAAGGTCACATGATTATGATCTCTATCCGGTTAAGAATATGAGTATTGAAATATTCTTACCAACAAATTTTCAATGGCAAATCCAACGAAGCTAATAAGCTCTGTTGACTCATAAGTAGTTCAGGTAGTCATCAGAGTCTAACTATGCGAAGCTAAATCATGGAGATAAAATCTCGGAAGGGTTAACTCTGCATGCAACCGCTTTCACTATGTCTCGGATTGAAATGTTGCACTCGAAAGCGAGGCTCTCAGAGACCACTCTAATTTCATGAGATGAAATATTGACGAGGCGACTCTGATCTTGTGACACTTCAGAGTACGCCGAGCATACAAACCACCTCACCTGCGAAGATACGGTTTTAAGGAGTGATAGATTGCTCTCTAGCTTTCACCGGAAGAAAAAGTCGTTTGTTTGAGAGCGTGAACAGGATCGTAGATGACCGCTAGTCTCGACTTGTCGATGGAGGAGAGCAAGCGTATGACAACTCTTTAATTTCAAATTGACGGTAACCTATATAGGGCTACAAAGCCTCGTTGCTTCAAGAGGACCACCGAGCAATCAGAACCAAACTTGAAGATAGTTTTGTCAACTGAAATTCATGTAATTTGTTCATACTCTTCATGCCGAGGTTTAGGCTATCAGGAACCAAATTTCATATGATAGTAGCTTCAGCAAAGTGTCGGCTTAAGGCACGAACTTAACTGAGTTGAGCCATATAAGAACCTAGGACGAATTCCGTTTGGGAAATACGGTGAGTGATATTGGTCGATGCGAATCAAAAGTATATATCAAATCCGAGAGGCATTTATCACGACTGATATCGTGTCTGCCATGATGTCGGAAGCCATTGATAGTAATTGGAGCCAACCTTTTTCCTCGAAGAACCAGAGGAAAATGTCGGCCAGTTGGACAATTGAGGCACTTAAGAGGGACGATATTTTTAATTTGGCACCATTCCTTGCAACCACTCCATTATTCGCCCAAAACCTACATAAATGCGGGCCTTCTTGCTCGTAGATCCTCTTCACAATATAACATTTAAATTGTTTGTTCCACATGGCTTTCTGGACAAGAGTCATGCAAGAAGAAGAAGACGTTCCGAGCATATATCGCTAGATCAGGTATATATGTGACTCAGTCTTGTTCCATCTGAGAGGGGCTATTATAATCTTTTGCAGTTCTGACTCCGTATCTTCCAGATTATTTGCGGTGCACGAAACATGGGAGGGTAGAGGAAGGCCCAGAACCCTTCCCAGCTGATTGATAGTGCGTCCACAGGTTAAGCGTCTGGGTCTGAAACTGAGGAGTCTGCCAGGAATATGTTGCTTTTATACGTTAGTGCTGAGTTCTTCGCAGCCACGTAGAAAGTGCTAAATCATAATAACCAGGTCAGGTGATTTTGGTTGCCCCCATGCCGTTAGAGAAGGTAGTTCACCAGAACAGAGTTGTCCGACAAATGAGTACCGCTTTTCTTGAGAGTTGATTCTTCCAGAATTTGATGGCTTGATGACAGCCTTCATTTCTAGAAGGTTTATGCGGGGAGGCCGAACCCTTGGCTTTAGCTTGCCACTGACCGTGGCGACGTCAGCCAACAGGTGGACACCCCAACCGTATACTGGCATCGGTATATGCTGTGTTTTGAGCTTGGAGATTTTCCAGAGGGAGTCCTGATACCAGCCAAATCTGGTTGCTCCACTGACCCACCCAGGTATCATCATACATCCGATGTGATCATCACTTGTTTGATAGAAGGTACCGAAGATTGGAAGCCACTGAGTTATTAATGCCATCTGTAAGGGGCGCATAAAAGGACGCTGGCGCAATGAATAAAATGAGGAGCTGCAAGAACTCTCTCGCTGAAATCCAAGTCTTGTTGGATACGGACTCGACTAGTTCTTCGATCCATACCCGATTGCGATTGGTGAGAAATTCAATAGAGAGGTAGACAAAACACTGGAATGGATGAAGATCAGAGTCGTCTCTGTTCACACGAAAGCTTAGGCAATGTAAAGGTGAAAGGATATCGTTTTTGCCTTGGAGTACGATTGAAAGTATTATATGTTTTTGGAGTATGTCGACCACGTACGTTTCCGTCAGTGTAGATGATGTCGACCGCTACAGGATGACGACGCAATCCATAATTTTGGTAATACCCAGGAACTGATATTGAGGCCAAAGAGTACCACTTTGAACTGATAAAACGTGTCGCTGTAAGCAACGGAACGAATTTTCGTGACAGTAGGCGGATAAAGACATGACAATATACATCGGTCTCATCGACACTGACGGAATACTTGTCCTTTCTGATGGAGAGAGGGACTGTGGTCGCCGTCTCCATCTTGAATTTTGGCAGTAGAACGTATTGGTTGAGGTGACTCAGGTCAATGATCGGTCACAGCATCCTGTTTCACTTCTGGATGAGAAAACCCCGGAGATTTTGGTTTTTACACATTCACCACCATCCTGTTGGCGATGAGTGACCGTATCTCCTTCTGTAAAAAGGCATCTTTCAACCATTCTGAGGGTATTTGCATAAGAAGGGGTGACGAGGCAAGAGGATAGGGTTAGATAAATGAAATCCGAAGCCCTTGTTATACACATGGATCAGCCAATCGTTCTCAGGGAAGAGGTCGATCGAGTGAGATTGAAAATGTTGCAGACGGCAACCCACCACTAGGCTAGCTACGGGCGCTGGTGATTAGATGACTGTTTGCTGTTATTGGGCTCTGATCTATGATGAGTACTTGACTGTAAAGATTCCACGCCTCTTTTCTGGCAACCATCTCTATTAGGTGGCTCTGATGGATTGTTCCGGAAAGCTGGAGTGGGTTTGCTGGCATGTTGGAGGGGCATTTCCTGAGTCGCATGCTTCTGAACTTCTTCAATCGTTCTTAATAATATAATGATCATCAATCGTTCCTCCTAAGATTAAAGGAGACCCAGATGGGGTCGTCCTTAAAGCCATATAATGGTGCAGCGTAAGAAACGTGGAACGCAGGCATGGGTCACGTCCAATCAAGTCCAAATTAGCATAAGCGGTTAATGCATTGTCCATTGTATCATGCGCCTCTCTATTGATGACCCGAGCAATTTGGGCTGTCACCTCTCAGGCGTGGTCATTGTCTCATTTTTCCGTCAGTCGAAAAATGGTCATTGATGCCATGTCAACCATAGAGGATCTGGCAATCACATTCCAAACTAACTTGAAAATCTGTCGTAAACATGTTTTTGCCCATTTAATAGAACAGTGGCGGTGTACTACTGCGCAAATTCGGCAATGGCTACTGAAATAGGCTTGAATTGTTCTTGAGGTAATTTCTTGCGTGAGCAACACGACAAAGAAGCTTACGAGCTAGCGACACCTGGCGACGACAAGGAGATGTAACGAGCAAGAGTTAGAAATGATAGATGCAACTTGTGGCGAAAAATCAATGTAATCTACAAAATTTACATATAAATTATATCCCGGTAAAGTTATGCATAGATGTACTAAACGAAATATATTAGGAGAATGGTGTAGAGGGATAATAATAATAATAATAATTATTATTATTATTATTATTATTATTATTATTATAAAGATTAACGGAATAGTTATTTGCGGAAATATTATAGCAAAAGTTGCTTCCGACTGACAAACTGATGCCTGGCTGTAATTTTAATAAGTTTTCAGTGGTAAGGTTAGATTTATTTTCATTTCGGCAAAACTCCCCATGAGTTGTCAATTGCAATATTCAATATCCTTACTTACATGCTCGTTCTATGTAGGACCACCCCAGGTTAGATTCAATCGGTAGCATCTAGAGGGACTCGACTGGTTAATGGTTTCGCCAGCATATTGAGTGGCACGAATCAGAAAAAAATTACATTTTTAGCTTGATATCCAGGCCTCTAATTGATACTGAAGCAAACAATATGTTGTAGGAGTTCTGAACGATTTGGTCTTGGGCATATGCTTGCAAATAAGGCAATGTTGTTTTTGCAGCTTTATGTGACTGAATCTGTGGTCTTGTTTGAAGTTACCTTGGCACGTACCTGATGGTTGGTCTGATGTTTAGGTCTACGGTACGCAACGATATGAAATTCTTCAATTATGCATTTAGAAGTTCTGAGAATTCCATCTGATGCCAATCCTTCCAAATGATCTTTTGTAAATCTTGGGTATCAGGGTAGAAAAGTTACCAAAAATGGGGTGTGCTCTTGATTTATATCAATTATAGAGAAAATAACCGTCCTTTAAAGTACACATGATCCAGCATGGATTTGTCATGAATTGATTAAAATAAGTGTCAAAAAATGACAACAAACAATTCAAGGCAAGTTTTTGACTATCCTAAGTGCTTTCAAATGGAAGTGTATGTTTGTCGAAGGCCATGACAAAACAGAGACACAGACAAACTTTGACCACTAAAGAAAGGATTTAATTTACATATTTCTACATGGCTACGTCTGATGGAAGTATTACCTAAAATATTTTAGATCTCATACAAAATGTTCACCTATGAGCATTACTAAGTTGGGAACAGTGTCGTAGTAGTTTAGTGTTTGACAAATTAGTCCCTGTCATAAAAGTAAAATACAGTTCCTTCGATACAAGACCTTGATAAGTTCCGTCAATGAATCCTTTAAAATATTCTACCACAAAAGACCGTTGTCCTAACTAGATACCAACATGACCGAGTCATGTATTGAATTCGCTACTGTATTTTAAAAGACAATATTGGGTGAAAGTCAGAATGACAATCGCAATCTGTCTACCTTAAGCGCCCGTCATCTAGCAATCAAAGGATGGGTGACAAATTTTCACGGTCAATTACAGCATATGCAAATAGAGGTGTAGGTGGTCTCGTACATTTGTAAAAGACCTCTTAACAAAACATCACTTAAGGACCAAGTACTAGTTTCATAACTAACCCTGAAGAATTTTCTGAAAGGGAGTCGTGTGTCATCTGCGCTGTTGATTCTTCTTCCATCGTAGACGAATTTTATTTCACTGGCTCCTGCATCCTCTGCGTTCTGGATTAATTCCTGTCACAGTGAAAAATTATAATAAAAATGCATACTTAGTGTAAAGTGCATCAATATTTACTGCATTAAATGCAAACAACTACGTCACTAGCTGTAAATACGAAATTCGTAACCATTGTATTATTATTGCTGGCGTTGTTATTACTGTCATCATCGTCGTCATCATCTTCACCATCATCGTCGTCGTCATCGTCATTTTCCTCCTTCTCCTCCTCCTCATTATTATTATTATTATTATTATTATTATTATTATTATTATTATTATCTAAGATGTAAGAGTTGACAAAATTAGCCACTGTCATTATTATAACAATCGTTGCGAATGGCGCATGTATGATCAGGGGTGTAGCAACATATATATTTGCTATGCGTATTCTTTGAAAAAATTTTCCCCAGAAAAGACGTCTGTCATGAACGCAACAGAAACTTGATCTCTGGAACTTCCTTGTACTCTGGCCTCCCGTGATGCTCTGCACACGAAGTCAGGCGCGTACAGCTGAATGGCTGATGCCAGTGGAGAAGTCCAAGATGGCAGAAGTAATACCAAAATGCGTTGACAATAAAGAAAGCTCATTAAATCAGTTATTTCCAAATGTGTCACCGCTAGTATTTTGGTTTTATTAGTGACAGCTTTGTCCATTAAAGAGGTACTGTTACTATGCAGTATTGTCGTTTTCAGCCATTATGTATGAGTGGTAATGGTGGGGTACGGTCAGAGAATGTACAATCTTTTTGTTTTGCTTTTATTGTGTTCTATCTCCTTTATGTAAATGAAAGTTTGTTCAACTTAATTTTACTGATATTTTACGTTAAGTTTCGACTTTTTAGAATATACTGTTTTTCCTGTCGCGCAGCATACTTTTATTTTAGAATGAAATAATAGAACAGAAAATATTGGCCGGGTGGGTGAGATTAGGTTGGCAATAAAAGCAGATGTCTATTTATGCAATGCAAATTTTTTAATTATACGGTTTGCCACTTCTATCTTTCTTGTTCAGAAAAATCTTTCACCAATTACGATGGGTTAAAGGTCTACTTGGGATAAATATCAGTCTATCTGACATTAAAATAATAATAATAATAATAATAATAATAATAATAATAATAATAATAATGATAATACTAATAATAATAATAATAATAATAACAACAACAAAAGGACGACACAACAGTAAATCTGGATAGGTTAAGTATTGATATTATTACTACATGAAATTAATGCTCAGAAAATATATCTATATCGTAAATCACTGGTTTGTTTTGGTACAGAATTTATTAGACTTAGGTAGCTATTAATTAAGCAATGTTATCATGAAAAAATGTACTTTGTTGTAAGGTACTGAGCGGGTTTACCTAGTCACTTTTAATCAGGTCAATCTTCAGGGAAATGTTTTAACGTAATCAGAAATGGAACTTAATAATAACTTTATTTTTTATTTTGTCAAACACTTATGATAGTTTGATTACAGGAGAGGTATTACTTCATGTACAGCAGTAATAACAGTGTTATGTAATTTTGTAAACAAGATATATTCGATGTTGCAGACCGACCAGCAATATACAATTACAAATTTTCGAAGTATGAACGAATGAATGTTCCAAAGTTCTAAACTGCTACCAAATAAATAACAACAAATATATTAACTCAGCATTCACGGACTTAAGGTGCAATCTTTTAAAAGAAATGTCCAGGTTTCAACCCTCTGTTTACTTATCGGTTTAAATGTGTCACTGGTAAAATATGCAGGAATGTTAGGGTTGTCTATGACCTATGTGGAACTTCCACATAAAGTGTAACAATACAAGAGTATATCACAATAATACTCATGCAGCTCTGATTATTTTCAAAGACGTGCATCCAGTGTATAACGCTCCGTTCATAAGACGTGCATCTAGTGTATAACGCTTCGTTCATAAGCATAGGTACTGCATTGTTGCGAAAATAACGTAGGTTGTGCTATATATATATATATATATATATATATATATATATATATATATATATATATATATATATATATATATAGAGAGAGAGAGAGAGAGAGAGAGAGAGAGAGAGATATGACGGCTATGAATGCCAAATGGATTATTTATTCATTATAGAGATACTGAGGTTTCTTGCTAGAGGTTTAAAAAATCAAATTACATAAATCAATTCTGTCAACTGAACTTTTGTCTTTCGGGTATATTATATAAGAATAAATTTAAAAATAAACAGGTGTTGGATGTTTTAAAGTAATATTATTCCTTTTACACTGCATATATTCTTCTTAATTATTTCTATCCCAGATTCTGCCCAATGATTGTTCTCAAAACATTGCATTGCGTAAATAAGTATATACTGTATTACCATCCTAATCTCACCCACCATTACATCTTATATGTTTATAAATCGGTTCTAAAATACAAGTATGCTGCACGACAAGACTATTGGTATATTCAAAAATGTTTAAACTTAATGTGATATAATGGTAAAAATGATTAATTAAACTTTCATTGAAATAAGCTTCACTGATAAAGATGCAAAAGAATAACCATAGTCAATTTCTCACCTTATCCCCATAGCAACACTTCAAACAAACATCCAGTACCTCTTTATTGGACATGTGCAACCAAACATCCGTCGACAACACAGTTGGAAATGACTAATTAAATGCGATTTCTTTATGGTCAACGCATTTTTATATTACCTCTGCCATCTTGAATTTCCCCAAACCTATCATCCGTTCATCAACGGTGTATGTCTGGCGCCGTGTGCAAAAAATCATCAGAGGCCAGTGTACCAGGCTAGCCACGAAAAGGGGCGAACGACTGTCATTCAGTTCGACTAATTGTAAAATCTGTTTATTAGTACAGCAATAATAAAATAGTTTGGCATAGACCAACATAAATCGGTTTCACTTCAAAAATGGGTAATAATCGAAAAGACAATTAAGATATATACTGTGCAGTGCAATATAATTTCCCTTTCTAAGATCAATAACGCTGCATTGGGACACTTCTTCATAACATATGACATGAGTCACGTCAGTCAGTGACGTCACGGGAGTAGTCAGCTACAATTGTCTTAGGCTTCTCCTATTCAATATTATTGTATTTCGTTTTATTATAATGCTCGTGCCCCGAGTTGAGCAAACCTCGTATTGTAACTGATATCCATACATACATACATACATACATATATATATATATATATATATATATATATATATATATATATATATATATATATATATATATATATATATATATATATATATATATATATATATATATATATATATATATATATATATAAATTATAAAATAAACAACACCAACACGTTTTTAGACGATATTTTTATGATTTGGAGTTATTCATTAGAAGACCTTTATTACTTTATAGACAGTTTAAACAAATTACATCCAACAATAAAATTTACATTCAATGTCTCTAAAACTAAAGTTTCATTCTTGGACGTTGATGTCATGAAAAATGAAAATAATGAAATTACTACCATGGTTCATGTTAAAAACACGAATATTCATCAATATGTTGAATATTCTTCATGCCATCCTAAATCATGTAAAAATGGGATACCATATAGTCAAGCAAAAAGATACAGAAGAATTATTTCGGATGATGCTGTTTTTAAATCATCTTTGACAGAGCTAGGTCAGCATTTTTTAAATAGAAATTACCCTATTGACATCATTAATACTGCTTTCCAAAAGGTATCTTCTCTTACACAGCTTGAATCTTTACAATATAAAATCAAAAATAGAAATGAAGATATCATTCCTTTTGTTATTGAATATAATCCAAGTTTGCCTAATATAGGTAAGATTATCAATAAATATTGGGATTTATTAAACTTATCATGTAAAGCAAGTGTTAAATCGCTACACGAAAGCAAACCCACACTTGCTTATAAAAGGACTAAAAATCTGAAAGATTTCCTAACTAATTCCAAATTAGAAAAACCATCATATAAAATAGGATCATCAACTAAATGTAATAGACCTAGATGTTCACACTGTTCATTTATTAATGAAAATACTTCTTTCAATAGTAATAATACGAAAGAAATTTTTAATATGCGTTGTGACATTAATTGTGCAACATCAAATGTTATTTATTTGATAACGTGCAAAAAATGTGGCATCCAATATGTTGGACAAACCAGTCAACAAATATCTAAACGTATGAACCAACATAGATCAGATATAAAAAATTATATCGATCAATCATTTTCATCTCATGTTGCCGCACATTTTAACAAAAATTCCCATACATTGCAAGATTTCTCCTTCCAACCTATTGTTAAAGCTGATTCTGAAATGGAACGTCTACTAAAGGAAACCTATTGGATTCACCGTCTTAATACGGTATATCCAAAAGGTCTAAATTCAAAAACACTATATGACATTTAGTAATTTTTTATTAATTTTTAATTATTTTTTTTTTTTTTTTTTTTTTTTTTTTTTTTTTTTTTTTTTTTTAATTATGTCCCCTGTTTGCAGTTGGATATGAGTGTCTCGTGTTGTTTTACTTTGTGGAAAATCTTATTGGTAAAAGTATAATCTAATAACATAAAAATAAGTTTATTAATTCTTTAAAAATGAAATTGAATTTGTAATTAATTATCTATATAATATGATTAATTATTTATAAAATACTTGATAGTAACCGTAATGCACACCATATTTTTATTATATTTTTATTAAATAAATTGAGTTCTGATAACCACTTTAACAGCTATAAAGATTATACTAGTGTTTATGTTGTTTACATTGAATTTTGCAATATTTTTATTTTTTATTTTTGTGTAATTTATTTTCTTTTCTTCTAATAAGCGTGTATTATACATAATACTAATATTACTAAAACTGTTTATCTCTATTTGTTAATAAATTATATATATATATATATATTCCTTTCTATTTTGTTTGCACTGAAAAAATATTGGTCAATTAAAAGTTTGGCTAGAAATAGGAACAGATTTGAGCATTGGATAATTCAGATACATTCAGCCGTTACACTGATCTCGCAAACAGCGCCACAGAAGACGTCATATTCATTGTCAATGCTTGTAGTGAGCCTCTTTTTCAGACGCAACTTCCATTACTTTAAAAATTAAGTTTGACGAAAAGATCGATAGATTTACTATGCCAGCGTTACATCTGCGAGCTTAAGCGTTACATTTCTATTTTATCTGTTACTTTTGGCAAATTCTTTTGATAATAAAGCCAAATCAAGAAAAAACTTGTCTTCAACTTTCTAGCAGATTTCTACTTGTGGCAGTATGGTTATCCTAGCGATATGGGGAGGTACCATATTGTGACGAGCATGACTGACCTCTCTCTCTCTCTCTCTCTCCAACAAAAAATATTGTATATCGTTTTGTCAATCCAGTGAAACAGTTTGGAATAAGCAAATACTTATTAGGTACATAAATGGGCATCAATTGAATACTGTTATATATATTTAATTTATATTGTTTTTTTGTGTTGCTTTTCTTGATTATTATGGATTGTGTACATCTGCATTTTGTACCTGATCTTATCCAAAATCAAATTCATAGTGTACCTGACCAGTGACATTTATTTCGTAAACAATATAATCGATACTAATATTTTTATAAGAGTGAAGTAAAAATATTTATATCATTAAATTTGGAGGAAAACATTTTTATTTGCATCTGAGTCTTGAACATAGTTTTTCACTTGAAAATTCCTAAACTTGTTGATAACTTTGAAATCTTTAGAGAGGAGGCTGACCGGCAGAAGCAGAATAAATGTTATTATTGTGTTCAGTGTTTGGGTGAATTGATTTATTCAAATTATTATTCACTGGAATTGCAAAGTGTTCAATAATATTCTTGGACAGAAACATTAATTTGGAATTATACTGAACCCAGACAATGACATTTTTAGATTATATTACTGTGAAAGATCAAAAGAATGTTAGTACATCATCACACTCCAGGCAATTGGAATATTAACACTTTCGAGACTACAGGCACATCAGCACATTCAATACTGGAATATATTTGGAATAAATCTGAAATTCAACTAGAACGTCTTACTTGTGATAACACTTTGAGGACTGTTTTGGATTTAATTCACAATACTGTAGGTTCTTTTAAATTTCACTTTGTATTCTAGCTTAATATGTTATTTGTCGAATTTTACAAACCTTGTTTGTTTTCTCTCTTTTCTGTTACTTAGCTTAAGACCATATATTTGTAACAACAGAAACTCACGATGTATTCAGTGCAACAAAGTTTAGTACAAGAAACAATAGAGGAAAAGCGTACAATATATATTCGTCTCTTCCGATGGGAAATGAATATACTCTGCAAGTGGGACTAAATTTGTTCGCAACGGTCACTACTGCATTCAAAATTATTTATATAGCATAGAACATAAAAGCACGCAGTAAATGGGGAAACCAATCAAATTTGTGAAGTTACACCATGAATAGTCACCTCAATTTCTTTCCGATATTACCTTCAGAATTTGCCCATCATCCGGGTACTCATCCAGAATTGTCCGTAGCTTTATAATGAGGGGCGGTTCCTTTAAACCGAACTCTCTCACGTACGGGTCAGCTGCAAAAGTAGCGATAAAAAAATAAGAATAGTATTTACCTTCAAATGGAGATACAAAGTAAAAATTTATCTTCAGATTAACTTTCATTTTAGATTTGCTTTATACACTGTACTCTTTACATGGCAAATGGTACATTTTGTATGTTCATGATATTCTTTGCATGGCACTCTTTTCTCTTTACATTACACTCTGTACTCTTTACATAGCACATTATACGCTTTGCATGTACTTGATATTCTTTACATGGCACTCTTTTCTCTTTACATTGCACTCTATACTATTTACATAGCACATTATACGCTTTGCATGTACTTGATATTCTTTACATGGCACTCTTTACTCTTTACATTGCACTCTATACTATTTACATGGCAAATGATACGCTTTGCATGTACTTGATATTCTTTACATGGCACTCTTTACTCTTTACATTGCACTCTATACTATTTACATAGCACATTATACGCTTTGCATGTACTTGATATTCTTTACATGGCACTCTTTACTCTTTACATTGCACTCTATACTATTTACATGGCAAATGATACGCTTTGCATGTACTTGATATTCTTTACATGGCACTCTTTTCTCTTTACATTACACTCTATACTATTTACATAGCACATTATACGCTTTGCATGTACTTGATATTCTTTACATGGCACTCTTTACTCTTTACATTGCACTCTATACTATTTACATGGCAAATGATACGCTTTGCATGTACTTGATATTCTTTACATGGCACTCTTTACTCTTTACATTGCACTCTATACTATTTACATAGCACATTATACGCTTTGCATGTACTTGATATTCTTTACATGGCACTCTTTACTCTTTACATTGCACTCTATACTATTTACATGGCAAATGATACGCTTTGCATGTACTTGATATTCTTTACATGGCACTCTTTTCTCTTTACATTACACTCTATACTATTTACATAGCACATTATACGCTTTGCATGTACTTGATATTCTTTACATGGCACTCTTTTCTCTTTACATTACACTCTGTACTCTTTACATAGCACATTATACGCTTTGCATGTACTTGATATTCTTTACATGGCACTCTTTTCTCTTTACATTACACTCTGTACTCTTTACATAGCACATTATACGCTTTGCATGTACTTGATATTCTTTACATGGCACTCTTTACTCTTTACATTGCACTCTATACTATTTACATGGCAAATGATACGCTTTGCATGTACTTGATATTCTTTACATGGCACTCTTTACTCTTTACATTGCACTCTATACTATTTACATAGCACATTATACGCTTTGCATGTACTTGATATTCTTTACATGGCACTCTTTACTCTTTACATTGCACTCTATACTATTTACATGGCAAATGATACGCTTTGCATGTACTTGATAGTCTTTACATGGCACTCTTTTCTCTTTACATTACACTCTATACTATTTACATAGCACATTATACGCTTTGCATGTACTTGATATTCTTTACATGGCACTCTTTTCTCTTTACGTTACACTCTATACTCTTTACATAGCACATTATACGCTTTGCATGTACTTGATATTCTTTACATGGCACTCTTTACTCTTTACATTGCACTCTACTATTTACATGGCAAATGATACACCTTGCATGTACTTGATATTCTTTACATGGCACTCTTTACTCTTTACATCGCACTCTATGCTATTTACATGGCAAATGGCACATGATACACCTTGCATGTACTTGATATTCTTTACATGGCATTCTATACTTTTACGTGGCACATCATGCGATTTGCATGTACTTGATATTCTTTACATGGCACTCTTTTCTCTTTACATTACACTCTATACTATTTACATAGCACATTATACGCTTTGCATGTACTTGATATTCTTTACATGGCACTCTTTTCTCTTTACATTACACTCTATACTATTTACATAGCACATTATACGCTTTGCATGTACTTGATATTCTTTACATGGCACTCTTTTCTCTTTACATTACACTCTATACTATTTACATGGCAAATGATACACCTTGCATGTACTTGATATTCTTTACATGGCACTCTTTACTCTTTACATCGCACTCTATGCTATCTACATGGCAAATGGCACATGATACACCTTGCATGTACTTGATATTCTTTACATGGCATTCTATACTTTTACGTGGCACATCATGCGATTTGCATGACATGATATTCCTTACATTGCATACTATACTCTTTACGTGGCACATGATACACTTTGCATGCATAACATATTCTTGACATGGCTCAATGTATTCTTTACATGTCACACAATACTCTTTACATTGCACACGATACATGTCACATGATACTCTTTACATATCACACGATGCATGGCACGTGTTAGTCTTTAAAGTTAAATGTTTTTCATAGTTAGTGAAGGTAGGAAACATAATCTATTAATTCTTATTATGTATCCCTTAGCCATTAAAATGGATAGTAGGAATCCCTCACAGTTTCTTTTGGCACGATGACTACTATTCACGGGGAAATTAAAAACACGAGCAATGTCTGGTGTAGTACTCAGTCATATTTGAACGTGTAGTGCGCTACCAACTGATTAACCGTGGTTTTGGATAAAATCGCACCAGTTTTATACGATTGTACTTAGGGGTACATTTTTCATTAAATACTGGCTAGTTACAATGGCATCAATAGTGTAGTATTTCTTGTTATATGTACAATTGAATGCAAAACACACTTGTGTGAGCCAGGTTCAAGATTAAGTGTTGTCCAACAATGTTCATTTTCTCGTAGTTGTATCTTTCTCTTTTCTTTTTACCTGGGCCCAGATTTTCATTGTGATATTTTGGGAAATTGGTCCGATCACCGTCCACTACTCTTTTCAATAGATCAATACGTGTGACGAAGTGGCCGCTGCCTCATATTTAATTTCTGTTTGTATGTGTTATTTATTTTGTTTCAAATACCTAGTTCTAGTGGTGTTTACGAGTTGCAGAGAGGGTGCTTGGTGTGACTGTAAAATTGATTATCATAGATGGATCAACTTTGCCATGACAGCCTGCGTATTTACAGATTTGGCTTCTCTCTTACTCAGACAAACATAATTGATTATTCGGCATATTAACAAACTATCCTCCAATCCACCTAATCCAACATAGCATCCAGCTTTTAGCCTCAAATACCAGACATTTTATGCTCAGAAACCCAATCTCATGCCATATTTTGGCATATGAATTCGTGCTCACTTAAAAACTGGACAAATCAGTGTTAGAAATTCTGCAAAAGATTATTTTCCCAAATACCAATATAGGATATCCAAAGCAAAATTTATTTACTGAGTGAGGTCAACAAAATTATAACCTTCAGTCACATTGGCATCAAGAGTAATGGAAGGCAAATAAAGCAGCCAAAGCTCATGTCAAAATGGAAGATTACATATACTGACTTCAGATAACATATTGATCAGTCTGTTTTCTAAACTTGGCAAAATATGTGGAATGAAATCTCTATAAACAAGCTTTAGAACATCAAAACGAAATATTGTAGGGTACCATTCATCGTATATCACATATCAGACTCGCATACCAGACTCATGCATATATGCTGAAGAGTGAATCTCTACCAGAGTGCATACAATGCTAGTGTCCACTGAAACTAGAACACATTCTTGTCAAGTACGTTGACTTCCACCCTTTAAGACACAAGTATTTTTATATCAGCTGGATGAAGAAACAGTATGATGATATACCACCCAAGAAATTCTTGGACTTTTCAAGGGAATGCAGTTTATATACCAAGCTTTTAGCTTTGGTTTAAAGGACGTTACATGTCTTAGCTTCATTTTTAATCTAATATACCTTTTTGCAGATTTTTAATATATTTATATTTTATATCTATTTTGTTGTACTTTTGTTACGAAGAGTTAATCTTCCAACATTTTGAGTGCAATTCTTCATTTTAACATCAGTAAAACTTTAGTTTAATGGCACCATATCGCCACTCTTATGATTAAGTACCATGAAACACGACATACATACATACCTACTTACATATCTACCCACCTACCTACCTACCTACATACATACATACATACATACATACATACATACATACATACATACATACATACACACATACATACATGCATGCATGCATGCAACCATCCATGCATCCATCCATGCACGCATGCATGCATGCATACATACATACTAATTTTTCTTTATCTGACGAAACTGAAAATGATTACATGGTGATGGATCTTTGTTCTGATAGTGTATGGGTTTAGCGGTAAAAAGGGTAGATCCTCAAATGTGTCCCTAGACTAAAACTGTTTAGTTATACCTTAATGATAGTTTAGTTTAAACACTGTTTAGACTAACTTCCTCATATTTTAATTCTATACTCAAAATTGGCTGATATCATTGTCATCATCCCAAAATGAATACTTTCCTAGGAGATAATTATGATGCTAAGACCTTAACTGCATGAAACACTGCATTCGAGCACCCATGCACACGCACATTTCCTATGTTTACTATTAAATGAACGAGAATCTTACCTTAAGGTAGCATTACATAGTTTCTTACGACGGGACAGGCGATACGTGTTAGATTGAAGAGAATTCATGATACTTTATCTCCATGGCTGTCCATTTTGTCCTATCTCTGTTTGATTTATTTATCTGGATTTGTATGCGATGCTAAAATGAGGTTACCATAGAGCGATCACGCTTGCCATACGAAATATTCAGTTACTCCCTCTTCATATGAATTTGAAAGTGTTACATGTTCTAGTTATTGAGCTTTTCTAAATAGCGGATGGCTTCAAAGATGAGAGGCTGTGGACGAAAACTGCTTATTCTTATATAAACTTTAACACGCGTGCCATAACATTTAGATCTCAAAGAAGCCATCTGAACTCTGACTTTCCTACTTCATGTGAAATTACTGCTAACGGATGGTAAGAGTGAATAAGGTTGAATCCGTCGAGGATTCTTGAGTTAGACTGACGTATCAAACTCCTTTATATTCGGTGTTTGAAGATTGCACAACGAGTTCCTATTAAATTTTCTGCTGTCAATCCAGAAAACCGTAAAATCTATACAATCTATTTGATAACAACCAGCAGGTCACACACACACACACACACACACGCTGCTACAACCTTGATTTTAAGTGTAAATATACAAAATGTTATTCTTATGTCTAGAACTTCATAAATGTTGGCCATGATTGAAAAAAAAGCTTTGCAGCTGGATGTTATATACTGTTGACTTTTAAAACAAAATACATTGCTGATCATTACTTACCCATCTCTGTATGAACTACATTAGTCCTGTGATTTGTGGCTGAAATTCATCTGGTTGGCCCACTGAATACCTATTCTCTGAAGTAAAACAAATAAATAAATAAAAAATAAAACAAAACAGTTAACAGCAAGAAAAAAACTTCTTTGCAAAGCAACTGCAACAAAGTTAGACCCACTGTTTCGTTGGTAAGGCAGCCAGAGAGAGAGAGAGAGAGAGAGAGAGAGAGAGAGAGAGATGTAGGAACAAAACGACTTTATGGTCTGTAGCATTGTTAATTAAAGCATAATAATGACTTTGATCAACTGTGAATACATTTGAATGTTTGAATTGCCTCTTGTTGGTTCGTAAGTGAATGGACATGAGTACAGAGTTCAGGATCCTAATCATGCTGTGTGTGATCATGCTGTGTGTGTAGTTCTCTTCCTTCAGTTAAAGTTTAAATTAAACCATCTTTCATGTGAAGTCATAAGTAAGTTGTATATTATTTCATCAATATGAATGATAATAGAAGCTCACAAGAAGAAAATAAGCTAATTTTGATCTGCAAAGAGGATTGTGAATTGGTGCAAATGCCACAGAACTAAATTTTGTAGCGAACACAGGGTAGGGATGTGAAGTGTTCATTAATCTTGTCTATACACAGTGTCCTGTAATCGATCTTAACTCCTTCAAAAGGCAATTATGTGTATTGGTATGTGATATAAATAAAATATATTTATAGGACTTACTCTGTACCAATACTGTTGGTATATCAAATGGCTTTATACTAAAATTCTTCTGTTTCGTTGTATACCTTTAGTACATGAAATTTCATTGGATGGAGCGATTTCCCAAATATCATTGGAATTAAGTTCTCTCTCTCTTTATATATATATATATATATATATATATATATATATATATATATATATATATATATATATATATATATAAACTATATTAAAATACGATGGGAATGGTGTTAGCAAATGCCAAAAGACAGCATAAACTCATTAGTGACGTCAGTTGGTTGTGTTGTTCAGGTTTGTTTCTAATCTTTTACAAATCGCAACGTTTTTTTTATTTAAATATGTTGTAATATATAGAAGTTACAGCTCAGAGAGGAAGGATGAACACGATTTTGAAGCAATTTTAATATGTACTGAAAATTAGGTCACATCAGTTAAACTCAGGTAATCAAAACACATCCATCCTTAAGTGTCTTTTTTGATGGCAATAAGTGAACCAGGTAGTATTATTACAGCCCAGACACATTTTTAACTAGTGTTTTGGTTCTCAATATGGAAGTATATCACACTGACCCAGTTTAGGTGCACAACTCAAGTTCACCCCAGTTTCTCACTCAATGCAACTGTAATGTCAATAAGTGAATTAATACAGGAGTAATTACATTGGTAAGGAAAGCAGATAAATGCGTAGGTACAGATGAACTAAGTAAAAAAATAAATCCCGTATACATCCTGCTTGCTGATATGAGAGTATAAAAAGGAAATACTTCGAAGGGGACGCAACCCTTTAATAATTGATATTATTCATGGGTTGCATCCTTTTAAAAAATGAAGTGATTTGTATAAGGGTAAATGAAACATACTTTTAAAAACACCAATGTCCTAAATGGAAAATGCCTACAGGCTTGCACTCAGTTCAGAATACTAAATGATATCAACTTTTAGGTTAAACTAATTACAGAGATTTTTCTTCATTTTGCATTAAATTTAGGGACCATTTATTTATTTCCTATTTATTTACATGCTTTTGGATTGGGGGAGGGGAGGGGCAGGCACTCTGGAATTTATTTTTCAGAAAAAAGCTTGAGAAGAAGTTTTTTCTCTGATCTGAAGTCACAAAGGGCGTATGATGCATTTTTAAACTAAAAATTGATTTAAATTGTCATAGCAGTTCTAAATGTATGTCGTTAAAATAAAATGAAAAATGTGGTTAGCATATAGTATATGTAAAAGATAAATAGTTGCTATGAAGGCTGTAAGAAACAACATTGATTAGAATATGTCAGATGGAATAGTTCCTTAAAGTTTGATAATATCAAATGAAGTGGTTTTGAAGAGGATTTCAAAACTGTGTTTATCACCTGTATATCATCGAAAACAAGATACATACATTTGTTTGTAGATATGTCAAGATAAATATTTCCTACAAGACTTTTCTTCAAATGTTGCCAGTGTACGATATTGAGAAGTGAAAGATTTGCTTCCTACCTGGTTGCTACGTAGGGTTCAATGGTTGATATGGATCCATAAAAACATAAAACTTGTCGAACATATCCTTGGAAAGCTTCACCAATTATAGATGTTCTCTTAGATTTGAAAATATTGTTTTATTCTGGTTATTATGAGAACTAAGATACTGTTTAACTTAAGTTCATGCAGGACAGATGACAAAGGAATGATTTATGATATTATCTCCATCGTCTACTTGCACTATTAGTCACCACCCCATTTATTTCTGAAAATGTTTGTTCCTCTCTCTCTCTCTCTCGCGCACACACACACACACACACATACACTTACACACACACATATTTAGAAAGACCATCGTAATTACGATGCAAAGCAGACTGTGACCTTCAAAAAGTGATTTCTGAATACAGGTGATCATTAAAGTAGTGATTGGAGAATTTAAAGTATTGAATTTATAATCCAAGTAGATGGTATCTTATGACAGGTGGTCTCCGAAGGGAAGTGGAAATTAACACAGATTTAACTGCATTAATATATACCAGTTAATAATTACACTATTCCATGACGAGCACGTTTATGCGACTATTTCTCTAGCAGTCATTCGCAGAAAAAAAAACGGTTTGGTCACTTTAAAAAAAAATATAAAGCAGCAAAATTTTTAAAAAAATGTATGCTGAAAGTGATTCGTTACAATCGGCTTCATTTGTTTTTAAACATTCTAAGAATTAGCATTAGTTTTTGGAAAACAATTCCAAAACAGGGACCGAGCTTTATAGCATATATATACAATGTTAGTCTTCGTTAAATAAAATCATTATATCTAAGTTACATCACAGATACACGCATATGAAATATGAATCCTACTATCTGGCGAGCATTTTATCAATGAAGGTCTATATTTAGTACTTCGAATATAAAGATATCAAGGTCTCGCACAACCTTGGGACGACCTAGATTTCAATGTTAGGGTTATCACCAAGGTCAGTGCTAATTTCTATTAGAATTTGTATCAACATTTTTCATAGTTAATATTTCACATACCCATTTCATATTTTGGATCCTTATTGTATAATTAGAAGAAAATACATTAATTAACAGAAACACTAATTCGCCCAATTGACACAGTCTATTGTATTTATTTATTTGTTTCATTTCTGTATGTTTCTAAAACCGAATTAATGAATTCTTGTTTTTTTTTGTTGGGGGGGGGGGAATAGGTCGCTATGCAACAAAAACAATGCATACATGTCCACGCCTTTTGGGGTCAAGCTCAAAGACATAGGAATATTACATAACGAGGCTTGGATATTTTTTTTATTTCAAGTGAAGACAATTTGTAGTTTAACTCATTCTTCAACGTTTGCAGGTATGGTCAGTGTTCAAATGTGTACACAAATGCTATCAGCTAGATCTCGACAGACATGCCCCTGCCTACCAGTATAAATTGTAAATCTCTTCGTTTCAGTGTTTACAATTCCGCACGCGAGTAACTACAAAACTTCAACGGTATGAAGGATAATGATTGAAATATAAAATAATATTCAACGTATAAGTTATTACTTTTAGTATGTTGCCCGTCGTTGGCTGTCAGCAACGTGGCAAAACAAACTGTTTTGTTTTAAAATTATTATAAAGCATTTGCACTTTCACAATTGTTCTTCTTTATTCACTAGACACATGAGGGTCACAACAAACCGGAGAACCCGTCAAAGGTGTACATAACCCAGTAAATATCCAGGAAAGACATCATTACAATGGCAAATATTTATGCCCTTATGAAATCTCAGTTAATCATTTGTTCCATTATTTTGTGTAAAGTTAAACTTTATATGACATTTTTCAATATTGTGGTGAGAATCACGGTCATAGAAAATTTACAGCCATGTTTTGCTTCAAGTTTTTCATTCGACAAGTGGTCATACGCACTTATAATGGCTTTCGATCATACTGCAACTTACCCGTTCACCTCTTTGACCTTTGGTCAGGATCACAATCAAATAATCTGAGCCTTCGGTTTTTATTTAATAGTTTCCATTTATGCATATTTCCTAGAAGGCAAGATTAATTATATTCATACCGGTCGTAAATCATCATCTAGCAAAGACCATGATATTCATACCGGTCGTAAATCATCATCTAGCAAAGACCATGATATTCATACCGGTCGTAAATCATCATCCAGCAAAGACCATGATATTCATACCGGTCGTAAATTATCATCTAGCAAAAACCACGATATTCATACCGGTCGTAAATCATCACCTAGCAACGACCATGATATTCATACCGGTCGTAAATCATCATCTAGCAAAGACCATGATTATGGCTGATTAACCTTTCTTAACCTTGGCATCAATATCGCAGTCAAATAATAATTAAATTAATTTAATTGATGTCATACATGCTTTGAGGTTCTCTATCCATGCTGGGATTACGAATTAAATCACGACAGAGAAAATAAATATATTGAGCAACACACCTATTTGCCCGATCGATCTAGCAAAGTTTCTTTTTATTTTGACTATATGTTAAGCATAAACTTTCCTCTTTGTCTTTGTGATATGAGTAAATGTTTTATCAATTTTTATATTATTAATATTCCTTCTATTTTCAAAAGCAGCAGAGGAGGTGAACAGACCTTTTGCTGGAACGTCATTTTTGAAAAAAAAATAAAGCTTTCTACGAAAATGAAAACAAAATGTCAATAACGTCAAACCCAAGCCTCTAACTTACAGAGTTTCTCTAGTAGGGTTAGTTTTTTTTTGTTACATTGTTTTTGGCGTTCGTGTTTTTCTATATCGGCATGCGCGTTCGTTTACCCGCCGGACGTTTCTTTGAGGTCGCACCTCCTCTGCTGCTATAAATGTATGAGTAATTAAATCATTATTATATCAGTCTCTCAACCAAATATTTTATCAAGACCTATACGATATCGTGATCGTGGATCATGTACATGTATTGTTATAAATCCGTGTAGAGCAGATTGTGCTTTTGAAAATAAGTGTTTGAACTTAATCTTGTCCATATCCCCACTAAACCAAGTCTTATTTCGCAAAGTATGTGTATCAACTCCATTAAACACAACTAAAATATTGCAGTTATCTCTGATTACTTTAGGTATCTGTGTATCTTGCTGAGTAACATAAATCACATCCCCGTTTTTATGTCTGCCTCGAGAAAACATTCTAGCTGGATTTGATTTTTGCGCAGCATTACGTCGTCATATACTACTAAATTATTAATAAATCCGTCGAGGTCAGCTACAGATGGGGCTTCATCAATATCGGTGATAAAATTAATATCATTACCGTCCTCGTAGACAAATTTGCATTTTAATTAAAATCTTTAAGTACATCGTAACATCACTGACCATCAACTGACGGAGCTACTAATCCAACGTATCCCACTTGAGCCATCTCATTATCAAATTAAGCAGTAACTGTGTTTTACCAGACACATATGGACCTATTATTATCATTTTGATGGAATTCGGTAATGCTGAAATATGTTTTTCTGGCCTTTGCTTTCGTGTCGCTGAGAAATCAATGACATCCATGTTATACAAATATAAAAAATAATATGGATTTATATTGTGTTCGATGTGGAGCATCTAGCCCCACAAGTGAATTAACAACAATAATAACAAAAATAAAATAAAAAGCGTGTACTTACAGGTAAATGTGTAAAATGTGATACAAAAAATGTAAATTTATTTCTAACAATACAATCGGTGGTACATCGCTACTTCATTAGGAAAATTACCAGCAACTGCATGGACTAAATACCTAGGAGAAAAACATCTTGCAGGATATACTTATTGTGGTCCTGGAACCCGACTTGATATATGACTTGACGAGCGAGATCAACCAAGACCTGGAGAGTATCCAATAAATCCTATTGATCAAGCATGTCACGTTCATGATCTAGCTTATAACAATCCAGACCTGCAACAACGACATATTGCAGATGTGAAGTTGATTCACTCGTTAAATTGCATTAAAAAAATAAATTTATTAGAGAATCATTAGCTAATTGGCTGATAAGATAAACTAGTATTAGGAGCCAGTAATTAATCAGTAATTAAAATAATGGAATCGATTTATTATAGCCCAAGAGGATACTGAAAGAGAAGAGCAGCGATTAGTAAACTTGCTGATGCAGCAAATGTTACACGTTCTGTTGCTGCAAAATGGTTAGCACGACAGGCAATATGGCATATTTATCTACCACCACCTAAACTAATTCAGCATGCACATTTTGATGTCAGCACTCCTAATGAAGTCATCAAGCAGATATTTTATTTTTCCACATGATACTATTAAGAGCGGTAAAGGCCAATCACGTACATATAAATACGCGTTAACTGTCGTTGACGTTGCAATCAGGTATAAAGAAGCAGAACCACTATCAACTAAAACAGCAGCTGAAGTTGTATCTGCTTTCGAACGTATTTATCAACGAGGACCCTTGCGATTGCCACATTTACTAATAGCTGAGCCTAGCAAGGAATTTCTTAGTGCAGTATCATCTCTGATGAAAACACATGACGTCCAAATTAGACGAGGACATACTGCAATTTATCGCGATCACTTGAACGATTTAATCGAACACTTGCTGAGCGGTTATTTGGATATCAATATGCAAAGGAAATAATTCAGAAAGTTATGAGACCTTGCGAATGAGTTGCAAGATTACCAAGTGTGATAGCTGCGTTAAATAATGAAATTACTCAAACAACTGCCATGAAACCTATTAATGCGATTACAAAAAAGAAACAACATATACCAATACAACGATATGAATTTTCGAAACAACCAGTATTAGGTAATGTGACTATCAGATATTTATATGAACCTGATGAACTTGAAGGTGGTATAAATAGAGCGACTGATCCTATTTGGAGTATTACGACACACATTTTCTAGCGTGGTCAGATCTACCGGTAGACCTGCAATCTACAGATTAGCTTCAACTGCTCCTTAACGTGGATTTGTATGTGAACAATTACAAGTAGTTCCTGAAGACACATAATTACCACCGCGTTCACTTTTGTAAACTAGCACCTCGACGTCGATTACATTCAAGACTGGTCAGCATTACATTTTCGTGTGTATGACCAAGACTACTATTCATTCTATCTACGGTAAATTATCTTGGATTAGTTTTTGAATATTGCCACAACATTACTGTGTTACAGCTCGCACAATGATTATTTTATTGCTTTAATGTCATGATAAACTCGAAATCAAAGTAGCGCTTCTTTATGTTGTCACACTGTTTATAACTATTTTTTTCTTACTATACCATCGTTAGTTTCCTGAATTTGATCATTATTTTCTGTGAAGTCTATGACAATTCTCCGCAGCTGAGATATTCTTCTAACTTGAGACACTGCTAGACAAACTAAATTTGACCATTCGTATCGATATGTATTGATATCCAAATGATACGTCGATAATCGTATCGATCATCGACGATCCAAACATTTGTATCAGAGATGGTTAATACTTGTAATGAATGAAGCGTCCATGGGGTTTTGTCCATAGTTAATGCGCTCTCAACAACACTGGACAGGAACTAAAACAATATCATTTAATACAAGACTTTGTTTTTCTGACGATCCTGGTATATCAACGTCGATATTTTGTCATCGTGTATCTGCTGGTTGATGACACAATGGTACGGGTAGATTTTAATTTTTTATTTATGTAACACTATTCCCAAAGATATTATCATGTACAAAGCGTTATTGGTCACCTGATGTCCGTGGAACACATGAAATAGCTGGACCCTTGAGAAGAATATGGATTGGAGACACAGTGGGGCTTAATACATCTCAGCTCCAAACAATGTGAGGACCATGAGACAATTTAGAAATTAAAGAGCAAGTTATTAATGCACACGAAGAAAAGGTATACTTGTCTGGAAATTATATGATGAACAACTCAGTAGGTGTATACACCAGAAAAGTTGTTTCTATCAAACATTGGATGGAAAAACAGCAATCCACAAGAGATAGCTGACATTTTTGCAGAAAATTTTAAACACCTACACATTCCAGAGCATACGCAACTCAATATCTCTACAGTGAATAATGTAACTGGTTTTGAAGATCCTGATTTTAATGAAATCTGTAGCTTTGCTAAAATAGCAACATCAATAAAATAACTTAAGTTGTATAAAGCCCCATTGGTTAAATGGTGCACAGAATGAACATATAAAATATAGAGGTAGGAAACTAATAGAAATTAAAACAATTATGAAACGGGACACTTAAATGTCGTTCCAAACCATGTGACTGGAACGTCGACCTAATTGTACCAAACTACAAACTTGGAAGAAACTGTGATAATGATCCTAACAGTTACGGGTCTGTATATTTGCTACCTGTTTTGTACAAACTATTTTAAAAAATGTTCATATAATATATTTAATAAATTGTTCCAAAAAACATACATACTGTTCCGAATATCTAACAATAGGGCTTTCAAAAGGGATCGGTTTGCAAAACAGCATTATCTGACCTGCAGTTAGAATCAAAAACCTATGCCACATATGAGGGAGTTTTTTATATTAAAAAAAACGTTTATAAATTATTGGCAAACTCGTCCCTGTCTCTGTCTATCTGGCCGTATCAAGTAATTTACATGAGTTGCAATGCTAATCCAAACAAAAGTCACTCTCTTATGCTGATGTGCCAGTAGTTTTGATGCATCACATTAATATAATCCAAAATGTCGTTAAATTTACAGTGATTCATTACAGTTACTAAATCCAAAAGTTTGAGAAGTTTTTAATTCCAATGAATAATTGAAATAAATAAATAAATACACTCAAATGACAGCAACTATTAGTTTTTTTTCTTCTTCTAAACTGATGATAATGCTAAGAATAAACAATCTTCAGTCTATTATCCCTGATATGAAAAACTAAATCAGAACGCAGAATGAGGCTTGAGTTAATAATTTTGAAATCATTATTGTCGATAAGGTCAAGTAACTTACTGAATGTCCAGCCGCCGACCGATCAGAAATCTGTTCGGTTGGGTTTTTCAAGAACTCGTGTCCTGAAGTCAAATCAAATGTTTAGTTGGATTAAAAGATCTGTTCACTGAAAATTACGTACTATGTTTGAATGACTTCATCCAAGTGTACGTATCCACAACTACAAAGTAAATGGCCCTTTCATTCTAGAAATATGAACATTAGTACACACAGTACAGATATACATAACATAAGAAAAATGTTTATACAAAAGTCTTTATCTATTGCATTCAAAACGTAAACTTATACTTTGTATTCTCTCTAGCCAAACAGATCAGTAAATAAATAAAATAGAACTGATGAAAATCAATAAAACACCTTCGAAAGCAACTGCAACAAAGAAAGACTCAAATTAGATGAAATTAATTTATATATCTATTATTGCTTATAAAAGTACAACTGATAAACGATCAATAAAACACCTTCGACAACAACTGCAAAAAAGAAAGACACTAATTAGATGGAATAAGTTAATATATAAACTATTGCCTATAAAAGTACAAAGTAATATAAGTTTTATTGTTCACTAAAAGAAAAGTATTTGAAAAATGAACTACGACATATGTATCGCATCCAAAGATGAACGCAGTTTTGAAATGAAGCTGAGTTAATATGCGTGCAAATTATTATATGTTTATTTCATATGCTAGAATTGCATAATACATATAACAAATCAGTTTAGTACAAATGTAAGAAAAGGTGAAAACCACGTCCTTATGTCAGGGATACAAATACAAATGGCCACATCAAAGAAAGCATTCTAAGGCAAGAGAAAATAAATCTGTAAAATATGCTGACACTTTCATTCTCTTTTTCTTTGTAAGAATAAAATCTTCCGAACCATTAGCCATTGGATGACACTACAGATCAGCACCATTTTAGTCAAGGACAAATACACATCATTAAAAATCTTTTAGGGAAAATCCCACATTAATATGACCATCCATTAAGGCTGCAACAATTATAAGGTGTCTACATGTGTACTCGGTATCTAATAACTGACTCAATGCCGTTAAATTAAAACAGGCGCGAATCTGAACATTTTCAGTGTTAGTGTTATAGATGACAACTATTGCTATGGAAGCCGCAAAAAAGGTGTATGCTGTGACTCGCTCAGTTTGCGATACTTCAATTTGCTGTATGGTGTTTTATTTTTAACTATAATAAAATTAGGTTGTTTAGACATGCCTATTTGTCTATCTATGCAAGAATGTGGAGTCTATGGCACCTATAGGGCGCATTAAAAAAATACCCCAGAAAATAATGATAAAAGATAGATCGTTACAGTTGATTTTATGCTGTTCTAAATGTCTTACTGATTTTCAATAGTTTGGGTACCAGTCGACAATACATAGTCTACTACCATGCTTAGAAAATGTAAAAACAGAACGAAATCTGCAGCAAAAACACTGATTTTCAATAGTTTGGGTACCAGTCGACAATACATAGTCTATTATCATGCTTAGAAAATGTAAAAACAGAACGAAATCTGCAGCAAAAACACCGTTGCTTTTTACTCCAAAATAATGTACAGGGAGGGAAAAATGTAGACTCAAATATTTCAAAAACAGAGGGAATCGTTACATAATAATAGCTCCGTATACGAAGAGCTCGCAGTTTGGGAGGTTATAATAGAATGTTTGGATTTTCTTGAATAAACAAATATGCATGTAAAGATTACTGCAAACTGTGTCTTTTGTTTCTAAATGAGCACATATTTGACCCAGTAGGGACCCATATGCCCCATTTTTTCCAGACCTGCAATGAGCACCCAAAAATGATAGATTACTTTAATAAAATATGTCACTCCAAAAAACCCTGCACCAGCTAACCAGCATAAAATGGCGCCTCTTTAAACTATGTTAATCACCAAAGATTCTGTTGATAAACATGTTTCAAGGTCATTAATGTAGCTCAACAAAACTTGTCAGCATCATCCGTAACTTAACCTTATGTGTAATGAGCGGTCTATTGCATTCTCGTCGATCTAATTCCTATTGATGCCACACTGGATGTGAAAATCATATATTTTATAAAAAAATAAATAACAGAAAAATCTCTTGATATGAACGGATAGGACTAGCATCTATAAAAGCCACTTGCGTTCTTTTACACGGTTATCGATTTTGTAAACATTTACAGGCAGTAAACTAAACAAAGCCATTTACGTGTGTAAATGTTGCAAACTTGCTATCCATTATTAGTAGCAATAATGAATGTTTAAAGGATATTCTGTGGCAACCGTATTGGATGTTGAGAGGCATTGTTTCCATTCAAAGGCCAACTAGATCACGTGATAATTGCTCATAGAAAGTTTCATGGCTTTCGTCAAAGTTGTTTAAGAGGATTAGCAATATCAGAATCAGGAGGACAAGCGATGTCGGTGGGGATGTCCAATTTTAATCCCTGGCTCAGAAAGAATGCACACACGTTCCGAAAATCTGTGTCATTAGATTAGTCCTGCATGGGAAAAGTTCCAAACACAAAGAGCAGCAAAAAATATATTACTATATCTCCTGGTGGATGGACTAGAAGCATCACTGAACTTGAGGTTTTAAATTTTAAATTTAAACATGTCAAGTGGAAAAAAGTCAGGAACCACAGGGAAGCAACAGAAGGAGAAAGAACAGAACAGGCTATCAAGTACGTTAGGGGTTGGGGCAGAAATAGACGAGACACATTCCCGTGCGTTTGAAGAAGGGGCATATTTCTGTAGATCTGCATTCGCCAATTTGTCAGTATGGAATGTCTTTCTGTCGGGGTTAGGTCTTTGAAACCGAGACACACAACATGGAATCCATCGAAAACAAGCTGGACAGTTTAACTCAAAATTTACATAAAATTGTTTCCAAAAAGTGCATTGACAATGTCTTGAAGTCATTGATAAGATAAATGGTGTTTAATCCACCCTTGATCAGTCAGTGACAAAGGTCAGTGAAGATGTCTGTAACAAAATAGAAAACAAGATGAATGAGGAAGTAGAAAGAGTGAGAACTAATAGAGTTTCAGTGTGAGAACGTGTTGGAAATTTTAGTGTCGTGTACATGCACTGGGTCTAAAAATGAAGTTTGTATGTAAATGATTTAGTCAGTAATAACGGTTGTTGAAATACCATTGGTGATTGTTTTAAATGGCTTGAAATGCATACAAACTTCCTAGAATTTCATGGCATGCTCAGGTCCACCCAATTTAGTTACTAACAAACTTCATTAAATATCAATTCAAGTATATATGCCCTTTTCGCACAAAGCTGCAAGTATGCTCATTAATGGAAAACAAAGGGCTATGAAAGTATACATCAAATACTAGAAGTTCATTCTTTAGACTAACATCAGTATTAAAATGGAATCAAGAATATGAGTTTTTATAGTTGAGGGTGACCGGAAGGTGTACCTTTCCTTGCTATTTTAAAGTAACTTATTCTTGCATTTTAAATGAACCAAGTGTCCTAAACTCAAATGGTTTCCAACCAAAAAATGCAATGAATTTTACCAGCAAATATAGTTTTGAACAAAACTGGAAAAGTCCCTACAAGAAAGAACTCTTTATGCAATGGCGCCTTAAAGACTATGTCTCATCATTTTTGGAACTGTTCCAAAACTGAGTCATTACTTACTAGTTTTATTGGGTGGATAAGGAGTAAGAGTAATCAACTGCACAATGTTAAAGTCTCAACAAAGTATTCATTCTTGGTATAACAGACAAAAACAAAGGAGATACACTGATTAATCAATCTTCTTTTGTTGCAACTGAAAACATGAATCAATAAATGTACGTTTAACAATGAAAAACAAAACATGGCCCATTTTGCAAAAAATGAAGTTGTATTACCTGTCAGTAAAATATTATGCTTATATCATTTGTACGTAGAAAACAAAACTGGAAAAGTCCCTACAAGAAAGAACTCTTTATGCAATGGCGCCTTAAAGACTATGTCTCATCATTTTTGGAACTGTTCCAAAACTGTCATTACTTACTTACAATGGCAACTAAGCAAACATCTCTTTGAATGATTTGTACTTGGTTTGCAAATCATAAAATCACAACTACAATTTTAAATAAGCTCAGATATATCCACAGTAGCGTACTAACAGGGGGAGGGGGTGACGGAGTATCTCACTCTGTAAAGTAGCCAATATTAAATTATATATATATATATATATATATATATATATATATATATATATATATATATATATATATATATATGTATACATATGCACGTATCTATGTGTGTATATGTGTGCACGTTTGCAAATCACAACTACAATTCTTTGTATATATGAACATGTAGAAAATGGGTACAAGAAACATACTTTCTTTTTTTCCTTTTGCACTCTATCTCTCTCTGTAAAGTAGCCAATATTAAATTATGTTTTGAGTGTAAAATTAGAATCTAATACTATGTTCTAGTGTTAACCATTATTCCCTGTCACGTAGTGTGTACATACACTGAATTGTGAAGTAGCCAGTGGGATGATTCCTCGACCACTGCAACCTATTGCACGGGAATAATAAAATTATACGTGACTATGATCGCAGATGTGCGAGAATACCGAAACACAATACTGAAAAGTGCAAGATCTGCGATTATTATATGCTCATTTTCTCCCCCGTTAACTTTACATTGTCAGAATCGTGCAATATTACCCGATATTTAGATTCCATAAGAAACAGGAGACAACGACATATTAAGGCTAAAGGGTATCCCGTCTCTCTTTGAGGCCGTCCATTTCAGAAATCAATCGACGCACCAAATTCAACAAAAAATGGAACTGAAGAAGGCTGGTTTTGGAAGAAAATCAAGAGCATCAGAGCCGATAAGCCACAATGAAGAAGAAGCTTTATTTTCAGCCGGTGAAATGGGCTCTCACACGCCAGCTACTTTGCAATTTTCCCTGTTCTACTTTTTTTGAAAAATGTTTGGATTAGAGGCCTAGACGAGCACAGAAAATTAAAGTTTGGAGATGTATCGGTTTTCACAGATTCAACCGGTACCAAATATCTTCAATATGCTGAGAGGGATAGCAAACCCTTTGACGGTACTGGGAAGGATGACTACAGATCAACAATACCTCGCATTGTTTGTACTGGAACCACAACAGAGCGAGACCCTGTTCATCTTTACCTGCAATATTTGAAACGAAGGGCATTGAAAATGATGGATGCCGACAGCCCCTTTTATTTGACACCAATTCCAATGCAGAAACTGACAGAAATTTCCCAGATATGGTAATTATATTTCTAAAGATTCAATTAACGTCCTTATTTTTTTTAAAAAAATTATAAATAAAGAAACAAATATTTGTAATTTTTTTTCCCGACAATAACAGGAATAAATGAATTTTTTTTAAATATCAAAGTAAACAAAAAATATGGGGAAAATATGGAATAAATTTTGTACTCTGCGAATACCGAACAATTTTCACAATGAAATGCAACAACCAACCTTGGGAAATATAAAAAAAAACAGATTTTTATGAACGTGTGCATTTAAAAAAATATAAAATATATATTTTACTGGACAAAATATTAAAAATTGCATTTATTGTCCGAGACCAGTGGGGGTTAATCAACTGGGAACTCTGATGAAACGAGCAGCAGAAAGGGCAGAAATCCAGAGGAGAATTACCAACCATTCAGTAAGGAAGACTACTGTAACAACCCTGTCGAAAGCTGGTGTCCCTCCAACAAAGATCATGCAAGTGACTGGGCATAAAAATATGTCTTCTATAATTGGTAATAATAATGAGAATAAATCTACTTGCCTTTTTGCATCTTTAATCTTCTCAAACTGTATTTTGTGTTTTCTTTCTGGTAATAATAATTAAGTTGTTTTCCAAATGCTGATCCACATCGCGGAAATGTACTGTAATATGTAGGCATATAATCCAGACTACATTTTTGAAATCGAAATCACATTACAAAGTAGACTGCACTGCACTTCAAAACGAAAAGAATTTGTGTTCTCTAAAAAATAATGTTGAATCAAGCATCTTTTTGAGAATTTAGATTTAAAAACTTTCATATTTTTCCAGCTTACGATTCCAAATTATCTATGGCAGAACAGAAACAGTTATGCAGCTTGTTGTCAACGACAGTCCCTCAAGTCACATGTACATCGTGCGGAAAACACCCAAAAGGAGATAATCAGAATTTAGCTGGATTGACAGAACAACTCATTTCCTCCATTCCTGACCAGTGGGAAATTTGTTCAATAGCGCAGTCATTCATAATATGACTTTAAATTTCAATTTCAGATAGAGCAAAATGGGATTTCTTTTTCAAGTGAGTGATTGCGCGTACGGTACGCTATGAAGTTAAAAGGTCGGTTGGCGGAGTTATGTGCGCATGAATACTGTTATTGTATTTTGAAGAATCTACGGTTGTGAATTTATTTCGGAATAAAGCATAAATCAAATACATTGTTTCTTGTAATGTATTTTATTATTAAGCCTTATATAGTTAAACAAAAATGAGCATATAATAAAAAGATTACTGTATTTGTATGGGAAAATATGAACTCGTTTTGTCGAATGGATATACTGCACTCCCAAGGTCGTGCAGTATTAGTATTTCCATCCAAAAAACTCATTCATATTTTCCCATACAAATGCAGTAACCTATAAATAGCATCATTGAGATTCATATACAATGTGTCGTCATATTAGAGGAGGCCACAAAATCCATATGTCAAAGAGAAGGCACATCTTACCATAAAATAACCAAATAAAACAAATGGACCATATGGACCAATAATACAAATGCAGATATGAATAGCCATTATTTACAAATATAAACATATGAAGGGGAAGGGCATACTATGAAGCAATGACCAACATATATTTTTTTTAAATGTATGGCACACAAATAAAATTCTTGTTACATAGCAGAAGATAAAGAATGCAGTTTATAAACAGCAATGCAACCTGATGAATGTTCACAAAAATGATGATTATTATCTCCTATGCACGTGATTAAAGAACACAACAAAACATATGCAAAATGTTTTAGTTAGTTTCTTGTTTGTGATAAGCAGGTTGTTCTCTTTTCTCTTTTGCCATTCATAATTCAGAGGAAACTATTACAACAGCAACCATTTGAATCTGATAGAGGGTCATGTGTAGGCTGAGGACTTTGTGGGGCTTTGGCTTAAATGCTCTCCCCAGCAAGTAATGTTTTATTTCAGTAAGTATTGGAAAAGAAAAACTACGGTAACTTGGCAACCAGAATTTGTCTTTCTCAATCTAACCTCCCCCTCCACTAAGATTCAAATAGTCCTTGCATTACTATCAGTCTGTCATCCTGATTGTTTGCTTTGTTATCAGTTTCAGGTGTTAAATGTTTGTAATTCCGGTTATTGAGCTTTGTTCCAACTGGGATATATAGGTCGTTTTAAAACATAAAAGTATAGGATTCATTATGTTCAATATAGAACCAAATTATAATTGGTTTTCATGAGGTAAAAACTGAATTGAAGTGAAATAAATAAACCCAAAAGATATAATAAAATTTGACCAATTTAGTGTGACCCACAACCCTACCCGCGTTATTAGAATGGTAACAGTATGTTCAGGGAATTTTTAGTAAGGAACAAATATGCATATTATGATTATTTAAGGTCTGATTCGTAAGTCTCCAAACAAGTTCCGATAATCACAATTCTTGAAAGTATAAGCCTGCATATTGAAAGAAGGATAAGATCCATCTGTGCTTTTCCAAAAGAGGTTGATGTCACCTACTTCCAATCATGTTCAGTGAATAAAATCTTGTTTGGTTTGGTTTCTACTCCAATGTACAGCATAAAAAGAAAGACAAATGTTGTATTACTTTAGTGGTAATCCTTCACTGAGTCAATTCCCTTGCTCTCACGTAGCTCGAATGAAAAGATGAAGGATTTTTTTGTAGCCTAACATTTTCTTACGTTATAATGTAATACTTGTAGGGTGATGATACTCAACAATAATAAACATATTGACTGATAAAAGTAAGCCATCCCCAAATTTCTTAATATTTGCAAAATAAGACCTAGATTTATTTTGATGTCGAATCCCCAATTATTCCATATCTCTGATTTACTTCCATGTCGAATCCCCAATTATTACAAGATCTATTTCCGACCGTGACACGGCGGCTGTAACCTGATATTCAGTACACCGTCAAATCCGTCATCCATGGGAAACGATTCACACAGACTTCTCGTAATGACACGTAAGAAGCAAACCGAATGGAAGTTTCTTGCTTGGATTTTATGGCAGCAGATTAAGCAATAGAAAATAGAGAACCAGCCAACTATTGCAGAAATGAATACAGGAATCGAACTGTAAACATAAAGAATATATTGTGTTTAAACACGGAACATCTGAATATGCTATACTGACCTAACAACTTGTGTCTACAATTATATGAACAAGAGCAACTATTCAGAATTCATCACTTATATGTCTAGAAATTTCATAGAAAATGCCGTTCTATAACAATCTTTCCAAACATCTGCCTCAGATACCGAGAAGGACAATATTCTCGTTTCCAGACGGCGCGCGGAACTCATGTGTTTGACTTACCCTAGAGGCAGAACGTAGATTAACCTGTAGACACATACTAAACTCCCCGTATACAAAAGGAATAGACATGAAAAAGGTTTCGGCTTGTATGTGTGAGTTTACGTGCAATTCTTGCTTTAAAAATTACTAACCTGTTTATTGTACTATCATAGTTGTATATTTGTCAGAACATAATATCATATTGGGGCAAAAACAGAATAACGGTTATGTTTGCGTAACTTTACATGTCTGTTTCTACAATAATACAACCTTTTAACTTTATTATGTTTCAACTAGTTTAGTTCAGCTTTTTGCTGATGCTGGAAAATATTTTTATTGACCTAGAACTTGATCAGCCATAACGACATCTGTTATTTTATGTAAATTTATGTAAGGGCAAATTATAGCCCGGATATTTCATTGTTATAGTAGTCATATCCTATTTAGCAACTTTAGAAAAATTGTTTAAAGAAAATGTGTCGGATGCAAGAGATAATTTTATTTGTGCATGGTTGACTTTTTCTAGTCTTCTTGGTTTAAAATGCTTGGTTTCAATGTTCCAAGGCAGCGTATCGAGAAAGATTCCTTTTCTTTCCTAGTTTGGGGACTCCAGTTGGGGATGTGATCAGTTGCAATAAGTGTTATATCACCGAAAGTGTGGCCAGGGGGAAAAAGTGTTCTGCGACCGGGCTTATGTACAGCATCTTTGTCATCCAATCAGATCGAAGAAGGCTGATCCTTTTGTGTAGCTTTTCATTTTCTCCGACATACTGGATACTACAGATCTTACATGTGATGATATAAATTACATTCTCTGTTTTGCATATCTTGTTGGGACCATGTATGTTTAATTTTCTCTAGTCACTGTGTTAGAAAATGTCCTGGTCTCTATCATATGTTGACATGTTTTGCACCTTTTATTGCTACAGGGGCCAGATTGACTTAGGGTGGTTTTGATTAGTGATTGGCGTTAGCTTCGCCCTGACTACGATGTCACTGAGGTTTTTTGGTCTTCGGTAGGCGACTACAGGTTTGTTAGGGATGATAAACTTTACTGCGTCCGACGATTCCACGATGGACCAGTGTTTCCCAATGATTTTGCCTACTTAAGGGGTTGTGTGGATGGTAGGTCAGGATAAATGGTATCTTATCAGCCTTTTCCTTCTTTCCGTATTTTAGTAGGTCATCGCGTTTGTTTGTTTAGACATTTGGGTTGCATCCTTAATCAGGTCTTTGTCGTAGCCTCGGTAAATAAAATATTTAGATAGCTCTTCAGCAGAAGTGTTTAGGAATGTTTCATCGTCGGATCAAACTCTGTATATCCTCAGTGCCTGGCTATATGGGATGTGCCTAAAGCAGTGTTTTAGATGACAGCTGCTTGGGAGGAGATACTGGTGTTGGTCGGTTGGTTTGAAGTAGATGTCTGTATGGAGTTTGTTTTCTACCAGTCTGGTTGTTGTGTCCAGGAAGACGTGCTTTGAGTTGGAGACATCTGTCGTGAATTTTATTGAGGGATGGAAGTTGATATGAAATCAGCCAGACTTTCTCTTCCATCTTATCACTTCATTATATATCATCGATAAAGCGTACCAACTGGTATGGTGTTAAGTTCAACCGATGCTAAAAGTTGACCCTCCAGTTTTTCCATAAAAAAAATATTAGCATACGAAGGGGCCAGTTTTGTACCCATTAATTTGGATGTAGTTTTCTTCATTAAATTCAAGGTTATTGAGTTTTAGGACAAGCTGCAGGAGTTGGACTAGAAAGTGTGTGGGTGGATTATCTACAGTTCTAGATACCTATTCTTCTCTGCACGGCTGTATTCCTTCGTTGTGCGGTATGTTAGTATACAAAGATGTGACGTCTAAGGAAACAAGCAATGTATCTAGCAGTAATGGCTCGCTTGCTTTGCTTTTCATTAGGTAATCTGTCGTGTCCTGAAGATATGATGGTAATCTGCGGGCATGTGGTCTCATAAAATGGTTCAAATATTCTGATATCCTTTCTGTGGGAAGCCCGTTACCGGAGATTATAGGTCTGCCCGGCTTTCCTTGTTTGTGGATTTTAGGTAGAAGATAAAATCGACCTGCCCTTGGGTTTTCTGGGCTAAAGTAGTTTCTCGTTTGCTGGTTTATGTGCCCGATCTGGCATGCCTCGTCAATAATATTAGTGATTGTTTTTGCATATTCCAGTGTTGGATCATATTCTAGTTTTTGGTAAAACCTACCGTCACTTAGTTGTCCACTTACTTTACTGATGTAGTCTTCCCTATTCATAACGACCACAGCGGAACCCTTATTTGCAGGCTTAATTATGATGTCTGTTCTGCTTTTCAGTGAGTGTAGGGCATCTGTTTCTTCTTTTGTAAACTTAGAGTATCTGTTAGCATGGTTGTTGTGTCTGGAAGTGTCTTTTTCAACTAACTTGATAAAGGCTTCTAGATTTGGAATTTAACTTTTTTGTGGGGTCCAATTACTTTTCTTTATGAATATGGGTTGGTCACAACTTATATTTTCCTCTGATTTATTTATTGGCTGCAAGGCAAAATATGGGCATTGAGTCTTAATTGGCGGCTAAACTCTTCGGTGTCCTTTTTCAGCTTCTCTCTGTCATTTGTCTTTGGACTGGGACATAAACTAAAACCCTTCAATAAAAGTTTTATTTCTGCTTCCGCAAGTTTTAACTTAGAACTATTGACCACTGAGTAACAGTTGAATTAGTTTTTGCTATATAGGGCTTACTGTTCTTCTTTTTACGGCAATTTTGCTTCTTACGTTTGTTTTAGAAGAAGTTTCTTCACAATTGTTATTTGGTTGTAGAGTATGATTTCTTTCTCTGACTTTGTACAGTTTTGCAGAGAATCGTTTGTGATCCTTATTTAATTTAGAGTAAAAGGTTTGCAACTGTTCCTCTGTGAAAATTGAATTCAGCTGCTGTTTTAATGCTTCGATGGTTGCTGATTTGACTGCATATTGATGATTCATGTTTTCCCCAAGTAGGGCTGTGAGTGTCTTTGACGCATCGTGGGTTATTTCATTCCATTTCTTGTTGAATCTTTTTGAGCTCTTGCCAATAATTTGCGACTTGACATGAATCTGAAGACATTTAGTGACTGTGTTTGTTTCGAAGAAATGGTGCAAAAGAGTGCAATGATGCTTTTGACGAAGTAAGGCATTAGTTTAAACGCGAAAAGTTTTGAGTGTTTTCTATGTTGGTTGAGACATCGTCTCCATTCTACCAGATGAGGCAATTATCTAAATACAAGAATTAAAAAATTGGAACTTATACACCAACACGACATAAAATACAGAACACAGAAGTTGCTCTGATGATGAAACATTTCTAAAAAGGACGTGTTGAATGTTTAATAGACAGACAGACAGACTGAATGCACTCATGCAATCTACATACTATGAGGGTTAAATGGCCTACCATCCATATTTGGTTACGTTTTGTGGGCTGTAACCTCATTTTAGCACATGATAGGCTATATATGGCGGTCAGCATATATGGTGGAGGAAAAACCGGGGAAGAGTGTCACTGGCAAGACAAAAATCCATGTGAGAACATTTGACCCATGCGTCAAGCTATTTTATTATATTTTGTCATTTTGCTAAATAGCTAAACTAAATACCTGCATGTTAACTGCATATTACTGCTAATAATAATACATGATAAAAAGTAATGATAACACTACTACTAATAATAATGTTAATGCAATTCTTTCAAAATATATACATTTTTCCTGAAGCAAGCTCAAGATAAATCTGCCTTCAGAGGTCGCCTGTCTATAAAGATCACTTTGGCCTTTTCCCATTCGTGGCTGCTGTAGACAGGTAAAACAGAACAAAATTATAACGATCAGAACAGCCGAGGCTGTTGAAGACGAACAGACGACGTCAAGCAAATATGAATGAAATCGTCACATTTTATTGTGTCTGTTGACAGTTCCAATAGTAAAGCCTTAATACGCAGTATGGGGTTCGAATCGCACACTCTGGATTAAAATATGTCGTTCCACTGAGATGATTTTGTACATTCAACAAATACGTATAATATATCAAAACTTTTTATATATAGGTTAATCTTTATTGAATGCTTAAGTTTCACAACACACATAAAATAACGAATATTAATTCAAGCAAAAAGAGTACAAAGAATAACTAACCACACACCGAATTCATGTATATCCATATCTATAATTGGCAAATCATTGCATATTAATGTGATGGAAGTTGTATAAATGTCTAGTTATATTTAAGTTTCTAAGTCCGAATTGTTATAACATTTTCTTGTGTACTCATTATTTTCACTTACTCATTAAATCAATGATTTTCATATCATTTTCTGAAAATTGAAAATTACAGGATTATTTTCTCCAATGAGTGGAAACCCTATCTACGGAAATAATGGACGTTAAAGTTGCTGGATTGTTTTACAGTTCTGATACGCCTAATTTTAATACATTTCTCTAAATACTGCATATTTATGGCCAAGGCAAATTTTGTTTATAGTTTACGGATTGTTTGCCTCACCTACAATTACCAATCAGGTATAAAAACACGAAATCTTACCGCGAAAATAGTACGATAACATATACAGCTTCAATTCGTTTACTTAGTTGGCTATCTGAATGTCGTTGTTTTAAATAAATATTTTCAACTGATTTCTAAATAACTGAAATGTCAATGGCATTCTAATGCTCCTGGTGCATAAGGAGGGCAAGACTACAAACTAGAAGAACAGTACTTACAGAAGCTCTACCGAAGGACGCCGACGAATTATTGCACAGGCCTGTACCACAATATGTTGCTTGCTCCAGATGCCGTAGAAAATACTACACAATATTGTCAGTCTCAAGGTAATCTAGTACCCTGTAAGTCCCAGATATCCGACTCACAAACACTTCAAAATACACTTCATTTCTTTCGAATTAAAGCAAAGACCGAGGTGATGTTGCCGTGCTTCAGATGCCATGGACAGTATATCTGAACATTGTCAGTCCCGAAGTGATCCAGTCCGCAGCATGACCCATATATCCAGCTATACAACTTCAAGCTGAGCGTTGATACGAGATTCAATGGCACGTCTTGAAAGCGTGCTCTTGAGACCTTGAAAAGATCTTGCAAGTCATTTTCTTAAGCCTTCTAAAACCATTATGTGGAGATATAATAAGTTAGCAACTCGTTTCGTTAATATTTGAATGTACGCACATTGTAAAATAAATTGAAGTAATACTGTATAGACTTGCTATATTGTTTCTTATACTGACTGAAACAAAATGATGCCATCAATCTAAGCTATATACAACTCTTAAAAATTAGTCATCACGGCAGGCCTCTGTGAAAATCATTTTACTATGGCTAAAAAATGGCTGAATCAATCTCATAAAAAATTATTACTTGTGTTTTTTTTTTTAAAATAACATAATAAAATCTATGATTTTGCCTAAGACGGTAATAATCCTAATTAAATACGCGTGTAACGTTTATATTAGGACACTTTATCTACGTCACACATACATTTGTAAGTGCTGATATCTTTAATATCTTTATATTTATTTAATTTCTTAATTAAGTGGGTTTCGCCAAAATGAAAAGGACGACCTATTGACACCGCTCCATTTGAGCTACCACCACACAGAGCCTCAATTATGCTGGATATTTCAATCTCTCTCTCTCTCTTTATATATATATATATATATATATATATATATATATATATATATATATATATATATATATATATATATATATATATATATATATATATATATATATATATATATATATATATATATATATATATATATATGAGTGTGTGGGGGGGGTGTGTGTGTGTACATACATATGACTATACGAATGGATATCATATAGTCAAATAATGCTCCTCTCCTCGCGCGACTACACAAGGGTGACCTTCTGATTCTCACTGATTTCAGTCAAGTTAACGTATACATTAAATAGTACTTATTTATTTAGGTGGCTATCTGAACATATTTTTTAATGCAAAATACTCATCTAAATTCTAAAGAATTAAAATACCGAAAACATTTCAATGTTTCTGGTGCCTGAGAAGGGCAAAAACTGGAAGAACAGTACTTATTATGTGCTCACTTTTACCTCCGTTAACTGTACATTATCATAATTGTGCATTTTACGATGCTGAACACATTGATAGTGCATGCAAGTACACGACACGTGTGACTCTAGACGGTATATTGTAATAGGAGCTACTTTGTAAGCAAACCATGTACACTTGTGTAATAGGCTTTTTATGTTTTTGTTGATTAAATCTGTGAATAAACTAAAAGCATATGCTCGTTCATTCGAAATTATAGATGATAAAATTAACGATGTGGACGAATTCAATGAGTGAGAAACGAAACCTTCAAAGAAGCAAACTAATGAACGCAATATTCGCAATGTCATCAACAAATGTGCTTGACGCAGTAATTGAAAATAGCGTTCGTACAATTCAAACAGTTATTTAGGAGAATGTTTGTGTCTTTTCGCAAATAAAATGGTTAAGACCATGACGAATGCTCTGTAGAGTCTTAAAAATATACCATAAAAAACAAAATTAAGGCCAGGGACTCTTGTATATCTGTCTGAGGCATAGCATTTTGCAAGTCTGTTAAAATACTAGATTAGAGAAAGAAAATGTAACTGAAAGCTTTGGTAGGAAACTAAGAGTATCAGAACCAAAAATCCAAGACGACGAAAAAAGTAATTATTCTGCTGGCTAAATGGAGTGTTACACTACAGCTGCTTTTCAATTTTCCCTGTATAACTATTTTGTTACAATATTAACCTAGCGATAGAAAACATACTCTATGATACAGGTCATAGCTGGGGTCCTTCCAACAGCGAGATGCAAGTGACAGAGCATACACGTTTCTTTAGCTGGTAATAAGAATGGTAATAAATATATTTATATTTATGTATATTGAATCTTCTCAAAATGTACTTTCTTAATTAGGTCTTTAAATCAGACCGTGGTGTCCTGCAAAACCTGATATACACCGAAACTGTACTGCAATTTCGAGTAGCCTACGTTTCTAGCTGAAATCCATTCTCCTTACTGCGCTGAATTGACCCAAAAAATTGAGTCCCTCATAATCAGAAAAGTAGAACTGAGTTGGATCAACACAGAAACAAAATCCATGCACATTCACTCATATGACTCAAAATGTCAATTTTAAGTAGACCAAAATGACAAATTCTTTTTCAATTTGATGTAGAGCCAAAGACTCAGTTAAATGGTCGCTGAGCGGAACTATGTGCGCATGAATACTGTTATTGTGTATTGATGAATCTTTGGCTGTGAGTTTATTTTAGAACAAAGCATAAATTCAATTACATCGTTTCTTGTAACGTCTTTTATTGTTAAGCCTTTGGTAGTTTAACAAAATGAGCATAAAATAAAAAGGTTACTGCATTTGTATGGGAAAATATGAACTTACTGAGTGTAGTATTATGTATTATTTAGAAAAACTCGTTCATATTTTGCTTTACAATTGCAGTGACCTATAATTACAAACGTTCTTCAAGACAACACTGAAGTGTTATTGTAAAGACCTGAAACACAAAATGATGCATTTTGCTCAAGCTGTCATATAATAACTTTACAAATCACTGTAAGTCCCAAGTTCATCCTGATTGCAGCATGACCCAGATTTCCGGCTACAAAACACTTCAAATGTTGCTATAAAAAGCCTGCAATCGATTTAACCTCACGTAGACTTCATGATAACCGATTAGACTAAATGACACCTCAAGCGATCCTGCTTTTCTAACCTTAAACATGTAAATTCAAGCTTATCTAATTTTTTAAGCCGTGTAGAACCACTAATCATTAAAAGCAATTTTAAGCTGGCAACTCATTTTATTACTTCTTGAGCAAATGTTGTTACATAATCAATTGTACGTTAATATTTTTCTTTGTATAAAATATAATAATGATATAAATAATAATAATAATAATAATAATAATAATAATAGGTATTCAGTGCATCTTAATTTTTAGAAACTATAAGCGCTTTACAGTTTTAGATGACATACAAATATATTAAAAGACACAATTACACAAACAAACACCATGAAATTACAAAACAAAAACATGCTGACAATAATTAAGGATGTAAATATGATTAGGTCGTTAAATCTGTTCTTGTAGTCGAGAAAGGTGAGTTTTAAGAGCACCCTTGAATGAGATCAGAATGTCCTTGTGTATAAGATCTATATCTATTCCTTTCACTTAGTTGGACGCTGGTCCGCGAAAGAACGTTATCAGTATGACTTCGTTTCAACAATGAGAATGAGAGTGCCAGAAGAGGAGCGTAAGTTTTATGATGGGTGGGATCGGATCGGTATCTTGGGCAGGAACCAGTCAACGAAATGTAGCGTAGTGAAAACATTTTGTGTTTGATTTTGGATCTAGCCAATGAATGTTACAGAGCAGGAGGTACTGTTCAGTGTTTCGTACTCTGACGATGAACCGAGCAGCCGTGTTTTGAAATTTTTAAACTTTCTCTAGTTGATGCACATGTACATGGTACATAAAAATACACCCTAAACAATATTAGCAGTTCTTAGGAAACACCATAGCAATCTCCCCGGAATATCTGAGTCTACTTCCGTACGGGATGTCACGGCCGAAGAGTGCAGATTCAAATCCTGCCAATAGTCCAGCCAGGATAAACTCTTTGGTGTGTCCTTGGGCAACAGTTTACTCCAATTGTATCGGTACTAAATAATATAATTGTATTGTTGTGCCGCAAAGCATCAAACTAGTGGAGGGGTGAGTTGAAGGTACTTTCTAGTCATAACGAGTTGAGAACTTTGAACATAATTTGAGAACAAACATTTACTCTCATGAGTGACTTGTTTCAGGCAAGAGATGAACTCGCAAACGAGATATTCCATTGAACACATTCCTGACACATGAAAGCTACTTCAGGTACAGAGGCGACAACAAACATATATGATGTGTAGCACACCAGTAGTGAATGGGGACACTTTACGGATAATGGGAATTAGCATTAAAAACACCCTTGGGACACTTTACGGATAATGGAAATTTAACATGGAGAAAAATCGTGGGACACTTTACGGACAAGGGGAATTTAACATGGGAATAAATCGTGGGACACTTTACGGACAAGGGGAATTTAACATGGGAATAAATCGTGGGATACTATACGTACAAGGGAAATTTAACATGGGATTTTTTTTTTTAAAAAGTTTTTTTAAAATTTAAATTTAAATTTAAATTTAAAAAAGGGGTAGGCAATTCAAAGACTATCTCTTTTCGAGAAATATGGGGGCCCTGAAAAGGGCCTTTGGGTTTTTTCTTCTTCTTCTTTTAACTTCTTAACTTCTTCCACCATCCTCTTATTTTGTCCATCATTCCTTTCTTCTTTTTCTTTTCTGTTTCCGGCAACCAGTCCGGGTGACCCATGGCTCGGAACTTCTCTTGGATTTTCATCCAGTTTGCATTTAGTTTCTCTAGTTCATCCTTTTTCTTTCTATTTTCTTCTTCTTTTCTTTCCTTTGACCACTTTTCTTTGATCTTCTTGACCTCTTCGGTCAGCACATTCCTCATTACTTCTTCCGCTTTCTTAAGCTTGTCTAAGCCCCACTTCACAAAAGACCAATCTGTCCATTCCACAATGTCTTCTAAAAAACACCTTACACTTGTCACATAAACTATCGCTTCTTTCAACTTACCCACTTTCACATACGGTGGGTTAATTAAACCTCTGATTCTCTTCTCCTCATCCTCTATCATTTCTTTTACTATATCGATGGCTAAGTGGAGGCTGGTTACTTGTCTTGAGACGAAGTCTTTTGTCACTGCATGCCTCCATTCCTGTTCAAGCCTTTCTGCTACATTCAATCCATCCACCATCCAATACCAACTTCCCATAAGGTTGTTGTACAAAGCTGAAGCTGCTGGCATCTTCTTGTTTGCTTATTCCGTAGAATGGGCTCCAATGGCAAACACTGTTAGTTTTATACTTAAAGCGCGAACGTGAAGGAAAACATCCCCCTAAAACATAAAATGGATCTTACCTAGATGATGACCCAACATCGCGCGGACGTGAAGGAAAACATCCCCCTACTTTCTCATTTCATATAATATAACCCTAACTATACTCTCCACATTTGCTAAAAAACCCATAATCTACTATTCACACTAACATACCTTAGCTCTTACAAACACATACACTTCCACTATCAATAAAGAGTTAGTGTTTATTTTCACACTACTCTACCTACACACATTGGCAAATCTATCGTTATTTCTTTTCTAGAGTATTGGGTAGCCCTGAAAAGGGCTGTTTTGTTTGGAACTTCATGGACACCTGGTTAATGGTGGCATCTTCCAGGCCTTGCGCCACATACGCATCTTATCCCCCAGTTACTTTTTACCTTTTGGGGGCAGAGAGCAGAGGCAGGATATGTTGCTTCAGAATCCCAATTTTCGCTCTCTGGGATTTTGAAATTTCTTCTCTCCTTTTCCTCCTTCTCTTCTTTGTTTCTTCTTTCCTCTTTATATCTTCTTTCTTCTTCTTCTTTATATCTTCTCTCCTCCTCTTCTTTGTTTCTTCTTTCCTCCTCTCTTATCCTTCCCTCCTCGACAATGGCTTCCGCGGCCAGTTCATTTAATATGCGCCTGGCATATTCCAGATGTACATGAAGCTCCAACAGTTTCTCAAGTCTCGTGTTCATTCTTCTGGCTGTGTTGATCAATCAACAAGGGTAGCTGGACTGCCGAACGAGTTTCAATTTATACTGAAAGCGCGGACGTGAAGGAAAACATCCCCCTAATAACATAAAATTCATCTTACCTAGATCATGACCAAAAAAAAACAACAACGCGCGGACCTAAAAGAAACACTCAATTACTTTTTATGCTACCCATCACTATTTTAAAATTTTTTTATAAATCACTTCAATAGACTATCCACATACCCAAAGCAATTCAATCTAACTCCAAATATACACCTCAAACACTAAGAAAAGATATCATTTTAATCTACTATCCACACCAACTTACTTTAGCTCTTACAAACACTAACACACTAACACACACCCTCAGAATTTTTAAGAAAGAGTTAGTGTTTATATTCACACTACTCTACCTACACTTACATTGGCAAATCTATCGTTACTTCTTTTCTAGAGTATTGGGGTAGCCCTGAAAAGGGCTGTTTTTTTTTGTTTGCTATGGCATTCTTTTTTAGTTTCTAAGAATGCGATGTCCTCTGAGGATAGACTTTCTGGCGATAGGTCTGCTTCTTCGGAAAGAGAAGAAGAACTCTTTGGTGTCGATACGGCAATCGACAAAGCCTCTGTCAGGTTCAGGTTGCTGCTGCTGTTGTTGTTGTTGTTGTTGTTGTTGCTGCTGTTTTTGAAGTCTGTACTTCTCCGTCCATTCTTCTTTTTCCCTGTTCACTTCTTCTCTGAAGAGCTCTTCTATCAGGTCTTCAGTGATTTTTAACATTCTCACATTCTCTATTTCTTCTGGCTTCGGTATCAGACTGTGTCTGACCCTATGCAAATTCACGTAGGCTTCGTTGAGCTTAGCTAGTTTGGAGCACATCTTCGTAGGAGGATGAGTCGACAATGGATGGTTAGACTGGAAACAACCCGGTTCTTAAAGTGAAAGCGCGGACGTGAAGGAAAACATCCCCCACACGGTTTTTCGAGCCGCAACGTTCATGAGAGGGATAGTAAGAAATGAAAGAGCATCAATCCAACATTCTTATAGCTAAACAAAAGACAAAGGCATTTTTTCTAAACACAACATTTTTATTCAAAAAATCACTTAACACTAAACAGCAACATTTTTAACAATAATACAACATAATAACATCAAACAATTTTTTTCAAATCACAAACATTTTTTCTTCAAATACAATCTACTTTAAACAAGGCTGACAACGTTGTGAATGAAATTGTGATTTCCACTGTTGGAAATCATTAGGCCATTGATGGACACTACGTTTCCTAGCTTGAGACAAAAGATAAGCATAATGGTCACAAAACCATCGATCTACTTTCACATCGTTTCTAGCAGAAGAACGAGGATCGAAATGAGTCACTAAATGTTCTAAGGAATAGCCCAGGCTGCGATGATGCAGAAAATACACACAGTACTGTCCACACACCAAGGAATCTGTGCCTTGTAATTTCACGTTATTGAATCGGGTGGTTTGAGCATTTCTTCTCATAAAGTCGATGATATCGTCTTCCAAAGGGGGCAATCCGTACGAATCGAAATATTCCACACATCCTTCTTGAGGAAAGTAGACGGCTACCCAGTGGGTTCCTGGGAGATGACTGTCGTCCGTGTTGATCACGTAAGCTTGATGGTCTTTAGGTTTGCGATGAGGGAGTTCATCTTTAGCACAGACGACAGGATTCCAAGAAGCTGTATACGAACTGTGGTTCAAAAGGTAATAAAGTTCCCAGGTATCCATTGTTTTGTGTGTTTTTTTCTTCTTCACAGGTAATAATAAGTCGTCAATTCGATCCTGACTTTTTGCTTGAAAATGTCTGACGAATAAACGGTTATTCGTTCTGTTTCCTCACTCTGATTCAGGAGAGTTTCGATACGATGGATCTCTTGAGTGGTTAATGGTGGACAAGAATGTTCACGCAAGTCTTTATACCACTGGTGCAACACGTCTTTGTTCGAGATGAGACTCCAAGCTTCGTCCAGATACTCGTCCAATTTTTCTTCTTGACTTAACATCAGGCATTTATCGTGTTGAATTTGACTGGGATGATCGTTTTGACATCCATAACAATTTTTCTTGATCAATTCCGTCATTTTGTCGACCAAGTGTTTGGCAAAACAGGAGACTAAATGGGCTTCTTGTTCTGGCCATCTCGACTTCATCATGATTACTTCTTCTTTTTCCAGGGTCTCCTCACATTTCATGTCCAAAGTTTCTCCACTAGGTAAAGAGGGATAACAGTCTTCCATGGTTTCTAGTAATCTAGAATGACTTCTCTCAAACTGTTGATTTCTATGGTATTATCAAATTCTGCATACAGGATGACGTTCACTGTATCGTCCAGTGGCTTTGCAAACTGAAGTTCCACACGAATCTGGCCTGATTTTATAGGGTGGAAATGTCCCTCGTCGCTGCCCTGGTCTGGAGTGAAATCGAAAGCCCACAAAGCATAGCCTCCTGCATAATCGTCGTACGTAATGCCGTGACTGGTGTTGGTTCCTAACTGGCCCGTGGCTTCGTACAAGGACAAGTACGATCTCAAGTAATTGTTCTTGGCAAAGTCGGGTTCGAAAGGTCTGGTACACAAGGTCTTGCCATCACGACTGACTTCGATTTTCTTCACGTTGAAGTGCTGAAAGTTGAAAGGATTTTTAGCGAAGTGTCCGTTGAAGGTTGAATTCTCGACCATGCCAAGGATTAAACGTTTGGGTAACTGTCCTTGAAATAGATGATCTTCGATCATGGAATGATGGTTAGCTGGAATGGTGAACGTTTTCACTTCCACACGTCGTATGGGATACTTGGCGGTTGTTCTGCTCAATGTTTGACTGATGTCGTTACCTACTTTGGGTAACACTTCCACGCGTCGTACGTAGAGTTTGGCCTCTTCGATTTTGCTTTTAGGAGCCTTAGTAGCATCAGCCAACAAATGGAAAGCGGTACTGCTTCGATTCAGTCTCAGGCGGACATTGACCCCGTTCAGCAAATACTTCTCTTGCAACCACATGTCCAAATGCAAACGATCCATCAGTTCTAAACTCCTCTTGTCTAAGATTTTGATTTCTCTTTGCTCAAAGCCACTATTGGTTCCATCTACAAGGTCGAACTTGCCCGCTTCGTCAGGTTCCCACAGCACACAGGCATTGAGATGGGTATCCTTGGCATCTATTCCGTACGTCAAGAGATTTTCCAGGTAGGCACGGTAAGGGTAAGTATCCATGCTGCTGCTGACCAGTTTGTTATTCAAGTACAAGTCCACTGAGCTGAACAAGGAATGCATGAAATTGTTGACGGGAGCTATATTCTCAGTGTCATCTATTCCACCATCATCCTTATCTAGAACTTTGACTTTCAAGTACAAGTAACTGCTATTCAAATCGATGTAATCTTCGGGTTGTCCTTTGATTTCAAACTCGATGGGAGCGGAATCGGTCAATGAGGAGACGGGGTGAAATTCCACCCACTGGGATTCTTGCATGGTCATCATGGTGGGGGGCATGGTAAACAGATCCAGTTCCGTTTTGGAACAAGCGCAAGACTCTCGGTGCATCATTTTTTGTTCTGTTCTTTCTCAATAATCGAAAACGTCTAAGTCTCGAACGGTTCTTCTTTTCTTGGCCTTTCTCGCTTGAAGTCTGGTGAAAGGGTGTTTTCTTCTTCGTCTCTTTCTACCTTGTCCTTGCTGAATGCCTGATTCGGTAGCGTGCAGGGCATTTATAGGTGTGTCTCGTCGGCCCAAAATGTCTTTACCCGTTTGCAGCAAGACATTTTTGCCTGCCCTCATCAAGGCTTCTTTAGGGTTTTGTTTGTCGATGATGACATTTTGGAGAAATTCTTTGCCTTGCGTCAGTGCCGCATCTTTCAAGGCGTGCAATCCGCGTGTCACCATCGGTTTCAACACCGGGGCCACCGAACGAAAGGCTGATTTTAACATGTCTCCTAAACCGTGTCCTCGCTGTCGTGCAACCCCTCGGTACACTGGATACATGACTTACTTACGAATCGTGAGAAAACCGTTTTCGAAAATGGAGTTTCACCGTGACTTTTCCTTTGGTGAATGGAATATTTTGTCCCAAATCTCCTTTTATAGTAATGTTGACCGTGTCCAAATACGACTTGCTGACAGGCAAATAGTGAGGATGGACAAATTCGCGGTGGACGTGGTAAGTGTTTCCACCTTCCTCGTCAGCGTTTGCGGCAGAATCCACTTTGAAAGGAATGACACGCAGTAACGGCACGGAGGTGTGTCCCACCACGTTGTACTCCACCACATCGGAGTACACAAACATCAAATTCAGTCCTTGGTTCAGTTCTACCGGGGTACGAAATAACTTGCTAAAAGACTCGTTGTCGTAAACGCTGGGTAATTCGTTGTTCTTGAGTATGGTCATTCTCAGGTTCATGTCTCCGCCCAACATGTCAAACAATTCAGGACAAAATAAAATGGACAGGGTTTTAGTCCGTTCAAATTTCATCAAGAAGCGACGAGCTACTTTGTGGTACTCCATGGTGACACTTTTGTTCTTGACAATGTCAAAAGCTTTCCCAAACACGCCATTAAACTTGGTAGCTATGGTGTTGACCAAATGTTGACCACTAAAATAATAGCCTGGGAGAATGGACAAGTGGTAGGTCGACTTTTGAGTTTTCTCATTATAGGTTTTAATGTCAGATATGGTAACTCTCTTATCCAACTCCTGTTGCAATTGCTCGTCAAGAACTTCCACATCAAATTTATTTTGATTGGGAAGGACATTGAGGACTTGGGTCGGGTGAATCATTTCTACTAAAGCCACTTCCCAATGGGCTTCGTGATCTAAGGGGATGGCTTGAGGTAATTTGGCCGTGTAACAGCACAACGTGTTGTTGGGAAACACCTCCATGGAACTGTCACTGGGTAAGGTTAAGTAAAATTGGTTTTGGTGACTCATAATTCTAGAGTTCTGTGGCTGTCCGAGGGGATATTACTGGACGTCAGAGGCGTGTCTCCGCCCAAAATGGGGTTCTGGTTGTGGTTGTTGGAGTGGTGACTGGCACTGGCACTGGACACAACGTTCCCGTTCGAGGAGAATTTCAGGGAGGGATTGGGAAGCAGGTAACCGATGCAACTGCTCAATAAAATGGTCCACAATTGTTTGTCTCCTTGTTGCAAACTCAAATTGGCGATGGCTGCCCCGATGACACAATACACCACGAAGATTTGGCAGAAAAAGACGATTTGCGTTTTAGGCACACGTTCTCCACACCACACCCACAAGGGTTGTTTTTGTAAATCTTGCACAGAAGAACTAGGGGAAGAAGGACTGGTCGACGTAGCTGCGTCTGCTGCTGTGTGAAAGGGCATGATGGTCACTTCTTCTTTTTATAGTCGATGACTTGCGAAGCGTCGATCCAAGAATCGAAACTGGGTGGATATCCTTTCCAACGTACTTTGACTTCTTTGACACGTCGTTTGCCCACTTTACGGGTTCTGCGTTCGAGAATGCTTTCGATGTCGTACACGTCGTCTTCTTTTTTGGTGACACGTTGTAACTCGGGCAAATAAAACGTTCCTTTGAGTACTTCTCCGTTCATGTCTTCCAATTTATAGACGGCAGGATGACGGCCATGTACTCGTCCAGTGACGCGAAACAGTTCGGTCGTCCAGTTAGGTAAGTAACCTTTGTCGAAAGTGCGTTTGGTTTTGCCAATGCGCACCCAATCTCCCACGGTCAACTCTCCACTTTTCTTGGGGACAGCCCTCGTCGGGGACGTACCGAACAGGCGCTCGAACACCAGCACTTCGTTGTCGGGAGTCACGTCTTGCGGGGCACGTCCGATGCTTCGATGGTAAGATTGGTTGTACGCTTGCACCAGGTGCGGTAAGATATCGATGTACTTCAGAGTGTGGTGATGCGTAAAATATTTCCACATGCGTTCTTTCAAAGTACGTTGAAAACGTTCCACGATACTGGCTTTGGTTTCGGGATTCTCGGTGGTAAAAAAATGAATGTCACGTTTCTTTAATTCTTTTTGGAAAGCTTGGTTCAGAAATTCGGTGCCTTTGTCCGTTTGCCATCGAAGAGGGCGACGACCGCTTTGTTTCAACACCCGTTGCAGGGCTCGCACTAACTCGCTGCTCGATTTGGAAGTCAAGGGCACGACCCAGGCAAATTTGGAAAAGACGTCGATGACACAAAACAAATATTTGTAGCCGCGATTGTAGCTGGCCAAATGAGAGACATCGGCTAAATCGGCTTGCCATTGATGATCGATGCCTTCCACTCGGGTGCGACTTCTGGCAAACTTGCGTCGAATGGGTTTGTGTAAAGTGTAGGTAGCTTGTTCTTGTAACCATCGTTGCACTTGAGGTAAACGGAGACTTTTCAGTCGAGTTTTGGCAGCACGATACAATTTTTGAACTCCTGCGTAACCTGCAGGATGGGAGGGATCGTAGTAAATGCTGGCTAAGACTTTTTCCATTTTTTTGTGTTGGTTGATGTGTTAATAAGGCACCCACTCTTGGAAGAGGCTACTCTTTTTCTCTTGGGGTATTTTCTTGGATTGCAAGGCTTTGCGTGTGCGACCAGCAATAGGTGTCGAAGAGGAGGAGGATGTCTGTGCAGGGGATATCTGTTCTTGTTTCACTTCTGTCTTCACTTTCTTTTTCTCTTGTGATGAAGAAGGGGTGGCCATCATCTTTTTAATCCATCCAATTCTGGAGGTAGGTGGTGTTGTTAACTTGCGTACTTTTTCTGGTGGAGTTAGAAACCCTTCCTCTTCTTCTTCTCCTTTTTCTGTCTTGACCACTGGTACTGGTACTGGTACTGGTACTGGTGATGGTGCTGGACTTTTCATCAAGGTCTTAAAATCTTTCAGAGTGGGTAGAGCTGTTTCGTCTAAAGCTTTCTGGTGAAAGAGTTGCAATCGTTGCAAGAGTTGACCGTACTTTTGCGATTTTTCTGTTTCGGACAAATCTTGGCGATCCATCAAGGACTGCAATTCGTGTTGTAACTGGGACATTTCGCTCAAATTGGGATTGGGAGGTAAATGCGGGGTGCGTTGTTCTTGCCACCGATGGTATTCCATCCATCGTTTGTAAGGCACTAAAGCTAGTTTTCGTCCTTCCATGGGGTTGTCAGGGGTGAATTCTGAGATCTTGGGACTTCCGAAGGCCTTTTTATCTTGCTCCCATCAGTCCTCCCAACATGGTTCCCAAGACTCCTTTCAGTATGGGGCCTAACAAGAGAGGTAAAATGCCTCCACGTTGGACCAACATCTTCTTTTTCTGACGAATGGGAACTTTCTTTTGAACCATTTTTCGAAGAACGTGACGATGTTTGCCTAAGCATTGTTTCTGGTGTTTGGACAAAGGGATCGTGCCTTTCAAAACGTTCAAACAACATTCGCACACGGTATCGATGACCTCTTTGGAGGCTGTTTGAATGAGTTTTTTTCGTAGGGGTGGAGAAGCTTTGGACAGGACAGATAACAGGTCCCCATGTTTGGCTAAACGTGGTGGCAGTCCTTTTCTTTTCTTTCCTTGGGGTTTTCTGGAGGGTGACATCTTTGAGTCTTTAGGAGCACCTAAAAAACACTGATACCCTACTTGGTCACAGGCCTTTTTTATACTGGAACGCGTCGCCACTGATTGTCTTTACGTTTTATCAGTTTGAGGACAGGCATGACACGTCGTGCAGGGGTACGTAACGGACTAAATCGAGCCAGTTCTTGCTTGGACAAATCCAGTAAACTTTGTAACATGCCCGATCTTTCTTGAACTTTGATTTTGGGAGAAGGTACTTTGTGAGCAGCAGCCACTGCTGCTAAATGGGAAGGTCCTGCCACTGGGGAAGCTCTTTTGGGGGTCATCAACGGAGAAGTTCTTGGTGTGATCAACGTCTCCAAGTACTCTTCAGTTCCTGGTGACATCAACGGAGAAGTGGACAAACGTGAGGCTGCCGGAGACGTTGTGGCAGGTCGTGGCTTGCGAGTGTAAGGTTGCGTCCTGGCCGAAGTGCCTCTCTTGCGACTAGTTTTCTTCTGTGGACTTTTCTTTTTTTGAGGACTTTTTCTCTGTTTCTTTTTCTGGGGGCTTCTTTTCTTTTTCCGGGGTGATGGTGGTGGTGTCTGGTAAGAGGAGGGTCCTGCCACTGGAGAAGTTATTCTTCTTGGGGACTTGGTCTTTTTCTTTTTCTTCTTGGGGCTTCGTTGGACTTTTGTCTTGGGGATAACTTTGGGGGCATTAGGATCCCATCTTAAGAGTGAGCGAATGATGACCCCTCCTAGAGTACCGCTCCCTCCAGGTTTCAAAATGATTTGTTTTTTGGTTTGAGTGTCGATGCGGGGATCGGCCAGTTGGACCAAAGCGACTTTGTTTCGATCGAAAAAGCGTTGGGTTTGATGAGGAATCTGAATGATTCCTTGGAGTAATTGACGTGCCGTCACCGTGAACCATCGTAAGACTTCTTTGAGACTAGCTTCTAAGACACGGGCTCGTGTTTGTGGATCTTTTTCTCGACTGATGCCATACAAGGCACGAATCAATTTGACGGGAAGATGAGACTGAAGGGACGTCATGTTCACACTGTGTGAGACAGACGAAAAAGGGTCTGAGGTTTTTATAGATTTTTTTCATGGGAGTGAAATGAAGTCGAGGACGGAGACGTGTACAGGACAGGCCCTCCGTCTTGGCACCAGTGGTGAAACAAGTGGGTACGAAATCGCAAATCCTCGGGGGTCGTAGGTTTCAAATCGACGAGTAAATAGGCGTGTGGAGTTTGAGTGGCATCGTCGTACGCCTGAGTCAGCCAAGGCGTTCCTAACTGTTTGGCTAAGACTTGCACTTGCGATTTATCTCGAGGGCTTTTAAACAAGACCACGTAATGCGCATTGAGACTGATGGTGCGATGGGCTTTACTTTGTTGAAACAAATTTTGGGTGATGTAAATGACACTGGCATTACGGTGATGCCCTTTGCGCGTGAACCACAATTTAATTTCTTCTTCGTCTTCTCCTAACATGTCGTCGAAAATGACCAAATGGGTTAGACGGGAGTCAGAGACGATGCCGTCGTCTTCTTTAGGAATGCCTTCCACAAACACGATGGAATCGCCTTGACTTTCTCGCAAGAAGCTGTACGCCGATTGCCACTCTTTGTAACACCACACGATCCGTTGAGGTGGCCGATCGATCAAATGATGTTTATGTTCGATCAAACGTTTGACGAATTCGGTTTTGCCCGAACCGCTAGGTCCAGCAATGAGCATGTTAAAGGGATGGCGAAGATACAAAGCCTCCCAACTGGCACGATCTAAGTGTTCGTCGATGACTTTGACAGTAGAGGAAGAGGGAGCAGAGACAGCAGAGGTAGCCATGGTGTGAGAAATGTCACTTGTGACACGAAAACAAACAAGACAAGAGTTTATATACTTTTTCAGAACACGTTTATTGAATGTTTTTTTTTTTTTCAAACATGAATACGAAAGACAAAAATACATAAAAGCCAAAGGCTTAAGTACAAGGATAAAAGGCACATGATAACGATGAACGTGGAATAAACACAAGTGTCTGTACAACAATCACATCTTTTGGGTAATGTTCTAACCAGTTCAACAGGGGGTAAGGTCACACAAGTGTCCTCCCGAAAGGGTCTTTCAGGTCTGTCCACGACAGTCCTGTCCTGGGTGACGGGTTCTTCTGGCACCGTCACTAACACGGGTTGAAAAGTAACTTTTTTCCTTGAACAACTCTCGTGCATACTGGGCCACTTCTTGGGTCCAAGCCTCAAAATCCCATTCTTTCCAGGCACGGACATCTGTCCAATGGGGATGTAAGTCACAAGCTACACACACATCGTCATACACGTCTTGGGTAGCTAAAAGTTGACGAATCTTTTTTTCCCGTAGAGGTCGAGAAGTATCCAGATGAAAACGCAAGGCTTTGAGCAAGAGGAGTTTTTCGTGACCATTTAAGGCCATGGAGGTGGTAAGTACTGATCGTAAAGAGTCCACAAAGAATCGGCTGGTAAACGAAATCCCAGAAAACAAGTCACTAAGACACACACCACTTGTCGTCCAAAATTGAATGGATACAGTTCTTGTAATAATTGATGGTAATGATCCACGGTTTGAATATGGTCATTGAGTTCCTTCCACGGAATCTGTTGGATGACATGTGACATAAACCGTGGCATGGCAGCCTCTTTTTATATTCTCTTTTTTTCGGATGCAATAGACGTACTTTCTAGCCAGAGATCTTCGTTCTCCAGTAGGGAATCTAAATCTTGCATACTGTAACCGAAACGTCAGAGTTCGTTTAGGTGTTTCCTCTTCCTCTAAGTAGATTCCACGTAAAATATGTTGGTAATCCTTTAACTTGTCTTCCTCAATGTATTGCTGTAGGTGAATCTCGAAGTAACCATAATCATGAACATGTCGATCATTAGCGACCTCAAAGTGTTGAACAATGTCTGACCATTGAAAGAATTTCTGACGAATCAGTTCTTTTATACCATTCAAGTACCAGTGGTTAAAGATCTGGTGACGTATCGGATGCAATTGTTCTTTACGTTTCACTTGTATTTTCACCAGCTCTCGGTAAATGCGTTCTCTCAACTCCACAGGCAAAGCACGAATGTTCTCTTGTAAAGTATCCATGAATAGGTCATACTAAATCCTCTTTGGTCTGACACAAGAAATGTACTCTTTGCACAAACATGGTTTCACTTCAGTGTCGAATTTAAATCGTTGAGTCACTAATCTACACATTACAATTCGTTCAGAAGTTTCCTCTTTCACCAAGTTGACATTGTGTGAAAGATGTTGGTAATTCGTTAACTCTTCCTCTGGAATTCGATGCAATACGTTTACAATGTAGTAAATAGAATCGTCAATACCAAACCATTCCTTTTTATAACCAGGAGGTCGTTGATCAATGTCTGTCCAATGGAACACTTTCAATTGAATCAGTCCTTGTATAGCCTTCAGGTACCAGTGGTTCAAACACCGGTGACGTATCGGATGCAATTGTTCTTTACGTTTCACTTGTATTTTGACCAGCTCTCGGTAAATGCGTTCTCTCAACTCCACAGGCAAAGCACGAATGTTCTCTTGTAAAGTATCCATGAACAGATGATTATGGTAAGAAGTTACTTCAATGTCTCGGTCCCACTAAAGGTAAGTAATGACAATTCGGTGACCATCGAGCATGTTCTACGTAGGCCGAATCTTGCGGTTCCCAGTGGTGAAGTGACACACCGCAACTGAAGCACTTGACTTTATCTCCTTCGCCCAAGTAGAAAAATCCGGCTCTGGCTAATTCTTCGGGGGTCGGTCCTCCCAGATACTTTGGCCATTTTCCTTTGAACGATTGAAGACGATTTTCAAAGTCGCAGTATTCCGACGAACGCACAGGAAACGAATATTCGTCTTTCACAGGTTCGTTTCGATGAGGGTTGAGTGACATGGGTAGGAGTTTGCTCAGGGCTGGATGACATCCGTAAGGGGGTAGACGTGAAGGTGGACATTCCCCTTTAAAACGAAACCCAGTAAAATGTCCAAGAGGACGAGCAGCATCGCTTTCGCATCCCACAGGTCTGACACGCACAGCATCACTTTCCATGATAGGGGTAGGGGTACTAAAGTTCCCATGATGCTTTACGGCATCGCTCAGGTCACAAGGTACAGCATCGGTCCCATCGCAAGGCTCACAATCGCACTCGTCTGCAAACTCCGTTACGCAATTACAATGGTAACCACATGGACAATCGCAGTTTCCTTCCGGACATTTTCCGTCGCAATGCATGGGTCTTATCCATCCAGTATTAGTCACACTAGAGAAAGATACAGCTTTTTTACAATCTCCAAACTGAAACGATGTCTTTTTCAAAGTATTCATCTTGTTCGCTCGGTCTTGGTAGTCACAATGAACTATCGATCTTGACCATAGCCCCTTTTTTATACTAGTCTCAATGCAGTCTCCAACTTGTACATCTTTCCTTTTTTACGTTTTTTATGTCCTGTTCTGGAAGGTACCGTCTCTAAGGTACCGTCAACATTGTACCGTAGTGTGATGGGTGGAAAGGCCATAGAAAGGTAAGGGCAATTCGGAGACCATCGAGTATGCTCCAGAATAGCTGAATCTTTATAGATACATAGATCCATTCGTAACTTCAGTCCGCAAGCGAAACACTGTACCTCGTATCCCAATCCTGACTCAGGTCCCAAGTAGACAAATCCTGTTCTAGCTAAAACATGCGAAAAAGGTAATCCTTCCCTATCCGTAGGCCATTTCTGAAACGTGTCCAATCGACGGGCACAATCACAATAGTCAGGTAAGAAGACTGGAAAATGGTAGGGTTTGAACTTGGAGTTCTCATCGGGTTTCTCACTCGATTCTTGCTGTGGCGAAGTCATCTTTCTGGTGGGGTAACTATCCTCTTACAACCAATGTTTTATACCAACGTGTCCATACGGTAAGGTGAAATGATTGGGAAGTCGAACTCGCTTCTGGTACACGATTTGATAGACTTTTTCCAAGGGCCGACTGACGATGTGGTGAGTAGGTAAACGTGCAATCTTGTTCGGTTGATAGGTGGTCACTTTAAAGTTTCCATCCTCTCCCGATTGCAAGGCTTCTTTCAATACCCCAAAATTGACCACTCGACTGGTACGATAATTCAGAGTCAGTCCTTTCACTTTGCACGTCGTGTGCACTTCTCCTTGTTTGTCCCGGTATTCGTAGCCGTAATTTTTGGGACCGCCACTGACGAAACTTAGAATCTTGTCGTCGGGATGCTCGTCTGTCCAGGCTCCTAAACGGTCTCCTTCGATGTTAGGGTGATGTTGAATCGGGTGATGGATGTAAATGCAACTATCCGTGTCAAAGTACAGGACGCGTTCTTCTAACAGTTCTAAAGCTTCGTACAATTTTAAGCGAGCATGGGCTGTCACGTAAGCCGCAATGATGACATTTCCAAAAGGGTCGTCTTGTACAAAGTCCAGATCTTCTTCGTAATTGACCAAGATCAAATTCTCTCGAACGACGTCCACGTGTTTCATGTATTTGGTTTTGTCGTGAATCATCTGGAAGTAGCGGGAAGGTTCTGTCAAATATTCCGTCTTGGGTAAACACGGTCGTTGTGCCATTTTACCCCACAAGCAATTTAACATCACTTTGGCAAACGATCGCCTGCCTTCGTTTTTCTCGATGTGGTCTAAAGAGATGCCTTCTTGTTCGTAGTATTTCTCTTTGAATTGTATTTGGTCTTCGGGAGTGTGACACCAGGAAGGATAGCCGCTGGCTTCTTGCTTCAGTTTCAAAAAGGCATCCACGTAGTCGGCGAAAATGCCTTTCTGAGTAGGGTCACCCTTGTGGTATTGTTGTGTCTTGGGAAAGTGGCAAATTTCGTACACTTCTAACAGTTGGTATCCCATGTCCATAGCTTTGAACAATTCTACGCTGACCCAGGTTCCCGTCAAGGCCCGTTCTTCCTGGCTGTGCTGACAAGGTTGGTCTTGGTTGCACGTTTCGGCACAAGTACGGCACAAGGGAAACATCAATTTGCCTTGACAATGGTGAGGTAAGACGGGATGGTAGAGGTTCGTGGGAGGCAAAACTTTGCACTTGATCAAGCCTTCGTATTGTCGAATGTTTTTCAGGTCGATGTGTTCCGTCAGCAATTGTGGGTGCCCTACGGGAAAACGACAATATTTGCACACGTAGGGATACAGCGAACACACGTCCAAGTATTTGATTTCTTCTCCTTTCTCTTCGTCGGCTTGGTACAGCAAACAGGTGGCATTGGTCCTTCCTCCGTACAAACTATCCCTCGGGTTCAGCGGGTCCACGAACTGGTAACTTTCCACGAGGCGTTTAAACTCGGGATCGGTTTTCATACGGTGATCGTACTCGTGTTCCCACATTTCCACCACTTGGTATCCTTCCTGTTCCAACTTTAGGCGCCGCTGACAAGTGTCCTGGTACAAGTCTTCCATGGTTCGTTGCAAAAACTGATTTTTAGTGCCACGGTCAGGGTAACAGACGGGACATCCGTGAAATAAGCAACCGTTAAACTCGTACACGATCTTGGGGTTTTCTAAGTCCCAGCCATCGACCGAATACGTTCCGATGGTCTTTTCGCCCCCTCCGTTGCGGGCATGCTGAATCCACTTGTCTTCCTTGTCGCACAAGTAATGTAACCAACGTAGGGCTTTGACCGAGTATTGACGTTTGACAAAGTGGGTCGTTTGAGGACTGATGACAGCCACGGTCTTTTCAGGCATGAATCGTTGTCGATACACTAAGGAACACGCTTTGGCAATGGTGCAAGCTTCTTTCAAAGGATCGACCCCTCCGTGTTCCATGAACAGTTCTCGAAATTTTCCACAGCAACGTCGTAAAATGTCCACGTCGGAACGACAATACTTTAGCATTTCTTCCTGAAAGTCGAAAGGATCCGAGGCGTGAGCCTGGTACCAAGCGTAGAAAGCTTCTCGTTGTTCGGTACGCATGTTGTCGGGGTCGTAATAGTGAGCTTCAGGTAAATGGGGTAGAACGGCGTGTTGATTGGCTTCCGTATTGAAAAAGTGTGGAAAGTACCCTTTAGCCATTTCTATCATTCCAAACGTTTTAGGCATTCGACTCAAAGGCATGGCCAAGTAACTCATCGAATCTTTAAACTGCACTTGTCCCACTTGCATGAAAATGATTTTGGCTCCGTTCAAAGTCACTTTAGGACGCTCGGTGCCTTGTTCCGTATAGTACCTCAAAAGAAACTGTCCATCGTATCCGGAGAAATTGTGAGCCATCACCGTGGCATGACGATGACAATCTCGGTAACGTTCGATGTCCTCTTGGCTCCACGTCTTGTCGATGGGGTCTAAGACCCATTGGGCAAAATCGGCTAACGTGTTGGGTCCCCGAAAGATTTTTTCACGCCCTCCGGGTATCTTGCTGCAGTGAGGGCAATGACTGAAGATAGGTTCTTGAATGCACTTCTCGCACGCTCGATGAGCCACGCAGAAATTAGGAATGTGAATGCCGGTTTCTTGCATGCATTCGAAATCGAAAAAGATGAAATTGCCTTTCTTCTTGTGACCGTCCTCTTTCTCAGGTGGGGGATGGTATTTTTGCACGTAACATTGGTGTTCCAAGTCCACGATGTGGTGACAAATGTGACATTTTTTCTTTCCTCGACATACGTGTGCCTTGACACTATTGGTACGTATGCCTTGTCCACACGCGGGGCACAATCTTAGCAGTTGACAAGCGCATTTCTTCTGTGAACCTTGCGTTTTCAGATGTTGTTGGTAACAGGTAGGGCTGACAAACGTGCGCAGACAAGTGGAACAAGGCACTGGTTCTTCGCTCAGACAGGGTGAAGAGGCCAAACATCCTGTGCATTTCGATCCACAATGCTTGTGTTGCTCTCGATTGTTATAACCACGGTCACATTTCTCACAGTAATAACCGTATTTCAGGAATCCGGTGATACTGGTAATGGTATCGAAATGTTCATCGTGATGATAAAGATGAATGTATTTTCCGTCCTTAAAGTCTTGGCCTCGAAACAACAGAGGTCCGCGTACTTCTTGAGGGTGCACTTTCAAGGTGTAGCGTGGAGCTAGGGTATCTTGCAATTTTTGCATCTCAGGAATGCCACAGAGTGTGTCTTTGGACAGTCCGGCTTGTTGTAACAGGAGTTCTGCTTCGTTTCGTTGTTTGGCTAGATGGGAACGTTGAATAGTGTCCCAGGTTCTTTTCCATTCTACCGTGTCGTTCTTGTCGGCATAGGTTCGTCCCACCACGATGGCACGGGCTAAACACATCTGGTCATGAGGGTTGTTAATTCGGACGAGACTCTTTTTGGTGTTGCGAAGGTCGTCCACCAATAACATCTTTTTGCGTCCTGTCCCTTGAGGAGGAGAGACGTGGGTCATGTCCAGTGTGGCTTTACCATCGGTGATGTCAAACTGATCATTAGATTGTTGTACGTGTTGAATCTTGTCCATGACTTTGGAAGCAGTCAATTCTGCAGGGGTGCTAAACTCGATCCAAACAGGGGATTTCAAACCGTCGTGTTGTATGGAAAGTCTCAAACGATCGTCTTCTTTGGGTTGACATTGTCGCTTGAGTGCGGTGAGCAAAGAATCCCACACCTCGGTGATGAACACTTCTGCTTTCTCTAACGGCACTTCGGACTTGAAATCTTTAAACTTCACCGTGTATTTGTAAGCCGTGGTTCTAAATTTTCTAGAGGAGCGCTTTTCCGTCTCTCGAATGGAATAGTACTTTTCAGGGTTGACAAAGGGTGGTGAACTTGGTTTAGAGGGTTCGGATTCTGGTTCACTCATGTCCTCTTCAAAATCACTGGCATGAATTTGTGCCAAGATTTCAGCCCTGGTACGAGGCGATAGATCACGTTTCTGCCTCTTACTTTCTTCTTCTTCTTCTTTCTTCTCGAATGAATGGGATCGTTTCATCTTGAAAGCAAAAAGTCAAATGACTCAAGTTCAAACACCATAAACTACTTTATAGTCCTGGCAGACCAGCGTATATAAAAGGGTGTGTGTCTTGTCCTTTCACTATTCATTTCACTCTCAAGCCGAGCACAACGATGGAAGAGACTGACCAGATGGAACGTTTCGTCAGAGCTTTGCGAGGGGTCATTAGAAAATTCTCTTCAGACCAGCCTACGGACTACTCTCCTTCCTTTAGAGATAAAAGTCAAGATACTTGCTATATCTGTCAGAAGAAAGGGCATTGGTCTTCAGAGTGTCCAGACCGTCAAAAAAGAAAAAAAACAGGGACTAAAAGAGACAAAAGTGAAGATACCTGTTATTATTGTCAAGAAAAAGGACATTGGTCTCCAGATTGCCCAAAAAAGAAACAAGAGGAGTCAGAAGAAAAGAGGAATTCTTCAGAAGAAGAGAGGGATTCTTCAGAGGAAGAGAGGGATTCTTCTGAGGAAGAAAGAAGACAGGTGAAGAAAAAGAAACAGGAGAAAAAAAGAAGAAGGGAAGAAAGCGAGGAGGAAGAAGAAGAGGAAAAGAGTGTGACGGTGAAGAAATTCAAAAAACAGAGAGACTAAAAAAGGAGAAAAGAAGAAATTAATGAACTTTTCCTTATTAAAGTGTTGTGTTATAAATTGTGAATTGGATTGTAAAAAAATGGAGAAAAGAATAAATGAATGATATAAGGTAAGTGTCTTTGAGTTGTGATTTTAAAATAAGAAGCTACACTCACGCACTCATACACAGACACGTACTATAAGGGTAACATGGGTGAGTTTTTTAGATATTGGCAAATTGAAATTGTATTTCTTTTCGAGATATGTGAGTGGCCCTGAAAAGGGCCTTTTTTCTTCATGGTGTAGGGGTGAGTTTAAGCAATCAATTTTAACTGCCTTAAGCCTTTGCCACGGCCAAGGCCTACTTCTGGACTGCGTAATGTTGATGATGATGATAATGATTGGGTTGAAATCACTAAGGGTGGTACGGTAGGCTTAGTCACAGGGTTGACGTGTTTAGCTCGGGAAGGTCGTATTCTCTTCGGTCGTGATAAAGAAGTCTGATACATTTGTTTCAGACTTCTTAACTCCGCTAAAATGTCCAACAGTACCGTGACCGTTTGATTTTCACCCTCTTGTTTCTTTGCTGCTACTTCTTCTTGCTGTTGTTTTTTTCTTACCTCTTCTTCTTCTTGTTGCTGTTGCTGTAGGAGAAAAGCCTGTTCCGCTTCCTTTTGTCGTTGTATAAATTTCTCCAATTCTTCTTTCTGTCTCTGTCTAAAATTCTCCACTTGCGGTAATGAAGAAAGTAACGAAGGTTCCGGAACAAATTCTTGCGAGGAGAGAAAATCCACAAAATCCCAATTCACCTCTTCTGAAAGTAAGTCCGGGTTCCCTTGGGCAGTCTCCCCTGCTGGTGCACCCCACTGGATCGTTTTCTGAGTTTCCGTCATGTTGAATCACTGTCGCATAGATTGACTGCACACAAGCGCTAGCGAATCTATATTGACTACGTGACGTCACAGACTGCTCTCTTCGGATTGGATGCGGGCTGACTGAATTCTGTAACGCGTGTTCGGATTGGTGAATGAACTCAATCCGTTTCAATCCTTCCTCCGCCTATAAATAAGCGCCGTTCAATGCATTGATTCACCTGTTCTCGTCGCTTCAAGATGTGGACTACAGTTGAGTCATCCACCCTTGTGTCTTCCATGATGTTTCGGACAGACTTGCTCATGTATGTCCGATCGAAGTGGACCGTTGTCCACAGGACAAACACCAGCCTGTGGATACGTAGGATCTACGTCGAAAGACAAGGATGCCTGAAAAGAGTGCTGATGTACGGACCAACAGTAAGACGCAGCCTAAGGACAAGAAGAAGACCAATGCGGTGCCATTTATGTTAATGAATACATTAACATAAAACCCAAAGGCCCTTTTCAGGGCCAGCCATATTTCTCGAAAAGAGATAGTCTTTGAATTGCCTACCCCTTTTTTAAATTTAAATTTAAATTTAAATTTTAAAAAAACTTTTTAAAAAAAAAAATCCCATGTTAAATTTCCCTTGTACGTATAGTATCCCACGATTTATTCCCATGTTAAATTCCCCTTGTCCGTAAAGTGTCCCACGATTTATTCCCATGTTAAATTCCCCTTGTCCGTAAAGTGTCCCACGATTTTTCTCCATGTTAAATTTCCATTATCCGTAAAGTGTCCCAAGGGTGTTTTTAATGCTAATTCCCATTATCCGTAAAGTGTCCCCATTCACTACTCACACCCAACAAATGGTTTCATGTAGTCTGCCAAGAGAAAACACTCGTTTCCAAATCAGACAGCATAAGCTGATTAATTATATGCATGCTTTCTTCCATGTCCAATTTTGTGGAAACGAACCTACTCACACGAGAGCCAAGATGTTGTCAAGATATGTGAACTCCATCCTCAGGTCTCCATATGCACAGTCGTTGCACAATCAATTGGTTTGGTTTTGGACAAGCATTAGATTTAACGATTACAGGTCGTAATGAGAAAAGAAGACATACCAATTCGTAAACAATATTAATGCAAAACGAAGGTATTAAAAATCATCAGCAAAAAATAAAAATATAAAGTTACTGATAGGCTATTACAATGTTGCACTCAAATTTGTTGTTATCCAATAAGTAATGATATAGATTGATCTTAGTCAATGAGAAAGTCTTTCCGTGGCTTCAATTTTATCATCATTCATCTTCAGCTTGTTACATGTCATCCATGACTTTACACCAGACATGCACCTCTCGATGCCATTCATAGGACTTCTTCGTACGTAATTTATTATAATATTCTCACATGCATGTTTTACTAATATGTAAAAGAAAAATTAATATAATAAGTCTTTCTTTTGTTTATGAAGGGAGGTGTTATGTATATCTGTGGCGTGTCTTTAACATTTGCTGCATGACTGTAGACTGAAATGAGCTATAAATAGATGTTATTGCGACATAAATTGAATAGGAAAATATTGTGAAATAGAGCCGTAGGGTGAATCATAGGACAAATAAGTTGATCGTATTTTTAAAACAGTATAATTTGGAATAGCTATTCTACAAAAACGAAAACAAAAACTATGTAGGCAAATTTGATCAAAACTGTATTTAATTTATATCAGGTATATCTTGGATTATGTCAGTCGTGTCTGGGACGGATGCTCGTTGATGTATTCAGAAAAATTGGAAAACCTACAACTCGAAGGGGCAAGAATTGCTAAAGAACTTCCATAATACACTTCCCAGCAGTCTCTCTCTTTTAAAACTAGGTGGGAGAGTCTGCAGTCTAAAAGAAAATGACAAAAATTACTAACACTCTACAACATTAAAATGAGACAAACTCCAGACTATATCTTTGAATTATTCCCTCCCCCTGTGTCTGAACAAACAAATTATAACCTTCGACGTTCACACAATATGGTAATTTGCAGTTTCAGGCTAAATTCGAACAAATCGTCTGTTCTACCTTCAACAGCATCTTTATAGAACAATCTCGAACAGGATATTCAATATAATATGTCTTACAATGTTTTGAAAAAGCGTTTATGTCCAAAAATTTGTATCTAGCAAAATGTCAAGTTTTATTAACACTGGATATTATCCATACTAGATTACGACACAATGAAAGTTCATTAAAAGCGGATCTTGACCGTATTCAACTTGCTGACACATCTTTTTGTTCATGCGGTGGGATCGAAACCATCATTCACTTGTTCATGTTCTGTCCCAAGTACAGTAGAGAAAGAGCTGAGTTGATGAGAAAGTTACGTTCAATGTCATACGCAACTATTAGATTAGATTTACTGCTTTTAATCATGTATGCAAATATATAACCGCTACTGGATTATTTCAATAACTTGCTTAAATCGTGATTACTGTCATTGTGCCTCTCTCTCTCTCTCTCTCTCTCTCTCTCTCTCTCTCTCTCACATCATTATTCATTTTTATGTTGTCATGTTGAATATGTTGCAATACTTGTATAATGTAGGAAGAGGACTAATTTAAGTTGTTGGGACTTATGCCCAATACCACTGTAACCTATTATGGCAATACAATATGTTTAAACAAACAGACTAAAAACAGTAAAGAAATTATTACAGTTATTACCAGAAGAAGTATGGAAGTTTGTTTTTGTCACATACCATTTATATATTTACTTATCTACACACCTTCCTATAGACAGACCGACCTGCCAACATATCTACGTAACAACCTGCATGCATTCATTAAACAAGGCAGACGGACATCACTAGCCAAACTGCTTGGATAACTGGCTAAATGAATCACCTGTGGTTGACATGGAGACGAATATACAGAGAATGAGTGAGACTAGGTTCTGAGAAACAAATAAGAAAGTAATTGCCGCTTTATATCGATGCATGAACTTTACTCCTCTGTAAAACAGAGTATACTTTGATTATATGCGACTTGTCAACAATATCTTCTTTGCCCGAAAGAGTTCCGACTTTCCTGAAATCCCAACAGTGTCTTCTTTGATTGAAAGAGTTCCCACTTTAAAGAAATCCCGACAATGTCTTGTTTGCCCGAAAACATTTCCATTTTAAAGAGATCCCAACAGCATCTTCTTTACTGACAGAGTTCCTAATTTCAAGAAATCTCAACAATTTCTTCTTGCCCGAAAGAGTTCCCAATTTCTATAAATACTTTTAAATTATTACAATAATGTATAAAACAAATGCTAAATCTCATCGAATGACAAATGCAACTTTTAAGGACTCGATTAGTCAATTGGGCTGTAAATCTCTAATCAAAATACACATGTAAAGAACATAACTAGAGGTCAGTGCTTATTTTATAGGCTAAGACGGATTTACCTGGCAATATCTTGAGGTCAAAGTTTCTTTCGCTCCCTCTGAACTGTTCGATAATGTTCTAACCAATTCTTTTTTTCTTAAATCTGCAATATTTTTTTAAAAGTATAAAATAACAATACATACAGAGGACATTGAAACTAGTTCTGTTATGAAATATGTTATAAAACTGACATGGGTTTGAAACGGTGAGTATTGTTTCAGTAGTATGTATTGATCTATCTACGAATCATAATTCTATTCATCTATTTTTCTGTCTGTCTATCTATGAAAAATGCAGATAAACAAATTTTGTCTTCTTTGAATAGATGTACTCAATACAGAGATAAATGCATCGATAAATTTATGAGGTTCACAAATGTTGTCTTCTGGACAGGTGGCACTAACAAGGAGGTGTTCGCTACATTATTGTCCACTGTATTTATATCACAATAAATAGATTGACCGATTAATAACTGTTAGGACATGCATGACCCAATTTTACAATCCATAATTTCTAATGCACAGGACCGCTCCGGTGGACTAGTGGTTAGAGCGTCCGCCTCGGATATGGGAGGTCGTGGGTTCGATCCCCGGCCGAGTCACACCAAAGACTTACAAAAATGGTACTAACTGCTGCCTCGCTTGGCGCTCAGCATTAAGAGGTTAGTGTTAGGAAGGGTCGGCCTGGTGTCAGGATAATGTGGCTGGGTGGGACATCATGCTACATATCTGCGGCATGATGCCCCAGTGCTAGACATCACTATAAACTGCCACATTGCAGACATCGTAGCGATATGACTGAAAAACTGTTAAAGCTACGTTAAAAATCAAAATCACATCACAGCACATCACATCATATATATATGGAGACAGAAGCAGAGAGAGAGAGAGAGAGACACGCATGGAGACAGAGAAAGAGAGTAAGAAAGAAAGAAAAAATGAATGAAAATGAGTGTGAGACACACGGGGACTGAGGCAACGACAGAGAGATGGGTAGAGGGTTGACATATAGATGGCTTAATTGATTGGTTTGTCAGTTGCTTGGTTAGATTCATTTCCTCGGGAGGGTGGGTTCGATAGTGTTCTTGTATCGGGGTAGTTACGTTTATTTATACTCCTTTGCAGACAGGTACACATGCCTAACCTAAATCAATATCTTTATCGAAAATCGAATTGATTTTCCGAAAATTGTGCTTGTCACGTCTGAACTGTTTACTTTATATTTCAGATAGATTAGGAAAAATAAAATATGAAAATAGTCCCCGTTATATTTCCACGCATGTATGGACTCCAACCCGATCTTTTCTAACAAATTATATTTATTCCCATTCGCTGAGACTTGCCGAGAAGTGTTTTGGCACTTCAGTTTTCATGTGCAAGAAATCTTATAGGTTCCTAAAGTATTGAGAAAAAATAACAAACTCATTTAACAAACTTTGAAATCATTCAGTCTGTCAATCATTAAATATACATACCTGATCACACTACATATGGAAATAACATAATGTGTGTTCGAGGCCTATAGAGAATCATATAACAAGAGATTATGGTCAGTGTTCTGTATTGCTTCCTTTAAAGAACTTGGTAATTATCAGAACAGTTCTTATTTTTGTATATTCAACCATATCCTTGCATAATAATAATAATAATAATAATAATATGAACCGCTTGTATTACAAATTGGTTAAAATGCAAACATTGTTATCATTCAACGTCTTTTTTGCAATATGTTTTTAGTTTTTGTGGAAGGTAGGAGAATGTCTGCTTAATCAGTTTTGTATCTGAGGCTTTTATATGTTTTCTCAATAACCGATTTTCGGAAAATATGCGTGTGCCGTTCTCCAGATTTGGCAAGTTTGTTTGGATGGCATTAGGAACAATCAACTCTATCATCAGATGTTTCACGATATGAAACCTGCGAAAACAAGCCAAACTTTCAACATATACAGTCTCTAGATGGGACCGCTCCGGTGGCCAAATGGTTTGAGCGTCCGCCTCGGATACGGGAGGTCGTGGGTTCGATCCCCGGCCGAGTCATGCCAAAGACTTACAAAAATGGTACTAACAGCTGCCTCGCTTAGCGCTCAGCATCAAGAGGTTAGTGTTAGGACTGGTCGGCCTGGTATTAGGATAATGTGACTGGGTGGGACATCATGCCACATGTCTGCGGCATGATGCCCCAGTGCTAGACATCACTAAAAACTGCCACACTGCAGACATCGTAGCGATATGACTGAAAAATTGTTAAAGCCACGGTAAGATGTAGATCACACGATTTCTCTGAATAACGTGGGAACAGTTACTTCTGCAATTAGTTGTCAATATCGCTATTCCATTTTATGTCAGAACAATAAATAAACCAGTCAAATATCTATAAGAATTTTATAAAACTTGTACCTGTTACTTGTTAACCCACATTTACCAACAAAAAGTCGATCAATTGGTTATAGATGTCCAAATATATGCACAGGTAGCATGATAAATTGATTATCCGGTGAGAAATTAAAATAGCATGCTGTGAGATAGCCTTCATTTTTTCTTACTCTGTGCGATTAAACAGGTAGAGTAATATAAGTGCACGTGTCTGCTAACAACATGTCATGGAGAAACAAAGGATTTTGAAGTGCAAGGCATACGTACCGACTACGTATATCCAAAAAAGTAGACTACAAATATTGCGATAAGCTGACAGATCTAAACCAACGCTGAATGTAACAGACAATCATGTACGTGCATTTAAAATGAATGATAACTTGTTTAATATTGACAGCTGATCAAATGTCAACCGTAAAGGCCTCAACATTTTATAAGAACCGTTACGAGTAACCACCTAATTCAAATTGTCATTTTAAGTTTATCGAAAGATGTATTCGTTATTTCACAAAAACGAAAGAAAAAGGAAGTAAAATAAAAAATGTATCCATATTAAAAGTACCTTTCCTACTGATAAGGTATTATCATGAATCATACATTGGGAGTTTCGAAATGTAAATTGTCATTGTCGCAAACAAATGTGACGAAATATATACACCAGAGAAACATAGACGGGGTTGGTGCTGAAATTTGTGATGATTAGGTGTGATTACTCACATTCAGCCTCAATCACACATATTTTATCAAACAAGAGGGGTAAGGGGGTTCAAATCTTAGCTTTAGTGGAAGATATAGACATACACAAACATAAAACACATAGACTGGCAATGAATGAATAGCATCTACGTTTCTATAAGAAAATAAGGTGGTATTAAAATACTCTTGGTTTTGATATATTTACTTATCTGGCTACCTACGTACCTACCTATAGACCGAACGACCTACCTACCTATGTACCAGCCTACGTGCATTCATTCAGCAAGGCACAAAATACCATTTGCCCAACCACGTGGCTGACGGGCAAAATGAATCACTAGCTATTTGACACAGAATGATAGAGAATAAGGGCGGTTTATACGCATGCTAATATGTCAATCAGGATTAAGGTTCAGATGGCTGGAGGGATTTGACTATATCTGAAATTACGGCAAACGTGTAGGTATCTTAAGTATGCACAGATGAACGTTTATGACCTGAATCACTATCATTTAAAAAAATTAATCCATTTTCGGAAAATTGTACCACAGTTACCTTTGCATCGATTACCTAGTTCAAGGCTAGATTCGGAGAAACAAATAAGAAAATAGACGCTGTTTTATACCTGTGCATGGACTTCACTCTTTTGCACAATGTTTCATTTAAGTATAAGCGACCTGCCACTTATGTTGTTGTTGTAGGATTTAACGCCATTTTCCAGCACACTATAGGCTATACATGGCGGCCAGTATTAATGGTGGAGGAAGAACCCGGGAAAACCCCAGAAAGATCCACCGACCCACGAGAAGCTACTGGCAAGCTTTCTCGCATACCCACATTAGCCGAATCCGAGACTCGAACCCACGCAGACAGAGGTGGGATGGCAGTGATCCGTGACGGAAAGCGCTTTAGACCACTCGGCCACTCGGGGCCCCCCTGCCACTTATGTCTTCTTTGCTGAAATAGTTCCACTTTAAAGAAATCCCAACAATGTCTTTTTTGCCTGAAAGTATGTGTACTTTAAAAGAAATCCCAACAATGTCTTTTTTGCCTGAAAGTATTTGTACTTTAAAAGAAATCCCAACAATGTCTTTTTTGCCTGAAAGTATTTGTACTTTAAAAGAAATCCCAACAATGCCTTCTTTGCTTGAAAGAGTTACACATTCACAAAATACTTTTAATATATTATATATTCCAATACCATAGAAAACAAACGCTCAATCTGCTTGAATGACAAATGAAATTTTGAAGGACTCATTGAGTCAATACAGCAGTAAATCGGTAATCAAAATACAATTATAAAGAACATAATTATGCATTTGTGCTTTATAAAAGAGGCTCATGGCGGATTCTTCTGGTAAAAGTTTGAGACTGATATTTTGTTTTGCTTCTTATAAATTGTTCGGTAATTTTCTGGCCAATTATCGTGTCTTTAAATCTCTAATATCTCTGTTAAAAAACAATACAGGTGACACAATAACAAGATTATACACATAACATGGTTAGGAAACGGTGAGTATTGGGTCAACAGTATATATTTATCTATCTACCTATCCACCATTCTGTTCATCTATTTTCTGTCTGTTTATTTTGAAACAATCTGCAGTTAAACTTATCAATAAAGAATATTCAATAGACCCTAAAAGGTTATTCATTTACGTATATGCATGCTTTATATAGTGGTAAAAAGTACAAGTAACCTTAGGAGGTTAAAAAAATGTTGTCTTTGCATAGGCATGCATACTGTATACAGATATAAAATTTATAGGTAAATGTTGGAATTTGATAAATGTTGTCTTTTATGGACAGGTGTGCTTAATACAGAGATAATATGTACAGATGAATTTATGTGGATGATAAGTATTGTCATTTCAGGCTGTATCGTTGACAAGAAGGTGTTAATACATTATTGTCCACTGTATGTATTTCTCAGTTAGTAACTGTTCCGACATGCATGGCCCAGTCCCATTTTCCATAACGTCTAATGTCACGGTAGATGAATCGTATTTGCGGAAATTGTTCTGCACTTCTACACCCACCCACACCTTCGACATCACTACAGTTTGAAGTTTCTGTTTTAAATTATTGAGGAGAAATTGTTCGGAATTGCATCGATTAAGCACGCAAAAGCACACACGCGGAAGAGCGTGGTCACATAGTCTACCCATTTGCCTCTAACTAAATAATATGATTGCTACCGAGTATTGTGTCCATGCCACAACGCCTTTACTTTCCTTTCTTCTGAGTCAACAAATAATGAGAGAACAAAACATGTACACCACTATATATATATATATATATATATATATATATATATATATATATATATATATATATATATATATATATATATATATATATATATATAATGAGAGTGAGACATAGACATGCAGACAGACAGACAGGCGAGGTCAGAGTAGCAAAGACAGAGAGATAGAGGGAGGCTATATTGGCGGTTTAATTGATTGGTTTATCAGTTGCATGGTTAGATTCATTTCCTCGGGAGGGTGGGTTTGATAGTGTTCTGATATCGGGGTAGTTATGTTTATTTATACTCCTTTGCAGACAGGTACACATGCCTAACCTAAATCAATATTTTTTTTTGAAAATCGAATCGATTTTCGGAAAATTTTACCCAGTTACTTCTGAACTGTTTACCCTATATTTAAGTTAGATTAGGAAAAACCAGTGTGCAAGGAGCCCCTGTTTTTATAGCCGCGCATGTATGGACTACAAGCCGATCTTTACTAACAACTTACATTGATTCTAAATAGAAAAGACTTTCCGATGTGACTTTTGTGACTTCAGCTTCAACTTGCAAGAACTCCTGTAGTTTCTGAAGTATTTAAAAGTCTACAACAAATTGTTACAATATGACTAAATTTCAATGCATAACGAAGAAGAAGAAGAAAAAAAAAACCAAACATTGAAAGTATTAAGTTTGTCAATCATGTAGTAAACGCATGATCACAATACATATGTAAAGAACATATCGTGTATCAGCGGCATATAGTGGCATCATCCAATAATAGTTTATAGTCAATGTTTTGTATTGCTTCCTTTAAAAAACTCTGTAATTATCGGAACAGTTTTTATTGTTGTATATTCTGTCATATCCTTCATTAATAATACTACTACTACTACTAATAATAATTGTTACTATTATTATTATAGCAAAATCATAAATAATAAATATTGTGAAACTATCTTGTATAACAAATTGGTTATAATGTAAACAATATTATCATGTGGCGTCTTATTTTATTATTATGTTTTTATATTTGAATGTGGTGGAGTATGTCTGCCTAATTATTATTTCATCAAATGATTTTTGCATAGCGTTTTCTCAGTTTTTCAGAAAATATGTGTGTACCATTCTCCAGATTTCGCGAGCTTGGTTGGAAGGAATTACAAATGATTACCTTTATCATTATATGTTTGCGTGGTAAAATATTCTAGATAACAAACCTGCGAAATCGCGCAAACAAGCGAAACTTTCAACATAGTCTCTGGATAGATAGAAGTGTGTCTGTACGTGAAATGTATGGTCCATTCCTGGACTGTGTTGCCTTGAGTAATTGAACCATATTTCTAAGACTATTGTGATCGTCTGAAAAACATCTTGATCAAATCTTAAAATTAGATGTCACTATCATAATGGGATGCATCCGCTAATACATGCACGTGCAAACGCACCCTGGAACGGTAGGGCGGTAACATGCAGGTCACACCATTTCATTGAAAAGCGTGGGGATGGTTACTTCTGCAGGTATTTGTCAATATCACTATTCCATATTATGTCAGAACAATAAATGAACCAGTAAAATAGCAATAAAACTGTGTAAAGCGTCGACATTTTCGTTGTGACTCACAGTTACGCACAAACAGTCAATCATTTGATTATAAATGGTATTAACAGCTGCCTTGCTAAACGCTCAGCATCAAGAGGTTAGTGTTATGACTGGTCGGCCTGGTGTCAGAATAATGTGACTGGGTGGGACATCATACTACATGTCTGCAGCATGATGCCCCAGTGCTAGACATCACTATAAACTGCCACACTGCAGACATCGTAGCAATATGACTGAAAAATTGTTAAAGCTACGTTAAATATCTTAATCATACACACACACACACACACACACACACACACACACAAATGTCCGAACATATGTAACGGTAGCTTGATAAATTGATTATCCGGTGAGAAATTAAACTAGCGTGCTATGAAATAGCCGTCAAGTTTTCTTTACAACATGTAAAGGGAAGAAAAAAAGCAGGATTTCGAAGTGCAAGGCATACACACCAACAACGTATATTTAAAATTCAGACTACAAACACGGAGATACACTGATTGATCTGAGCCAAGACTGAATGTAACAGGTAATCATGTCATGTACGTGCATTTGTAATGAATGTTAACCTGTTTAATATTAACAGTTGATAAACTGGCAACCGTAAAATCCTCAACAGCATAACGTTAAGAGTAGCCTGTATAAATGGTCGTTTTAAGTATATCGATGACTTGTCTTGAGAGAAGTAGACTCTATGGTCGGACTTGTATTTTCGAATGACTCTCAGTAAATATTTGACCAGAAGTGTGATATGTTACTACTCTTTTGTCTCCACAGATTGAAACAACAGGAGTCCTATATGCTAGTAGAGGGATCTCTAAACATATAAGGAGAGAGAGACAGAGTTTCTTTGTTTCTAATGGACGAAAGAAATAAAACATGAGCTTTGTTTTCAAATTTGAATTTGTTGCACCAAAAGTTCATTAGTAACCTAAATTCTATGATTAACGGTTAAACCTAAATGCTATGATTAACGGTTAAACCTAAATGCTATTATTAACAAACATAAAATTGATCTTACCTAGATCATAACCAAACAAACGCGCGGACCTAAAAGAAACACTCACTCACTTTTTTTATACTGCCCATCACTATTCTAAAAATATTTTTCATTAATCACTTCAATATACTATCCACATACTCAAAGCAATCAAACCCCAAATCTACTCTCCCCACACCTCAAACAGCAAAAAAACAAACAAACATGATCTTAATCTACTATCCACACCAACGTACGTGAGCACTTACAAACACACAATCCTATACACAAATACATACCCTCACACTATAAAAAAGAGTTAGTGTTTATATTCACACTACTCTACCTACACACATTGGCAAATCGATTGTTATTTCTTTTCTAGAGTATTGGGGTAGCCCTGAAAAGGGCTGATTTTTTTTTTTTTTTTTTTTTTTTGTTTGCTATGGCAATCTTTTAGTTTCTAAGAATGCGATGTCCTCTGAGGATAGACTTTCTGGCGATAGGTCTGCTTCTTCGGAAAGAAAAGAAGAACTCTTTGGTGTCGATACGACAATCGACAAAGCCTCTGTCAGGTTCAGGTTGCTGCTGCTGCTGCTGCTGCTGTTGTTGTTGTTGTTGCTGCTGTTGCTGCTGTCTCTGAAGTCTGTACTTCTCTGTCCATTCTTCTTTCTCCCTGTTCACTTCTTCTCTGAAGAGCTCTTCTACCAGGTCTTCAGTGACTTTTAACATTCTCACATTCTCTATCTCTTCTGGCTTCGGTATCAGACTGTGTCTGACCATATGCAAATTCACGTAGGCTTCGTTTAGCTTAGCTAGTTTGGAGCACATCTTCGTAGGAGGATGAGTCGACAATGGATGGTTAGACTGGAAACTACCCCGGTTCTTAAAGTCAAAGCGCGGACGTGAAGGAAAACATCCCTCCACGGTTTTCGAGTCGCAACGTTCAATGAGTGTCATGAGAGGGATAGTAAGAAGTCAAAGAGCATGAATCAAACATTCTTATAGCCAAACAAAAGACAAAGGCATTTTTTTCAAAACACAACATTTTTTATTCAAAATCACTTAACACTAACCAACAACTCTAACATTTTTAACAATAATCTAACCATATAACATCAAACATTTTTTTTCAATTCACACTCTACTTTAAACAGGGCTGACAACGTTGTGAATGAAATTGTGATTTCCACTGTTGGAAGTCATTAGGCCATTGATGGACACTACGTTTCCTAGCTTGAGACAAAAGATAAGCATAATGGTCACAAAACCATTGATCTACTTTCACATCATTTCTTGAAGAAGAACGAGGATCAAAATGAGTCACTAAATGTTCTAAGGAATAGCCCAGGCTGCGATGATGCAGAAAATACACACAATATTTTCCACACACCAAGGAATCTGTGCCTTGTAATTTCACATTATTTAATCGGGTGATCTGAGCATTTCTTCTCATAAAGTCGATGATATCGTCTTCCAAAGGGGGCAATCCGTACGAATCGAAATATTCCACACATCCTTCTTGAGGAAAGTAGACAGCTACCCAGTGGGTTCCTGGGAGATGACTGTCGTCCGTGTTGATCACATAAGCTAGATGGTCTTGAGGTTTGCGATGAGGGAGTTCATCTTTAGCACAGACGACAGGATTCCAAGAAGCCGTATACGAACTGTGGTTCAAAAGGTAATAAAGTTCCCAGGTATCCATGTTTTGTGTGGGTTTTTTTCTTCTTCTTCACAGGTAATAATAAGTCATCAATTCGATCCTGACTTTATGCTTGAAAATGTCTTCGTTTCGTCTCCTCACTTTGATTCAGAAGAGCTTCGATACGATCGATCTCTTGAGTGGTTAATGGTGGACAAGAATGTTCACGCAAGTCTTTATACCACTGATGCAACACGTCTTCGTCCGAGATGAGACTCCAAGCTTCGTCCAGCTACCCGTCCAATTTTTCTTCTTGACTCAACATCAGGCATTTATCGTGTTGAATTTGACTGTAACGATCGTTTTGACATCCATAGCAATTTTTCTTGATCAATTCCGTCATTTTTTCGACCAAGTGTTTGGCAAAACAGGAGACTAAATGGGCTTCTTGTTCTGGCCATCTCGACTTCATCATGACAACTTCTTCGTCTTTGTCTTGGGATTCTCCTTCCACTGTCTCCTCACATTCCATGTCTAAAGTTTCTCCACTAGGTAAAGAGGGATAACAGTCTTCCATGGCTTCTAATAATCTAGAATGACTTCTCTCAAACTGTTGATTTCTATCGTATTATCGAATTCTGCATACAGGATGACGTTCACTGTCTTGTCCAGTGGTTCTGCAAACTGAAGTTCCACACGAATCTGGCCGGATTTTATAGGGTGAAAATGTCCCTCGTCGCTGCCTTGGTCTGGAGTGAAATCGAAAGCCCACAAAGCATAGCCTCCTGCGTAATCTTCGTACTTAATGCCGTGACTGGTGTTGGTTCCTAACTGGCCGGTGGCTTCGTACAAGGACAAGTACGATCTCAAGTAATTCATCTTCATGTCACTAAATTCAGGTTCGAAAGGTCGGGTACACAAGGTCTTGCCATCGCGACTGACTTCGATTTTCTTCACCTTAAAGTGTTGAAAGTTGAAAGGATTTTGATGGAAGGCTCCGTTGAAGGCTGAATTCAGGACCATACCAAGGATTAAACGTTTGGGTAACTGTCCTTGAAACAGATGATCTTCGATCATGGAATGATAGCTAGCGGGAATGGTGAACGTTTTCACTTTCACGCGTCGTATGTGATACTTGGCGGTCGTTCTGCTCAACGTTTGACTGAAGTCATTTCCTACTTTGGGTAACACTTCCACGCGTCGTACGTAGAGTTTGACGTCCTCGATTTTGCTTTTAGGATTGCCAGCAGTAGTATCAGCCAACAAATGGAAAGCGGCACTGCTACGATTCAGTCTCAAGCGGACATTTACACCGTTCAGCAAATATTTCTCTTGCAACCACATGTCCAAATGCAAACGATCCATCAGTTCTAAACTCTTCTTATTTAAGATTTTGCTTCGTCTTTCCTCAAAGCCGTCATTGTCTTTATCTATTTCGTCAAACTTGGTCGCTTCGTCAGGTTCCCATAGCACACAAGCATTGAGATGAGTATTCTTGGCATCTATTCCGTACGTCAAGAGATTTTCCAGGTAGGCACGGTAAGGGTAAGTATCCATGCTGCTGCTGACCAGTTTGTTATTCAAGTACAAGTCCACTGAGCTGAACAAGGAATGCATGAAATTGTTGACGGGAGCTATATTCTCAGTGTCTTTTACTGCACCATCATCCTTATCTAGAACTTTGATTTTCAAGTACAAGTAACTGCTATTCAGATCGATGTAATCTTCGGGCTGTCCCTTGATTTCAAACTCGATGGGAGCGGAATCTGTCAATGAGGAGACGGGATGAAATTCCACCTATTGGGATTCTTGCATGGTCATCATGGTGGGTGGCATGGCAAACAGATCCAGTTCCGACTTGGAACAAGCGCAAGACTCTCGGTGCATCATTTTTTTGTTGCTGTGTCTCAATAATCGAAAACGTCTAAGTCTTGAACGGTTCTTTTTTTCTTGGCCTTTCTAGCTTTAGACGTGTGAAGTCTGGTGAAAGGATGTTTTCTTCGTCGTCTCTTTCTGCCTTGTCCTTGTTGAATGCCTGACTCGGTAGCGTTCAGGGCATTTATAGGTGTGTCAAGTCGGCCCAAAAGGTCTTTGCCCGTTTGCAGCAAGACATTTTTGCCTGCCCTCATGAAGGCTTCTTTGGGGTTTTGTTTGTCGATGATGACATTTTGGAGAAATTCTTTGCCTTGTGTCAGTGCCGCATCTTTCAAGGCGTGCAATCCGCGTGTCACCATCGGTTTCAACACCGGAGCCACCGAACGAAAGGCGGATTTTAACATATTTCCTAAACCGTGTCCTCGCTGTCGTGCAACCCCTCGGTACATTGGATACATGACTTACGAGTCGTGAGAGAACCGTTTTCGAAAATGGAGTTTCACCGTGACTTTTCCTTTGGTGAATGGAATATTTTGTCCCAAATCTCCTTTTATAGCAATGTTGACTGTGTCCAAATACGACTTGCTGACAGGCAAATGGTGAGGATGTACAAATTCGCGGTGAACGTGATAAGTGTTTCCACCTTCCTCGTCAGTGGCCGTGGCAGAATTTACTTTGAAAGGAATGACACGCAGTAACGGTACGGAGGTGTGTCTCACCACGTTGTACTCCACCACATCGGAGTACACAAAGATTAAATTCAGTCCCTGGTTCAGTTCTACCGGGAAACGAAAGTACCTCGCAAAATGCCCGTTGTTGTCAATGTCTGCGATGTGAATCTTTTTGGTCTGCTTATCCGTGACCATATTGAGGTCTCCACCCAAAATGTCATACAATCCAGGGCAAAATTTAATACGTATACTTTTTTCCTCACTTTCAAATTTGATGAGTAGACGGTGAGACGGTTTGTGGTACTCAATGGTGACACGTTTTTAAGTCCGGTCAGAACTTTGTCAAATGCTGCATAGAATTTGTCAGCGATGGCCTCCACCAGATGTTGACCACTAAAATAATGGCCTGAGTTAATTTTAAAGTGATAAACGTAACGAGGAGGAGAAGTGTCACTGCTGAGTAATGGGGCCTTGGGAAGTGATTTATGTTGAGAAGTGGCCGTCATGGTTTGCTGCACTGTTGGGTCCAGAATTTCGACGTCAAAAGTGTTTTGAGTTTCAGTGATGTTTTTGATTTTTGTTGGGTGAATCATTTCTACCAAAGCCACTTCCCAATGGGCTTCGTGATCTAAGGGGATGGCCTGAGGTAATTTGGCCGTGTAACAGCACAACGTGTTGTTGGGAAACACCTCCATGGAACTGTCACTGGGTAAGGTTAAGTAAAATTGGTTTTCGTGACTCATAATTCCAGAGTTCTGTGGCTGTCCGAGGGGTTACTGGACGTCAGAGGCGTGTCTCCGCCCAAAATGGGGTTCTGGTTGTGGTTGTTGTTGAAGTGGTGACTGGCACTGGCACTGGACACAAGGTTCCCGTGGTTCGAAGAGAATTTCAGGGAGGGATTGGGAAGCAGGTAACCGATGCAACTGCTCAATAAAATGGTCCACAATTGTTTGTCTCCTTGTTGCAAACTCAAATTGGCAATGGCTGCTCCGATGACACAATACACCACGAAGATTTGGCAGAAAAAGACGATTTGCGTTTTAGGCACACGTTCTCCACACCACACCCACAAAGGTTGTTTTTGTAAATCTTGCACAGAAGAACTAGGTGAAGGAGTGGTCGACGTAGCTGCGTCTGTGTGAAAGGGCACGATGGTCACTTCTTTTTATAGTCGATGACTTGCGAAGCGTCGATCCAAGAATCAAAACTGGGTGGATATCCTTTCCAACGTACTTTGACTTCTTTGACACGTCGTTTGCCTACTTTACGGGTTCTGCGTTCGAGAATGCTTTCGATGTCGCACACGTCGTCTTCTTTTTTGGTGACACGTTGTAACTCGGGCAAATAAAACGTTCCTTTGAGCACTTCTCCGTTCATGTCTTCCAATTTATAGACGGCAGGATGACGGCCATGCACTCGTCCAGTGACACGAAACAATTCGGTCGTCCAGTTAGGTAAGTAACCTTTGTCGAAAGTGCGTTTGGTTTTGCCAATGCGCACCAAATCACCTACGGTCAACTCTCCACTTTTCATGGGGACAGCCCTCGTCGGGGACGTACCAAACAGGCGCTCAAACACAAGCACTTCGTTGTCAGGAGTCACTTCATGCGGGGCACGTCCGATGCTTCGATGGTAAGATTGGTTGTACGCTTGCACCAGGTGCGGTAAGATGTCGATGTACTTCAGAGTGTGGTGATGCGTAAAATATTTCGACATGCGTTCTTTCAAAGTACGTTGAAAACGTTCCACGATGATGGCTTTGGTTTCAGGATTCTCGGTGGTAAAAAAATGAATGTCACGTTTCTTTAATTCTTTTTGGAAAGCTTGGTTTAGAAATTCGGTGCCTTTGTCCGTTTGCCATCGAAGAGGGTGACGACCGCTTTGTTTCAGCACCCGTTGCAGGGCTCGCACTAACTCGCTGCTCGATTTGGAAGTCAAGGGCACGACCCAGGCAAATTTGGAAAAGACGTCGATGACACAAAACAAATTCTTGTAGCTACGATTGTAGCTGGCCAAATGAGAGACATCGGCTAAATCGGCTTGCCATTGATGATCGATGCTTTCCACTCGGGTTTCGACTTCTGGCAAACTTGCGTCGAATGAGTTTGTGTAAAGTGTAGGTAGCTTGTTCTTGTAACCATCGTTGCACTTGAGGTAAACGGAGACTTTTCAGTCGAGTTTTGGCAGCACGATACAATTTTTGAACTCCTGCGTAACCTGCAGGATGGGAGGGATCGTAGTAAATGCTGGCTAAGACTTTTTCCATTTTTTGTGTTTGTGTGTTAATAAGGCACCCACTCTTGGAAGATGCTACTCTTTTTCTCTTGGGGTACATTCTTGGATTGCAATGCTTTACGTGTGCGACCGGCAATAGGTGTCGAGGAGGATGTCTGAGCGGGGGATATCGGTTCTTGTTTCACTTCTGTCTTCACTTCTGTCTTCACTTTCTTTTTCTCTTGTGATGAAGAAGGGGTGGTCATCATCTTTTTAATCCATCCAATTCTGGAGGTAGGTGGTGTTGTTAACTTGCGTACTTTTTCTGGTGGAGTTTGAAACCCTTCTTCTTCTTCTTCTTCTTCTTCTCCTTTTTCTGTCTTGGTCACTGGTAGTGGTGGTACTGGTACTGGTGATGGTACTGGACTTTTCATCAAGGTCTTAAAATCTTTCAGAGTGGGTAGAGCTGTTTCGTCTAAAGCTTTCTGGTGAAAGAGTTGCAATCGTTGCAAGAGTTGACCGTACTTTTGCGATTTTTCTGTTTCGGACATATCTTGGCGATCCATCAAGGACTGCAATTCGTGTTGTAACTGGGACATCTCGCTCAAATGGATATTGGGAGGTAAATGCGGGGTGCGTTGTTCTTGCCAACGATGGTATTCCATCCATCGTTTGTAAGGCACTAAAGCTAGTTTTCGTCCTTCCATGGGGTTGTCAAGGGTCAATTCTGAGATCTTGGGACTTCCGAGGGCCTTTTTATCTTGCTCCCACTAGTCCTCCCAACATGGTTCCCAAGACTCCTTTCAGTAAGGGACCTAACAAGAGGGGTAAAATGCCTCCACGTTGGACCAACATCTTCTTCTTTTGACGAATGGGAATTTTCTTTTGAACCATTTGACGAAGAACGTGACGACGAGGAGGCAGTCCTTTCCTTTTCTTTCCTTGGGGATGTTTAGAACAGGGATGTTTTCTGGAGGGTGACATCTTTGAGTCTTCAGGAGCACCAAAATAACACTGATACCCTACTTGGCCACACACCTTTTTCATACTGGAACGCGTCGCCACTGATTATCTTTACGTCGTATCAGTTTGAGGACAGGCATGACACGTCGTGCAGGGGTACGTAACGGACTAAATCGAGCCAGTTCTTGCTTGGACAAATCCAGTAAACTTTGTAACATGCCCGATCTTTCTTGGACTTTGATTTTGGGAGAAGGTACTTTGTGAGCAGCAGCCACTGCCACTAAATTGGAGGGTCCTGCCACTGGGGAAGTAATTTTTGGGGTCATCAACGGAGAAGTTCTTGGTGTGATCAACGTCTCCAAGTACTCTTCAGTTCTTGGTGTCATCAACGGAGAAGTGGATGAACGTGAGGCTGCCGGAGACGCGGTCACCGCCGTGGCAGGTCGTGGTTTGCGAGTGTAAAGTTGCGTCCTGGCCGAAGTGCCTCTCTTGCGACTAGTTTTCTTCTGTGGACTTTTCTTTTTCTGGGGACTTTTTCTCTGTTTCTTTTTCCGGGGGCAGCTTTTCTTTTTCCGGGGTGGTGGTGTCTGGTAAGAGGAGGGGGCATTAGGATCCCATCTTAAGAGAGAGCGAATGATGACCCCTCCTAGAGTGCCGCTTCCTCCAGGTTTCAAAATGATTTGTTTTTTGGTTTGAGTGTCCATGCGGGGATCGGCCAGTTGGGTCAAAGCGACTTTGTTTCGATCGAAAAAGCGTTTGGTTTGATGAGAAATCTGAATGATTCCTTGGAGTAATTGACGTGCCGTCACCGTGAACCATCGTAAGACTTCTTTCAGACTAGATTCTAAGACATGAGCTCGTATTTGTGGATTTTTTTCTCGACTGATGCCATACAAGGCACGAATCAATTTGTCGGGAAGATGCGACTATTGGGACGTCATGTTGACGTTGTGTGAGACAGACGAAAAGGGTCCGAGGTTTATATAGATTTTTTGTGGAGTGAAGTTAAGTCGATGACGGAGACGTGTACATGACAGGTCCTCCGTCTTGGCACCAGTGGTGAAACAAGTGGGTACGAAATCGCAAATCATCGGGGGTCGTAGGTTTCAAATCGACGAGTAAATAGGCGTGTGGCGTTTGAGTGGCATCGTCGTACGCCTGAGTCAGCCAAGGCGTTCCTAACTGTTTGGCTAAGACTTGCACTTGCGATATGTCTCGAGGGCTTTTAAACAAGACCACGTAATGCACATTGAGACTGATGGTGCGATGGGCTTTACTTTGTTGAAACAAATTTTGGGTGATGTAAACGACACTGGCATTACGGTGATGCCCTTTGCGCGTGAACCACAGTTTAATTTCTTCTTCGTCTTCTCCTAACATGTCGTCGAAAATGACCAAATGGGTTTGACGGAAGTCAGAGACGATGCCGTCGTCTTCTTTAGGAATGCCTTCCACAAACACGATGGAATCGCCTTGACTTTCTCGCAAGAGGCTGTACGCCGATTGCCACTCTTTGTAACACCACACGATCCGCTGAGGTGGTCGATCGATCAAATGATGTTTATGTTCGATCAAACGTTTGACGAATTCGGTTTTGCCTGAACCGCTAGGTCCAGCAATGAGCATGTTAAAGGGATGGCGAAGATACAAAGCCTCCCAACTGGCACGATCTAAGTGTTCGTCGATGACTTTGACAGTAGAGGAAGAGGGAGCAGAGACAGCAGAGGTAGCCATAGTGTGAGGAATGTCACTTGTGACACGAAAACAAACAAGACAAGAGTGTATATACTTTTTTTCAGAACACGTTTTTTTGAATGTTTTAAACATGAATACGAAAGACAAAAATACATAAAAGCCAGAGGTTTAAGTACAAGGATAAAAGGCACATGATAACCATTAACGTGGAATAAACACAAGTGTCTGTACAACATGTTTTGGGTAATGTTCTGACCAGTTCTATAGGGGGTAAGGTCACACAAATGTCCTCACGAAAGGGTCTTTCAGGTCTGTCCACGACAGTCCCGTCCTGGGTGACGGGTTCTTCTGGCACCGTCACTAACACGGGTTGAAAAGTAACTTTTTTCCTTGAACAACTCTCGTGCATACTGGGCCACTTTTTGCGTCCAAGCTTCAAAATCCCATTCTTTCCAGGCACGGACATCTGTCCAGTGGGGGTGTAAGTCACAAGCTACACACACATCGTCATACACGTCTTGGGTAGCTAAAAGTTGACGAATCTTTTTTTCCCGTAGAGGTCGAGAAGTATCCAGATGAAACCGCAAGGCTTTGAGCAAAAGGAGTTTTTCGTGACCATTTAAGGCCATTGAGGTGGTAAGTACTGATCTTAAAGAGTCCACAAAGAATCGGCTGGTAAACGAAATCCCAGAAAACAAGTCACTAAGACACACATTATGCGTCGTCCCAAATTGAATGGATACAGTTCTTGTAATAATCGATGGTAATGATCCACGGTTTGAATATGGTCATTGAGTTCCTTCCACGGAATCTGTTCAATAATATGTGACATAATCCGTGGCATGGCAGCCTGATTTTATAGTCTCTTTGTTTCGGAAGCAATAAAGGTAATTTCTAACTAGACATGTTCGTTCTCCAGTAGAGAATTTAAATGTTACATACTGTAACCGAAACGTCAGAGTTTGTCTAGATGTTTCGTCTTTCGCTAAGCAGATTCCACATAACAAATGTTGGTAATCCTTTAACTCGTCTTCCTCAATACGTTGCAGTAGGTGAATTTCGAAGTAACCAAAATTACGAACGTCTAGTTCATCATTCACAAACTGAAAGTGTTCAACAAGGTCTGACCACTGAAAGAATTTCTGACGAATCAGTCCTCTTATACCATTCAGGTACCAGTGGTTAAAGATCTGGTGACGTAACGGATGCAATTGTTCTTTACGTTTGACTTGTATTTTCACCAGCTCTCGGTAAATCCTTTCTCTCAACTCCACAGGCAAAGCACGAATGTTCTCTTGTAAAGTATCCGTAAGTATATACACTGTTTTTGGAATCCTTGGGTGGTGGCCAATAGCCTCGTTTACCTTTGTGCCTGATGTAATATCCACTCATAATCAGTCTTCTTATACTTTGAAACAGAGCATAATTTAAAAACGGTTGAATAACTTTGCGTTTGCGTTTCACTTGTATTTTGATCAGTTCTCGGTAAATGCGTTCTCTCAACTCCACAGGCAAGGCACGAATGTTCTCTAGAAAAGTATCCATGAATAGGTCATACTAAATCCTCTTTTGTCTGACACAAGAAATGTACCGTTTGCACAGACATGGTTTTACTTCAGTGCCGAATTTAAATCGTTTAGTTACTAATTTACACATTACAATTTGTTCAGAAGTTTCCTCTTTCACTAAGTTGACATTGTGAACAAGATGTTGGTAATTCGTTAACTCTTCCTCTGGAATTCGATGCAGTAAGTTTACAATGTAGTAGATAGAATCATCCATAGCAAACCAATCCTTTTTAAAACTAGGGGATCGTTGATCATTGTCTGTCCAATGGAACACTTTCAACTGAATCAGTCCTTGTATAGCATTCAGGTACCAGTGGTTCAAACACCGGTGACGTAACGGATGCAATTGTTCTTTACGTTTCACTTGTATTTTGACCAGCTCTCGGTAAATGCGTTCTCTCAACTCCACAGGCAAAGCACGAATGTTCTCGTGTAAAGTATCCATGAACAGATTATGGTAAGTTACTTCAATGTCTCGGTCCCACTAAGGGTAAGTAATGACAATTCGGTGACCATCGAGCATGTTCTACGTAGACCGAATCTTGCGGTTCCCAGTGGTGAAGTGACACACCGCAACTGAAGCACTTGACTTTATCTCCTTCGCCCAAGTAGAACAATCCGGCTCTGGCTAATTCTTCGGGGGTCGGTCCTCCCAGATACTTAGGCCATTTTCCTTTGAACGATTGAAGACGATTTTCAAAGTCGCAGTATTCCGACAAACGCACAGGAAACGAATATTCGTCTTTCACAGGTTCGTTTCGATGAGAGTTGGGTGACATGGGCAGGAGTTTGCTCAGAGCTGGATGACATCCGTAGGGGGGTAGACGTGAAGATGAACATTCCGCTTTAAAACGAAACCCAGTATAATGTCCAAGAGGACGAGCGGTATCGCTTTCGCATCCCTCAGGTTTGACACGAACAGCATCACTTTCCATGATAGAGGTAGTGAGAACAAAGTTCCCACGATGCTTTACGGCATCGCTAAGGTCACAACGTACAGCATCCTACCCATCGCAAGGCTCACAATCGCATTCCACTTCAGAAGCCTCATACTTGAATTGTGCCTGTCTAAACTTGTTTTGTGTTTCTCTGAAAGTATTCATCTTGTTCGCTCGGTCTTGGTAGTCCCAATGAACTATCGATCTTGACCATAGCCCCTTTTTATACTAATCGCAATGCAGTCTCAAGCTTGTACATCGTTCCTTTTTTTTTTTATGTCTTGTTGTGGAAGGTACCGTCTCTAAGGTACCGTCAACATTGTACCGTAATGTCATGGGTGGAAAGGCCATAGAAAGGTAAGGGCAGTGCGGAGACCATCGAGTATGTTCCAGAATAGCTGAATCTTTGTAGATACATAGATCCATTCGTAACTTCAGGCCACAAGCGAAACACTGTACTTCGTGTCCCAATCCTGACTCAGGTCCCAAGTAGACAAATCCTGTTCTAGATAAAACATGCGAGGAAGGTAATCCTTCCCTATCAGTAGGCCATTTCTGAAACGTGTCCAATCGACGGGCACAATCACAATATCAGGTAAGAAGACTGGAAAATGGTAGGGTTTGAACTTGGAGTTCTCATCGGGTTTCTCACTCGATTCTTGCTGTGGCGAAGTCACCCTTCTGGTGGGTGGCTATCCTCTTACAACCAATGTTTTATACCAACGTGTCCATATGGCAATGTAAAGTGGTTGGGTAGTCGCACTCGCTTCTGGTACACGATTTGATAGACTTTTTCCAAGGGCCGACTGACGATGTGGTGAGTGGGTAAACGTACAATCTTGTTCGGTTGATAGGTGGTCACTTTAAAGTTTGCATCCTCTCCCGATTGCAAGGCTTCTTTCAATACCCCAAAGTTGACCACACGAGTGGTACGATAATTCAGAGTCAGTCCTTTCACTTTGCACGTCGTGTGCACTTCTCCTTGTGGGTCCCGGTATTCGTAGCCGTAATTTTTGGGACCGCCACTGACGAAACTTAGAATCTTGTCGTCCGGATGCTCGTCTGTCCAGGTTCCTAAACGGTCTCCTTCGATGTCAGGGTGCTGTTGACTCGGGTGATGGATGTAAATACAACTGTCCGTGTCAAAGTACAGGACGCGTTCCCCTAACAGTTCTAAAGCTTCGTACAATTTTAAGCGAGCATGGGCTGTCACGTAAGCCGCAATGATGACATTTCCAAAAGGGTCGTCTTGTACAAAGTCCAGATCTTCTTCGTAATTGACCAAGATCAAATCCTCGCGAACGACGTCCACGTGTTTCATGTATTTGGTTTTGTCGTGAATCATCTGAAAGTAGCGGGAAGGTTCTGTCAAATATTCCGTCTTGGGTAAACACGGTCGTTGTGCCATTTTACCCCACGAGCAATTTAACATCACTTTGGCAAACGATCGCCTGCCTTCGTTTTTCTCGATGTGGTCTAAAGTGATGCCTTCTTGTTCATGGTATTTCTCTTTGAATTGTATTTGGTCTTCGGGAGTGACACCAGGACGGATAGCCGCTGGCTTCTTGCTTCAGTTTCAAAAAGGCATCCACGTAGTCGGCGAAAATGCCTTTCTGACTGGGGTCACCCTTGTGGTATTGTTGTGTCTTGGGAAAGTGGCAAATTTCGTACACTTCTAACAGTTGGTATCCCATGTCCAGAGCTTTGAACAATTCTACGCTGACCCAGGTTCCCGTCAAGGTCCGTTCTTCCTGGGTGTGCTGACAAGGTTGGTCTTGGTTGCACGTTTCGGCACAAGTACGGCACAAAGGAAACATCAGTTTGCCTTGGCAATGGTGAGGTAACACGGGATGGTACAAGTCCGTGGGCGGCAAAACATTACACTTGATCAGACCTTCGTATTGTCGAATGTTTTTCAGGTCGATGTGTTCCGTGAACAATTGTGGGTGCCCTGTAGGAAAGCGACAATATTTGCACACGTAGGGATACAACGAACACACGTCCAAGTATTTGATTTCTTCTCCTTTCTCTTCGTCGGCTTGGTACAGCAAACAGGTGGCATTGGTCCTTCCTCCGTACAAACTATCCCTCGGGTTCAGGGGGTCCATGAACTGGTAACTTTCCACGAGGCATTTAAACTCGGGATCGGTTTTCAAACGGTGATCGTACTCGTGTTCCCACATTTCCACCACTTAGTATCCTTCCTGTTCTAACTTTAGGCGCCGCTGACAAGTGTCCTGGTACAAGTCTTCCATGGTTCGTTGTAAAAACTGATTTTTAGTGCCACGGTCAGAAAACAGACGGGACATCTGTGAAATAAGCAACCGTTAAACTCGTACACGATCTTGGGGTTTTCTAAGTCGCAGCCATCGACCGAATGCGTTCCGATGGTCTTTTCGCCCCCTCCGTTGCGGGCATGCTGAATCCACCTGTCTTACTTGTCGTACAAGTAATGTAACCAGCGTAGGGCTTTGACCGAGTATTGACGTTTGACATAGTGGGTCGTTTGAGGACTGATGACAGCCACGGTGTTTTCAGGCATGAATCGTTGCCGGTACACTAAGGAACACGCTTTGGCAATGGTGCAAGCTTCTTTCAAAGGATCGACCCCTCCGTGTTCCATGAACAGTTCTCGAAATTTTCCACAGCAACGTCGTAAAATGTCCACGTCGGAACGACAATACTTTAACATTTCTTCCTGAAAGTCGAAAGGGTCGGAGGCGTGAGCCTGGTACCAAGCGTAGAAAGCTTCTTGTTGTTCGGTACGCATGTTGTCGGGGTCGTAATAGTGAGCCTCAGGTAAATGGGGTAGAACGGCGTGTTGATTGGCTTCCGTATTGAAAAAGTGTGGAAAGTACCCTTTAGCCATTTCTGTCATTCCAAACGTTTTAGGCATTCGGCTCAAAGGCATGGCCAAATAGCTCATCGAATCTTTAAACTGTACTTGTCCCACTTGCATGAGAATGATTTTGGCTCCGTTCAAAGTCACTTTAGGACGCTCGGTGCCTTGTTCCGTATAGTATCTCAAAAGAAACTGTCCATCGTATCCGGAGAAATTGTGAGCCATCACCGTGGCATGACGATGACAATCTCCATAACGTTCGATGTCCTCTTGGCTCCACGTCTTGTCGATGGAGTCTAAAACCCATTGGGCAAAATCGGCTAACGTGTTCGGTCCCGAAAGATTTTTTCACGCCCTCCGGGTATCTTGCTGCAGTGAGGGCAATGACTGAAGATAGATTCCTGAATGCACTTCTCGCACGCTCGATGAGCCACGCAGAAATTAGGAATGCGAATGCCGGTCTCTTGCATGCATTCGAAATCGAAAAAGATGAAATTGCCTTTCTTCTTGTGACCGTCCTCTTTCTCTGGTGGGGGTTGGTATTTTTGCACGCAGCATTGGTGTTCCAAATCCACGATGTCATGACAAATGTGACATTTTTTCTTTCTTGAACATACGTGTGCCTTGGCACTGTTGGTACGTATGCCTTGTCCACACGTAGGGCACAATCTCAGGAGTTGACAAGCACATTTCTGCTGTGAACCTTGCGTCTTCAAATGTTGTTGGTAACAGGTAGGGCTGACAAACGTGCGCAGACACGTTGAACAAGGCACTGGTCCTTCGCTCAGACAGGGTGGAGAGGCCAAACATCCTGAGCATTTCAATCCGCAATTCTTGTGTTGCTTTCGATTATTATAACCATGGTCACATTTCTCACAGTAATAACCGTATCCTAGGAATCCGGTGATACTGGTAATGGTATCGAAATGGTCATCGTGATAATAGACATGAATGTATTTTCCGTCCTTAAAGTCTTTCCCTCGAAACAACAGAGGTCCGCGCATTTCTTGAGGGTACACTTTCAAGGTGTATCGTGGGGCTAGGGCATCTTGCAATTTTTGCATCTCAGGAATGCCACAGGGTGTGTCTTTGGACAGTCCGGCTTGTTGTAACAGGAGTTCTGCTTCATTTCGTTGTTTGTCTCGGTCGGATCGTTGAATAGTTTTCCAGGTTCTTTTCCATTCTACCGTGTCGTTCTTGTTGGCATAGGTTCGTCCCACCACGATGGCACGGGCTAAACACATCTGGTCTTGACGGTTGTTAATTCGGACGAGAGTTGTTTTGGTGTTGCGAAGGTCGTCCACCAATAACATCTTTTTGCGTCCAGTCCCTTGAGGAGGAGAGACGTGGGTCATATCCAGTGTGGCTTTTCCATCGGTGATGTCAAACTGGTCATTAGATTGTTGCACGTGTTGAATCTTGTCCATGACTTTGGAAGTGGTCAATTCTGCAGGGGTGCTAAACTCGATCCAAACAGGGGATTTCAAACCGTCGTGTTGTATGGAAAGTCTCAAGCGATCGTCTTCTTTGGGTTGTCATTGTCGCTTGAGTGAGGTGAGCAAAGAATCCCACACCTCAGTGATGAACCCTTCTGCTTTCTCTAACGGTACTTCAACCTTGAAATCTTTAAACTTCACTGTGTATTTGTAAGCCGTGGTTCTAAATTTGCTAGAGGATCCCTTTTCCGTCTCTCGAATGGAATAGTACTTTTCAGGGTTGACTAAGGGTGGTGAACTTGGTTTAGAGGGTTCGGATTCTGGTTCACTCATGTCCTCTTCAAAATCACTGGCATGAATTTGTGCCAAGACTTCAGCCCTGGTACGAGGCGATAGATCACGTTTCTGCCTCTTACTTTCTTCTTCTTCTTCTTTCTTCTCGAATGAATAGGATCGTTTCATCTTGAGTAAAAAACGTCAAATGACTCAAGTTTAAACACCATGGACTAATTTATAGTCATGGCAGACCAGCGTATATAAAAGGGTGTGTGTCTTATCCTTTCACTATTCATTTCACTCTCTAACCGAGCACAAGGATGGAAGAGACTAGCCAAATCGAACGTTTCATCAGAGCTTTGCGAGGGGTCATTAAAAAATTCTCTTCAGACCAGCCCACGGACTACTCTCCTTCCTTTCGAGATAAAAGTGAAGATACTTGCTATATCTGTCAGAAGAAAGGGCATTGGTCTTCAGAGTGTCCAGACCGTCAAAAAAGAAAAAAAGGGGCTAGAAAAGACAAAAGTCAAGATACCTGTTATTATTGTCAAGAAAAAGGACATTGGTCTCCAGATTGCCCAAAAAAGAAACAATAGGAGTCAGAAGAAAAGAGGGATTCTTCAGAAGAAGAGAGGGATTCTTCAGAGGAAGAGAGGGATTCTTCAGAGGAAGAGAGGGATTCTTCAGAGGAAGAAAGCAGCCAGGTAAAGAAAAAGAAACAGGAGAAGAAAAGAAGAAGGAAAGAAAGTGAGGAGGAAGAGGAGGAAAAAACTGTGGCGGTGAAGAAATTTAAAAAACAGAGAGACTAAATAATGAGACAGAAGAAGTGTATGAACATTTTAAAGTGCTATGTTGTGAATTGGATTGTAACTATGGATAAAAGAATAAATTAATTATATAAGGTAAGTGTCTTTGAGTTTTGATTTTAAAATAAGAACGTACACTCACGCACTCATGTACACGTACTATAGGGGTAAAATGTTTTTGTTTTTTTTTTGAGTTATTGGCAATTGAAATTGTATTTCTTTTCGAGAGACGTGGGTGGCCCTGAAAAGGGCCTTTGGTTTTTTTGGTGTAGGGGTGAGCTTAAGCAATCAACTTTAACTGCCTTAAGCCTTTGCCACGGCCAAGGCCTACTTCTGGACTGCGTACTGTTGATGATGATGATGATTGGGTTGAAATCACTAAGGGTGGTACGGTAGGCTTAGTCACAGGGTTAACGTGTTTAGCTCGGGAAGGTCGCATTCTCGTCGGTCGTAATAAAGAAGTCTGATACATTTGTGTCAGACTTCTTAACTCCGCTAAAATGTCCAACAGTACCGTGACCGTTTGATTTTCACCCTCTTGTTTCTTTGCTGCTACTTCTTCTTGTTGTTGTTTTTTTCTTACCTCTTCTTCTTGTTGCTGTTGCTGTAGGAGAAAAGCTTGTTCCGCTTCCTTTTGTCGTTGTATAAATTTCTCCAATTCTTCTTTCTGTCTCTGTCTAAATTCTCCACTTGCGGTAATGAAGAATGAGACGAAGGTTCCGGAACAAATTCTTGCGAGGTAAGAAAATCCACAAAATCCCATTTCACCTCTTCTGAAAGTAAGTCCGGGTTCCCTTGGGCGGTCTCCACTGCTGGTGCACCCCAATGGATCGTTTTCTGAGTTTCCGTCATGTTGAATCACTGTCGCATAGATTGACTGCACACATGCGCTAGCGAATCTATATAGACCACGTGACGTCACAGGCTGCTCTCTTCGGATTGGATGCGGGCTGATTGAATTTTGTCACGCGTGTTCGGATTGGTGAATGAACTCAATCCGTTTCAATCCTTCCTCTACCTATAAATAAGCGCAGTTCACTGCATTGATTCACCTGTTCTCGTCGCCTCAAGATGTGGACCACAGTTGAATCATCCACCCTTGTGTCTTCAATGATGTTTAGGACGGACATGCTCATGTATGTCCGGTCCAAGTGGACTGTTGTTGATAGGATAGATACTAGTCTATGGATGAGAAGAGTTTACATAGAAAGACAAGGATGCCTCAAGAGGGTACTTGTGTATGGACCTGCAGTTAGAAGGAGTTTAAGAAGAAGAAGAAGATGTGACAGATGCCATGTATGTTAATATTAACATAAACCCAAAGGCCCTTTTCAGGGCCACCCACATTTCTCGAAAAGAGAATGACTTTCGATTGCCTACCCCCTTTTTTATTTTTAAAAAAAAAAATCCCATGTTCAATTTCCCTTGACGCTATACAGTCCCACCCTGTTTAAATTCCTTTGTCTCTAAACAGTCCCACGATTTTTCTCCATGTTAATTTCCCTTGTCGCTCAACAGTCCCACGATTTTTCTCCATGTTAATTTCCCATTGTCGCCAGATTGTCCCACGATTTTTCTCCATGTTAATTTTCCATTATCGCCAGATTGTCCCGGGGGGGGGGGGGGTCTGTAATGCTAATTCCCATTGTCGCTAGGGTATCCCCATTCACTACTGACGACTAAAATTCTAAACCCCATTAGGACTTCACACTGGATTTAAAACGGATATGTGTGCGTTTGAATTTGTATAATTAAGTCAGTTTCTCTGTTCTTATGTATGTGTACACAGTTTATGAATTTGGTCCTCTTTCCATTTTGTTTAATGTCTTCGGAAAGCTACTATTTTTCTCTGATTTCGCTCCCTGTGTTGTAACATTGCTAGGGCTTTACGGAATTCGAGGTTGGTAAGGGAATGCTAGTTTTGTTTTAAAAATACAGATGGTAGGGAACATATAGAGGGGATATGGGTTTTGTTTTGCTTTTAATGGGAACACTTAGAAGGTGTAAAGGAATAGAGTTGGTAGGGAATATGTAGAGGGGATATGGGTTTTGCTTTGCGTATAATGGGAACACATATAAGTTGTAAGGGAATATAGTTGGTAGGGAACATATAGAGGGGATATGGGTTTTGTTTTTTGTTTATAATGGGAACACAGGGAAGTTGTAAGGGAACAGAGATGGTAGAGAACATATAGAGGGGATATGGGTTTTGCTTTCCTTATAATGGGAACACAGGGAAGTTGTAAGGGAATAGAGATGGTAGATAATACATAGAGGGGATATGGGTCTTGCTTTGCTTATACTGGGAACACAGGGTAGTTGTAAGGGATTTAAATTCTATGTTATACCCATTTCTTTTACATCCTACACCGTGCAGTCAGTAGTAGAGTCGGTGTTAGTCACTTCAAAAAAGTGTGTTTGCTAGTAATAGTGGGGAATTGATTAGTAGATCACTAGGTGTTAAATACTAGATGAAGTTATAACGTTACATCATTTCCCATTAACGGAATGTTAAATTTCCGTTACAAGCCATAGGATCCTATATGAGGTCAACAACATTTAACAATGTATTCGACTGCATAACTATCATCTAGATCATAATGTTAAACATATCTCCATTTATTATCATAGGATGTCCCTTCTTCAGCGTATAGACTCACAACATGGCAGCCTATACTCAAATTCGCATAGATCCCAAATCACCGCATATTGGTAATATGGACATCTCTAACATTACATTTCCATTTAGAGGCCAGATACACCCATAATGTTACAATGTTTTGTTGTTGTTCTTTTGCCAGAAGAATCCCATCATGTTAATCCTTTGGGCAAATGTGCAACATAGGCTGTCCAATCTGAACCCTATTAGCTCACAAAAATGAGGGCTTAATGTTAAATCCTTCGTCCCCCTTATCCATGCGTGGGTCTATGCTACTTCTGCTAGTCCGAATTAAGACGAGAAAATGTCGTGTCACGTCTAGAATGCCGATGTTTGCAGATATTTTTTGTAACGTGTGAATGTGTTTATACTATTTTCTGGATCATTGTTGTGCCTTTTGAACACATCTGACACTCCGTAATAATAAAATTGCTCCTAAAAAATTAACAGTCACCCAAAGCCTAATATATCGAATGTTGATAGTGCTTCCTCATGCAGTTTTGAACCTAAGTCAAGCAAATGTTTTCCTCTGTTCTTAGTTTTTAAAATATTGAGGCATTGGGCTTACAAGGCCCAGCTAAATCATGGAGTTGACACTTTTGTGTCTGATTTTCAACGACACTCCTTCCTCAAAGTTTCATAAGTGGTAAATGGTCTTATGGTAATGAAGAAAAGTCCGAACTAAGTTATCTAAGACTGTCCTAGTTTTCAATCGTGTTATCAAAATTAAAGAGTAGCTGAAGAAAATGTACAATAATCTCTAAGTGGAGAGTGTAATTTTCCACTTAATTTTAAGTTTGTTTTGTGTCAACGTTAAATAAGGAGAAATGAGAAAGTCTAATGTGGACAAATACAAATTTAGCTTAAGATTACAATCATCGTCGCTTGAGTAAAATATAATGCAGTCAGCGATAAAGAACTTGTACGTTATGGAGAAAATCATAAAGAATGTTGCAGTTCAACCTGATTTACGTTCCCCATGTTTAGCACTGCACGATGTTTCTTCGGGTCAAGAGATAGATTGACAGATGTGTGTGTAGATAGATAGATAGATAGATAGATAGATAGATAGATAGATAGATAGATCGATAAATAGAGAAAATCGAAGAAAATTTAAAGTATGGGGATATGAGCAGAGAAGGACGGAAAGGTACATGTGAAGAATGTGGTTTTCTCCTCTTTCATGAATCTAATTTTCGCAACGAGGAAAAAGCTGTTGAACAACAGACATAAAAGCCATGTTATGCTTTGATTTATTTCCCATTGCCGCGATATGATGTGTTGAATAAGTCAATTAAAAAACAAGACTGCAACTACATCAGCTGGAACAGCACATATAAACCTGTACTATTCAATCAAGTATTGTTTAGCGTCAAAGGTACGAACAATATGAAAAACCACCAAGTGAAATGACAAAAGATCTAGGCCGTCAAAATGCTGAATAAAACTTTGATATCCTTGCATTCGAGGTACTAAATACGGGATACAATTCACACCGTGTTTGCATGCAAAAGCGTATTTGTCAGCAGCCGTCATACATGATATTCATATGTTATATGCTGTACCTATCATGCAAGATAGCTCAAAAGTTGTTATCGAACGAAGAATGATATTGCAGGTATATGACGATAAAGTTTAAACTCTGCTGTGGGATAATTTTGCCTACAAACCCTCACCCACACAGGCACACTGTTTGAGATGTTTATAGAAACAAAGTAGAGTGTAGAGACAAAACAAAACAAGCTAAAACAAAATAAAACAAAACAACCAAAATATTCTTTATACCACACGAGGCAAATATTTTAAAACTGTGCTTTTATTTGTTTTTCTCTATTCAGAAACATGTTCGGCATGTAACTTCATAATTATTTATTTGTAAATAACAATACAGTTAAACCTGTGTTAAAAGCCACCCTTTTTAAGAGACAACCTGTCTTAAGATACCGTCAAATTCTCAAATAACCTATACTGAAGGACCACCTATGTTGACAAGCACTTTTTAAAGTTGAAAACAGGTGGTGTCTTAAATTAGGATTCATTGAATTATAATATTCTAATGACCATTTATAAAAAGTACATTTAGTGTGTGTGTGTGTGTGTGTGTGTGTGTGTGTGTGTGTGTGTGTGTGTGTGTGTGATAGAGAGAGAGAGAGAGAGAGTACTATCATTTTCAGGAAATAAGAAGGGACGAAGACTAAATGTGCAAGTAACTGAGTTGGGGAATCAGCAACATTTTAACAATACCATCTCAATTCCGAAACCGTTTTTGGAGTTCACTTGGATGGTCTCTTAAGACAGGCTTCTTTGTATTTTTGTATATGAGAGAGAGAGAGAGAGAGAGAGAGAGAGAGAGAGAGAGAGAGAACAAACATTTCAGAAATAAGAAATATAGACTAACATTACTAGTCGATGGGTAGGGGAAGCAGCCTTTTAAGAATAATATTGTTCAATTCCGCTTAAACCCCAAAAGCTAACAAAATGGTGGTTGCGAAATGTGAATCTGGAAAATCTCTTTTTCACGTGCATATTGTTATAACCCAGTTCTGTCCACCTCACAATTACTAGTGCGACAGAGAGCGGAAGGGGGCGGGAAAACATGTAGAAGGAATTTACTATTATGAAAGCCGTTGAGACGAGATCACGTTGCTGTGATATCTTTTCTCACAATAGACAAGTGTATTGTGTCTAACTTGCCATCAGAGCTGTTCCTTGCATAAATCAACGACTACATGATCATGACCGCGTAACAGAAAGCATGAGTTAATGTTGCATTAAAACAGTTCCTCTGTAATGTTTGTATTCACGATTCATTGTCAACATCGAAGCATACGAGAAAGACAGGCGAACAGCGGGAGAAAAAATAATTGTAAAAGCTAATGTCGCTTACACATATTTCAGTATTTTATATTTTGCAAAAAGACACAAAACTTAATGATCCATCAGAAAGGGTCTGTAGTTATAACGTCCCTTCTTGTTTGTAATGAAAGTAAGGAAACACTAGATTGTGGCAAAACATTTATTGACAATGCTATAGTGTGGTTATACAAAATCAATTATAGTAGTAAATCAGTTGTATCCTTTATTATTTAGGTGGAAAATCATTTATGCGTTCTGCTTTTGTCTTCACAAATCCACAAAATGTACATATCCGAAAACAATTGAATTTACTTTGTATTTACTGTTATTTGCCCATCTTTCCTTATACAAATGTTTGATAAAATGTTATTGTCATTTTCATACTCGAAGGCGTTATCTGAATTTGTTTCCGAAAAATGAATTTGCGTTTCGTTTGCTGTTGCTTACGTGGACCTAATAATCGTACAAGATTCATGGATGTTGTATCAATTGTTCCTGCAAGGAACGTATATATCTTTTGATTATAACGCAATATTTGAATATACATGTAACCATTGTTACATCTATACATGCTTTTCTAAACTAAATGTGAAATATTCTGATGAATACAAATATTATGACATTTAACTCTGTTTCTATCACATGTAACTTATATTTTAATGTAAGATACAAGCTATGCAGTACTATCTGTTTCTATCATATGTAACTTACATTTTAATGTAAGATACAAATTACGCAGTACTATCTGTTTCTATCACATGTAACTTACATTTTAATGCAAGATACAAATTACGCAGTACTATCTGTTTCTATCACATGTAACTTACATTTTAATGTAAGATACAAGTTACGCAGCACAAATGCTATGACTCTATGGTCTTAAACGAAGTAACAGAAAAGAGCGAAAGGCAGCACGCTTTGTAAAATACATCAAATAATTTATTTTCTCTCAAAGACAAAGTGAAAATGTAAAATACTGCACAGCAATAATACAACTTGATTCTTCTCAGATGTTATCGCACGAATACATACTTTTTTCAGTTTATATTTATAAAAAAAAATGACACAAAAGAATAAGATGGACGAGGAATAAGATGGACGAGGGTCGAAAGTTCATTTCTAGAAAATTCCTAGTTATAATTAGAAAGTCTATTACTACAATTATAATACACAATGTGCTTGATTCAGACCAAGACAAATATATTTACTTCTATTGATAATGATCCTAATATTAAACTCACACTCATAGAGAAAATATTAGCTATGTATTAGTTGTTTACAGAATAAAAAAAATTCATTGAGTTTTCATAACCTACAGCATATATTGAATAAAAATCGAACAAAGAATGCGAAGAAAGCATACTTAACACTTATTTACCATGCAAAATGAATTTAATTTAAGTGTTACGTACCTATGCCTGTATTTGACATTTCGTAGTTGAACAAGAGCTATGTCTGCGTAAAACATAGCGGGAATTGCTTCTGTCAGCTTTTGAAGTTTGCTTATATTTTGTTATATTATCACCATTCTAGTGATACCAATTTATCTCTACGGTAAGGAGATGATTAAAATTAAAATCAGTGTCTTTAAAGGCAAACAAATTAATTGAAAAAAATAACTTTATGGTCGGTTTGTAGCTCACTTGTTATTTGACCGCTCCGATGCCCTAAGTGGTTAGAGAGTCCGCCTCGGATGCGAGAGGTCGCGGGTTAGAACCCCGGCAGAGTCATACCAAAGACTTTTAAAAATGGTACTTACAGCTGCCTCGCTTGCCGCTCAGCATTAAAAGGTTAGTGTTAGAACTGGTCGGCCTGGTGTCAGGATAATGTGACTGGGTGGGACATCATGCTATGTCTGCGGCATGATGGCCCAATGATAGACGTTACTGTAAACTGCCACAGTGCAGACATCGTAGCGATATGACTGAAGAATTGTTAAAGCTTCGCTAAAAATCCAAAGCACACACACACACACACACACACACACACACACACACACACACGTGTTATGAATTAGTAGGTCAGTTACATCCAATGGCTAAGTGTAATTACTTGCTAATCAGAGAAATTAATCATAAAGAAAACCAACAAAAACAAAACAACTACATGCAATCATTCAGTATTTAGTTGAGGCTGGGAGTGGAATAATTGCAAATCTCACTGCATATAAAAAACAAAAAAGATGCAATAGAAAGTAAATAAAGAATTAAATTTATAAACGTAGTTTGCACCGGAAAGAGAAGTGTGGACACCTCTAACAAAATATAATTTGCTGCATTGTTTACACCCTGGTTTACACGATTAACTCTCTGGTTGTTTGTATATTGAACTATCAAAATCAAAACTTACTTTGAAAATAAATAATCAAGTTTACGTAAAAAAATTCTGAAAATGTATTCCCAACAAAACACAAAAAAGTGTTATGTCAGGTAGCTGTCCACTATACGGACGACTTCCCGAACGAAACGAAAAGCGTGTGTGCAAAATACATTACGTGGGCTCTGCCCAACCAAACAAGATATTGCTTGTATGTTGAAAAATACATAATTGATTAAATTCCCGAAAAGGTACGAACATTTATTCTGAGGCCAGTTATGTTTTGGGCAAAGAACATTTGTTTTTGCAATGGAAGAACAGCTTTAAACGATGATAAATATTGAATAAGCTATAATAATTCCTAATTAGCATATGCATACCCAAAACATTTTTGTATCTAGTCTGATGTTAAATCTATGTATTTTTTCATTTGTTTCTGTATTATATTAAGGCATTAGTATTGTTGGAAAGTTTGCAAAAATGTCGTAAACTTGTTAAAATTATGAACATTATAATCTTTGCTGCATAATCCATTCAAACCTTGCTATCCCCCTCAAGAGTCATGATATTTGTGACATATAAACAGCATTGTATTCTGGAAAAAATAGCTCATTTAACAATACAGAAATCTGAATGTTAATGTTATGCTCAAGGGTCGTTTTTAAGTTCAAACACTAAGAAACTAAAATGGAAAAATATTAAAATTATATATGAATAAAAAATAAAAGTATAAAAATAAAAAATACCAACGATATATAGTGTTTGATTTTATAGTACAATGTTATTTTGTACCTAAAAAACAATGGTGATACCGATTTTGTAATGCTTATCTACCGACCTATCTCTCTCTCTCTCTCTCTCTCTCTCTCTCTCTATATATATATATATATATATATATATATATATATATATATATATATATATATATATATATATATATATATATATATATATATATATATATATATATATATATATATGTATGTATGTATGTATGTATGTATGTATTGGAGCAAATTTATGAACCAAGCCATACTTTTATTCATCATTTTTGTGAATAAAGTATAATCAATCAAGAACTAATCGCTTAAATCATCCTAACTTCGATACCTTTCGTCATTTTAGGATGTGCAACAATGCAAAATTATATTTGATAATAATTACAATATATGGAATGTGTGTGTGTGTGTGTGTGTGTGTGTGTGTGTGTGTGTGTGTAACAAATCAATTTGAATACAAGTTTCAAATGTATACTACAGAAAAATTCATTGTTTGACTATGATGTTAAAATTGTCATTAGAACAACATGTTAAAAATTGTATTTTACAAAAGATACAGATACTGTACAATTTCTTATCAATGTGTCAAAACCATCTCCATGTAAGGCAAAAGGCGTAATTACCGAGGTATCAGAATGGATTTACAAACCATTGCACTTCGCTATTCTCAGGTTTCTTCAAAACTAAAATCAATAATTTTAGTCATGCTATGAAAAAAATGTTACACTTGCGTTCGTTCCCAATGGACTTTATGAAACTAGTCAAACCAGCTGGCCCCTTTTCCCATTCAAGGCTTACAAAATGTAGAAATTATTCGACCGAGTTTATAAATTTCATCTGATTGGAGCACTTGTGTAAGAGTCTCTGTGGCGGAGTTAAAAATATAATGCTGTAAAAGAGACGGTCATTTTAAAACGAATATAAATGTAGACTTGCAAGGAACTCAGTATATTTGACTCTGTACAAATGATAATACTAATGTGATTATTTGTGCCTACTGTACTATTTACACAACATGCATATGTGTATTTAAACTCATTTTTTGTTAGAGTGTATACCATCCGTTGTTTAAGAGTTCACTTTACTTCTTGTCATCATACGTTAATCTTTAGGAATTGTTTTCAGATACTTAAGGCATAAGGAACTTTCTTTCTCATCGGACGTATGAAACACAAAAAATTAGTTCTATTAAACTATGAATTCGATAAACAGGCCACTTATACTAAGAATGAGATAGTCATTATAGTCATTACACGTACAAATATAAAACAAGGCACTGGTTATAAAATATCTGGTTATAATACCAAACAAACTTTGTATCTTATAATAAAAAAAATATTACAATCGTATCAGATAAGTCAACATGTAGTAATTTTTTGTTATAGTGTATACCATCCGTTGTTTAAAAGTTCACTTTACTTCTTGTCATCATACGTTAATCTTTAGGAATTGTTTTCAGATACTTAAAGCATAAGGAACTTTATTTTCCATCGGACGTATGAAACACAAAAATTCGTTCTATTAAACTGTGAATTCTATAAACAGGCCACTTATACTAAGAATGAGATAGTCATTATAGTCATTACACGTACAAATATAAAACAAGGCACTGGTTATAAAATATCTGGTTATAATACCATACAAACTTTGTATCTAATAATATAAAAAAATATTACAATCGTATCAGATAAGTCAACATGTAGTTTGTACATCGTATCTTATAAAGCAAATTTTATTTACTAAATACTATATGTACACGGCTATGTGTAGAGGTCAAACAGCACACAACATAGACCCTGATCTGCCGCCACATTATGACACAGCAGATCAGGGTCCATGTTGTTTGTTTTACTGATCACTGCTAGCCAACTGCATAGATCCAGATCTGCCGGCTCATTTTGCGACAACATATCTGGTTCTATGCATTCTGCAGTTAAATCCGACCTATAGAAGGGTATATAGGGTAGTTGATTCATCTGTAATCCCGGATTACAGTCTTGGTAGCTTTCAGTACTCCTGTTTACTAATAAAAGTATTTGTCTACTTATTCTGAGTTTTCATGATTATTTACTTTACAGATGTAATTAGTTGATAAGTAATGCTCATGAACTGTATTGATTCCTGTATTTACAGTAATCTTTTCTTTTTTCATTTTTATGTACACGTATATGACACTATACATCGTTAATGATGACATTATAAAAACTGTGTCTCGTACAATATGAAACAAAACATCTCATTTACTAGCCATTTTTGATACACGATACAAATGTGGAGTAACTATGATGTCACATAAAACGGGAGCAACTATTTAAAACATCACACAAAATGATGAGCAACTGTCTATGCAGGTCACACATATGGAAACTGTTTACGATGTGTCACAAAAACAGGAAGTGGTTATTTATGTTATGCTGTCACAAAAAAGAGTAGCTCTTTATGGAATATCTCACAAATGGGGAGAAACTCTTGTTCTTGTTGTTGTTTAACGCCAGTTCTCAGCGCAAGATGGACTATATATGGCATCCATTATAACTAGTGGAGGATGAACCCGGGAAAACCCCGGAAAGAACCACCGACCCACGGGAAGCTACTGGCAAGCTTTCTCACATACCCACATTGACCGAACCAGAGACTCGAACCCATGCAGACAGGGGTGAGATGGCAGTGATCAGTAAAGGCAAGCGCTTTAGACCACTCGACCACTCGGGGCCCTGGCCATTTTATTGTGCAGAAAATGAAAAACAGCAAACAGTGAGCTTAATCTAAACATTTACTTTGATCAAGGGTGCCGAATAACGGACGAATGAACGGACACGCACACAGACATAAAATTGATCACATGTCTAACTTCCACGAGGCGAACTGGACCAACACGTGTAAGTTTCATGAACAAGGCATTATTTGTATTTACAATGACTAATTACAATATTTCAGCAGGATGATTACAACTGTGCAATAGCTATCTACAATATTATACTTACAAGAAAGGCGTTTACCAGAAAAACATACGTCACCAATATACAAAATACTGGAGAAGTTGTTGTCATATACATATTGAGGGTCATAGTAAAGAAAGACTATCACTACATAATGTTTAATATGATGACTTTAACTGAATGATACATCACATAGATCCCATAATAAGTAGCAGAACTGTAAAACAATTTAATAAAATCGACCAAACTTGATTCATTCACATAATGAGATGTATGGATATTAGAAAACTTTAAGATTGATGGTTTTAATGGGACTTGATGCTCGTGGAATATTGACGGTTCATTCTTAGAGTCGCATTGGTTATTTACAGTATAGCAGACCATGCAAGAAACTTCGATTGATCCATTCTGGTTACTCATGTTATCATATTTACATTAAAGTGTACATAGTCATGGCTTAATATGCTTTATACAAAAGATTACGAAGGCTTCACTTTACAAGGATTTTCAAAATGTAACATATTTTGGAGGCTATACATGGCTGTGTGGATATTTGGTCTAATGAAAAACCCGGGAAAACCCCATGAAAAACCACCGACCGCGGGGATCTACTGGCAATCTTTCTTATATACCCAAGCTGACCAAGTCGAGACCTGAACCCACGTGGACAGAGGTGAGATGTCAGTGATCTGTAAAGACGAGCGTCTTTGATCACTCGACCACCCGGGGCCTTTGACCATCCTGCCACCCGGGGACTTAGACCACTCGGCCACCCAGGGTCCCTGTTTTAAAAGAAATTATTATATAAATTACGACCACACAAACTAAATGTAAGAATAAAATTATATATATATATATATATATATATATATATATATATATATATATATATATATATATATATATATATATATATCCTGCAGTTTGTCTCCTATATTAAATGATATAAATCTTCCAACACTTGTGCGTATCGTGACTCAGATCACCAATATGAAAAAGTTATTTTGTTTTGTGTCCTATAATATAATAAGTAGAGTCCGCTATATCCTATAAAATCACCAATAAAATATAGCTCGCTGTGGAAGGAATTCTATTTTAAAAAACACGACTACTTTGCAATACAATATGCAATAATTTGACGACTTTGTGTAAGTTCTGTACGTCTGATGTCACGTGTTATGTAGCGGAAATAGCTACGGGTAGTATTCCGTCAGATGAATTCTTTAGAATTTTTGACGTAAAGCATGCTAGTGTTCTGCTTGTCAAGGTAGTCTCAGGTTGGGCATGAACATGTATATAAGTATGCCTGAATGTACCTCTATGTATGTCTCCTACAGCTGTTGGGTTTAAATGTGCTTGAAGAAATGTAAAAATTGACTCTATTAAGTATTTTATTGCCTTTGATTTAGATAAATAAAATATTTTAGTATTCAGCATTTCATAAGTGATAATCAGTTTATTATTATCTTTACATAATATTATCAGTTGATACCCTGTTAGTGCACTTCTTATTGCATAATGCGACGGTTAATATCAACCTTCATGTTCAGTTATAAAGAATAAAAGTTGTTGATGAATAACACAATGAATTCTTGTGATATGGAAAATATATATGATAAGCCGGGTGTATCATTTCTATACTATATATTTGATGTGTCCGCCATGTATTAAATATCATATGAATGTGAAATTTTATTTGTTGTCTTCAGTTTTTGGCTTTCTCAAACCTTTCAAATTTCTCCAATTATTATGTGTTAGCAATATTCTTTTCACATGTTTACGGTGAAGCAATACAATTTCTGTACATTTTAGTTATACATGAAATCTATGGCATATTTAGCCATAAAATCTTTTCAATTTCTTGTTTGTTTTGTTTTACATTATTATTTTATAAGTATTAAAAAAGCGGGGTTGTCTCGTCGAAATTATCGTGATTTTTCACAGCTATTTACAATGCAAGGTTATAAATAAAATATATAATGTTTATTGTACTATATTTACAATTTTAAAATGACTATTCACACTATTACATTTACAAGAAAGGTCTCCATCAGTATTGCTCACTTACATAACTTATATGCAGAATCCTGTATAAGTTGTTATGATACAAATATTTAAATACAGCAAACATAAGCTTCCGTAGCTACAGTTTCAGTTTATTTTAATTATATCACATATTAGTGTAATCATGGTCTGTAGCACACATATGGAATTACTTAATGAAAACTCATAATTTGTATTGTGTTACAAAATGTGGGTTCTTGCTATAATTAGACAGCTTATCTTTCAGATTTTGATTGACTCAGATAACTGATGCATATTTAAGGCGCGTTTTATGGTTCAATAATGTCTACTCTGTTTCTCTTGTTTCTTAAAATTATTTATTTACAATTAATTATTTCAACGATGAAACTAATTTGATCCATGATGAATGTTTACTGTCACATACTGACACTGTCTAATATTGGTCTATTGTAAATATAAAGGTATATTCACAATGAAATATGATGTTAATAAGGAAATAAATAATAGCAGTTATTACTACCTGTACAACCTATATGAAAATTAAGATTTTTTGGGTGTATTGTGTCCTACAGTACATAAAATATAAATGTAAATCTGACTGCTTTAAATGAAGCTTTTACCAGGAAATTGTTAATCTAATGAAGGTATTGTGTAAACATAGTATAGCAGTAGTAGTATACGGAAAATATTTGACGACTTTGTTTACGTTCTGTACGTCTTATGTCACACGATATTTAACAGAACTATGGAACGGATTTTTACGGACGCTTACATCAACAGAAATTGTATGTAAATAATTGTCCTATGGTATTAATCCAGTCATTCTTAACACTTGTCATTTCACTTATCCAGTTATGTTCTTGGTTTGGCATGGTACTGGTGCAGTCATTTTTAAGGTTAGACGTGGTAATTATCCAGTCATGCTGATCATGGTACTTGCCCACTTACGGTTACGGCTGCACATGGTTAAGGATGGGAATGGTACGTATGCGGTCATTCTTAACGATGGGAATGGTAAAGGTTTGACATAGAACTATTTATCCAGTTATGCTTAAGGCTGTGTGTGGCACGTATTTAATGATGCTTAAGGCTGGGCGTGGTACTTACCCAGTTATGCTTAAGGCTGGGTGTGGCACGTATCCAGTAATGCTTAAAGCTGGGCGTAGTACTTATCCAATAATGCTTAATTCTGGGCGTGGTACTTATCCAGTTATGCTTAAGCCTGGGTGTGGCACGTTTCGAATAATGCTTAAGGCTGGGCGTGGTACTTACCCAGTTATGCTTAAGGCTGGGTGTGGCACGTATCCAGTAATGCTTAAAGCTGGGCGTGGTACTTATCCAATAATGCTTAATTCTGGGCGTAGTACTTATCCACTTATGCTTAAGCCTGGGTGTGGCACGTTTCGAATAATGCTTAAGGCTGGGCGTGGTAATTATCCAGTTATGCTAAAGACTAGGCATAGATGACGATTTAGTCATTCTTTTTTAAACTGACATAAGAACTAATATTTATGTAAGTGACATAATAACTGTATTAATTTTTTTATAACAAAATCTATATACTAACAGTAAAAAAAGTGTAAGAATGAGATGATTGACAAGTACATTTTAAAATGATCCCTTCAACGAAAAAAGTCATATTCGCTGTGAATCGTTTTCTGTATTGTGATGTGAAACATGTCTCTAGAGGGCAAAATACGGCACGCGCGGCCCGTGACCTGGTTTTATCAGATAACTGACATACCAAGGTTTGGCTTCAAAAATCACTTATCCAGCCGGCAGTCTAGAGGAAGGAAGTTGCCCACGCCGGCTCTAGAGTATCTTTCTAGTGGATTATTTCTTCAAACTAAATCACTAAATGGGTCAAAAATTTGATGTTGTTTATACACGGGATTATATATTACAATACTAAATGATTTTGTTGGTTGACATGTCCTTTTTTATTCCTTAAGCGCCATATTGAAACGTTATTTCTTCGTGGTTTTAACACCATAGAACTCCAGAGCTATATAACCCCTTAACTATTTTGTTTTTGTTTTTGGGGAGGAGTTTTCATTTAAATCATTAAAACATATATGAGCTGTATGGTCATGTAGTCACATTTCTTTTTGAACGCTAGACATTTTAGCTACCTTCATTTTGTACTTTTCCAATGATTATCATAGCCTTCTTATTTTTAACAATTAATGATTCAAGGCAAAACGCCATTATTCTCACTGTATAATTCCTTGTTTTTAAATTGGTTCTGTAATTACTTATAAATCTTAAACTATTTCACATATTGTTCTGCCCGAGAGCAATACTTATGCAAATAATATCAGGGCCAAATCTATGCCATGACACCAATGTCTATGCAAAAATATCAGGACCTAATCTATGCCACGACACCAATGTCTATACAAAATTATGATGGCCAAATCTATGCCATGACACCCAATGTCTATCCAATGAATATTAAGGCCAAACATAGGTCATAACATTAATGTTTCTGCAAAGAATATCAAGACCAAATCAATGCCATGGCATAAATATATGTCAATATAAGTAAGTTCCATTCTATTTGTTACGCTTAATCTGACAATGGATCCTCATCGTTTTCAGACATGTTTTTAAATTTGCTCTCAACATAATTTATGATGGCCTTAGCATGTTTTATGGCTAATTTTGCAGTTTCCATACTGTATGCAGGATCTTTGGCTGGTATCATTGATCCAGAGTCACTTGGATAGCGCATTTTGGTATGGCGGTGTAGCAGGTTCTCCAGTTGTCTTGTTACAGTCTCTAAATCGCTCCCTAATCCGCTGGCAAATCCACAAAGCTGATGACCATGTGATCCCGCTTCGCGTGCGTCTTTGAAGTACCACGCTGCCTTTAGGGCTTTCTCGGCTCCCTGTTAATTGTAATTATTAATTTAGACTGTAACTGTTAGAATCTTTACAGTAATAACATTAGTGGGTAGATTATTAGGGATATGAAGTCATATGCACACAAGGAGCTAAATTTGAATATCTTGTGGGTGATAGGAAAAACACAACTAATGTTTTGACACTTCGATTCCTTATTAAAATTGTAACTTTGAACAATGCTGCCTTGAAACAAAAATTTCTTGACATATTAGTTTCAGGATATAATTTCCGAAATATAGTTTAAATTCACATTTCTCATATCTTTATCCCTCTCAGCGGATTACACATATAGTTTATCCTCTTTCTGTAATTTAATTCCCCTAATTAGCCTACCCTTGGGAATGCTTTGCGTCATGATCAGTTTGTCATGTACTTTATCTGCATGGTGATACAACTTTAAGTGTCGATGCAGTTTATGAGCCCAACATTCATTTAATAAAAAGTAGATCTAAGTATTTTATGCTTTAGTGACTCTAGCTAGGATTTCCCTGTAAGGCTGATAACCGTAAAGTAATGACGGTAGTGCCATAAAAAGTACGTGTGAGTGAATGTGTCTTGGAGAGTTCAACACTTGCCTTGTTGCCAAATGAGAGCCATATATCACGATTCCATTCGGTTTGGACGCAAATTCATATTTTGCTAGAGGGGATATTTGTGTTCTGTGTTAGTTAACTCTTGTTTATTTTCTTATAGATTTATGACTTGAGGAATGAAGATAAAGAGTTCAAAATTTCCATTTAGAAAATATAAAGGGGTGGGGTGGGGGTGTATGACTGCTATACCTGCCTTTATATCAGGACCTGACTGACAGTTGTATTTTGAGTGATCGAAAGTGTTCTTTTTGAAGAAAAAAAATGATGATACCTTACTTTAAGAGTAGATGATATTAAAAATGGTGTTTTAGCTGAAAATGAATATTTAAAAAGTAAGCATAAAAATGAAAGTAGAAAATGGAGGAAAAACTACAATGTATTATACCTTTTTCCTAAAGAGGATTAAATAGCGATTTGTCAATACTGTTATTGTTTTTTTTTCAAACGCCTTCACGAAGACTTAATCTAACTTAGCTCTAAATATTTTATGTCAGTCTTAGGTAAATAAAATGCTTACATTAGCCATAGTGTATTAATGAACTAATAAAGTTACATTAATTTAGTACATAATGCGTGAAGATACAAGAGTACCGTAAATGGTACAATATATATCAATCCTGTTAAATATTCATCCATGTAGGTAGTGGAAGAGTATGGTTGATTGTTGATCAACGGGTCTCAAAACCCTACACCGCTTTTCATGGTATATGGCCAACAAAATTTAATGTGCAGAAAACTCTATTGTCTTTCATTAGACTTACCGCGACTGTGACCTCTGGCCTTTAGACCCTAGAATAAATAGATTTCTCTACTACCTTAAGTGCAAGCCATTCACTAAGTCGGCGAAGAAGCTTACTCTAAAATTAAAGTTATCATGCAAAACCAATTCGTCTTTGAAGCACATTTGACATTGGACCCCAAGATCAACAGGCCTCTTCTATACCGTAAGTGAAAGTTCTCCACAAATTTTAGCCATGGTGCATGATCTGAAACTAAAGTTATTTTTTTAACACCAAATGCGTGCGATCCATCAAGTTTGTTATCTTTAGGTGGTGGAAAACGAAATTAGTAACATACTGTCGGACGGACGGACAGCATCGTCAGGTATAAAAACCATGCATGTTTATCAAAAGTAAAATAAGCTTTATTCAGTTATTAAAACAATATAGTGTTGGACGTTTGGAATAGACTAGTGTTCCATACCTGATGACACATGTAGCAAATCCAGTGATAAGTTGAACAACCCTCTCCTACTTCTTCTGCCATCGGGAAGAACCTCTCTGCAGCTATCTGGTCTGTTGTAGCCTGCTGCAACCACATTATCCCTCTGTTCTTATCATGGATAGGTTGACCTCTATTCTGTAGCTGGTTTGCCCACGCTATGTTATAATCTGATGCTTGCTGAGGCATTCCACTTTCTAGTGTTTTGAAAAGTTCAAACCACCTTCTTGTTGCTTCCTTGTCTTTCCCATGTTTTGCATTCTGAAACTTACTATCCTCCAATAATTCATCTTCGTCATCATTGAGAAGTATCTGCTCTAAGAATGTTCGCATTTCACAGTCAAATTCACCTTCCTCGTCCTGGTCACGTGGATCCCAATGCAGCCACATACGTTTGATGACTCTCCGACGGTCAGTTTCCGTGAGATTCCAAATTTGATTTAAAAGGGTCAAGATCATCATTTTGCTCTTATGCGTATCAAGAGTTTTCCAATCATCCAATATGCTCTGTCGACAATCAGGGAGAATTTTAAATAATTTGAAACCCGGTACGGTCAGGGGAAGTTTATCAAGACCGTCAATGTCAACAGCGTACTCTTCCGAACCAGGAAGTCCTTCGAATGTAGCAGAAGCTAACTGATTAAGAACTCTGCAGCATATGTACCTTGGCTCTCCAACTCTTGACACGTCCTCTATTGTCATTTCTAAAACTGGATCACATACTTCAAGCACAACAGGCACTGAATCATTTGCAGAGAATGTCGTCAATCCTTGATTTACAAATTGATGCATCTTTTTTAATAAATATGTTCCTGGTCTCGGAAGCATCATTTTTGCTATGTTTTCTGTAATTTCGTAAGATTCTATCCGAAACCTGTCCAGGTTTCTGTGAATCTTTTGAGGCATGTCAATATTCTCAAACAAAGCATGGATATACTGAAAATTGTTTTCAAGTATGTCGTTGGTGCATTGGTCTATAAGGTTGGTAAGACCCCCGTTTTCTGCTAGTAAGCTGTAAAGTCCACCTTCTGAAACATCGGCCAATATGTAGAGAATATACCCAGCGCCATCCTTCTTCTTATAGAAGCAGATTTTCTCCTCTTCAGTATTGGGCAAAATCTCATCATTGAAAAGTAATCGACTTCTTAGTCCCTTCACTGCCACAATTGATGTATTTTGAATGTTTCTCACCATCTCGATACTTTCCAACTCAGAAAGTTCATTTCCTTGTTTTCCTCTCACATGGTTAGCTAGTCTCAGTATACCTCTAAGAAACTCTTGAGAGTGAATATGCTCTTCTATTCGAGCTGCACTCTTAGAAATTGTTATCACAATCTCCTCTTCATCTATTTGTTCTCGAACAATTTTGCTCAATAGTAAAGGTCGTAAATCCATAGGAAGGCAATCTAAAAAACATTTTATACTTTGAAAATTAATTCCAAGGTCTTGAAGGTCAATGAAAAATTGAAAATGGTGTTCGTCTCCGAGTCTGTTCTCCAAGTACATATTGTCGGAGATAATCAAGTCTCTTGAATTTACAAGTGCTTTGTTTCGATTTGGCAGATAAAGAACATCATGGACCTCTGTGTATGATGGTTTTAAAATCATCATTGTATGTACGATTCTTTCAAGGATACTGACCTCAAAACCTTCAGCTTTCATTTGCTGGAAGATCTTCAAGAAATTGTTAAATGAGGGTCTTTCTTGGATGCATAGTTTCCTAAACAAAGTGTTGTGATATTTTCCATACTCAATTGGTGCTTTAAACATATACGGTCTGAGATCAGGGATATTGCTGTCTAGGAAAACCTGGTTTGTTTTGACGAATATGCTTTCATCAGGTATATGAATAATACGTGCCTCAGACAATCTCTCCGTATGGCTTCTTAAGTCTCCAAAAGCATCTAGACAGCCATACATGGTATCCATTAGTTCTGTATTTATCATTTTTGTAGATCCAGAATCACAAATGTTGATAAGATGTTGCACGATTGCCTCTTGTGGCGGATCTAGAAAGATTCCTAGTTCCTTGTAGGAATCAGGTTTCTCAGGACAGGCCCACCTAGGCAGTAAACTCATAGTGGTCCAACAACTACTTTCATGTTCCGACGAAACCGCACCTGAGAAACTAATCAAGGTACTTTCGGCTTTGTGTTGTATGTGTATACTATTGTAAAATTCACCGACAGTGTAGGGGATGACGAATTTTATTTTTGATATTTTTGATTTAGTCTCCCGTGACCATATATTTTCTTCCATCCTTGAGTTTGATCTCTGTTCGTTTTCAGACATGCGTCTGAGAAGTTCTCGAACCAGAACTTGCGATTTTCTGTTGAGGTTAACCGGAGGACTAGGACAAATTTGATGCTCCATTTGAATGGCAAATTCAATCAGATCTTCATCGCTAACAGTACTATTCAAACCGCATGTAATCAGAAAAGGAAGCCATTTCTTTGAACAATATTTAGTTGGAAGGATTTCATGATCTCTACAAAACAGCTTGAAAACTTCGTTTTCCGGATTGTAGAAATCGGTCACTTTTCTGAGTTCTTGATTCACAGGCAAACATGCAGAGGCTCTCAGTTTCATAATCAACTGCCACTGGAATTGAGAGTACTTTGATCCCTGTGCCTTCTTCAACAATTCGTCACGAATGTATTTAAGATGTTTAATCCGGTGATTGTGTGGTATGTGTTCAAATGTTTCGATGATGTATTGGTGATAAAGAGAACAAACGTCATTGATTTGCACGCCTTGCAGTCTGCTACAAATTTCAACAACACATTTGTGTCCTTGAATTATGCAGATACTTGTTCTGGCTGTCCATTCAGTAATACCATCGGGTGGAATCCAAGCTGGCGGGTATAATACAAGAACTGTGTTCTCATCTATCAATGCTGCACGTTTTCCATCGTATGTAGAGAAAAGCTTCAACACGAACAAGAGATTGCAGATTTCCTGAAAACTTTTGCTCTTTGATATTTCCTCCCAGTTACCGGAAATAAATGTCAATATCGACCTGCATTCGTCGTCCGATAAGCGAAAGAGATTGTTCTTGCTATGTTCTAAAAATTTCAAGACTTCTCCTGGTCTTTTGTCTGACGACATTAAATATTGCACTGCGGAGACAACATCAAATTTTGTACCAGAATCTAGTTTGTTAAAAAGTGCATTAGAATCTAACCGCAGGAATATGATTTTTTCTAGTGCATTTTGCAAGTCGCTTCCGGTTTGGAACGAACCGATGTCCACAATCTGATAACCTTGTTTTAATGGCAAAAGATAACTGCGATGGTCAAAACTTTGAATGGGCAAAAGTGAAAAATTTCCTAGGATTGCGGTAAGTTTGCAAAACTCATCAGGATCGACGTCAGGTCTCCCACCTTCTTTGATTACCGAGGACATCTCGCATATCATATGCCAAAATCTTTCAATCCATTCTTCTGACAGCAACTCCTTATTCCACGGCACTGTTTTACCCGAATGAAATATGGAATCCAGTGACAAAGTCAAAAGATTAGGTAGATCAGCAGACCGAATAACTTTAAATACTTTAAAAGGTGAAATCTCATGCACTGTGATATGTGGAAATATACCAACCACGCATTCCTCGCTGTTCGCTTTTTTATTCTGTCTAAAAACACCCACTTCTCCTGCCAACTGCAAATGATGCACAAATTTATCTCCCGATTTCTGAAAGAGATTGCAGTATTTGGAAATGAACACAGGTCTACTTATAGAGAACTCTCGTAGAAACCCATCTTCCGTAACAAGTAATGGTAATCCATCTGGATCGAATTGCTTCAACTTTTGCAGGTAATTCAACAGGAGATTTACGTTACTGACGCTCTCGATATTTGTCTTCTTAACGTCTATACCAGCAGTTTTCAGCGATATGGCTGAAACATCGGCAATTTCGCATCTTTCACTGGAATCGTTTTTGTACGACCGAAGGAATTCTAAAACGATACTTGGTTCAAGCATTTTTATTTTAACATCAGTTTTCTGCATGGAATCATAAATGTATATCGGAGTGTCTAAAAGTTTCAATCCTAGTTTTTTCAAAAGTATTGTCAGTGGCTGTCGATCGCGCCATGACAATTTGGATCGGTCATTGAAACATGGTGGATTGAAACTTTCGTCACCGTCTAACGAAACCCACTTTACCTTTACTCGGAGACTTCTAGTACCTCGTAGATGTTTAGGAATAACTACAACAAAAACTTTATGTTTCTCCTTTTGTATTGTTTGGTAAGTCATTTTCACTAAAAACTTCCAATAATCTTCTTTGGCTGATGAGAAAATTGGAAACAATTTATGGAAACTATCCAACATTTCATGTAACCTACACGCGTTCTCTACAGTACTTGATTCCACCTCGCATAATATGCTTTTCATGCGCTCCAGTGCTGTTACATATGCTGGTGCAACAGTTCTCTCTAGGACGGTTTCGTTGAATAGTTTCCTGAAGCCACATATCTCATTCCAAAGGCATCTTCTGGAACCCTGATCTAGAACAAAGTGGCCATTTATGTGAAGTGGCAAGCCTGTTTTAATTGCTAGAGGAAGAAAACAATACGCCTTGCCAGCATCAGAATGGTTCAAGGTCTGGCACTGCGTGCTTGTAACATCTCCATACTTCCATCCTTTCGCGACATTTTGTGGCAGAGCAACTCCACCGATTGGAAGGTTGTATAGCATTCCTTTGTTTACGGCCTCTTTTAAAATATCTGGTACATCATTCTCACTGAACCCGAAACCGATTCTTTGAACCACATAATAGCTATCCTCCATCCCATAACTATCTTTAATTGATAAATTGTATTCTACTTGTCGTGGTTTCATCGTAAAACTGAGTTTCTCTTGTCGACCAAACTCTTCAATATACCCCGCGAATAATCTCCTTTCAGCATAGTCTTCTCTAGAAAGTGAAACATCGACGGAGTACTCAGTATCACGTGTTCCAGAAGTTATATTCTCTATTGTAACCTTAGTTACATTCTTTAAGAAAAGAAGACATTCTGCCATTTCTTCGCGGAAATTTGTTAACATTCCGTCCATTTGTTGTATGGTCATTTCTTGGTTTGTTATTGTTGACACTCTGGCCATTTCTGAGGTTCTTAGAGGAAACCGGAACATTGTTGCTCTCTCAGACTTGAGAAGATCTCTGTCATACGCTAGAAGTATATCAGGATAGTACGTTTGAATGTCTGTAATGGTAAACCTCCTTCCCGGTTTTTGCTTCGTTGCATGAGGTACATACTTGCATAGCGGATCAAATATACACAATATACCACCAATGTGGTCTTGTGGGTCCTTCGTAATGAATGATGGTATATCAGTTATATGATACACCGAATTGAAGCCTATTCCGTACTGGCCAATTTTAGATGGATCATATCGCTTGCTTCCCAACCCTAATTTCTGAATACCTTTGATATCTTCCTCAGTGAAAGAGCTATCGCTGTACACACATAATGCCGGACCTTGAATAGGGGTAAGTTTATTTTCAAATACTCTCCTGCAACTATGATGGCGGTAATCTTTGACAAAACGAACCTCTGTGGCCCCTGCATCATCGGCATTTTGGAGTAGCTCTTTCATAATGCCAGTGTCACGTGGATATGAAGACAATAAATTATTAATCCGAGTTACAAGTTCTTCCTCTTGACCAAAATCGATGCCTATCGAATTACTCTTGTAAATTCTCGTTCTCTTTGTTTGTATACCTATATGGGTCGCTAAATCTTGTGAAACCCTCTCGTGAACAAAATATACGTTTGCATCAGGTCCATCATCAAGATCGTTCTGACACAGATCCGATGTATGACGAAGGATACAGTCTGTATCAGGGGCATAGAGCTCCAACTTGTGACAGGCATCCAGATTGTCGAATGTTACGTTCTCGGCAACCATAGTGTCCTTTAATGTCATGAGCAAGTTGATCGAAAGGTTTAAATCACCAGCACTCAGTCTTGTTGTTGGTCCTTTCAATTTTGTCTCTGCTTCTCGCATTCTTTTCAAGGCATGTATGACGTCTTTACTGTCACAATTTTCTTTCACCCCAACAGCATCAAGGAAATGTGTATATTTGCAGACCTCTGCTTGGTCAAGGCTATGCAGATATGGTGAACAATTGTGTTCTAGATGTCGAACAACCTCAGATGGCTTCATCAACTTAGAATTTACAAAAAGACATCTCCAGTTCTGTAGATAGCTTATATTTTGCTTTGAATTTGTATCGTTTAGAACCATTGCATTTATATACTTGTATATTTCAAAAAGACCTGCAGATGCTTCCTCAGCGTCGCGCATTTCATATATAGTTATAATGGTTTCGAGCTGTTCAAGAACTCTTTCTAGAGGAGGAACTCGATTCCACTTAAATATTTTTGCTAGGAACTTATAGTTGCTGCAGTCTACTAGTGGCATGACAGAACCAACCAAATGAATATGCCTGTCGCTTAAAACCTCCGTCGGTTTGAACAAAATTGTGTCCATTTTGAACCACGGTATCATCTTAGGGAAGCCATTGGGCTTGTGTTTCATCCATAAAATACATTTCTGATTTTTCAGTGAGGATATTCTTGACTCCACTGCACCATATGAATCCCTGGCTTTTGTTTCCATCACCTGCATAAAAGCCTTCGCTTTCAAATCTACACTTTCCTTTGAATTCTTCGCCACTGACAGACGATTCAAACTTGTTGCTGTTTCAAGTAGATCATCAAATGTGATATCAACTTTCAATCCAAGTCTTCTCAAAATGCTGATATACGGTTCTTCACAGAAGGTTTTCGGAAACTTATCCTCCATCAAAAACAACTGTTGTAGCTGTGATGGTATTGGATCGAATAGGTCCCCTACCCTGCAATCCGAAGAATTAATTCGGGATTTAAGAAAGGGAATAATCTTCAAATATTGAACAATATCTTTATCATTTTGATATAGATCAAAGTTGTCAAAGATGTAAAACAGGAAAATATTTACTTCCCCTTTGGAATAGTGACCCTGTTCAACGTTCCTAAAGATATCTATGCTGATTTGAACTGGATCGAGTTCCTTGACTCCGATATGAAGAGCCAGTTTGGCTTCGTCAGGCGTTGCAACAATGATACGATAAGGAAGTCTGACAGGAATGGTTTTGGCCTGAGTTATTTTATCGTTTTCTGATAAAGACACCAGAGAGTAGTCCTCATTATGATCGTTCTGACAACTGTAGGACTCTGTAAAAAGTTTCAGTTGTCTTACTAGTGTCCTGCTGTTGACTGTCCAACCAGATTTCTCTAATTTACCTAAATATTTTACCAGCTCCTTCCTTGCTTCTATTGGGCAATTCCTATTGAAATCCTCCAATACTGTACTGCTGCTCTTCCTCTGCAACTCTGCATGTAGGCGTTCAAGAAGCTTAAAGAACGATGAACTGGCGGGAAAGAAAAGATACATTTTCAATGCATCAAGAGAAAGCCAATTGGGAAATGATGTCAGTACAGTGACAGAAAGATGACCGAGGGCTTCACAGACTCCTTGCGGAAGAGGGTGCAAAATTCCAGGAAAATCTTTTACGATGAACTTATCCGTTAACCTGAGCAGCTCTATTTCTGAATTTTCCTTCTCACATTTTGGTACTACTGGAATGTTCTCGAACAACCTAATACAATTTTGGGTCAGAATGAATTTCCATACCTTTTGTATCCAGTTCTCTCCAAGACACGTGCCTGAAATCTTGAGTTTTTCTTCATTACTTCTGGCGTTTAAGCGAATGGAATGCTCAATCAGGCATGCAACAGTCTCTGTAGTCAATGGTCTTACTTGGAAATATTCTGTAAATGAGCAGAGAATTATATTTTAAGAAATAGGAAGATAATATTAATTCAAATTGTGAACCTATTATTCATATCCATGATGTTGTCAAAACGTACGTGTAAATGCACAAATATAGGGGTAATTATTAAAACTGTTTGCAAGTTGTATTTGTTTTTTTTATAACATATACAGAGAGGGGACCCAGAGCAACAATAAACTGCACAAGAAAATATACTATATTTCGAATGTACACTCAACGTTCGCAAGACGCAGATATTTATCCATATTGTTCCATTTAAAGTATATTAAGTTGGTTAACAAAGACCCAGCTTATCTTAATTGATTAAGGCTATTCGTAATTATCGATATTCTGCACAATAAACCAGGTTCTGTAAACTTCTGTTACAACACACTTTACTCAGACTCTACATTTTAGGTAAGTTTTGAACCCTTTTCATCCAGTTTCAATTGTATATACCATGATCTCTGTGAAATAAGTAAAGTTTTCTTCAAAAGTACCTTACTCGCATGTAACTTGAGTCTTATTAGACCGGGATCAGCTAAGTATGCGTATGCGAGCGTAAGTGTAAGTCTTCCTAGTGAATATCAGTTATCCTCTTATCTTGGACTACTTTGTACTGCTTTTATGTAATAAAATGTGCTACATTTTGGGAAGGCGATCCCCCATGCTTCTTCTAGCTTGGTTGTCACAGCAAGTTAATTAAAATGACCACGTACCTGATTTCATTATAACTTTGAAGTGTTCCTTCATTGTGCTGGAAATGCTGGGCAGAACAAAGTTTGATTCCAAGCCAGGAAACAAATCGACAGTGTCTTTATCCAATATGTAAACTGGGTCTACTTTTCGTAGATCGGGAGAAAATATAGTAAACGATCCATCTCTCAATGGAAGTAATTCTATATCTTTGAGAAATATATAGCTTTCGTGGCGGAAGAAATATTTTAAAAGGTTCAGTTTATCTTCTGGCAAAAGTCGCTTGTATTGCTCATTTTTCAACAGCAGCCTGGACAGATCATCTGGTGCAAAATACTTGAATTTCATGAACTTTGAGAGTGATCTTTGAACATGCTGTGGCAGTCGTACATAGTTCTGTTTGTAAGTCACTAGAATCTTGACTACAGAACTTGCAATGGAGGCATTATCTTCTGAAAATGAGTCAAAGTTTGTGAATACCGCCTTCGAATGGCTTATCCAACGGCCACCATTGTTAGCAGTGAAGAATATTTTGTCATTTACTATGAAAGAAAAGAGACACTTTGCAAGTTTGGACAGTCGTTTTTCTATCATATCTACGTCTGGGAGAGACCTGTATAGCGTGTGCACGATATCCTTTAAGCCTGCATTCTCTTCGCTGTAGCTAACAATCCTTCGCAACAACAAGGCGTAAGCATAAGGAAGAAGCTCTGACAGCAACAATTGGTTCCAGACTAAATCCCTGTCTGTGTGCATACCACACTCCTCTTGCTCTGCAGATGGCCATTTGATTTGTCGGCGATTCTGACTTAGAGCAAAGAAAGCATTCAAATGAACAGGCAGACCTGTGAGACTTTTAGGTTCATGTGGCAGTGGTAGGAAGCAAAACACGTGTCCTTTAAAGGGCCTATTGTCCGGCTTTAACGGAGTCGCGACACTCACATACGGTCTGTAAGAAAGCGAGGACATTTTCGTCAGGTTTGCAAGACTCTGTGACATATCAGTTACTTTGAACAGATTAAGGACAATCCATGTTTCTGCATGTGTATCAAACGCAGTGCTACCCGGCCTTTTTACCGACGCGTTGAAAGAAATATTGTAATAGCACACAACATCGGAGTTAGCATGTTCATCCAACTTCTCTATGTGTTTGAGGAAATTTCTCCTTTTTTCTAACATCTTCTTGTCATCAACCACCTCTAATTTAAATACTAATTCAAGAACAGGTTCTTCAGAAACACTTGTTCTGGCGTATATGGACTCAGTGGATTCTATTGTCACATCGGAGATTACGCCCTCAACGTTTGCAACAGCTTCGACTCCCTGTAAACAGTTACTGTTCAGTTTTGTCCTGCGAATGTAGATCTCCAACCGCTCCAAATATTTTAGAAACAAGAGATTGTTTGTGGATTCTATTTGTAGAGATTTAAATAAGCTTTCTATTTTATGCTGATCATACAGCGTATCTGAAAGAGCTGATGGCCTTTCTCTAAGTGGGAACCAAAAGATTGTGCCCGGATATTTTCCATCATCAAAGACAGATTTCGACATACCAAACATTCCATCCAATGCTTGAAGAATATCTTCCACAGAAAATAGTTGACAATTCTGGACATCTGAGAGACTGATGCTGGCACATACCTTTCGTCCTTTTTCGTCCTGGAAAGGGTCTATGAGTAGGATTTGGTCGTCACTTATGATACATGCGTGGTCTGAAAATCGAATTTTGGCATTCAAAATATGAAATGTCTCAGCATTTACACAAACACACACACACACACACACATATATATATATATATATATATATATATATATATATATATATATATATATATATATATATATATATATATATATATATATATATATATATATTATGATAGAGAGAGAGCATGAATCAAAAGTGATCTAACATTATATCATGCAAATAAAACTTTGCTATACACTTTTTCATAAGCTGTTCCTGGACTCCTGTTTTATTACACTAGAAAGAAAACTAGTCTCTAAATACAAACAGTGACTTTAAAACTGATGATTATATTGTCCCCTTAAACGCTAAACTTTCTCTGCATTTTTAGGAATCTAAGAAGAAACAAATGTTCAAGTTTCATGGATATAATGTATTTTGTCTACAATGAACTTCGCAAGAGGTAACATGAAGATCACAACGTACGTCCAGGAGGTTGAATACAAAGTATAGAAGTGTCCAAACGATTAAAGGTAATCTTCACATAATCAGCTTTGGGTGCAAGGGAATAAAATTCAAACTGTATTGGGTGCATGCTGATATTTAATGATCTACCTTTTAACATTCTTAACTACATACAAACCTACCAACTTACATACATACATACATACATACATACATACATACATACATACATACATACATACATACATACATACATACATACATATAGACAAATATGTATGCATGCATACATACATATTTAATGACATACATATTTAATGACAAACATTGAAACCTGTTAAGTGAAAGACAGATTTAAACCCGAGACCAAATCGCCCGACTTTGAGGAGATCATTTTCTTTGACGCTGGAGTTGATTAAGGTGACCCCTTCCCAATCCTTATCATTGAAGATCTCATTGTTGTACACGCAGAGTCCGGGCCCCTGCAATATATAAATAATATCAAGCTTGCAGTTAATTAAAACGCTATGTACATTAGTCAGTGTTAAAAAAAAATTGCTATAACAAGATTGAATGGAAAGCTCTGAGGCAGTATGTTAAACTTATCTTCTATGAAAACTACATAATTGCACATGCAAAGGTCATCCTGCCATCTGAAATTATTGCAAATCATGGGTCGTCGATGCATATCATTACACATCGACACCCATGACAAGACAGTGTTTTGACCACAGGACGAAGGAGTTAGCACCTATAGTAACCAAAATAAATACTTACCAACGAGGGACCTCCTTACATTTGTTGGTTATACAATACACGACTTCTGTGGTCTCCACCTTACTTGACGTGAAAGAAAATGTGTTTGAACGATTTGAAGTGGCGAAACTGACACGCATCGTGTGTTGTAGCCTACTGAGACCACATCAATTATTACAACAATTATCGAAGTAAATAGAAAGAGAAATCTCATTAGATCAGTTTCTTTCAGCTTCATCTAATCAACAAGCGGATCAGTAGCTACTGTTTCGGTATGTTACAATATTCAATGTAGAAAGAAGGGGATCTACGACTCTAAACTATAGAGGATATCCTCTGAGGAAGCAATTGCAAGCCATAGCTAATGACTATATCAGCATCTTCCTTTAAAAATAACATAATTTTGCTCATAAAGTGTTTTGAAATCACAATTTTTAAATCTTTAAATTGTACGACAAGCTTTTCGATGACATTACATTATATTTGTTCAAGACAGTGTGTCGTGATGTCTGAGTTAGGGAAAAGAATTCCTCCCAACGAACTAAAAGAAAATAGGTGTGAGGCAAGAAATCTCTGTATATATAAGCAACTAAACTTCAACCAAATGTTAATACGGAAAAGTAAATCGATTTTGTTGACCACTCCATTATCATGTTTTTGATCTTCATCAGTAGCTCTTTAGCCTACTCATTGTGCTAAGTAATGCATACCAGCATTGCCCAAAAATAAATCTCTACAGGCTGAAAACAAAGTCAAGGGATTTAATACCATTTCATCCTTTTAACTGCTTATTGTTGAAACCATCTATGATATTGTTCAGCGATAACAGGATTTTCAAATTAGCTGCTGTGGTTGATATGATGGATGTCACATTGGTAACATTTTCTTTAAGACTAGCAAGACTTTATAAGATGTCTTCTAGCGGAAACCTCATGTTGATGACTTCCCGTTTCGTAGGAGTAAGGATAACACGATTTTTAGGATGGGTGCCACAGTGAATATCTTAGATAATCAGCTTAGCGTCTTTGCCATTTAGGAACAACAATATATGATTATAAGTGTTTTTGGTGAAAGCAAAATGTCGATAATATCAGCTATCTAAGAGAAATTCAGATAAAACGATTTTCAAGATGACCACTGTGGTAGGCATACTGAATGGCGCTATTTTTATTTACGGCAAACAAGGCATCAGAAGAAGTCATTCAGTATAAACCCCATGTTCGTGGGGCCATCCATTCAGGAGGAGTAGCGATAACAATATTTTCCAGATGGCCACTCTGGCGACTATATTGGACATCAGATTGGCACTTCATTGATGATCAATTTGACATAATAAAAATTCTTCTGGTGAGTTGAAAACCCAATGGCAATTTATCTTTCGTTTCAGGAGCAGTAATGATAATATTTTAAGATAGCCGCTGTGGTGGACACATTTGACAGCTTATCGACACCATGTTCATTTAGGATAACTATATATTTTGCGATGTCTTTTAGTCAAGACTTCATGTTGATATGACCATCGATTCAGGAAGAGTATCAGAAATAATATTTTTTATAATATAGGATACGTACGTGTTATATTGTGCCATAAGCTTACTGAGTAGGCCTACGGATGTAGATTTCCAACAATAAGTCCGTGTTAGTGGTAGTTGAGGGAGGTAGCGGGTTCGAACCGTGGTCGAGTCATACCAAAGACTTGCAAAAAAGATACTAACAGCTGCCTCGCTTGGCGATCAGCATTAAGAGGTTAGTGTTAGGACTGGTCGGCCTGGTGTAAGGATAATGTGACTGGGTAGGACATGATGCTACATGTGTGCGGAATGATGCCCAAGTGTTAGACATCAATATAAACTGTTCCAATGCAGATATAGTAGCAATATGACTGAAAAAGTGTTAAAGCTACGTTAAAATTCCAAAACACACACACACACACACACATACACACACATTATTAGTGGTAGTAGTAGTAAGAGTGGTAGTAATAGTAATGGTAGTAATTACAGTCGTAGTATACTCTGCCAAGTCAAATAGCTGCCTCTATATGCATGTACCTGAAAGAATTTTCTGAATGGAAACCGTTCATCGCATGTCCTGTTGATTCTCCGTCCATCGTAGACAATTTTTATCTCGGTGGCTCCCGCATCATCAGCATTCTGAATTATCTCCTGTGAAAACAAAATGTTAAAATGAAATGTGACATCAAGACAATACGAGATGGACTTCGTAATTTGTGTAAAGTATCTTGTGACATTTTCTTTATGAATTTCTTATCATTTGTAGCATGCTCAAAACATCTGAAGTAACTAACAATATATGTATTGAAGGTAGTGAAATGTGAGAGAGGGTTATTATTGGTTTGCAGACTTATTATTCGTTCCTCAAGGACTTCTTTCATTAGTGCGATGAATATGGTAAATATTATCATCATCATCATTCTTCTTCTTCTTCTTCTTATTGTTATTATTATTATTATTATTATTATTCTGGGGCCCCGAGTGGCCGAGTGGTCTAAAGCGCTCACCGTTACGGATCACTGCCATCTCACCTCTGTCTGCGTGGGTTCGAGTCTCGGATTCGGCCAATGTGGAAATGTGAGAAAGCTTGCCAGTAGCTTCTCGAGGGTCGGTGGTTCTTTCCGGGGATTTCCCGGTTTCTTCCTCCACCATTAATACTGGCCGCCATGTATAGCCTATCGCGTGCTGAAAAATGGCGTTAAACCCTACAACAACAACAACATTATTATTGTTATTATTATTATTATTATTCTGTGCCATTTTTGAATCTCAACGTTACTGTCGATATCGGCTATGTCCTCATATCAGACATTTTAGTGAATTTAAAATTGATTCAAAAACATAACAAGCACAATTTCACACGGAAGATCTTAATTTAAAACAAATAAATGTATTTACAAATCAAAATCATGTCTTTACTTTTTTTAATCCTCCCTAGCTCGGTCGTATCCAGTGTGAAAGATTGCTTGCATGCTCATACATGTGTTTACAACATTTCGTACATCGATTCATTCTTGTCACTTCTGAGGAGGCCAGTAGTTTTATTGTTTTAATCAACTGTAGCCGATTTCAGATAAATGTTAAGTCTAACTTCCATATTCACTCGATGTGATAGGCCAGTCTTAGTGGCTGTAGCGATACATCGATACTTATCGAATTTATTTCTTGGCGACATGATAAACTCAAAACGCGAAAGAACAAAATACAAATTATTTTCAGTACATTAAAGAATAGTTTATGAAGTCCAAAGGTGACCTTAAACAGATATCGGCTACGTCGAGGATGTACTCTCTCTCCTTTGAAGCCACCGTCATTAAACAAAGTTGCATTACCATCAGCATGTATATATTTGTCAATCTTGTCAGGGAATGAAAAAGCTGAATCAGTAAAAGACTGGCACAACGATGCCCCTACATATTTAAGCAAACTCACCGCCCAGCAATTTATGATTTGCCTTCCCCAAAAGAACATATTCTGAGAGAGAGAGAGAGAGAGAGAGAGAGAGAGTCTCTCTCTCTCTCTCTCTCTCTCTCATTTCAGTGAGTTAATCGAATCTCTGATTGAGATTTCCTGCAATTCACATCGGTGTCACTGAAATGAGCCAGGGTTAAGAATACGAAGAAAGGGAGTTTGATATTATTCGTCCCACCGTTTTTCTGACAAATTTAAGTGCCTTTGGTTTGTTGCTGTAAACAATGTAAGATTGCATCTTCTCAAATATGGTTTGTGTCCTTTGTGCATTAGGAACTTTGCTGGAAAAATGGACATAGAGGAACATAGATCAGTCTTGCCTTAGACTAGATGTTGTTTAACTTTTTTTTATTAACCCTTCATTGGATTTCCATGTGCATTATGCGTGTAAAACAAGACAATACATTGCAGTAATTTCTTCCACGTAAAATGAAAACAGGATCTTGCGTAAAGAGAAGAAATTTCAGGATATTCATAAATATTGTATAATTAACTTCTGAGGAGCTGTAAAATGAAAGACAAAAACCAGTCCTATCAGTAAAAGCAAGTTTAAAACACACATGAAATTCATTAGATTATTACCTTTAAAAGGGCATCATCCTGGTAATCGTACAAAATCTTCCTCAACTGTTGAATGAGAGGTGGTTGCTTCAAACCGAACTCTCTGATGTATGGATCAGCTACAGAAATGGACATAAAAAGAGCGAGATAACGAATTTAGTCTTTTATATAGATCAGCTACAGGAATAAACAGAAAAAGAGCATAAAAACGAATTTTGCTTGTATCTCCATGCCTTCTTTTCCAACAATACATATTAGACTTTATCATGAAATTGTGTCTTTGTATATTATTTTAAAACATGCAAGCAAGCTTCTCTTCTTTCAAGCCATATAATGAGTCATAATTATGTACAAAGCAAATGCTGCATCTTACATAATATTTTACATAGTTATAAATAGCCTTTAAACCCTTCACCATCATCAAACTAACTCGGTTACGAATTAATTCATACCATAATAAATTACGTTTTTTTTTAAAACCTTTTCATGATTGATAAATACATAATGAAACATTTTATCAGAAGACAATAAGTTGAAGATGAATACAAATATGCAATCTATAAAGGATTTTTTCTTCTGGAAACCATACTGTATGTTGGTATTTTTTTCCATACCATTCCATCCATCTGCATAATCTTATAGTCAAATTATAATCACCCTTCTACTAATATACTGATAAGAGTAATACTTAAATGGTGAGTTCGCATTTTCTGGCAACACTCATCAAATCAGACATCACCTTCCTGTGTTTGTTGATGTGATTTTGTATATATCTCCTTTCCAAACAATATTCATATTACCACTTTGGTAGAAAAAATGCCAGAACCAATGCATTTTCTCTGCACTTGCACAATGAAACTTTTACCAGTCGCGCAAAAATTGCAAAGTTTTTCAGACATATTTTTCAATAAAAATAATGTTAACTTGAAGGATATAAGCTGCTTCCAATTTAAACTTCTGATGTCATCCGATCTCAAAATAACCTGATATATTCTCTTCATGTCAGTTCAACTATTTTTTCTCTCTCATTGATTCGATTAATCCAAGCCAGTCAATGAGAACACTGCGTCATTCTCACTGCAGAAACCCTAACAATACTCAAACCGAACAGATGGAAAGAAAGAATGGAAGATAGAATGAAGTTTATATTATACCTTACCCATCTATAACAACTATCGCAGAACATCCGCTAACTTGTTCCTTTAGTCTGGCAGAACATCCGCTAACTTGTTTCTTTAGTCTGGCAGAACATCCACTAACTTGTTCCTTTAGTCTGGCAGAACAAATGCATTTTCTCAACTAACAAAAGACAGGTAGAATAATCTGAATCTTTGAATACGACATCAAGATTATTGTCGTTGCTACTGCCACTGCTACTACTAGTATTACTACAAGTACTACTAGCAATAAGGGTTGTATTAACCAATGTTATTGTCGTTGCAGAAGAGTAGTAGCGGTATTTGTAGTGGAAGCAGTAGTAACAATCATAATGTCAACAAAAGCTGATGACATAATGAAAAGCTGATGACATAATGAAAAGCTGATGACATAATCAAAAGCTGATGACATAATCAAAACTTTTACATGATTAGATTAGTTTCATCTCTGGCTCGACGTGTTCGATTTATCGATGCTCTTCAAACATGTAGTTTAATTAGATATATACCACCTGATTAGCAACGTCAACGCTAGATTTGTAACTCACTGCAATTCTTGAAATTTTAGCTTTTCCTATTGTCTTTTCAAAACTGTAGTTATATATAGGGGTGGGGTGAACTCATTATGGCCAGTTTTTTGCCAATAATTATTTCGAAGTCATGTTTACGAGAATTTAAGTTCTAAAAATATAGATTAACAATACTATATATTCCACAAGAAACATCATTAGAAATATTAGGAGTTTTTGGATTATTATCATGTGCTTTAGAGTTTGAAAATTGACTAGCTTTCCTACTACTAAACAAAGAAGATACAACAACAAACGCTATAGTGATCTTTTGGAGCTGTTTAGCTACAGTTCTGACAAACCTCGGTTATTTTGAATCTTGTTTATCCGTACTGTTTAAAATCCCCGGTATAACAGCTTTTGTTTTGTGGATTAGTGTATCTAGCACTGATTCAAACGTCTGAATCAATATCGACGAGTTATTTTCTAAAACCTTAAGTTCCTTTTACATTTTCACTTTGTATTCTCGACAAATAAATTATTTGTTGAATTTAATTTTAAAAATGGTTTTCGCATTATTCCCGACTAGCAAGGTTACATTATCTAATCCCACTTGATGCCATATAGTCTTCTTTTAATGTAATTTATTCACATCATCAATTGGTGGACGTGTCCCTAACAAAGATGTTGCTGGTAGCACTTTGTTTACCAATTAGACTAGTTTTCCCACTCCTGCTTAACCTGTTTCTACTCCTGCTTCATTTCAACAATAAGTAAGAGAATTAATGGCAAGCATAGACTATAATATAACCGAAGCTGAGAACTTCCAGCTGCAGCTAAAAGATTAATGCGCCGATCATGAGGAAAGAGAATTGAGTGGATGTGAAAAGGCGGAGGAAGATGTGGCATAAAAATATGTGTTATACAAATAGATTTTGTTACATATGAGACAGAGATAGAACATAAAGAACTTTTTAAAAAATAAAAACAAAACAGATGCAGCTTCAAAATTTAAATTGCAAAAACGGCTGAAAAGCATTAAAAGTAAATGGGAACAAGCAGCTGGACTTTTAACAGATCAAAAGCTTAATTTTAGAATCAATATTGAAAACATCATTTCATACATTAGAGAAATTTGACCATTAGCTAAAACGCAAAAAATGTCTAAAGAAAAGGTGTAATATATACTGCCATTTTAATGATTAGAACAACTATAGCTCTGTCTACAGCAATTTTCGTTTGATAGAAAGAAACTTTCCCACTCCGATTTTACCTACTCCCACTCAAGTTCCGCCTAGTTTTGCTGCTCCTACTCATATTTTACTTACACCCGCAATTCCTAATCCTGTATTTCCTAATTTAAACCATCTAAACCAATAATTATTTTCTTAATAATAAAAGACGTGAAAAATCATGTGAATTATATTTGTATCTGTTAGTCGAAATCTCACAGCAACATTGCACGGAATTGCTCGCAGTAGTCTAACAAGCTGGATTCTACAATCTAGATGACAATGATATATATATGATATCATGATCATGGTTGGGTATTTATCGGTGTGTAATCACTCAAAGTAAATAAAGTCCGAAGGACTTTATGTTAACTTTGTGAGTGAGTACGTAAAATTTACACATCGATAAATACCCAACCATGATCATTTAATCCTTATAATTCCAATTTCGTTCTTTCGTTCGTCAAATCCACTTATTCCATCAACAATGCATTCTTATTTGAGTAGCGTTTACTTTCCTTTCATTCGCAGCTTTACATCGCCCAATAACACATAACCTGTACAGAATCACACGTACAGTCACATTTACGTTTATCCAGAAACTTCTTACTTTACATATTAGGCAATGGCTACCGGCGATTTCAACACATCTAATTTCTTTACAACATTTTTGTTCAATTTTAGTCAGTCCCATCTGCTACGTCAGATGACCATGACCTTACATAATAACAGCTGATACGGAATGAACAAGTGTGCTAGATTAAATTTTAAATCAAACCTCAAGTCATAATGGATTTTATCAATGAACAACATGGAAATATGAACAAAATGATGCTATCCCTTACTAACCTAAAGGTGACAATTAAATAAATTGTGTACAGGAATAACATTTTATATCATTCTCAACAGCTTTAATACTTACGAAGACCCGTTCAGTCATCTAATGTCAAATGAAACGTAACTACTGTCAGTCACGTTTATTCGGCAACTTCATACTTTACATCTTAGGCAGTGGCCTCCCGTGGTGTCAGCACATTTCTTTTCGTAAAAAAAGGACATTTTTTTTCTTTAATTTTAATATGTTCTATATAGGAATAACATTTTATATCTTTTTCATAAACGTTAATACTTAACAGGACCCTTTCATTTATCTAATGTGAAATTAAGTTTGCAGTTGTTAAATGTAGAGTTGCTCGCAAAAACGTAAATATGTTTTGTCTGGTTGCATAGTTGAGTGCTGGAGTGCTGGAAGGAATTAATGACTACATATCCAAAATAATTTAGATTAGCAAAACAATTACCTTTATGGACTATTATATACATTTTTCAAAGGTGCTAAGTCACATTGGTGGAGATGGCAGTTTTACCATTTAAAATTTTTATTCACTCTTTAAATAATGGCCTCATAAATATTTGTTTTTATTTTTGTGTAAGTGGCAATATTCAGCATACCACCAACACCCACACACGTTCTTTTTAAAAGCAAACAAATTTAATATATATATATAAATTACCATTGAAAAGGCCAATGCCCCATTTTGTGTTTCGTTTAATAGCTCTGAGTATTGATTTGTTTCAATAGCTTTTAAGTCCTCCTCAGATAATTTCTCGAATCTTGGTTTATATCCCTCAGCGGCCTCAAAATTTACTGGCCAAGTTCCCACGCTATTATTGTTTTTGTTGTGTATGGCTAAGGTGACTGAGGTCATGGGATACATTGTGAGGGAATGTATCAATCTCATAATCGGCCATTTTGCGCGACTATGTAACAGACGAATTCCAAATTGTAAACTATGCATTTCAATCAAAGAATATTTGAACAAGTAGAAAAAGAGTATAATTTATACTTATTTGCTGAATAAAGAATCTAAAAGATGAAACAGTCGTTTCACAATGATGTGTCTGCAATGTTTATTTATATTGCAAACAGTACAAAAACCGAAAGTAGTCCCAGAATTTATCGATGTGTAAAATATTGCAGATCAATATCACGTGACCGTTTACAGCCAATCGAAGGGCAGAAAACCCGTTTCATTTATAAAAATTGGCTAAAAAGATTGAACTTCATTCGGAACACCCATGAACTAATTTGGAATACTCGATACTTTTGGACTTGTAATATAACTTTTAGGATTAATTAAGATTTCATGCACCATGCTGTACGCTATTTGTAGGTTTTCACTTTGCATACGAGGAAACAAATTATTTACAAAACTTGTTGGTTTTCTCTCTTTTCTGGCACTTAGTTAAATACCGTAGAGTCATAACATCATCTCAGTTTAGTTCTTGCAGCATTAGTTATTATAAATTAGGTTACGTTGGTTTGGATTTATGTTATTGTTTGAATTAAATGATTGCTCATCACGAAAAGATGTTTCATATTCAGACAGTAATGACTATATCTTAAAGGAAATGTGAAACTATACACCGAAGTTACTAACTCTGGCAGGCTTTGATCTGTTAATTTTGTCAATATATTCCACATCCAGTTGTTACTATCCAGTCAGATTCATTCTGTCAAAACTTAATGTCACACCATGCTCTGTACTTATTAATAGAATCATCGCTGTTCAAATCATAACTTGAAGTCATCAAAAATATTTGATTATATGGACAATAATTTATTTCCTCGAAGGAGAATTGTGTGTCCTTAAATATGCGTGGAATGTCTTTATTAGCTGAAGAGCTAAACTGCAAAGCATGACATGGGTATGGTATTGTCCTTGTTAAGTCTTTCAAATCTGATATCCGATATTTAGTTGTGACAAATTAGTACACTTTAATTCTTTTCAACTACTTAATATATCTATGTTTTTGAGTACATGTTAGGTCTGGGAAAAAGTCGGCTTAGAAGCCATTTCATTTAATTATGATTATTTGTGATTTGTTTATGCTGAAAAATGCGATGATTTTGGCCTAGAATTGTATATGGTGATGTGGTTTTGCTTGAAGTAAATTTAGGCTTTAGAATATGTCTTTATAAAGTCAGCATACCTATGTTTAGCATTTACAAACCACCAGATTGAAGAAGACTGTAGCTAAGACGTCTGAAAATATCATTACTGTTGGAAGCCTTTTTAGTTTTACGTTTCTATGCTGTTAACATAAGTACCAGAAAAGAGTGAAAAGCAACAAGCTTTGTAAAATTCAAGAAATAATTTATTTCCCTAGAATAAAAAGTGAATGTGTAAAAATGGAACTTACGGTATTGCAAATTAAATCCCAAATAATCTGAGAATTACAGACACAAGTCCTAATAATGAAAGTTCTGAATAAACTTTAGTGGAAATCCTAATTCAATCCAACGCTGAAGGTGTTGATGTGCCTGGGGTGTTCTGCATCGTGGTGTTGTACTAATAGTCTTTTGTTGAATCACATTAATATAATTCCAGGCTTGAATTCACTATAAATCCCAGTGAATGTCTCTGATCAAGAATATTATTTTATTTCAGCACTCATTATTTCCCGAGAAGAATCACTTAAATAAAATAATTTGAAAAAATAAATTTCAAATTAAATGAATTCCTGGACACAACATAATGCAAGCGATTATGTCAAGATCTTAAAGCACAAATAACAAATTTTCAGAATTATATTACAAACTAAGACGCAAAACGCAACCCCAGATCGTGATCAAAAGTTCTTCTAGAAGGATCAGAAAGTTTGTTAGCATAAAACACGTGACGGAAATCACGTAGTCCAAGTATAACTATATAACAAAAATGCAATGCTCTTGATTCAGATAATGATCCTCACTCAGCGAAACAAAAGTTGCTTACAAAATTGTCATTGCTTTTTGTACAAGTTAAGCAACTACATAGAATACTGGCTTACCGATAACATGTATTCAAATATCATTAGCGTATCGAAGACGTATACATATCATCGAAACATTATCATTTTAAAAGTCTATAAAAAAGCACATAAAATGCCAAATTGCAAGCCAAAAAAATATTGCCGGACGGTGGACGCAAATGCTCTCCTGGTTTTGACGAATTTTTAGAAGTAAAAGGTATCATCAATTCATAAATGTATTATTTTGCATATTAGCCTGCGGAGGGGTCAACATAACTAATTGAGAAGTTGTTTAATGCTTTGATTGTTTTTAAAGTTTAAAAAAAGATAACATTTTGGCGTTCAATACACATTTGCAATATTAATAATGAAGGAATGTTAATGAGGTATTGTATATAAGACCGATGTTAAAATGTGCTTGTTAGTTTTAGGGTTTAAGAAACGGCATATAATAGAACACCAACATTTAAAATCTGATATAGTTAATTTAACTTATTGCAGACAATTTCAAACGTCATGTTTTCTGGAGACGCAGGGTTGTAGCCCATTAGTATAGATCTCAAAACAATAATATTTCATAGTGAACAAAATAAAATAATGATAACTTTAAATTATTTTTATTGATATTAAAAAATTATTAAATTATGAAGGTAAATTTTCAGTCACAAAAATATCTCAATGCTTTATTATCTAAAATGTATATATCGTTGATATCTATCAGAACAATGAATCAGAAACTACCAATGAAAACTAGGGCATATACACATGTTGCACATAATGACTGTTGTCATTGAGAAGCTGAACAAAATAGCAGATCATCTTGTTTTTTAATGCATAACTTTAGTAATATTAGCAATATTGTATTGTATCCATACTACTACCGACATCCCAATATGCACAAATCTATAGAAATAGTAGCCACTACAAAATCAATAGAGCTTAGAAAACACACTATACTGTATCTTGGTACCGTTGATACTTGACATGTTATTCGAATGATCTTTGATATTTCTTTTACGTTAATTCCTATTGGAACCCACTCATCATTCGGGTTTTGCATTTAATTAGTTCTTTTGTACTTATTCCCGTGTTGAGCATTACCATTAAATTCAAAGTTCAGGTCATGCATTCAATGTACAATGGTCAGAATAATAAAATATACTGCGACCCACACATCTACATAAGAAAGAAAGAAATAAAGAAATCGTTATTCCAATATAAGAAAGATAAGAAAAACAACCACCATATCTCCTCTTAAAACCAAGAAGAAGAACAAAATGTGGGAGACGTATAGAAATGGGAACAGTACATGAAGCTAGAAAACGAGCGACGGGCCGACAACATTAATTTTTACAACAACTAACACATCATACAACAAACCAGACGACTAATTAAGCAATCACCAAAACATCCTAACATGAAGCTGCTTGGAAAACAATACCATTGCAAACATTTCCGTAGCATATTTATCCAAAAATCTCGCGCACTCTTTGCTGTAAGGTCTATATAGAGAAAAGAAAATTCACATTCAACGAATCCAGGCGTAACAAACATCATATATATAGATAATTGATTACACAGATATATAAAACAACATTCATGCTCGCCCCCATAGTTATTAAGCAACCTAAATGTAAGATGCCTGGGAGAATTTGTCGTAGAGTCAAGGTAAAAATGAAACAAATGCAAATAAAACTGTGCACCACGAGGAACGTCACCTAAAATCTGGTCAGCGCACCTCATCCCATAAACAACTTACCTGCGGTTAAACGATCTCATCGTCAGTGTGAATTCTTTCCTTCTACAGATACTGCGTAGACTGGGTACTCCACAACATTTTATTGGCTCTTGATGGTATAGGTGGCGCTTGAATTTATAATTACATGACGCGTCTGGAATCCGTGCACTTTGAACCTTGAATTAATCAATTCAACGCGTGTATTATATTCGTAAGCCATCTAGAACCACTGATAATAAAAAGAACTAGGCAGCTCATTTCCTTAGTTCTTGAGCAAATAATAGTTTTAAAAAATCAATGATCCTGTTTTTTATTTTCGTTAGGGACACAATGGAAAAAGGCTCTAGGTCAAAGTTATTGGCAACATTTCTTAGGTACATGCCGTGACTGCGATAAATACTGATGGTTCCCGTCACTTTTACAAGTCTGTCCAATCCTATGAACCTCTTCAAAGTTATTGTCTAATATATTGCCTGTTTAAGTAGTGAAGAGAATAGGCTATATGCCAGCAAGTAATATTAAAACCGAAAGACTGGTATATAATACCACAATATCTTCCTCTTTGTTTATTTACACAGAAGGATGACCTCCAAATGTGCAGCAAGCCCAAAATATCATAGCAGTCAATTGACCTTTGAATATCATGTCAGTTCCAGAGTCTCCTTTCCAAAGATCATGTGCGCCACTGCTTTTAGAAGACACATAATGATATTAGTAGAAGTAGACTCTGTAATCTTTGAATATGCGCTAAATGTTATAGATTCATTTGTCAACTCTAATTACTTTCACTTTGAGTATGTTTCATATAATAAACATATAATTAGAGAAGGTAATATGCATTAACTTAACGGTCCGTGTGTGAGCAAATTTGCTTTCTAAATGCAATCTGATATGAAGATTGCCTATCGTCATAATAGCAACCGGCACAATAATGAAAGGTAATTTTGACGTCAATGCGTGAACTTAATGTCAACATCAAATAAGTAGTATCATTATGGTGGTTTTGCCATATTTGCCTTTTTGGGGTCCTGAAAATCGTCAAAGCCTCTATCCCCCATCAACTGTGCCCATTTTGGCAAGGAAGACATATACTATGTGCAACCAGTGGATTATTATTATTCCCCATTTTTTTACCGGTACATTTGACTTTCAGTCATAGAAAATATCTTCCTGGGGAATATTTCATTTACGAGCGATTGTACATTCTGGGAGTTTAGCACCATTTTCATTTAAAAACACATCGATTACGCCTGTAGCTTTTGCCTCTAACGAACATCGTTACCCAATATTTGTTACCCAAACAAGTGAGTCCTTCTTGAATAAAACAGTCTAGATCTTTCTTTTCTTAACCGAGTCAATATTCGTGTAAAATATGTGTTGATAAACGTAACCGAAGTGGATAGTAAGGTTATATTTGAGTAATTTCAACGCTTTTAGTGACTTTAACCAGGTTCTTTGCGACAACGCCTTTCAACTTGAAAACAAGATATTGAATGTCAACATTAAACGTTTTAAGTTTACCAGTTTGATATTCAAAAATCAAAAGCTCACCTGTATCAACAAAAACAATTATTGCAACTAATAAACTCAATCAAATTCCCTTTGGTGGCAAACATGCTCAGATCTACATCTGCGCCGTGTCGTCGGCCTGAATAACGTTTAATGGACATTTATATAATATTGTACTTCAATGTGAAGTCATTAAGTGCTGGCGAGGTTGGTGGTAAAGATGCTTTCCTACCCACAATTGCATGCAACGCTTTGACAACAAGATAATCATAAATTTGTCCATCCAAACTGGTTTGTACTGGTATTGTCGAACAAAAGTGTTGTTTACCTTTCCTGGTTAAATAATCAACAAGTTAAGTTTGTGGTGCAAGTCCGTACAAATCAAAATATGAACGATGCTGAGGTGTCACAATGTATGCAAATCAATGAGTACCAGGTATTGTTGTTAAATCCAGGCTGACAATACCGGTTTCACGTGTGGGTGTTGCACCGTTGATACAAGATCATTTCGCATAAAGACACCAAGAAAATGCTGGACTGATTTCATCACTGCGAGTAAATTAAGACTTTTCAATTGGCGCGTGGCCTTTTGCGTTTTGTATTGAATAACCGGAGACCTCTTCCCAATGATATTCGACTAGTTCCTGACAAGTGAAGGCATTTTCCTTTCTCATAAACCTACCAGGTCCACGAAGTGCTGTGTTGTGGTTTTGTAGAGGTTTAAGGCAGCATAAACGATAACAAATTTTAATGTATAGTCAGTGAATGAGATAACACAGATATCCACATTGTTAATCTTTTTCATACAAATCTACCATCAGCAGCACCTCTACCAAGCCACCTTTTCTTAGACCACAGTCTTCTCCATTTAGACCTCGGGGTTTCGTCTGCTGCAGTTTCGATCTTTTACAGTGAACAGCAACAAGCGCCAAAGGATAGTCGTTGGGCACATCATACAAATGTTTTCTAGAATGGGGCAAAACAGCATAATGACAAATAAATATATTAGTAGCTCCATTTGTAAGTCCGTTTTTTTTGCTTTGATAAAAAAAAAAACAACCTTGCTCTCTGCACTATTTTTATCAGCATTGTCCATTGGCTCATTGCCAAGGAATATAAATATTCCAAACGGTATTACCAAAGTCGAAATGATTTAAGCATACAGCGTTTACATTATCGATAATCGAGCAGGCACTTGTATGATGACGACATATTGATAATAAAGATAGGATTATGAGATAAACATAGATTAATACGGCAATCAATATCCAGCTTACAGATCGTCAACGCTTTCTACATACGACTGGCTATACAATCCATTACAGCGTGAGCCTCTATGGAAATGTGAAGCAGACAAGAGATTTTCAAAAGACCGAGACATTAGTCTTGAACGCTGGTTTAAGAGCAAACTGTCCAGTCGTTCTGTCTATCACAAAACAAAGTTCTTCTTGCTCTTGTTGAATACATACTTCGTTTGCTTTTCTCTGTTGTTGCCAATAATTTTCCAGTTCTTTTTTCTACCTTGTTCTAAAATCATCCACCAATGGTAACGATGGAGAAGGAGGAGCTACGATTGCAGGGAAACATTCTTGCAGAGACAATATGAAATCAATCAAAACTAAATTAAATTCATCCTCTTCCGGAAGCAAAATACTGGAGCTGCATTAGTCGTTATGGTCATTGCACAATCACTCCCAGTACACGATGTAACCCGCAGCAGGCACACCCCAATACCCTGTCTTAATTGTTTCAGCCATATGTATGGTACTCAAACTGTGCCACAGTGGTAAAAAGTAGGATCACTAGTGATCCTATATATCGAATATGACCTCACGCGACCGCTCATTTATGATTAGAAGAGAGAAGACACGTTCTTCTTCTGCTTTTGAAAGGCGTGTTGTGTTTGGTTGAACATTTCAATCCTTTTTGATCCGATCCCATTGTTTTACCTATTCTCAAGACCAAGTCTACTAGGTACTACCACTGCTGAATCTTCTACGCTTGTTTGAAGCATCCTTGCCGACCGCAACTACCTAGTGAATGTGACCGCATGTTGAGCCATCGACAAGATTACAGACTCTGATATCTCGGGGAAAAGAGTGTATTTACAATTGCAGGGGTGTCTAAAGAGAGTACTGGTGTAGTGCCCCTCCGGGAGACGAAGTCTGAGGAGAGAAACAGTGAAGCGGCTTACTATGTGTTAACCCTAATCTTTGAGTAATAACATCAATGACCCTTTTTAGGGTCATCAAGATCTCTAGCAAGATATATGCTAATCCTTATTTGGCCAAAACTTTGTGTGTTATAATTTGTGCATCTGTGCGTTTCACTCATCATGTCGAGGTAGTTGACAACTACAAAAATCCTTTCACGCCTTATTTTGTGTTAGTGTCTTTGTATGGAAGGTGTATGTGTGATTTTACACTTGTATGAAAGTGTGTGTCTATATTATCCCATAGTATGGTTTGACATTTGCGTGAAGGTTTGTCTATTTCATCACACTTCTTTTATATCGAACCAATCCCTTGTGAGATAGTACGTTTGTGTGCGTGTGTGTGTGTGTATGCGCGCGCAAGTTTGTAATCAACACTTCTTGCCCTTTCTGTTGACTGGTAGTGGTGTATCTGGATTGTAAGGAATGTATGGATAGTAATAAAAATTATGGTGCTGGACAGTGTCTGTTGCATGTTTTGATAGGAATCAAAAAGCAAAAGCTGGACTGTATATGTGGTGAGTTTGGATAGTAACCGGGTGCCGGATTGTAAGGGTGTGTGTCTGGATTGTATATGGGTTGTAATTGGATTGTAGGTACAAATTTTAACATTACCAGTCCCGTTTGACCCTATTAACCTCTTGATCCCATAATATCATTCCCATGTTAAACCTATGGACCATTTTAGCATTACCTCCAAGTGTCTCCCGCAAGTTAACCTACGGATTATTACTAAAATAAATAAATAAATAAATAAATAAATAAATAAATAAATAAATAAAAAATAAAAAATAAAGAAATATTGGCCTGTACCAATTGCTCCTAAATTTTAAACTAAAATGGATTTGTGAAATGTCAGTTATTTATTTTGCAATTGGGACCTATTTAGTTTTTCTTCTTTTTGCAATTTTTGACGATGCATTTTAATCTGACTTGAGGTTATAACAAGAAAGTTACAAAGAAGTGCAAGAATAACATGTTCTCATAAAGATTGACAGGTATCATCTTTTAACACTGGCACTGGATAGCGCGGCTGCAATGTGCACATTTTGCATCTCCGTGGTTCATGACTGGATTTGTTCAAATATCCGACGTGTGCATAGGTAAGTAGTCACCATTCAAACTTAGTGATTTACTTTGTCTACTGGTTTGAGTCACCTCCAACATCACAAAACACAAATACAAGATCAATATGTACCAAGTGGATGCAGAAGCTCTCTGAAGTAAGAGGGTGCTTCGACGCTTTCTTCAACCAGGAAATTCATTCTTTTATATAGGGATGTATTTTCTTTCAGCTAATAGGATCGATATAACTAACTCTTTTCTTCTACAAAATAAGGGCAATGTTTTGCTGAGCCATTGGAGAGATAGAAATAAAATTTACAAATCCCAGGCCTTACTCCCCCTTTGGATGGTCTCTAACTGCATAAGCTCTGTTTATTATTGGATCATGATGAGCATAAAGGATACTAGATAAGTAAATTAAACTACAAGAAAGAGTCTTTTTTCCATTTAGTATACGTACTTGCCTACCCACCTATCTGCCTAACCATCTAATTGCTTATAAAAAAAAGTACAATATACAGACACCAGTAATCAAAAAGTCAATCAACCAAACTGCATGGCTGACTGGCTAACTGAGTTGCTATCTGACTTGCAGAAAGACTGGGGCAGACAGTAAATATAAATGAAAAGATATTAGCAATTTAGTCAAAAATCAGTTTTGTATGCATAGAAGGATTTGAAGATATTACAGATAGCATTAGTGTATCTTGATGCATAAAGATGTACTTCAGTCTCGTGTCAGGCAAGATAACACGCATACACAGTAAGACTACCATTTCTAAAATCTAGTCGATTTTCGGAAAATTGTACCACATTCATTATTGTATAGATTACCCTAAATCTAGGCTAGATTCGGATAAACAAATAAGAAAGTAGTGTCCATTTTACTCATCCACGGACCTCACTCTTTTGTAACAACAATGTTTACTTTGAGTATACCAGACATGCCAACAACGTCTTATTTGCCAACAGGAGTTCTCCTTTCAAAAATCCGATGAACATTTAAAACTGGTGTAATACTTTAGAACACATAATTTATAATTTCATTCAATGATAAATACAACTTTCAAGATCTCAATCTGTTACTCTGGTAATAGATATTTTATTAAAATGCACGTGAAAGGAATCCCAATTATATCATTAGGAGTTTGGCGGATTCATCTAGCAACATCTTGAGGTTAGTAATTTATTTAGCTTCTTCTTCAAACAGTTTGGCAACTGTTTGACGGGTTCGTTTTCCTTCAATCTTTAATATTCTTATCAAATAGCAATAAAGTGAATATTAACACCAGTTTTTTTTTTGCGAAATCGATTTTGCCACTGACACGGTCATGAAACAGTTCTTCGTTGGGTCAGCCCAGTCTATCTATGTATCAATGAAACATTTGCAGTCAAACCCGTGAAGAAGAAAAACTAAATAGGTCCCAAAATGTTGTCTTTTATGGACAGGTGTGATTAATACAAACGTAAAGTGTATAAGTAAATTGAGGAGGTTCATAAATGTTTGTCCTTTCTGGACAGGTGTGCTTGATACACATGAAGAAAGTATCAGTAAATTTTGGAGTTTCATAACTCTTGTCCTTTATGGAAAAGTGTGTTTGATACAGAGGTAGAATGTATAAGTAAATTTAGTAAATTCATCAATATTGCCCTTTATGGATAGGTGTGCTCGATACAGGGTAGATTGCATAAGCAAATTTAGGAGATAAATAAATGTCCATGTAGGACAAGTCTGCTTGATACGGAAGTTGAATGTATAAGAACATATAATAGGTTCATTAATGTTGTCCTTTATGAACAGGTGTGCTTGATACAATGGTATAAAGTATCAGTAAATGTGGGCGTTGTCAGATGTTGTTCTTTGACAAGAGGCGTGTATACTACAGGAATGAAATGTATAAGTAAATTTAGGAGGTTCATACATGTTATCTTTATTGACTTTAAAGTTTCAGATAATTGGTATCGGTTGTGAGTAGTGAATGGGGCCACCCTAGGGACAATGGGAATTAGCATTACAGACCCCCCCCCCCCCGGCCACTCTAGGGACAATGGAAATTTAACATGGGGAAAATTGCTGGGCCACTCTAGGGACAAGGGGAATTTAACATGGGGAATAGAGTTTGGGCTTGTCTAGGGACAAAGGGAATTGAACATGGGGAATAGAGTTTGGGCTTGTCTAGGGACAAGGGGAATCGAACATGGGAATAGAGTTTGGGCTTGTTTAGGGACAAGGGGAATTTAACATGGGAGAAAAAAAACTACTACTTTAGGGACAAGGGGAATTAAACATGGGATTATTTTTTTAAAAAAATTTTTTAAAAAAAGGGGTAGGCAATCGAAAGTCAATCTCTTTTCGAGACCTATGAGTGGCCCTGAAAAGGGCCTTTGGGTTTATGTTAATGTATCCATTAACATAAAGGGCACCGCATTGGTCTTCTTCTTGTCCTTAGGCTGCGCCTCACTGTAGGGCCGTAAATCAGCACTCTTTTGAGGCATCCTTTGTATCCATTAACATAAAGGGCACCGCATTGGTCTTCTTCTTGTCCTTAGGCTGCGCCTCACTGTAGGACCGTAAATCAGCACTCTTTTGAGGCATCCTTGTCTTTCTACGTAGATCCTACGTATCCACAGACTGGTGTCTGTCCTGTGGACAACGGTCCACTTGGATCGGACATACATTAGCATGTCCGTCCTAAACATCATTGAAGACACAAGGGTGGATGATTCAACTGTGATCCACATCTTGAGGCGACGAGAACAGGTGAATCAATGCACTGAACTGCGCTTATTTATAGGTAGAGGAAGGATTGAAACCGATTGAGTTCATTCACCAATCGGAACACGCGTTACAAAATTCAGTCAGCCCGCATCCAATCCGAAGAGAGCAGTTTGTGACGTCACGTGGTCTATATAGATTCGCTAGCGCCTGTGTGCAGTCAATCTATGCGACAGTGATTCAACATGACAGAAACTCAGAAAACGATCCATTGGGGTGCACCAGCAGGGGAGACCGCCCAAGGGAACCCGGACTTACTTTCAGAAGAGGTAAATTGGGATTTTGTGGATTTTCTTACCTCGCAAGAATTTGTTCCGGAACCTTCGTTACCTTCTTCATTACCGCAAGTGGAGAATTTTAGACAGAGACAGAAAGAAGAATTGGAGAAATTTATACAACGACAAAAGGAAGCGGAACAAGCTTTTCTCCTACAGCAACAGCAGCAAGAAGAAGAGGTAAGAAAAAAACAACAACAACAAGAAGTAGGAGCAAAGAAACAAGAGGGTGAAAATCAAACGGTCACGGTACTGTTGGACATTTTAGCGGAGTTAAGAAGTCTGAAACAAATGTATCAGACTTCTTTATTACGACCAAAGAGAATACGACCTTCCCGAGCTAAACACGTCAACCCTGTGACTAAGCCTACCGTACCACCCTTAGTGATTTCAACCAAATCATCATCATCAACAGTACGCAGTCCAGAAGTAGGCCTCGGCCGTGGCAAAGGCTTAAGACAGATAAAGTTGATTGCTTAAACTCACCCCTACACCAAAAAAAAACCAAAGGCCCTTCCCAGGGCCACCCACGTCTCTCGAAAACAAATACAATTTCAATTGCCAATAACTCAAAAAAAAAATCATTTTACCCCTATATTACGTGTATATGAGTGCGTGAGTGTACGTTCTTATTTTAAAATCAAAACTCAAAGACACTTACCTTATATAATTAATGTATTCTTTTATCAATAGTTACAATCCAATTCACAATTCACAACAGAGCATTTTAAAAAGTTCTTACACTCCTTCTGTCTTATTGTTTAGTCTCTCTGTTTTTTAAATTTCTTCACCTTCACAGTTTTTTCCTCCTCTTCCTCCTCACTTTCTTTCCTTCTTCTTTTCTTCTCCTGTTTCTTTTTCTTTACCTGGCTGCTTTCTTCCTCTAAAGAATCCCTCTCTTCTTCCGAAGAATCCCTCTCTTCTTCTGAAGAATCCCTCTTTTCTTCTGACTCCTCTTGTTTCTTTTTTGGGCAATCTGGAGACCAATGTCCTTTTTCTTGACAATAATAACAGGTATCTTGACTTTTGTCTTTTCTAGCCCCTTTTTTTCTTTTTTGATGGTCTGGACACTCTGAAGACCAATGCCCTTTCCTCTGACAGATATAGCAAGTATCTTGACTTTTATCTCGAAAGGAAGGAGAGTAGTCCGTGGGCTGGTCTGAAGAGAATTTTCTAATGACCCCTCGCAAAGCTCTGACGAAACGTTCCATCTGGGTAGTCTCTTCCATCGTTGTGCTCGGTTTGAGAGTGAAATGAATAGTGAAAGGACAAGACACACACCCTTTTATATACGTTGGTCTGCCATGACTATAAATTAGTCTATGGTGTTTAAACTTGAGTCATTTGACGTTTTTCACTCAAGATGAAACGATCCAATTCATTTGAGAAGAAAGAAGAAGAAGAAAGTAAGAGGCAGAAACGTGATCTATCGCCTCGTACCAGAGCTGAAGTCTTGGTACAAATTCATGCCAGCGATTTTGAAGAGGACATGAGTGAACCAGAATCCAAACCCTCTAAACAAAGTTCGCCACCCTTAGTCAACCCTGAAAAGTACTATTCCATTCGAGAGACGGAAAAGCGCTCCTCTAGAAAATTTAGAACCACGGCTTACAAATACACGGTGAAGTTTAAAGATTTCAAGGCTGAAGTACCGTTAGTGAAAGCAGAAGGGTTCATCACCGGGGTGTGGGATTCTTTGCTCACCGCACTCAAGCGACAATGTCAACCCAAAGAAGACGATCGCTTGAGACTTTCCATACAACACGACGGTTTGAAATCTCCTGTTTGGATCGAGTTTAGCACCCCTGCAGAATTGACCACTTCCAAAGTCATGGACAAGATTCAACACGTGCAACAATCTAATGACCAGTTTGACATCACCGATGGAAAAGCCACACTGGACATGACCCACGTCTCTCCTCCTCAAGGGACTGGACGCAAAAAGATGTTATTGGTGAACGAGCTTCGCAACACCAAAACAAGTCTCGTCCGAATTAACAACCCTCAAGACCAGATGTGTTTAGCCAGGGCTATCGTGGTGGGACGAACCTATGCCAACAAGAACGACACGGTAGAATGGAAAAGAGCCTGGGAAACTATTCGAAAATCGGACCGAGCCAAACAACGAAGTGAAGCAGAACTCCTGTTGCAACAAGCCGGACTGTTCAAAGACACACCCTGTGGCATTCCTGAGATGTAAAAATTGCAAGATGTCCTAGCCCCACGATACACCTTGAAAGTGTACCCTCAAGAAATGCGCGGGCCTCTGTTGTTTCGAGGGAAAGACTTTAAGGACGGAAAATACATTCATGTCTATTATCACGATGACCATTTCGATACCATTACCAGTATCACCGGATTCCTGGGATACAGATATCATTGTGAGAAATGTGACCGTGGTTATAATAATCGAGAGCAACACAAACATTGTGGATCGAAATGCCCAGGAAGTTTGGCCTCTCCACCCTGTCTGAGCGAAGGACCAGTGCCTTGTTCAACTTGTCTGCGCACGTTTGTCAGCCCTACCTGTTACCAACAACATTTGAAGACGCAAGGTTCACAGCTGAAATGTGCTTGTCAACTGCTGAGATTGTGCCCTACGTGTGGACAAGGCATACGTACCAATAGTGCCAAGGCACACGTATGTTCAGGGAAAAAAAATGTCACATTTGTCAACACATCGTGGACTTGGAACATCAATGCTACGTGCAAAAATACCAGCCCCCACCAGAGAAAGAGGACGGTCACAAGAAGAAAGGCAATTTCATCTTTTTTGATTTCGAATGCATGCAAGAGACCGGTATTCACATTCCTAATTTCTGCGTGGCTCATCGAGCGTGCGAGAAGTACATTCAAGAACCTATCTTCAGTCATTGCCCTCACTGCAGTAAGATTCCCAGAGGGCGTGAAAAAATCTTTCGAGGACCGAACACGTTAGCCGATTTTGCCCAATGGGTCTTAGACCCCATCGACAAGACGTGGAGCCAAGAGGACATCGAACGTTACGGAGATTGTCATCGTCATGCCACGGTGATGGCTCACAATTTCTCCGGATACGATGGACAGTTTCTTTTCAGATACTATACTGAACAAGGCACCGAGCGTCCTAAAGTGACTTTGAACGGAACCAAAATCATTTTCATGCAAGTGGGACAAGTACAGTTTAAAGATTCGATGAATTACTTGGCCATGCCTTTTAGCCGAATGCCTAAAACGTTTGGAATGACAGAAATGGCTAAAGGGTACTTTCCACACTTTTCAATACGGAAGCCAATCAACACGCCGTTCTACCCCATTTACCTGAGGCTCACTATTACGACCCGGACAACATGCGTACCGAACAACGAGAAGTTTTCTACGCTTGGCATCAGGCTCACGCCTCGGACCCTTTCGACTTTCAGGAAGAAATGTTAAATTATTGTCGTTCCGACGTGGAAATTTTACGACGTTGCTGTGGAAAATTTCGAGAACTGTTCATGGAACACGGAGGGGTCGATCCTTTGAAAGAAGCTTGCACCATTCCCAAAGCGTGTTCCTTAGTGTACCGCCAACGATTCATGCCTGAAAACACCGTGGCTATCATCAGCCCTCAGTCGACCCACTATGTCAAACGTCAATACTCGGTCAAAGCTCTACGCTGGTTACATTACTTGTGCGACAAGGAAGACAAATGGATTCAGCATGCCCGCAACGGGGGAGCCAGCTACAATCGTGGCTACAAATATTTGTTTTGTGTCATCGACGTCTTTTCCAAATTTGCCTGGGTCGTGCAGCGAGTTAGTGCGAGCCCTGCAACGGGTGTTGAAACAAAGTGGTCGTCACCCTCTTCGATGGCAAACGGACAAAGGCACCGAATTTCTGAACCAAGCTTTCCAAAAAGAATTAAAGAAACGTGACATTCATTTTTTTACCACCAAGAATCCCGAAACCAAAGCCAGCATCGTGGAACGTTTTCAACGCAATTTGAAAGAACGCATGTGGAAATATTTTACGCATCACCACACTCTGAAGTACATCGACATCTTACCGCACCTGGTGCAAGCGTACAACCAATCTTACCATCGAAGCATCCGACGTGTCCCGCAAGAAGTGACTCCCGATAACGAAGTGCTGGTGTTTGAGCGTCTGTTTGGTACGTCCCCGACGAGGGCTGTCCCCAAGAAAAGTGGAGAGTTGGCCGTAGGAGATTGGGTGCGCATTGGCAAAACCAAACGCACTTTCGACAAAGGTTACTTACCTAACTGGACGACCGAATTGTTTCGCGTCACTGGACGAGTGCATGGCCGTCATCCTGCCGTCTATAAATTGGAAGACATGAACGGAGAAGTGCTCAAAGGAACGTTTTATTTGCCGAAGTTACAACGTGTCACCAAAAAAGAAGACGACGTGTGCGACATCGAAAGCATTCTCGAACGCAGAACCGTAAAGTGGGCAAACGACGTGTCAAAGAAGTCAAAGTACGTTGGAAAGGATATCCACCCAGTTTTGATTCTTGGATCGACGCTTCGCAAGTCATCGACTATAAAAAGAAGTGACCATCATGCCCTTTCACACAGACGCAGCTACGTCGACCACTCCTTCACCTAGTTCTTCTGTGCAAGATTTACAAAAACAACCCTTGTGGGTATGGTGTGGAGAACGTGTGCCTAAAACGCAAATCGTCTTTTTCTGCCAAATCTTCGTGGTGTATTGTGTCATCGGGGCAGCCATTGCCAATTTGAGTTTGCAACAAGGAGACAAACAAATATGGACCATTTTATTGAGCAGTTGCATCGGTTACCTGCTTCCCAATCCCTCCCTGAAATTCACTTGAACGGGAACCACGGGAACCTTGTGTCCAGTGCCAGTGCCAGTCACCACTCCAACAACAACCACAACCAGAACCCCATTTTGGGCGGAGACACGCCTCTGACGTCCAGTAACCCCTCGGACATCCACATAACTCTGGAATTATGAGTCACCAAAACCAATTTTACTTAACCTTACCCAGTGACAGTTCCATGGAGGTGTTTCCCAACAACACGTTGTGCTTTTACACGGCCAAATTACCTCAGGCCATCCAGTTAGATCACGAAGCTTATTGGGAAGTGGCTTTGGTAGAAATCATTCACCCGACCCAAGTCCTCAATGTCCTTCCCAATCAAAATTTTTTTGATGTGGAAGTTCATGACGAGCAAGTGCAACAGTACTTGGATACCCATGTCAAATATGACAAGAAAACCCCTGGCACAAGAAATCAAAAGTACACCACCTATCACTTGTTCATTCCCCCAGGCTATTATTTTAGTGGTCAACATTTGGTGAGCACCATAGCCACCAGGTTTAATGGCGTGTTTTTTTAAAGCTTTGGACAGTGTCAGAAAAAGTGTCACCATGGAATACCACAAAGCAGCTCGTCGCTTCTCGATGAAATTTGACTGGAGTAAAACCCTGTCCATTTCATTTTGTTCTGAATTGTTTGACATGTTGGGCGGAGACATGAACATGAGAATGGCCATAATCAAGAAAAACGAATTACCAATCATTTACGACAACGAGTCTTTTATCAAGTTATTTCGTACCCCGGTAGAAATGAATCAAGGACTGAATTTGATGTTCGTGTATTCCGATGTGGTGGAGTACAACGTGGTGGGACACACCTCTGTGCCGTTACTGCGTGTCATTCCTTTCAAAGTGGATTCTGCCACGAACGCTGACGAGGAAGGTGGAAACACTTATCACGTCCACCGCGAATTTGTACATCCTCACTATTTGCCTGTCAGCAAGTCTTATTTGGACACGGTCAACATTACTATAAAAGGAGATTTGGGACATAATATTTCATTCACCAAAGGAAAAGTCACGGTGAAACTCCATTTTCGAAAACGGTTTTCTCACGATTCGTAAGTCATGTATCCAGTGTACCGAGGGGTTGCTCGACAACGAGGACACGGTTTAGGAGATATGTTAAAATCGGCCTTTCGTTCGGTGGCCCCGGTGTTGAAACCGATCGTGACACGCGGATTGCACGCCTTGAAAGATGTGGCACTGACACAAGGCAAAGAATTTCTCCAAAATGTCATCATCGACAAACAAAACCCTAAAGAAGCATTCATGAGGGCAGGCAAAAATGTCTTGCTGCAAACGGGTAAAGACCTTTTGGGCCGACGAGACACACCTATAAATGCCCTGCACGCTACCGAGTCAGGCATTCAGCAAGGACAAGGCAGAAAGAGACGACGAAGAAAACACCCTTTCACCAGACTTCACACTTCTAAAGCGAGAAAGACAAAGAAAAGAAGAACCGTTCGAGACTTAGACGTTTTCGATTATTGAGACACAGAACAAAATGATGCACCGAGAATCTTGCGCTTGTTCCAAGTCGGAACTGGATCTGTTTGCCATGCCCCCCCCCCCCCACCATGATGACGATGCAAGAATCCCAGTGGGTGGAATTTAACCCCGTCTCCTCTTTGACAGATTCAGCTCCCATCGAGTTTGAAATCAAAGGACAGCCCGAAGATTACATCGATCTGAATAGCAGTTACCTGTACTTGAAAGTGAAAGTGATCGAACCACCCAACGCTATCATAGACGCTGAAAAACAGTAGCTCTCGTCATTAATTTCATGCATTCCTTGTTTAGCTCAGTGGACTTGTATTTGAATAACAAACTGGTCAGCAGCAGCATGGATACTTACCCTTACCGAGCGTACCTGGAAAATCTCTTGACGTACGGAAAAGAAGCCAAGAACACTCATCTGGATGCTTGCGTGGTATGGAAACCTGACCAAGCGACTAAGTTCAACGGCATTACAGTTGCTGGGGATGGTTCAAATACAACGAGATTTGTAGAACGACAAAAGAAAATTGCTGGAAGTCGTAGTTTAGAACTGATGGATCGCTTGCATCTAGACATGTGGTTACAAGAAAAGTATTTGCTGAACGGGGTGGATATCTGCTTGAGACTGAATCTCAGCAGTGCCGCTTTCCATTTAATGGCTGCTGCTGATGCCGCTTACAAAACCATCATCCAAGAAGCCAAACTCTACGTGAGACGTGTGGAAGTGTTACCTAAAGTGGGAAACGACGTCAGTCAGACGTTGAGCAGAACGACCGCCAAGTCGCGTGGAAGTGAAAACCTTCACCATTCCTGCTGGACAGCGATCCATAATCGAAGATCATCTGTTCCAAGGACAGTTACCCAAGCGTTTGATCCTTGGTATCGTCAAGAATTCAGCCTTCAACGGAGCCTACAACGAAAATCCTTTCAACTTTCAACATTACAATGTGTCTAAGATCGAATTCAGCCGCGATGGCAAGACCTTGTGTACCCGACCTTTTGAGCCTAAGTTCGGTGACAAGAATTATTTGAGATCGTACTTGTCCCTGTACGAAACCACGGGACAGTTAGGAACCAACACCAGTCACGGTATTTCGTACGACGATTATGCAGGAGGCTACGCTTTGTGGGCTTTCGATTTCACTCCAGACCAGGGACATTTCCACCCTATAAAATCCAGTAAGATTCGTGTGGAAATTCAGTTTGCAGAAAATCTACGCGCAGATTATACGGTGAACGTCCTCCTGTATGCCGAATTCGACAATACCATAGAAATCAACAGTTTGAGAGAAGTCATTCTAGACTATTAGAAGCCATGGAAGACTGTTATCCCTCTTTACCTAGTGGAGAAACTTTAGACATGGAATGTGAGGAGACCGTGGAAGGAGAATCCCAAGACAAAGACGAAGAAGTTGTCATGATGAAGTCGAGATGGCTAGAACAAGAAGCCCATTTAGTCTCCTGTTTTGCCAAACACTTGGTCGAAAAAATGACGGAATTGATCAAGAAAGATTGCTATGGATGTCAAAACGATCATCCCAGTCAAATTCAACACGATAAATGCCTGATGCTGAGTCAAGAAGAAAAATTGGACGAGTATCTGGACGAAGCTTGGAGTCTCATCTCGGACAAAGACGTGTTGCATCAGTGGTATGAAGACTTGCATGAACATTCTTGTCCACCATTAACCACTCAAGAGATCCATCGTATCGAAGCTCTCCTGAATCAGGGTGAGGAGACGAAACGAAGAAACGGTTATTTGTCAGACATTTTCAAGCAAAAAGTCAGGATCGAATTGATGACTTATTATTACCTGTGAAGAAGAAAAACCACACAAAACATGGATACCTGGGAACTTTATTACCTTTTGAACCACAGTTCGTATACGGCTTCTTGGAATCCTGTCGTCTGTGCTAAAGATGAACTCCCTCATCGCAAACCTCAAGACCATCTAGCTTATGTGATCAACACGGACGACAGTCATCTCCCAGGAACCCACTGGGTAGCCGTTTACTTTCCTCAAGAAGGATGTGTGGAATATTTTGATTCGTACGGATTGCCCTCTTTGGAAGACGATATCATCGACTTTATGAGAAGAAATGCTCAGACCACCCGATTCAATAATGTGAAATTACAAGGCACAGATTCCTTGGTGTGTGGACAATATTGTGTGTATTTTCTGCATCATCGCAGCCTGGGCTATTCCTTAGAACATTTAGTGACTCATTTTGATCCTCGTTCTTCTTCTAGAAACGATGTGAAAGTAGATCGATGGTTTTGTGACAATTATGCTTATCTTTTGTCTCAAGCTAGGAAACGTAGTGTCCATCAATGGCCTAATGACTTCCAACAGTGGAAATCACAATTTCATTCACAACGTTGCCAACCCTGTCCAAAATAATGTGTAAATTGAAAAAAATGTTTGTGATATGAAAAAAAATGTTTGATGTTATATGGTTGGATTATTGTTAAAAAATGTTAGAGTTGTTGGTTAGTGTTAAGTGATTTTTGAATAAAAAAAAATGTTGTGTTTTGAAAAAAAAATGCCTTTGTGGTTTGTTTGGCTATAAGAATTTTGATTCATGCTCTTTGACTTCTCTCTATCCCTCTCATGACACTCATTGAACGTTGCGGCTCGAAAACCGTAGAGGGATGTTTTCCTTCACGTCCGCGCTTTGACTTTAAGAACCGGGGTAGTTTCGAGTCTAACCATCCATTGTCGACTCATCCTCCTACGAAGATGTGCTCCAAACTAGCTAAGCTAAACGAAGCCTACGTGAATTTGCATAGGGTCAGACACAATCTGATACCTAAGCCAGAAGAGATAGAGAATGTGAGAATGCTAAATGTCACTGAAGACCTGATAGAAGAGCTCTTCAGAGAAGAAGTGAACAGGGAGAAAGAAGAATGGACAGAGAAGTACAGACTTCAGAGACAGCAGCAACAGCAACAACAACAACAGCAGCAGCAGGAACCTGAACCTGACAGAGGCTTTGTCGATTGTCGTATCGACACCAAAGAGTTCTTCTTCTCTTTCCGAAGAAGCAGACCTACCGTCAGAAAGTCTATCCTCAGAGGACGTCGCATTCTTAGAAACTAAAAGATTGCCATAGCAAACAAAAAAAACCAGCCCTTTTCAGGGCTACCCAATACTCTAGAAAAGAAATAACAATCGATTTGCCAATGTATAGGTAGAGTAGTGTGAATATAAACACTGACTCTTTTTTATAGTTTGAGTGTATGTGTTTGTGTATAGGATTGTGTGTTTGTAAGTGTTCACGTACGTTGGTATGGATAGTAGATTAAGATCATGGTTTGTTTTGCTGTTAGAGGTGTGGGGAGAGTAGATTTTGGGGGTTTGATTGGATTGCTTTGCGTATGTGAATAGTATATTGAAGTGATTAATGACAATTTTTTTTAGAATAGGAATGGGTAGTATAAAAAAGTGAGTGAGTGTTTCTTTTAGGTCGGCGCGTTGTTTGGTTATAATCTAGGTAAGATCAATTTTATGGTTTTAGGGGGATGTTTTCCTTCACGTCCGCGCTTTAAGTATAAATTGAAACTCGCTGGGCAGTCTAGCTACCCTTGTTGATTGATCAAGAGAATGAACACCAGACTAGCAAAACTGCTTGAACTTCATGTACACCTGGAATATGCCAGGTGTATAGTGAATGAGTTGGCTGTAGAGGCCTTAGTAGAAGAGGGAAGGGTGAAAGAGGAGGAGAGAAGAAACAAAGAAGAGGAGGAGAGAAGAAACAAAGAAGAGGAGGAAAAGGAGAGAAGAAATTTCAGAATCCCAGAGACAGAAAATAGGATTCTGAAGCCACTTATCCCGCCTCTGCTCTCCCCCAAAAAAGAGTGAAAAGAGACTGGGGAAGAAGATGTGTGTGTGGCGCCAGGCCAGGAAGGTGCCAGCATTAGATAGGTGCATCTGGAGTTAAAAACCAACAGCCCTTTTCAGGGCTACTCAAACCTTTAGAAAAGAAATAACAATCAATTTGCCAATGTGTGTAGGTAGTGTGAATATAAACACTGACTCTTTTTTCTAGTGTGAGGGTATGTGTTTGTGCATGTGTTTGTGTGTTTGTGTTTGCAAGCGCTCACGTACGTTTGTGTGAATAGTAGATTATGGGTTTGTTTATTGTTTCTTAGCGTATGTGGAGAGTATAGTTGGGGTTTTGTAACAGATCAAGTACGATTGTGTGGATAGTAGATTATGGATTTAGTTTTAATGATTTGCGTGTGTAAATAGTAGATTTGGGGTTTGTTTATTGCTGGTTCACGTATGTGGATAGTAGATCATATGAAATGAGAAAAGTAGGGGATGTTTTCCTTCACGTCCGCGCGTTGTTTGGTCATGATCTAGGTAATATCAATTTTATGTCTTAGGGGATGTTTTCCATCACGTCCGCGCTTTCACTATAAGAACCCACAGTATTCGTCGTTCAAACCATTCTACAGAGAAGATGGCTTCAAACCACCTCGATAAAATGTAAAAGTTGCAAGACGTCCTGGACAATTTGGGCATGATGGAACAAATGCTAGTGAGGCTAAATGAAGATCACTATTCTTATAGCCCCCATCGAGTGAAGATGGAGATTAACAACTTAAGAAAAGTAAAGGAAATGATAAGTGCTGTGATGAAAGAAATAAAGGAGGAGAAGGAGGATGAAGAGGAAAGGATATGGATAAGAGAATGGAATGAAAAAATTGAAAAAGAAGAAGAAAATGAGAAGAGGAAGAAAGAAGAGGAGGAGAAGAAGAAAGAAGAGGAGGAGAAAAAAAAAGAAAGAAAAGAAGAGAAAGAGTGTAGGAGAGAAAATAAGAAGTTGGTGGAGAAATAGAAGAAATTAGAAGCAGTGGAAACCCAAAGGCCCTTTTCAGGGCCACTCATAGGTCTCGAAAAGAGATTGACTTTCGATTGCCTACCCCTTTTTTAAAAAAAATTTAAAAAAAAAAAACAATCCCATGTTCAATTCCCCTTGTCCCTAAAGTAGTAGTTCTTTTCTCCCATGTTAAATTCCCCTTGTCCCTAAACAAGCCCAAACTCTATTCCCATGTTCGATTCCCCTTGTCCCTAGACAAGCCCAAAATCTATTCCCCATGTTCAATTCCCTTTGTCCCTAGACAAGCCCAAACTCTATTCCCCATGTTAAATTCCCCTTGTCCCTAGAGTGGCCCAGCAATTTTCCCCATGTTAAATTTCCATTGTCCCTAGAGTGGCCCGGGGGAGTCTGTAATGCTAATTCCCATTGTCCCTAGGGTGGCCCCATTCACTACTGTTGTGAGTGGGAGGGGATGCATGTTTGCAGAAGAACGAAACTATCTTTGAAGAGCAATATATATTAGTAAGAGGGGTGGTTAATTGGGTTTGGCTGGTGTTATCTAGAGGATGACCTCCCTCGATATTATAGCCTGGCGGGAGTCAAAGATAAATAGAATTTCAACAGAGAACTGGGCGAGAATACTGGGAAGAAATAAAGCAGTACGAGCCCCCTTCGACAAGAAAATAGCAAATTTAATTAGAACAAATTAATAACGACAATTCCAATTTAGGTTAGATTATATCAATATAATTCAACAGGTGTGTCTAATTTGGATTTATTTCATCATCATAACGAGAGGTGAAAAGAGCGCAATGTCCACGACCTATTTACATCACCTTTCTGTCTGGACCGTATATCAGCGTCTCCTAATTCACCCTTTCTAAGCTCTATGCTTTGGTCTTTTATTGTGACCACGTCCTTGTTTCTTTCCCCGGAATTCTGTCTTCATACTATCCCGTCTTTCTCTCAGAAAGCTATTCCTTATTGCTGTTCTCTTTCAGAACTAGCACTAAACATGTATTTTATTTTACAAGACGACCATCTGGTCCCTTTCTTGTTTAACGAGGAAAGCAATAATTTCTTTATGCCTCCCCGGAGTCGACTACACTTCCTCCTTCCAGGAAATTTTCAGACTAAAGAATTTCAACTAAGGTCGTCACTTTAAAGTCTGATTGCTCTAAAGTGTACGTCCTAATTTATTCCGCCCATTCGTAGGCAGCGGTTCCTAATTTTTCCCAAAGAAATAATTCCTTTCATCAGGTTTAGACAGCTCGGAATCTGTGAGCGACAGTGCGTGACAATTTCCCTTTGAAAAATGATAAGTGGACATATGTTCCTACCAAGCGGTTAGGGTTGGTAGCTCAGATGTTTACTTTCTAAGGACCGTGTTATGATACCCCGGTCAATTTCAGTTGGAATTCTGCCCCTTTGAAGTTTACACTTTCATGGGGGTGGGGGAGATGAACGAAGATAGGTCGAAGTGACCCATCACAAAGACTTTTCTGGCTTAAATGCGATATAATTTTAAGGCTCAGTGTATTTAACTTTGAAGTTTCTTGCAATTCAAAATTCTAAAATTCGACACTTCACATTATATATATATATATATATATATATATATATATATATATATATATATATATATATATATATATATATATATATATATATATATATATATATATATATATATATATATATGTATATATCTTCATTCATTCTCACTGAGAGATAGAGAGGGTATAATTGGTTGTCTAGTAGGATGGTTTGTATCTTTCTTTCCTAGGGAGACAGGGGTTCGTACTGCTCTGGTACATGCCTATTTAGCTGTGTTCATGTACTTTATATTTTATAGGCCTGTGCCGGCAAGTAAACATGCCTAACCTAAATCAATAGTCATCTCGAAAAATGAATCCATTTTCAGAAAATTGTCCTCAGTTACTTCTAAAGTGTTTGCTAGATTCGGAATAGATTCGGAGAAACAAAATATGAAAGTAGCCAACTATAGGCTCAGACAGACCTGAACTCAATCTTTTCTAACAATATTATATATTAGATAAAACTTTCCACCATGTTGGTTGTCAGCAGAGTTTCACTTACAAGCAATATTATTACGAGATAGATGTGAATTGTTGAATTATAACATGACATTGTTACTAGATAAAATTAGATTTTACGCAATAGTATTACCTGAAAACGATATAATATAGCGTTATTACCGGACATAATTTTTGACGATAATATTGCATTATTACGAGATAGAATGTCGTTTTCACGAGATAATATATGACAGCTGTATACAGTGTATATGTTTATGTATATATATGTATGTGTATATGTATGTACGTATGTATGTGTATATGTATACGTATATATATATATATATATATATATATATATATATATATATATATATATATATATATATATATGTATATGCGTGTGTGTTTATGTATTTGTTTATGTATATTTCCTAGAGATTTCTATATGGTTTTCTGTATTTATATATCTCATTTTGTAAATGCATTAGTTGACGATGTATTTATCATGCTTGCGTTCTCGTCTATGCTGTGTCTCATAATCTTATGATATGTATAATCCGTATCTTAGTAACCTGATATAATCTTTGTTGAATAGGTAATGAAGTAATTTAGACAGTCAGTCATAGATAAATGCATGCACGCACGCATACGCACAAACAAGTATATATATATATATATATATATATATATATATATATATATATATATATATATATATATATATATATATGCATAAAAACATGTGTCATATAAAAAGAACTACATATATAATTACACTGTTATAAGTTTTCCATTTCCTTTTCGTTACTATTTCGAAGTTAATGTTAAGCACATAACACTATAGATGTATTAACTTTTCGAAATATTATCATCATCAAGCAATTGTTAAGAGATCAGTGCAATGCTTAGCCAAATGGTTGCAGATTTGCATAATTGCAGGTATTGAGATATTTCGTTTTGTCAATATGGTAGCTGATACAGTACTACTGTTGCATTTTTGTCACTTTTCTGTTGTATTTTATGATCTTGTATTATCCTGAATTTGACTAACCTACTGTAATCTCTGTTGAAGAGGAAATAATGTCAGTCAGTCAGTCAGTCAGTCATACATGCACGCACGCAAGCACGCACGCACGCACACACATATACATACATACATACATACATGCATGCATGCATACGTACGTACGTGTGTACGTGCGTGCGTGTGTGTGTGTTTGATTTATGTTTTACACTGACTAACCTGTTAGTTTTATTGTCACTTTTCAGAATAGCATTATCAAAAGTAAAATAGAGCTGTTTATTTTTAAGTCAAATGTCCTCATCCTACCTTCCATGCACACAAATACAACATGGTGGAGGGGGGTTCTGCGTCATCGACGTGTAGCACGGGCAAAATAAATAAAAGTGAGCGACAATAAGAAAATGTAGGTTTGGAGGGTTCAAATCTACCCGAATATATCTCATTTTGTTACATCTGATATTACTGAAAAATGTACTAAACAAAATATTTTAGATCGGTATGCCCACGTCATTGAAATACCAATTCATTTCCTGTCGGCATACCAATCTACCATATTTTGTCTTCTATATTCTCAAAATGTTTCAGATGTTCCAAAAGTAAATGCGATATATTCTGGCATATATAATTTTGGTCTTTTATTATAAAATACCACCTATAACGAATGACTTGGTCAGCAGGAAGGGCCTTTTTGAACTTCTGAGTAAGATCGGTTGCCCCCCAAAACTCCTCAGCATGATAATCTCTTTCCATGCAGATATGAAGGGAACAGTCCTGTATGATGGATCATCCTCAACTTCCTTCCCAATTAACAGTGGTGTGAAGCAGGGCTGCGTGCTGGCACCAACACTTTTTGGGATCTTCTTCTCCCTGCTCCTGTCCTACGCCTTCGACACATCCACGGATGGCATATATCTACACACCAGGTCTGATGGGAGCCTGTTCAACCTGGCACGACTGCGCTCAAAGACCAAAGTGAGAGCTGTGCTCATCAGGGAGATGCTTTTGCAGATGACGCAGCTCTTGTGGCCCACACCGAGGAAGCCCTCCAGAGACTGGGAGACCGTTTTGCTGTTGCCTGCACGCACTTTGGTCTCACAATCAGCTTGGAAAAAACAAATGTCAGTGTGCAAGATACCACCATTGCCCCTTCAATCAAAATCAACGGTGTCACCCTGGAAGCAGTCAACAACTTTACCTACCTAGGGTCAACCATCAGCAACACTCTCTCGATTGATATGGAGCTGGACAGAAGGCTTGGAAAGGCAAACACCATCATGGCTCGATTAACAAAGAGGGTTTGGGAAAACAACGCGCTGACAGAGCACACCAAGGTCCGAGTCTACCAGGCCTGCGTTCTCAGCACCCTTCTATATGGAAGTGAGACGTGGAGTACCTACATGAGGCAAGAACGCCGGCTCAACTCCTTCCATATACGGTGCCTAAAACGCATCCTGAAAATCAGCTGGCAAGACCGTGTTCCACACAGCAAGATCCTGCAGCGTGCAAGTACCCCCAACATGTACTCCCTGCTAATTAAACGCCGCCTTCGATGGCTGGGTCACGTCCGACGCATGGAGGATGGAAGGCTGCCAAAGGACATCTTATATGGACAGCTGGCCACTGGCATGAGAAGAGTCGGACGCCCCTCACTCCGTTTCAAAGATGTGTGCAAGAGGGGCATGAAGGCATGCAACATTTCACCCGATGGCTGGGAAGAGCTGGCTGAGGACCGAGGCACCTGGAGACTGGTGGTAAATAATGGCATATCAGTCGCTGATGCGAGAAGAGGCCAGTTGGTGGCAGAGAAACGTAAGAGAAAGAAGAACGCAACAGCAACCACAGTAATGCAGACTTCCCAGTATGTCTGCACCAACTGCAGTAGGGACTGTCACTCACGTATAGGCCTGCACAGCCACAGCAGACGTTGCCAACAGAGACAGGCAACACCCCAAGGGCGCTATTCGCATGGTCTTTCGAGACCGAGTCGCCAATGATGATGATGATGATGATAACGAAGGGCAGCAAACTAGAACTAATTGGAAATTTTGATATAAATGTATTTGGCCCAGTGTACACTTTCCCTCATTCCTCTATTATTTTATCGGCATCATAACTTCTTCTTAACCATTTAGATGTCATCAATTTTATCACTTTAGAAAGAATACAATGCATGTATCCCTATAGCTCCTGTATTTCCACAGGTTATTATCATCATGAAATGGTGCTTGAGAATAACTCTGGAGAAATTATTGCCATAATTGATACATTTATTTTAACGATTTTCTTAATTTTATCTTAGTTTATTTAATTTTATTTGTATTATCTAGGAAATTCAGTTAATCCATTATGAAGATCAAGCTATAAACCATATTGGTTTCTCTATTTCCAAAATATCAAAGGGATACCCACTACGCCACTCACCCCCCCCCCCCAAACCCCCCCCCCCCATCCCATCCCCGAGAAATTGTCACTAATGTTGCAATGTGACCAAACGGAAGAAAATATATGTTTGGCAGGTTCAAATCTACCCGAATATATCATATTTTGTTACATCTGATATGATTCAAGAAAGCACTAAACAAATATATATGATTTGAAAGTCAACGGTAATAATAGGCCCCTGCCAATCTGCCTACCTGACTGAAATACAAATAAAGCTTCCTGTCGGCATACCGATCTCAGATATTATTCAGCCTAAAATATATGGACTAGTTTGTTAAACAGGTTATCATGATTAAGAAAAACATTCACATTCCTTAATGAATTTGAACTCTTTAAAAAAAAATGATCCAATAAAAGATATGCCCAGAAACAAGAATAATCTTGAATCTGTAGCACAATTGTAAGAAAACGTTAAAATAGAGGAATGACATCTATGTAACACGGTCTGAAACGAAGTAGTTGTTCAGGGTGACGTACTACTTGGGTTTTCACCAACAGGCGAACCAGGCGATTTGATATCAATTACGTCCGCAGTACCTGTGCTCATTTGGATAATCGCTGTTGTCAAATTCGTTCGCGAGTGCGCTGATTAAACATCATCATGCATCATCTAGTTGGTGTCGGTATAAAACATCTTGAAACGATCCTGGTAAAACCGTTTTATTTTGTCTAAATAAAACTCCCGCGAGCAGACTCGACAAGTAGGCTCTACTGACGAACCGACATATATAGGTTTTGTCAACTTCAGTTTTGCTTTATTACTATGAACAGCAGTCCAGTCCACAATCGAAACATTAATAATCCGATCGATTTTCAAATGATAAAGATTTGGAAGACATTTGATCATAGAAAAAGTGAAAGCCGTGTCTTTTTGTACGCTACTTATGACGTATTATATAAAATATTCTTTACTGTACAAAATTAATAATGATGTGTACATTAATTAAGTATTAAGTTTCGTAGGAGTACGCCTTACTTCACAATAAACAGTGTTTTCGATAATGAGAATCTGTGCTTCTAAGAGACTTCTCTTATGGTCATCTATGCAAATAATATATAACTACCGTAGAACGTTTGTCTTCTCTTTGACTTTTTCCTGTCATCGTATCCATTATCTTATATTTGTATCATTATGAAAAGATGAAATTAAGATTGATGATCATGACTAGCCCCCCCCCCCCCCCCGCCCGGTTCCCGTCATCCCCAGCATCGCATTACTCCGATATATGAACATGAGAGACGGTATCGTATTTTACTGGCCCCCATATTTGTATTAAGTGGGATGCCAACGCTGACTTCATAATAAGGGACCGACCATTTGATCTTCAGTAAAGGGGGGTGGGGTGGCTGTATTAGTTTTTGAGTGCCTGAAAATTAAAACTAAAATCCCAGGCCTCACTCTCCTAAGGAAATGGTTGGTCCCTAACTGCATAAGCTCTTCCTATTATTGGATTCATTAATACAGTTTAATATAAGAAATAATCTTTAAGTCTTCTTGTTCTATTTCATTTAGTGTACATTCTTGCCTGCCTACTTACCTATCTACCTATCTAAATACTCAAATGAAAATAAGCAGTCAGACAGACACCCGTAGTCAGAAAGACAAATAACTTAGCTGTATGAAAGAGTAGCCGAGTTATACTCTGAGTTGCATATAACGCTGGGGGAGGGAGATAGTCTTTTTGGAATTTTATTGGTTAGTAAGTTAGCCAGAATTTAGCTTTGTATGGACGGAGGGATTTAAAGATGTTACAGACTAGAATTAGGATATTGTTGTATCTCGATGCACTTCATTCTCATGTAAAGTATAGCATGCATCTGCAACATGAATATCATTCTTGACCTTACAATCGGCGTGGGTGGGTGGGTTGTGCAAACATGTAGTAGTCAGCTATTCTGTTTTACGGGCGAACATGCACCGAGGAAACCGACTCGGGCTTGGCTTGGCTAGAATCGAGCTTGTGACCCTTGGAATGCGTGTCTGACTCCCTCCCAAATGAGCTACCGTGGTTCCTTCACAATTTCATGGTATGGAAAATATTGTGATCATTACAACGTTGATCTTTGGTTCGCTCGTGCAAACGTCAACACTGCGTCATAATTGTGATATACATGTATTCGAAGAATCAGACATTGAGGTTATTATATGATATATTACCAGTTTTGGCTTAGTGAACAAGATCATGGACAAGCTACAGTTGCCATGGGAGAAAATTTGCGTCATCCAAGTTGCCTCGAAACAGGAGTAGATAATCATATTAGCTACATGCATCAGTCAAATTTTATTCCTCTTTCCTGATAAGATTATAAGATATAGACTGCAGTTGCGTACAAAGGGTAAATGGTGTCCGGGGCGACGATGAAAGCCCAAAGGGGTTTTTGGATCTCTGGCGCCCGTGGTTTTTGTTACATGCGTGTAGTAATGATCCATATAATCTTCCAAAACATTAACTTAAATTATTCTTGTGGCTTATTCATAATGCAGCTTCCTGTTTCTTTCTGGTCTTCTTTTTTTTTTAAAAAAAAACAAAACAAAAAATAAAACAAGACATGTGAAACCAAAACAGAAAACGTCTAACGCGTGTGGTCTTTCGGTTTTAGCTCATATTTACACACTTCTAGTCAATACAGTTTTTATAAATATAAAATAAAATACGTTCAGGTAAGAAGGAAGCAAATTAAATTTATTATTAAATGAGAAATTAAACTCACAGACTTAAGCTGTCAGATAGCAGTATTTTTCCTCACTCCGTGAGATATGCTAGATATGTTGATCAGAATGTACGTGTGAACTATCAGTGTTCAAGGTGAACTGAAGGACTTTCAAGCGCATGACATTCAAGTCTACACACCAACAACGTATCTCTAAAACGTGACAAAAGTACGGAAATAAACTGATAGATCCGGCCAAGTGCTGAATGTAGCGAGTACACATTATATATATCTATTTGTGATCAGTGCCGGATTACCCATTAAGCACACTAAGTACGTACTTAAGGGCATCAGTTCAACAAGGGTACCATAATAAATTCAAACTAATTGTTGATGACAAAATTGAATGAATTGTATAAGACATTTCGATGTGCATGTACGATTATTTTTATTTGGAATGATGGCAACACTGGTATTTTCCCACCTTTTAAGCTTTTAGTATTTGTTTTTAGTTTCACATTTTGTAGAGGGAAGTGGGGGGCACGATAATATTTTCAGTGCTTAGGGCCCTGGAATTAATCCGGCTGTATGACAAACTGTTTGCTGTTGACAGCTGATCAGGTGACGACCATAAAAACTGCAACAAATTTAACAATGGTGAAGGCTTGCCTGTAATATGGCAAACACTAATTTAAAATGACCGTTTAAGTATATCAACATATTTAATCGTTATTTCACAAAGAAAGAAAGAAAGAAAGAAAGAAAGAAAGAAAATAAAATGAACGTACCAATTTTAAAAGTAACTTTTCTCAGGAGTAAGTTTGAACATGTGATTGAAACAGACTTCGACAGTTCTCGTCAGCTCTAAACTTAAATGTTAATTGTCTCAGATAAATGGAAATATATATATATATATATATTCCAGAAAGACCGGAGATGGCAGTGGCTGTATATGTAGAAAAGAGACTTGCGAAAATAGACTTGAATGTCATGCGCTTGAAAGTCCTTCAGTTCGCCTTGAACACTGATTTCAACAACTTCTATTACAGACAATACAAGAATATTCAATTTCATTTTTAAAATCAGATCTATCCAGAAAATTGTCCAAGTATATAAATGAAACCTGCAATTACTGTTGCTGAGTATTATTTTTCAGTTTTTTTATCTTGTATATTTTAAAACTCCTATTTTTCTCTTTTAGTGTAAAATGAAATTTAAAGTGATGAACCAACTGTACAAATTTCTTTGTAATTGTATGAAATTATTGAATATTGCAAGAAACTCTTGTTCGGTGCATTAGACAATGCAGCAACTCCACAAATTTCCTTGGAATTATATGAAATTATTAAATATTTTAAGGCAATCTAGCAATGTGCATTAGGCAACATTTTAAATTCTGCTCTTTTTTTGCAGTGCAATATTTCATTCATATTGAAGCAGTATTGTTTTGCATGTAATAATCTAATCTTTTATTATTTTTCAACAACTTCTATTACAGACAATACTAGAATATTCAATCATAATTACATCGTTGAATATGAAACTGTATCTTAAAATATGCTATCATGTAACAAGTTCATTAAATCTGTGAACATACAATAAAAACTGAGACAATTTTGTATCATGTGCGCTTAATACCATTGAGTGGTTTTGAGAAAGTTTTTCCTACTTTGTCAGTAACTTCACGAAATTCCTTTTCTTTTCATTGATTTCTAGACTCCACAAACCCGTGGAATATGGAAATTTACTTAATGGTTTCTATTAATACGTGAAATTCCTAATTACGGAATCTTTCTGTGACGGATACCGGTGTAAACATACACACTCCCTTGAACAAGGGAGAGAACTGGGGAAGCATTATCACAAGGTCTATGTAGTAGGCCGTAAGCATAAAGCATTTGGCCTTGGAGAGGTAATATGTTTTACCAAGTCTTTTTTTTGTTGTTGTGACATCCGATGTTTTCAGGCATAACAAACAAAAGGGAACGTGTATATTTTCTCACATCTTAAATAAGGGCGCGATCATTTTGATGGGGTCTCATTCCACCGCAACTTCTGGACTTTGTACTGGACCGTAAGCGAGCGGTATAGGGGACCAATCATTGGGAGTTTTCTGCACTGGCAGATGGCAGGTTTCAAACCACAATGGTTCTTTTCTGTGTATCACGCACAGGGGCTCGTATCGTTACTTAAAATTGACCTGTCATACATGTACTATATAATAACTACAAGGGAGGACACTTCTATCCTTTCTCGCGCGACCCAATTTAGAATAAACGCTGTTATTTCAAGCCACATTTCGCGTAGCGTAATAAATTTGGTACCGATGCTAAGCTCAAGCATTCGACTGTGTATCCCTATCAAAAGTTTGACTTAATATCATACCTTTAGGGAATGCCAAATCATTTTCCCACGGAACCGTTCGACATGTACCTGATCTCGCCCGCTTAATATGCAAAAACATCGCCCTGAATGGAATACGACCTTCTCATTGGCCAACTGAAAATAAGTTATAAAATAAATACAGGACGTTATTTTCTTTAACCTATGAGAGGAGATTATTCCATTCAGCGCTTTGTTCTTGTATGACAGGTCAATTTTAAGCAAAGATACGAGCCCATGTGGTATCACGCAGAGCTTAATTATTATGGCAAGAGAAAGAGAGACAGACTTAGAACCTTAACAATGCAGATGAGAAATGAATCTCGTGAGAACAGCGCTCGCGTGGTTTCTAGCGACGTTGAATAGGAGTGGTAGGGGAAATGAATCGTTTTCAAAATATTCCATAGGATTGACCTTGAAATTGCGAAATTGGGTCGAATAACTGAGACTCGGAGGTAATCGTAGTGGGCTTTACCACGCTCCTAAGTTTGGCAGAAGAACACCAAGCAAAATACGAAAAGAGTAGATGATCATACCGGAAATTATATGCTGAGAATAACAATTACCAGTGTTTCAACAATAACATGAAAAGCCTGCACTTTCAATTTATGTTATTTCCGCAGCTCTTTAAGAAACATCATCAAAATCATTAAATTTTAAAATATTTTTAACTATATATGTACGTTGTTAATAATTATAATATCTTGTTGAGTTGCTTTGATGCAGTTTACGTTGTTGTGACGAAGTAACAACTGCAGACATAAAGGCAAACTACTCCTCGGTAGGGGCCGCGGGGTGGCCAAGTGGTCTAAGGTGTTCGCCTTTACAGATAACTCACACGACTCAAGTCTTTCCGCGTGAATTGGAGTTTTAGGTGAAAAAGCTTTCCATTAGCTTCCTGTGTTCTTCCCGCACCAAATATACTTGCCACTGCGTATAGCCTATCAACCAATCCATGCTAATCGATAGCATTTCTTCTCTAGAAACCAATCGTAAAATGCTTATTTCTTTTTCACGGTGTGTCAGATAGCTATGACTCTGTGAAAGAGTCTCCGCAAACTGTTCATCAGGTGCGCATTCACTTCTTTGAAAATCTTTTAAATTCATAAGCTTATTTCTGCAGCTATCTTACATAAACACGTATGCTTGTTTTGATGTTATTTTCCAAGGAAGCTGTAATGATGGCGAATGTCGCTGGGATGTGGCATACGTCTCTATTAATGGAGGTAGTCTGCACATGCAAAAGTGATCCTTCTTAGTCAACAAAACATATTTTGCTGATGTTGTTGGCCCCTCAGAATATTTTGTTTTCAATCCTGTTTTCAGACAAATGACTCACAAACACGACGTCGCAATCATTGGAGGTGGGGTTGTCGGGTGTACTGTTCTGTTTGAACTGACCAATCGCGGTTTTGATTGTGTTTTGCTGGAGAAAAATGAATCTTTAGTTGCTGAAGCAAGCTGTGGAAACAGGTAACGTTTGTTCACTTACGTTCATTGTAACGAGTCTATGCTCTTAAAATAAGTAACTGGAAAGAGCGAAAGACAACAAGCTTTGTAAAATTAAACAGATAATGTTTTTCTTTGAATAGAAGGTAAAAATGAGAATAAGAACTTTCGGTACTGCGAATTAAATCCTAAAAAGAGTCCAAGAACGAGATCAGACACAGGTCCTAGTAATTTAAAGTCCTGATTAAAACTCAGTACAAGAAGCGTCCCAAAGAGATCCAAAACTGAAGGCGATGACGTGTCTGTTATAGCCTACGGAGTGTTGGTGTGTTAACAGTCTCTTGTTGAATCACATAAATATTATTCCAGGTTTGAATTCAGTATAAATTCCAGTGAATGTCTTTAACCAAGAATTATATCAGAGCGCTTTTGTATTTCTATAGAAAATAATCACTTGAATTCAATAACTTGAAGAAAATAAAATTCAGCCCAAACTGGTCACAGCAATACAGCTTGAAGTGCCAGATGTTAAAGTACGAAGGACTTAATTATCACAGTCAGCATTATATTGTCTTATGTTACGTTCTTAGGCTCTAATAAACAGTAACAAAAGAAAGAGTGAAAACAACAAGCATTGAAAAGTATAACAAATAATTTATTTCCCTGGGAATAAAAACAACATAAAAATGAAAAAATAAGAACTTATGGTTTTAAAAATCAAATATAAAAACATAATCCAATAATAATCCACGAATTAAATTTTAGAAGTCCTAGTAATGAAATGTTCTAATGAATTCAAGTTCGAGTCCCGACGAAAAATCCAAAATGGAAGGCGATGACATATGCTATACCCTTTATAGTACAGATGTGTCTAAATTTCTTTTGCTGAATCAAAAACAATATTCCGGTGTTTGCATTTCCGAATAAAATTTAAAGAAATGTCTTCGTCCAAGAATTCTGTATGAGCACTCAAATATTTCCAGGAAAAAGAATTAATCTGTTAGAATCCAAATAATTTGAATAAAAATTAAAATATAACTCCAAACGGGTCACAAACAGACACTTTCCATTATAAAGTAAAAGCCCAGCTTATATATATATATATATATATATATATATATATATATATATATATATATATATATATATATATATATATATATATATACATCACTATTAAATCTAACAACTGCGCAATTTCGGAAAACCCAGAATTGCGAAACCGAGGCTGTTTACATATAAAGTCACGTATTCCCAGTATGACCTTGACAAAAACCAATCATTTTACTCTAAGAATGAGGTAAAAATAGAAAGCTGTTTATCTGAATCACTGATTTCTGAATCAAGGTCGGGAACTAGGTCAGCTTTAGGTGTTTACAGCTGAACAGTCAGGTCAAACTAATTTTTGGAAAATATCAAATTCCTAATAAACAAATTTACATTACTTTGACATGTAATGAAATTAAAAATGAAAAGATTTTAAGACTTATAAACGATTAAATTAAATCAAATATAAATTAAATCAAATGTACATAACAGTCGTCCTCTACTTGACCTCAGGTCACAATTAGCATTTTCTTTATATAAAAAAAACATTACCTAATTGAAAATGACCTAGAATGATCTAATGAGCCTTGTTTATTTACAACACAATTACCTGTAAAATTTACTTAGCAATCTCCAAAACCCTGACCCAAATCAACATATTTACTCTTGTTTGCCAGAATAATAATCCTGATATTAAGATGATACACATAGAGAATAATGGAGCTATTATTAGTTGCTTACATAAATGAAATATAATGAAACTCAATCAGGTAAAGCAGAAATGAACTCAGTTTTGGACAAGGTCAAGTCCAGCATACAATGTTACATTACAATAGCATGTCATGAAATAAACAATTAAACAAACAAATAATTAAATTAAATATACATAACATCATATATGATTTTATCAGTATAACATGTTGCTTCATAGAGATACCAGAATAGTCAAGCGAAACATCATTTTGCCATGTGACTGATCCTGGCTAGTATTCATCCGTCTTTTACGAACATTTGGGTGATCTGTGGCTTTAACATCACAGTTACACGGGTTGTCAAATCATGTTTCTTCCTTCGAAATAAGACTTGTCTCAAAATCATCATCATCACATGACGTAATAGGTTATTGTTTGTTTCGCATGCAACTACAGCCTCGTTCCATGCGATGAATTATCAAAATGTATATTTTTTTAAAGTTTAGGTTGCAAAAGTCCGTACATTTGATTTATGTCCGAACTTCAAGACAATATTTTCTGGATATTTGTTTTTCATCCAGTGGAATGCTACACACTGGATTTGACGCGCCGTTGAATAGTGTAGAACTGGACTGCATCAGAATTTGCCAAAGACGAATTTTTGACGTACTGGGCCGACTTCATCTGCCATGCAAGAAAATTGGCGCCACCATGGTCGCATGGAAACAAGAGGAGGTAATCATGTTCAAGAAGTAAGGGTTTTGTACACCCGGGTCTATGGTCAGTGAACGAAGATATAATTCCAGTTCAGGCAGTGGATATAAATATGGCACAATCACTACGTGCCAGCGATTACTAATACTTTATAGGTATTCGACATTTTCACAAGAGTGCAGCCTTAGTTTCGTTTGTCCTGCTTCTATGTAACCGTCTCTTGCTTAATAAAACGTGAAGAAATAAATCACGCATCATTCACCTCACAAATTATATGCCATGACTATGGGACTTCTGTAGTATTCTCACACCATCCCTTTGTTTCTACCCCTCCCACCGATTTTAAATTAGAAGGCATCAAGAATATATAAAATGCAGAAAAACTTAGCAACATGGTCGCATAACCTGCTTGGGACAGTCTGTGTTTTCACGCAACAGATGTGATGATGTCAAACGTCTTTGATGATCTCAATAATTTCGTAAATTTTAGAGTTACATCTCTTTGAATGTATGTATACAAGAGTTCCTCCTATTTATTGTCCAATTTGTTTAGAAATATTATAATTAGACATTGCAAATATTAGACACAGACGCCACTGTTTTTTCTGAAATAGACTTTTCAAGAAACCAGAAATCTATAGCGAGCAATCTATCTGCCTGTTTGCATATGAAGCTCCCGTTTGCGTTGAAACGCCAGTAAGTCGATAGTGTTAGGATCCCCTTGACGACTAAGTTTTGTGGATTTTGATATCCTTGATGCTTTTCGCTTTTAAACTCGTTAGGGGTGTACAATGTAAATGGAGGGTATGCGAATACTATTGAAACGTTTTATGCGTACTGCCTATGAGAATAATTCAGCCAATCAATAAATTGATCGATAAACCAGTCAATTAACCCGTTATATTAACACATGTTTATTAAATTAAAAGAATTATAACAGAACCAAAGAGAAGATAAAATAATAGTTCCGTAAAATTCGATGGGCGATTCAAAAAGGAATAGGCTGTTCTGATAGAACATAGTAAGAGTCTCTATGATTTACTTTAAAATCGATGGTCCTTTTTAGAGTTTTGGTTTGAAGCTACTATGTTTATTTATAGAGCAAACTAAAATAGCATTCATGCGGAATTTTGAAAATATATTTATATTTCATTCACGTTCTACAGCTTGCCCGACTCTTAGAAACGGAGGAACATGCGCGACAGTGTGAAATTTCTGACGTCGTCTCTCTAAGCATGTCTCAGTTGTACCAGAGGGAGCCATATTTGTCACGCGGTGCCTGTGGAGCCCTCTTAATACCAGCAGAAAGTGTGGTGGACCCGTGGCTAATGCCCGTGGCGTTTGCAAGTCACTCCAAACGCAAAGGTGCAGAGGTATTATTAGTTGTTGTGTTTCAAAGTCATTAAATGGAATGGCAGAGAAGTTAAAGTAATTTGAAAAATAACTTGTATATAAACCTTATTTAGTACCCGCGCTATTGCCATTTTCTTTCTTTCTAACTTTAAACAACAAGAGTATTACGATAATACAAAAACATGGTCAACACCAACCACCTTTACTATGATTGTACATAATTGTTTTATTGTTTTTATTAAATTTTCATGCCTAATTGGACAAAGTATTCAATTCAGCATAGTCACTAATACACCAATTTAAACACACAAAAGGATCACAAAAATGTTTCAAAACGTTCTTTGCCTGCTCTTGTATTAAAACTATATTTCTCAGATAAAAACCGAGTGCCTCGTGACAGGTTGCCAGCAACAGAGTCAGTATGATTGGCTGATTGAAACCACTTCCGGAAGTGCACGTGCTAGCTGTGTAATCAACTGCGCAGGTCTTTACGGAGACATTGTCGACAAACTCGGCGGCTTTCGGACTTTTCAGTAATCAACATTTTCTTTTATAATCCTTGAAGGAAGAAAGAATAAAGAAACGAGAACAAAATCCCACACTAAATGGTGTTATTGGACATAAGCGTGTCATGTATAAGTTTTACTGCCTTCCAGTTTTTCAATAGTCGATTGTTTTAATTTTTATATATTAATATAACAGATATACTAGTAACAATTAAATTCTGGAGCGACTGAGAGGGGAGACGACATTTATTTTATCATCCTACTTACAAAAACTAGTAGTTGCAAATTTCACATGCAAGCACAAAGAGGCGACTGAAAAGGAGTTTGAAAATATTAACATGCGTTTAATGCAAGCACAATGTAGCACTGTAAAAAAAAGAATATATCCTTTGTCTTATTCATTGAACTCAGCCAATTGCTATATCCCGATTCACTGAACTCAGCTAATTGCTATATCCCGATTCATTGAACTCACCTAATTGCTATATCCCGATTCATTGAACTCACCTAATTACTGTATCCCAATTCATTAAACTCAGCTAATTACTATATCCCGATTCATTGAACTCAGCTGATTGCTATATCCCGATTCACTGAACTCAGCTAATTGGTATATCCCGATTCATTGAACTCAGCTAATTACTATATCCCAATTCATTGAATTCAGCTAATTACTATATCCCGATTCATTGAACTCAGCTAATTGCTATATCCTGATTCATTGAAATCAGCTAATTGCTATATCCCGATTCACTGAACTCAGCTAATTGCTATATCCCGATTCATTGAACTCAGCTAATTACTATATCCTGATTCATTGAACTCAGATAATTGCTATATCCCGATTCACTGAACTGACCTAATTGCTATATCCCGATTCACTGAACTCAGCTAATTGCTATATCCCGATTCATTGAACTCAGCTAATTGCTATATCCCGATTCATTGAACTCAGCTAATTGCTATATCCCGATTCATTGAACTTAGCTAATTGCTATATCCTGATTCATTGAACTCAGCTAATTGTTATATCCCGATTCATTGAATTCAGCTAATTACTGTATCTCGATTTACCTTGAAAACTATTCAGTGATTAGCGTGTAAACTTTTTAATGACCTTTCTGAGATTTTGTTTGCTTAAAAAAATATGTGCATTTAAGTTTGTATAGACTTAGGTATAATTTATTTTATTTGTAAAATGTATTAATGTTTATCCCTAAAAAGGATTTAATTGTTTGGCTTTCTCATTTTTGTCTCGAATGCGACGCATGTCGAATGTCAAAGAAAGCGGCTTATAAGGGCCACAGTGTCCTTACATCCGTTTGGTGTCAATTGTTTTTATTAATGTTTTTATAAAGGTCAGTATTTCTTTTCTTTTTTTTTGCATCAGTTGATTGGCATCATACTTTGATCGCAACTCTCTGGTGGTAGGAAACATTTCTGCAGATTACATGTAAACGTGGTCAAAGGTTACATTTACACTTACAGTTGTTTCATTTTCGGTATTTGCTCAGTTGCAACGTTTTCGGATCTGGCCGTGCCTTGCCATCGTTCAGTTGCTTAAAAGTTTTGCTTGTTTGTTTGTTTAAGGAAGAAAAACAACATCATGTGTCTATGAACAGGCAAAGGACATTAAAACAGATCCCCCACGTACATTGAATATCGCTCGGAAAAAGGTCGAGGTCACTAATTTTTCTGTTTTAGTTTTAGTGGCAATATAAGTGTATGGATTTTTTCTGAAATAAAACACGTTCTTATTAATATTGGCACGTACATATAGCAAAGGAGATAAACTTACCTCTAGCAACGGGTGCTCAAAAGGACACACTGTTTATTTGTTTGTTAGAGTATTTGACAATACAAAGGTGTCGTCACAGTCGAGGCAGTAATATTTTGTTTTATAATGTTCCCGATTTATATACATTTATTCACTGCAGGATACTTCCAAGGAAGGGTCAGTACCTGGTATATGAAAAGAGGGCGAACTCCCTGTTGAATTCCAGCATTTTACCAATACCATCTCAGGTTGGCAAAGGAGTAATTATTTTCAGATCAGGTTTGTGTACTTCCGGGTCTATACATGACACTATTTTACTTTCTTTATAATATTTGGTTCCAATAATGTAAAGCAAGCAAATTTCATGAGAGAGAGAGAGAGAGAGAGAGAGAGAGAGAGAGAGAGAGAGAGAGACCGAGCGTGTATGATTTGGATTTTGAAGGTAGCATTCAACAATTTTTAAAATAATAATCGCTACGATCTCTGCAGTGCTCTGCAGTGTGGCAGTTTATAGTGATGTATAGCACTAGGGCATCATGCCGCAGACATGTAGCACGATGTCCCTCCCATTCACATTATCCTGACACCAGACCGACGTGTCCTAACAGTAACCTCTTAATGCAGAGCGCATAGCGAGGCAGCTGTGAGTACCACTTCTTTAGTATGACTCGGCCGGGGTTTGAACCCGCGACTTCCCAAGGTGGACGCTCTAAGCACTAGTCCACCGGAGCGAGAGAGAGAGAGAGAGAGAAGTCATTACATATCAGCCTAGAGCGATCTCTCTCGATCTCTTGATTCCAAGTGGATCTATAATTTAGAGTTAACAGTATGAAACCTTAAATCCGTTTCGTGCCTTGTATAATCCTTCTAAAACGCATACTCTACCATTATGTGACTTCACTGTACGTTAGTTCGTGCGTGTTTTAATTCTGAGATGATGACTTCATGCTATAGGAGCCGAATGGGTAGATTGTCCCTTAGGGTTGGGCCAATGTGGTGCATAGTCGTTTAAACCTTGCGCCCTCAGCTGTGTATCTCGTATCGGGTACTTTCATTCGGCCGACAATTAAAGCGTCTTTGTAATTTGTAACATATCACCCAGCAGCTTTATTGAGTACAGCATGCCACACTGTAACAGATTACTAAGCGGCATTGCAAAGCAGTATTAATGAGGTCGGTATGACACATAGTAACATATCACCTAGCAGCGTTATTGAGTACATTCTGATGTACTGTAGCATATCACCTGACGGCGTTAAAGAGTATTTTTTAATACTGATATGTCTTTGCCATTGTGTAATATATAGCAACCCATATTCATGTTCATTAGGCATGAAATCCCGAAAACATTATTACTACACAATACTATAGGCCACAAACAGCTCAATACTCGAAAATACACTCATTAAAAACTATATAACCACACGATAGCATACGCTACAAGCAACTTAAATACACTAATAATACCCATTTCAAATACTCAAGTGAGAAATATAGAAAATTATTTGGTGAAATATTTTTATGTTTGTATTTCTGCATCGTTTGTGAAAAATATGCACTCATAGTTTCACACGTGAAATATACAGTTTCCAATCAAGCGATTCTTGGTTGTGTGTGTTTACAGAAGTTATATTTGCAGCAAGAGAAACGAGCGCACTATGAGCTAGAGAAATAAATGAAATCTGCATTGCCTTTCATGCCTGGAAATTATTTTGTGCCAAAGATATCTGACCCGCTACCAGTCGCTTTTCGTGGAAAATATTTCCTCGTGGAAAATATGTCCCCTGTAATATATTGTTACCAACGTTAACGAACATTAGCTTTCCAAAATACCATGACGGTTCCGCAATAAATGTATTGGGTAGTTTGGAAATCGTTAAGAGGCAGAGGGCGGGATTAAGGCCTGGTAATCCATTTAAAGCAGGAATATTCCTGTAATTGATGTGCATGTGTGGTACTTTAGAACGGTTTGTTGCCATCAAGAAGGAGAGAGCGTCCTAAAATATGGTGTCCTTGAGATGATTGTAAATGTTTCAGATTCATCTGCATGCACTGCCTGGAAAGAATAGTACAATCACAAGTTACCTCCATTACTCTCTTGAACAAATACTCGATTGAAATAACTCTTAACTCTCGCCTGCCTAAAATAATAATACCCCATCAATAAATATCGCTGGAATTTAATCCTACAAAAAAAATGTGCTCCTTATGACTTTAGAAAGTTTCTGACGGCAATAAACGCAGACTGACGTCATATGAACATCCATCCAAGCAGATCCATAAATTAACTAAGCATCATCATTGGATTCAGCCAATCAAAAACCACTATCTGACAGTCACGTGGCTGAATGATTATGTTTTATCCGTTTGTAAGTTGAATTGTAAGCACAATATCCTTCTTGCCTGCTATTTTTGTTTAAAAACTAAATATTTACTGATAATAACATGGACATTTATTCACAAGATTTTTCACGATTAGTTTTGAGAAAGTCCATGATAACGGTATTTGAGAATTTTAATTTAAGACGTAGGATAAGACCCTAGCCAACCAAATGATTGTATCTACCGAAAACTAGGGTCTAGCTGGGTGGGATGTAGCTCGTAAGTTCAGATTATGAATATACCTTATCACTCTGCATTATCGCCGCCATGTGAGCGCCTTTGTTATATGGCGATTTACTGTAAGACTAGATATTATCTTTACGCGACCGCTTTGCGGACACGTATGTATGTTAAGAGTCGTAAAAATTACTTCAAAACACTTGTCCTTTTTTACTTTGTTTGTTCTGATGACTTGCTACGTTCAGTCTAAGATTTGCCTTGTTTGTAAATTGAACTAATTAAACGTCTTCATAATTATGTGTTAACATGTGATTTTGCAAAACGTAAAATTACCCATGCTCACTGGAGCCCTTCCATTGTCAGATCTTGAACTTCGGACGTGCATAGCATTTGCATCATCAAGGTCTTTAATTTAGGAGGTAAGGAAATCTTGCATTTAGTCCACAATCCCATAATGCCTAAACGGAAAGGATCGAATTTATAAAATGAGAGGTTGATACCTCAGCTGTATGAGAAAACAATGCCACATGTAACAGTTTAAATCTTCATTGATCTGTGGCTGACACCGTCATAACCGGCTTAAATTGTTGTAAGAAAAAGCCCACAAGCTCCACCAAAGTGAAAAGGAGGCAATAATTATACTTTTGCAATCATTTGTCAGTTTGTTACTACGACCAATCAGGGTTTGCATTTGCATATTGATTTCGTGTACACCTGCATAAAAATGGTTGAAAATATGTTCCTATTCCGAAATTAATTTCTTCGCGCCTTGATGCCGAGCAAACCTCAGGTGTGATGCGTCGCTGGATCTTACGTGCAATGTGGTCAGAAATGATAAAGTAGTTTACAGAATTTAAAATTTTTTATTCACAGCAACTCATGAGGTCATCCCAGACCAAGCGTTCTCTTAAATCTCGTAATATTTTTTAATGATCAGCATATGAATACAATTAAATACGGGTGAGCGTACGAAAGGGATGGATGAGGGTGCCGAAAAGCTAGCTTAATCTTGTAAGCTTCGACTTAGAAGCCAGTTTAATGTATAATAAAAATAAAATAAATCTTTCCTGCATAAATACCGGATATATTTTTTGCACCTTCTATTTGCAGTTTACGACAACGTTCTTGTTGGTCCCACTTCAGAAGAAGTAAAGAGTCGTCTGATTCCAGCCATAGATAACGACGTGACACGCAGACTGACGAAACACTGCGACGACACAATACCAGATTTGAAAAACTACAAAGTCGTGACCCAGTACTCAGGAGTAAGGCCAGCAACCCAGACCAAAGACTACATCATAAAAGCAGATCGTAACAAGTTTGTTAAATTTCTAACACAATTTGCTTCTTGTTCCACAATCAGGGGCATACTTACCATATAGCAAGAGTATGGAAAACATAGAGGCCCACGAACTATTTTCTTACATTATCCAATAGACAGAGACCCATTGGTGAACATTGTATAGGGGCCCGCATAGGGGCCCAAATATACCAGGTACTCTACAGTCCACAATGCACACTCTGAAACAGTAAGACGTCAGTTTTCTAACAGAAAAACATCGATGAGATATAGTGAAGTATCACACATTTTCCATTTGGTAATCATGAGGTAATCTAAGTATATGCACAAAACTACGTATGTGTTTTGTACCGAGTGGGTGGAAAGAACGAGATGGACATATGCCATATGGATACGTTGAGACCTTTGGCCGAGACAGATTTTCGCGCATGTCAGACGAGTTCTTTCTTCCGACTCGGAGCAAAACACAAATGTGTTGTTGTTGTTGTTATTATTATTATTATTATATAAACTCTCTTTTTCGCTAGTGTGAATGAAATTCAAAACAAATATGTTTAGAACAAGTCTTATTCCATTGTCTCTGATTTCAGAATATTAACGTGCGGTTGTCAATGACATCACCTAAATTATCATTGTCTGTGTGTAAGATATGAAAATCCTGGTTGAATATCTGTATCGAGCGCCAAATTAAAACGTAGTATGTAATACATGCATTTATTAGGATTCATTTTATCTTACGTAGCAGAGTGTATTGTAGTGTATTTCCGTATCAGACAGGGAGATTGGATCTACATGGACGTTTTCTCTGATACGTACGTATCGGTATCTTCAGACGAACCGAATATCGAACTTGTATAAATTCCAATTTGTTTTGAATTTCATTTACACTGTCGCGAGTCAATAAGCCCCTGTGTTCGTGCGTCTATGGGTCAGTCTGTCCGTCAACCAGGTTGACCTTGTAACGTGAACAACTGACTGAGAGAGATCGTATCTGATGTCAGTTTTTATTAGGAGGATATGGGTCAGTCTGTCCGTCAACCAGGTTGACCTTGTAACGTGTTACACTGACTGAGAAAGATCATATCTGATGTCAGTTTTTATTAGGAGGATATGTAAACGACAAGGCAGATTTCGAATTATGGGTAACATCCCCAGGAGAAAATGAGGTGTGGGTTAAAGGTCATACTTTCATAGGCGATATTGCCGTATGATATTTCTTGTAACCTGAACTCAGTCGTCATGGATTGATTTCTTTGGTTTGGTGTTTTAAGGCACATCAACGAATTAAGTAGGTTATTACGTTTTGAGATAATTGGTGTAAAAATGCCTTGACCATGGTCACACCAAGACAGTCACACCATTGGTAGGATTCGAGTCCGCACCCTTTCTGTCGCGAGTCAGGAACACTAACCAGTGAACCAATCTCATCTGAGGGAGGGTAATCATATCTTCTATGATGTTTCATGTGCATGACTACAACGAAAATTTCGTATTCTTTATGAAGCTCTAATGGGATGGGGTCTCATCAAAACTCAAATTTGTTTAGTCCCTATGGACCATTCCTTATACCCTGAACTCCACCTTCGCCATCTGACGGAGATTGATCAAAATTTGTAAGCTCTTTTATGTGCATGGGTTCCCGTGATAGGATAATGTTGTTTCAGTGGTCACATTTCGGTAATATAGATTGCTAGTATTCCTTGTAACCAGTACACCGTCTACACTGATTAAGGGATGTCATATTTGGTATAATGTTAAATGTGGATAAGAACATTCAAAAAAAAGTGTAGGATCCTGGAAACAACTCCTTTGGGTAAGTGTGTTGAGGGTAAAAGTTTACATTTTCATGAGATAGACTGTAACTTGTAACCAGACCTTGTTTCGTCGACACCTAGTGCGGAAGGATTGCCATAAGTGTAATGATGTTTAATGAGCATGTGTAGGTGACAACAAAGTTTTCGAATTCTAAATACTCAATTTGGGCGGAGAGTATGTTGGAAAAAAATAGCAATGAGGGCATGTAAGAAAATAATACAAGTGTGGATATTAGTGATGAGTTCCAGCTTTTGTTCTTCAGTTTATTTATTACCTTTTTATTCTTAGGTCCTGGATCACAGTTGGTGGAATTAGGTCAACAGGAGTATCTGGATGTCTTGGTATTGCAGAGAAAGTTCATGACCTTTTGACGGAAAATATTGGTCTTGACCCCAGCAGATCGTTGACAGCGATAAACAGTCTCAACTACCGTAGAATAGCACACGATTACGTGGTAATAGATGGTGCTGCATACAAAATAACACACCCTATTACATTGTCTGGGATGGAATATTCCTCAAAGTTGTGAATTTTCTTTGGATCGATCAGTTTTCCTTTATACTTAAATGGATAACATTTAATTGTATTGAATGATGAAATAAGCATTTATCCTTAGAGAAACCATAACGATTCTGAAATAAAAATGACTGTTCAACTGTATAGCTGAGTATCCATTATTCCTCTACGATTAGCCAACACTTGATGGTAAAGCCCACTGCAGCCTTTGCAGAATTGTTGTTTGCTGACTTTCACCAAACAAAGATTTTATCTCCAAAAAGCCAACGCCTACTTTTCGAGCAATAGAAATATATGTTGGTCTGTTAAGATTGTCTTGTACAGAATAACTAAAGATCATGATGTAGCGAAAAAAATTCTTTGCCAGATATAATTCAGCCCTCTAGTTTCAATTTGGTTTTTATTTAACAAATCCATTTTTTTTATTTTGTTTTTCTCAGTTTGTCAAATAATGAGTTAACACATATCTGTCACGTGCCCCTACATAATTATTACTGACCCCGGAGAAGGATAGACAGTTAAGAGGTTAAATAACCCAGAGGCCCCGGTCAGCAAAGCCGACGGTCTAGGTGTATAAAATATACAAATAATAAGGTGCAAGGTATAACAATTTAATGAACTATATCACGGTATAACAATTTAATAAACTATATCACGGTATAACAATTTAATAAACTATATCACGGTATTCAACAAATACAGGATTATTTCTAAGTGCAAATGCTTCCAATCAATACAAGACCTACTAAAATTGCCAGTTATTTGGTCACGCGAAATTTAAGATGAGAGTGTTTCATTCCCGTGTCGACTTCTGATACATACACAAATATCCCTAATTCTCTATATAGTAAACTATGAACATCAACAATATTCCGACACATTTCCTACCTTAAAAATTATAAAAGACGCACAGAAATATAAAATGCCTAATTATACGTGCACAATGCCAACAACACCTAACTCTGCACAATCCACAACAGTATATTCAAATACAAGCAAGTTCTATCAGTACTCCCTGTTAAATTCAGTTATGCACAACGTTGCAACATTGTAGCAGATCACACGATCCACTTCGATTTTATCCTAACAACTACATACATTAATCTTGAATATTACTAATTTGTTTTACGCTTCATCATAACTAGTTGATAATTCAGCTATTCATGGAAGATTAAATTACTACTAAATTAAATGCACATAGTAACGTATAAATCGTACGACCCGAGTTTGGAAAGTGAGACAGATTCGGGCGAAGATATTTTTTCTCTGAAGCCTTTGTTCCAAATCTCGTCCGAAGTTCCTATAAGTCCTTCTCTTTTTTTGGGGGGTGGGGGGTGGGGGTACCTCTCGCCTGATCTTTTCAGACCATTCACGGTAGGCCCCCTGCCTAACTGTAATATTACCCGAAGGCTTAGTGTTTTTGTTATATAGTGTGTGCTGCACTCTTTAAAGTTATGATTTTTGTTTTTTTAATGAGTTGGCTTTATATTTTGGGATCATTGGTATGGATTATTGTATGACTGATGGTATGGGGTTTTGTTCTTACGGATCTAAATTTTTTATTTTTTTCCCGGAATTTTTCACATTATTACATTCCAGATAAATTGTCAATCCCTCGAGCGTCATGTTATGTTTCTTCGAGAACCTCGTCGTATGTAAACTTTTAGAAATCTTTTGTCCTTTTCGTTACGTTTTCTTCCGATAATGTTTTGGATTCGTTACGCTTTCTTCCGATGATGTCTGGGATTCGTTACGCTTTCTTCCGATGATGTTTTGGATTGGTTACGCTTTCTTTCGATGGTGTTTTGGATTCGTCATTTTGGTACTCCTGATATAGAGACATTCTAGCTATTTTTATCTTTCTTCTTTGTTCCTTTTCTCTGTTCTGTCGTTAAGGGTTTTGCCGTTTTTCGGTTTACACTTTAAAGTTTTTCCTGCTTTTGTTCCTAATTCTTTATTTGTATTTTTTGTTCATCTTCTTGAATTTCTTTTTGTTGCTCTATTGGTTATTGTTGTTGTTGTTGTTTTCCTTTTTCTATATTGCGTGGTTTAGGTTTTGGTGCCTTTTCCTTTTGTTGTTCTTTTGGTTGTTGTTCGCTTGTTTCATTTCTTGTTGTTTAATTTTGTTTTGGGTTCTGTGGTTTCTCTTGTTTTTCTTTCGGTTGTTGTTCTTTTAGTTGCTTTTGTTGTTGTTTGCCATTTTCTCCATCGTGTTGTTGAGTCAGATGCTGTCTATAGTTGTCTTTTTATTTTTCTTCTTTGTCTATATGTTGTTGCTGTATAATATGCATTTGGAATGATCGTCTGCTCGCGTATATGGGATGTCACTTGTTGTTTTGTTAGCTCTTTTTGTGGGCATTTCTTGGGCATATGCCCCACTTTCCCACATTTGTTGCACTTTCTATGGAAAATACATCCTTTGTACCACGTCTTTGCCAGAATGCCGTGTAGAAAGAAGACCTTTTTCATGGAGTAAAATTGTTCTCTTTCTATTTTACAGTATTCGTGTCCTATTCTTTATTGTATATCCTGGGTGGGTGTCCATTTTTGCTCTTGTTATTTTAGTTTTAAATTTCTGTTCCAAACGCTCCACCGTAGCTTTCAGTGGAATTTCAAGTGGTATTTCCGAAAGGTTGAGGTCAGCTGTTTTCTTTTTTATCTTCTCATAAAGGGATCCGTTATTTTTCTTCTGTTCTTTTCACTAACGCCGTTTCTCCTCCTATATTTAGTTTCCCATATGTTATGATGGTTTTAATTCCTTTTGGCCTCAGTATATATCCGCTTTTACCTTTCCTATTCACACGTGCCGCTAGCATGGTAGAATCTTTGTTTCTTATGTCTAGAGCTACCATCACCATAGACATTGTGGGTAGTCACTCCTCTGATATTCCAGACATATCTATTTACTGTGTTCATTTTTTGTAGCAGCATTTTAAGAAAGATCATTCTGTTATGAATCCTTTCTGTGTCAAAGTATTTTTATAACTCTGTTAACTACCTGTTTCTTGTCATTTTGGTTATCACGTGCGGCTTGTGGAGTGAGTTTCTTTTTATTCAGTATTATTTTACTTTTGTGTATATTATTTTATCGTTATTTATCTCCTATTCCTTCATACTATCATGAAACACGAATTCTATGGGACCACCTTCAATCCCTTGAACATTCGTTGTTTTTTTTTCGAGCGTAAATCGGAATACTTTACTTCTCAAGAAGGAATATACGAATATAACTCTTTTACGAGTGCCTAGTTTGCTCTCGGAGTGCAGTCTAGTGTCTCATTCGACTTACAAACGTGCACTGATTCTTTCACAATGAATGTAACAGAATAATGTCTGGCTGCGTAAGAAACCCGCCTCAGAATCTTACTGTCTAAGTTCTGATTTGATACCGGTGGTCTCTTTGAAAACTGTTTGGTGTAGTAACACTGATATGTTATAATGTCGGGTTTCCGGTCTCTAAGCCTTAACCGACTGGTGACATCACTGCTGTTTTCAAAACAAACAGAGTTTCTCACCACCATGGCAAGGTTCACTTTGAAGTAACCGTGAACTTGACCGTAACGCAATGGCTAAGGCACGAACAGGTAATTTTTTGCTTCAGAATTGTTCTAAAGTAGTGATGTTACTTAACACGTATTGACATTACCCAAAGTAATTTGAATTATAAATTCTATCAGAAGACATTTATAAACATTAAGCAGGAAATGTATAAACATGAAGCAGGAAATGTTAACGAGACATTTTCGATATTAGTTGAACAATCAGTGGACACAGATCCAACTCGCGGCATATGCTGCGTAGTAGAGTGTTTTTTTCTGGCAGATAATGTTCATCTTGAAAAAGCAGTATGCACTTTCAAAGTCCAGATCTTAAATTTATGTTAGAATAGGCAATATGGTTTGATAAAATAATTGCTGTTAACAGTCAATCAGTATCATATGCTGGTAACGAAACAAAATATGTCGCCTGATTGGGTTAGTCGCATAGTAGAGTGCCAAGCATAACTAGACTAATGGGCGCTGTGCGTGATGAAAAGCGTACGTCACGTGGTTTCCATACTATCCTTGAGATGGATAATATTTGTCATCTGCCGTCGCACGAGCACTGGAACGTAACCTTAAACTTTTGTTTATCTAGTGTGTGTGTGTGTGTGTTCCTAATAACGTGGTTGGGGATTATTTTGAGTAAAAGGCTAGCCTTGCTTTGACCGTGTCTGGTGATTATGTAATATTTTTAGATAACAGGTCTGCTTAAAATTCGCTTAGCGCCGCCTCTGCAAACCCATTCAGTTGATTTAATTAAATGCTTGAACATTTCCATTTAGACATAGTGAAACAATTCAGTGAAGAGTGCAACATTATCGTTGCCATTTCAAGTTGCATAACCATGCATACATACGTTACTTATTACTTCCGTCCCTGTCAAAACCGTGTGTTTTGTTTTTTGTTTTTGTTTACATAAAAGTTTGTGATGATTCTTATTTACAGACACACTCTCTTCAACAAACAACAGATTTTATACCTTTAAAGATGTTTACGGCATTTCTCATCTGATTTTAGGATAGATGCTTTTATGTGAAACTAATTGTTCACAAGACATTGTTTTCTTGTTACTAAGAAAATATGTTGTCCCAAAAATCGTTTTCCACTTAAATGTCATATTTTTATGACGTATTTATTTCTTTGAAAATCTTGTATAACTGCCATAGGCATGGTATCTTAGTTCCCTACGTTGTTTCTTCATTCCTGTTTGAAACGAATCATTTCCGCTTCTTGCCACTCATCTTCCTTTTGCAAATGTTTCTAATTCTTTCTAAAGTCTTTTCATTTCCTTACACATTGTTATGTAAATTTAACTAATATTATGTGCGTAACTGTTGTCAGTGGTTGCTTACGTAGCAAGAGTTCAAGGTGAGACTTGTTTACAGTTATACTAGGTTTCTTTCGTTGGAAATCTCCACATTTATTCAAGTGAAAATATATATAAATTGGGATTTGATAAACAAATAATTCCTGTACTGTATCGGTCTTTGAGAATCTATGATCAGGGATTCTGGTTGTGTTGTTGATATTAGATATAATTCGAAAGGAGTAATTTATTTAAAATATTCATTGGAATTACTAAAGAGCTCATTGACTAGTGGACCAACACACTATTTTGGATTACTGTGAACTCATTCAAAGATTTTCTGGATTGCACCATTGTGCCATATAATCAATGCATTTGAATTACATTCAGAACATTCTATATGTTTGTACTTATCAAAGGTCATTTAGGATGATTCGGGATTTAATTAACAACATTTACTATTTTAAGTGTCTCTTAAGTTTTCACTTTGTATTATAAAGAAAAGTAAGTTGTTGATTTTACATAAATTGTTGGTTTCACTTTTTCTGTTACATATTTTAAGACTTAGAGTTGTAACAACATAGACAAATGAAATGCATATTCGCATTACCCATTTGTCAGTGATATTATCATAACCAATATCTCTTGATTTTCACACAAGTTTCATACGGTATGATTCTTCACACATCAACTATTCAGCTTCTATAAACCTGAAGATAAAGATTTAAGTCTAAAAAAATGTTGTCCGCTTGAGCTAAAGGTCAAATGAGGATATGGTATGGTTCGTCACCTGTCGTGGGTCGGTCAACATTTACTATTTTAAACTTGTTATCGTTCTCAAAAACACAGCTATGGGTCAATTTAAACCAAACATAGCAGGCGTGCATGGCTTGCCAGTTTATATAATTAATGCTGATCCTAAATTAGATATGGCCCCCGCTACTAAGATAAAAATACATTAAAATATGATTGCCTTTGCTGAAATTTCTTTTTCAAAAACTTTACTTTGGAAATAAAAACACTAAACAGACTGGAAAACTTGGCCTTTCGGTATTGGATAAATGATTCTAACATGCCATGATATGCACTGAGATGCAAATAAAACCCTAGAAAAAATTAAAGTTTTATTCGAAACATATGAATCAACAAAATTAAAGAAAGTTGTAAAGAAAGCATTCTACTAATACATATTTCTTGAAATTGGCTAATTGGCATTTGGAGGTGAGCGATCTCTTGACCACTTGAGTCTCTTGTTAGTGTTATGTCATCACCGACATTCTAATAATTTTAACCGCTGTTCGGCTCATATGAACAGATGATCGATAGCCTGTAAATTAAATCCTTCTAGATTATCATTTTAGTTCTAAAAGTAAATATTCATTGCAAAACATACCGTAATTCTTCCATAGATCTTTAACGATTATTTCTTCAAATGAGAATGTGAGAAGCTTAGGCACGATGAAGGAGAAAAGAGAACTAAATCTTATGGTTTCACCTGCTGGAAACGAAGGTCTTGCCCCTAATAGCTACTATGCTGATATTAACCGATCAGTGAGTCTATATCTGGACTTGTAGATCTGGATATTTTCCAGGAGATAGCATCTTCCACATAAAAATGTTTATTTTCTCTTTCATTTTCTTAACGATCAGTTCAGTTTTAAAAGGAAAGAACAATCTCACATCCTCAATGACCCACTTCCCGTGCGAACGTACTACTTTTGTGCGATATTTAAGTGTCCTCACATGACACTGACAGTGACTAATTTGAACAAAATTTTAAACGGGAATTTCACCAGGAACACTTAGAATTTCTGCATATACTGTGTTGTTTGTCTTGATAGCCTACATAGTGCTCGTGATAATAAAACTTTATTTTGTGAAATTTGTGTACGAAAGTTTATGGAATTTCTTATTGTTGCACGTAAGTACAAATGAAGTTTTAATAATACTGACCGCGATTTAAATAAATCTTATATAAATATTTTTATCTGCACTGTAAATGATTTCATGTTATGCACTACCTTGCCCGAATATGTAAATTCTCTTTTTCTAATTTTTACGGCTATCGGATTCGCAGATTGTGATTTTTAAATGGACCCTAAAAAAACCTAGGAAATTGTATTATTTTTTTCTTTTTGATAGAGTTCGTCGTCTTCTCTCTCTCTCTCTCTCTCTCTCTCTCTCTCTCTCTCAAACTCGATTTAAATACTGTACATATTTTTTCATATCGATTATGATTATATTGTTGGTGGTCTTAGAGAATGAAGATTGAAAATTTTTACATTGTCATATCACATATCAACACTTTTTTTAGATGAATAGAAACGTCTGTTTGAATCCAGTGATCTCTGTTAAACATGATTGAGAGAATAAGGAGAATTTAATCTAGACGACAATCTAGAAAGCTTGATAACTATATCGATCTCACTCACTTACGCAATCATTTATTTTTCTATATTGAAATGCGTTTATCTTTCCGGTTGGAATTAATGTTGATTTCTTCTGTTGTTGTTCATCCGATGAGTTCGAAGACGACCATGGTATAAATTAGAATTATTATGTCGGTTTGTATTTACATGCCTGATATAGGTCACAGCCTCCATGAATTTGTGCCCATTTTAGCAAGCAATCCACATACTATGTGCAACTCGTGGATTATTAATCCACGAAAGTAAAGTTTTCAGTCAGGCCTATATTACTTTTTGTAAGTATACTGCATAGAAACAACATAAGCTACGGATTATTGAATTTTACGACACAATCTCTTTAGAGTGTGGTATAATATAATATTGTTTGTAGTCTGAATATAATTTGCTTTCTGTAGGGATATTTTACTGCCAAAGAAACTATTAGAGAACATATATCATAATGAAGGAATTATTGTCGCGGGATACATACATACATACATACATACATACATACATACATACATACATACATACATACATACATTCATACATATTCAGGGAATTTATAGAAGTCTGTAAAAATGGGGTTAACCTACCAGATGACTAGGATGTAAAATATTTAGGAAAACACTTAAACCACTGTTTCGTTTTAATGCATCATACAAGGCTTTCAAAGAGGCTCAAAAGATGTTATATGCGTTATCCGTAACATGTTGGTAAATTGAAAAATTTAGGAATGACCTTAGAATAGCAACTGTGCATGCTTGGTCAAGATCATGGGCAGAGGGAAATAAAAAAGTTATATTATTTTGTGTAAGAAACAACAAAGCTGTTGTTATTAATTAAATCGCCTAATACATCTGAAGCTTTTGAAGAGAGTTACACGAATGAATCCTCCTATGATATGAGTAAATACTGAAGCAGCGATGAAGATATCCAAGGGTAAACAAATGATTTTAGTATCAATATAAGAATGGCATCCAAACTCACAATATTCGGTATATCTACTAAAAGAGGAAGAACGCAAACATCAGAAACAATTTTCAAATGCTATTACTGAAAGCAGCGAAATAAAAAATATTGATAGTATTTGCCCACTCTCCAAAAATGTGATGTTATTGCATTTAAATGTACACAGTCTCGTCGTATTCGGGTTGGCACAATTCTCAGTAATGGGTCATTTAATGTACTTTGGACTGATGCACAGTTGAAATTTATTGCATCCACGTTTGCAGATGAATTTATATACATGCTTGCAACATTACATGCTGATCCCAAAAAGTACAAGCCTGTTTATTTGAGAAAGCGTGCTATATAATTTTGGATAACCATAAAATCGCGTAACGAACTTTGTAAAAAAGTAAATAATAATAACAACAAATGATTTGATCATATCTGCGTTACATCATGCTAGTGCCAAAAAGACAAGCCTTATAAATACCGGCCACTCCCTGTGTGAACTTAATTTTGGCAACATAGAAATATCTTGTGCAGGCTGCTAAGACCACACTCAATAATCTGAAACGCTTAACCCATGCTTACTTGGAATGAAGGCAATTATCCTCTTGCACTATCCCCTCATGGGCAGCACGAATGAACCCAGACTGGTTTATTGCTTTAGAACAAGAACATGAACAAATGAAATAGTAGATACAGCAAAAAGAAAATAAAGGAAGCGGTCTTGATGGACTGTTTCGCCCTAATGATCTCACGGATCGATTGGAAACACTGGTGGGATCAGTTCGTGATGGCAACGACACACCAGAAGTCTTTATAAAGAATACATCGATTTGTCAGCGACTGCTCACCAGTGACATCGTGGACATAAAACATATCGTGCGTTGATGCATGAACTTGTGGAAGAAACCAATGATGTATACGACAACACCGGTGATTACTTCTTAATGACTTAGCGTATTGCGTGAAATAAATGCTGAAATGCAGCGTGTTGTTATAAGCACAACTCCGAGCATTAAATTGATGATTACAATTTCGTCTATGAAACCAAAATGTTTGTGACTTTTTTCTACAGTTGTTACCGTTGGTGAATCGCTTACACTCGAAGTTGCATTGTCGCCATTACATGTCTATCAGAGTTGGCCTGATATTCGATCGAGACCGTATGGAGGTTTTCATGCAAATAATTCCTTTGTTTACATTAAACAATAGCACCACCTGAAACATTGTTGGGATTCCACTGGCGCATGTGTGATTGAATCAAGCAATGAACAGATTAGACGAAGGATAAAACATTGGTGACCAAGCGTGATTCTAAAATCAGCAAGCGCATACATTACCCTGCACTTTAGCTCTGCCATCTCAATCGAATCCCAAACGTACTCGGTTGATGTTGCACAATTATCGTTTAGAACACTTCTCAGTTGGCCCGAAAAAATTGATAAGATCCACGTGCACCAACAAAGTTTGCGTCCAGGACCTGACGGCACAAGGTACGATATAGCGCCTGATATTGTCAGGATCACTACAACAACTCACGTTGATCGGACCTGTGACGTCATCATTGTAGTTATGATGCCTCAGATTCAACAATGCGCGGTTCTAAAACCTTCGTTTTATTTATGCTGAACAAGACGGGTACATGCCATGCCTGCGCGGGATTGTCTTCACGCGCTGCACCAATCACTAAACAAGCTGCAATGCGAGTCGTTGACAGTATCAAAATTGTTGCCGCGGACCGGTTACAATATATATGATTGCAAACGGTTCAATCGCTTTGAGAGCGATTACCACGACTAGTGACTCGACAATCAAAGACGGTTAAAGTTATATTACCAACAAAAGCAACAATTCATGCCCCAGTCAGTAAAATCATTAATGAAACAACTCAGCAACGACAGTCAGATTCGGCGATTGTAAATCTGGTAATAAGAAGCGGATTTGGGAGGCAAGTCATCAGGAAAAGTATTAAATAAAACTATAGTATGTGAGTGGAAACTAAAGTCTCACTATGAATCAATTAAAACGTATCTGATCACGTGTTTGACACAGATGCACCTGTGTTGTGAGATCGAGACAAGCAAAATTATCAATATTACTCGTATGAGTCTAGGGATCCAAACAAAGACAGGCTTGAGCGCCCAAGGTTTATGACACATCTCTGTATTTTCATTCGTGAGAAGCATTCTTGGAAGTCCAAAGAAATCTTGTGCAATCCTACAATATTGAACAAAGCATCAACGACAAAGTCGAATTTGTAAACAACGTCCTAATGGCGTTGTTCAACAGAGCTCATTATCTCATCGATGGAAAGGAAATCGAAGCAATTTTTAGCAACATAACTGTTACGATTATCCATGATGTTTATGAAAGACACAAATGGTCGTCCTGAGTATCTCAAATGCACGTTAAATTCAGCAACTGCTGTAACCGAGACATTACTGATTTTAAGAGCGAATTTGCACAGCGTAAAGGCCATTTTACAACACGCGGGGAGGTTTCCTGCGCGATTGTAATCTCTCGCAATTTTTTTTTTCACCAGAGACTTTCGTAAGGTTATTTTTGGGGCCAAACACGTGTTTAACCGTAACGGTAACGCCAGTGATGCAATTCAACATACTGATGTCGCCGTAGACACATGTTTAACATCATTTATGTTGTGTGGCGGAACATCTATAATTTCATTTCTCGCGATGACCACTGACTCACACCAATGTGAAGTCCGATGAGAATTCAACGAAATGGTAACGCCGTAGACGCATGTTTAACATCATTTATGTTGTCTGGTGGAACATCTATAATTTCATTTCTCGCGATGACCACTGACTCACACCAATGTGAAGTCCGATGAGAATTCTCATGGCAAGTAATAACAAGATGTTAGCTAACCACATCACATGTTTATTACATTTCCAATGGTAGACAATTTGAACAACCAACTGGAAAGTCCAATCATATTTGCAAAACTGGGAGTGGCAGCTCTTGCTGAGGTTAAACGTTCACGAACAACCCACCGAACATATTTTACCCAGTTTGATAATCATCAAGTCGCTAGTGTGTATCATCGACTGTTAAAATAAATGGACAGATACCGAAATGTTGACACAGGCTGCAGATTTCCGAACATGACCTGTGTACATTGAGTTATTACTTTAACCTCGAGCATCTGGACCTGGTTCAACAGTCCGTGTCGGACATGTACTTCAAACCACGTGAAGGATGAAACCATAGTGACCCCGAGTATAGATACATTGCTCTGATTCTCTCCGATAAGACTCTGTTATTACGGAGTTTGAGTGTCTGAATGAGAGCTATGGACGCGCCTGTGGAATATTTATATTTTTAGCTGCTATATTTATAACTGGAGTTGTTACATTAATAAATAATAACGTCCTATCATGTAATGAAGGTCGGCCTAAGGGAAAATCAGCTAGAAAAAATATTCTTAAAACCGCAATAAAAAACAATTGTTTTAGAAACGGACTTGCCTGAGTTTATCAGCTAGATTGATGTTCCAGTTGAGGTTTTTATTTTTCAAGATTGAACTGGTAAATGACAACGTTTAAGGTATAGTTATCCAGTTGAGAAACGCTGTTGCAAATAATTTTGCAGTGATAAGTGAAGTCGGAAGAATTAGGAACGCTGGCGTGTCGGTTGCGTTTATGAAAAAGTATATTGATGTAGCAGAGGTTGCGGTAAAATAACTTATCGATGAAACGATCACAGAGTTGCATGTTCCATGGGGGGGGGGGGTGCTACATTGGAAAGCGTATTAACCTGTGAATTAGAGAAATACTGAAGGCATAACAAATGACCGACTTGTTTTCGGTTCTGTCGGGAATTGCTTTGATACACACAAATCTCAAATTTTAAAAGTACTCGGGTCAGGATTACTTTTGTTTTATCGTAGTTAGTTTTAGTGAGAAATGGGATGCACTAAATATAATGACAAATAATGTCTATAGAGGTGAAATGACCGTTGGAATCACCCTGATGTACCACTACCAACTTGAGGTCGGCTTTGAACAATCGCAAATGCAAATGCCAAGGCCTTGGCTGCATCACTAGGTGCCAAAATTCTCAGGTATTTTTTCTAAGATCGCGAAGTGGAATTTACCGTTGGATACACCCACGTTATGTTCACCTCTGAATATGTTACAAACACATGACTCAAATGAGACTAAACAAGATATCTACTATTATTTACCAAGGATGCGGTGAAACAACTATAGTATAACTACGAAAACAATCATTTAATACACGAGGAACATGGCATATGTGCATCCAGTATATTGTTTTCATGAAAAGGGTGTTAGTCCTCCTGAACATGTAATTATTGAAAATTATATTCTTCCGTGACTTTTTAAAATAATGATATGCATATGACAGTTGTTCCAGTAAAAAAAGGTAATTGGTTAGAAGTGCTTGTGCATATTGCATCTGGGCATGGTAAGTAAGAACGTGGTCTGCCAGTCTTGTAATTGTACTGCGCAATTCTATTATTAATAGAACTATAATGGACTCTCAATGTTACCCACGTAAAAAAGACAATAATCGAATCGGAGTAAATGCTGCGAGATGAAATCACCAAGAGTACTGCGCTACTCGTAAACTATACATGCGTGTCTTTGATTGTAGATGCTATTTGTTGGCTTGTCGCGACAAAAACTGTTGTCTTTATGTGACAGGATTTAATGCAACAATGACCAGCATAAAAGGACCAATCGTAATTATTGTATTGGCAATAACGATAGTAAATTGTGTCGTTGTAGCAAATTAATTTCGATACGGTTACATTCACGAGTCAATTCAGAGTTGCTTGCAGCGGTATAGAGTAGTCTCAAATTGATTAGTAAACTGTATTTGGTGGCTAACGAGGATAAAAGAATTAGCATGACTCACTTCGAGACTGTGGTGGCGGAAATGGAAAATCACCAACTCCGAGTACAGCTAAGGAACCGCGTAGCAGATTTACAGACAATAAAAATCATTGAGTAAACAATCTTCATTTTTGTGGATTAATAATACACGGTTTGCGTATAATAAATGGGCAAAATTAACGGGGAACAGACGCTGTGACCTATATCCGGAATCCAAATCACAAACGGACATAATGATACATGTACTACTCATCAATAATTGGTTTCGTTTCTGCGAGTACGTGATTAGCTAATCAGACCAATTTGTGCTCTGAACTGTCTGTGGCAAACTGGACAGGAGATTCTACTTGTTATTGCTTGATCAATAGAGGATGTACTGCAGTTCTGTGATTTATCCTGCTGACATTTATACACTCACTGCAATTCTCATTTTAAAGTATTTAGCTCCTTATGGGTGCGACTGTACCTTGTCCAGCGATCCTGTACACGATCTTCCGACTTCCCATGAATCGAGGTCAATGCTGAAGTGCTTGAAGGATGGCTTGAGGGAGTCATTTAAGCGTTTCTTTTGACTACATTGAGATCGCTTTCCCTCCTTCAGCTCGCTGTATATGACCTGGTTTTGGTAGTCTCATTTCTGGCATCTTAGTGACATGGCTTGCTCATCTCATCTGCGATTTCATCTGCAGAATGTGGCTGCATGGAATGCCTGTCCGCAGAAGAACCTCCGTATCTGTGCCATTGTCCATCCATTTTATCTTTGTAAGTTTCCTCAGGCAGTCAATGTGAAAATGGTTCAGCTTAAAGACATGGCGTCTGTATACCGTCCAAGATTTTACATGCATACAGCAGAATCGGCAACATACTAGACATGTGCGCGTAGTCTGCCTAAGGCCACATTTGCTTTAGCAATATTAGCATTGGTTTATATCTGTTTATAAATACGCTGGCACAGTCACACTTCACTATTAAGCAATGGGTGGTGCGTGGTCAAGAATATAGGAAAGGAGATAGCGACAGGACAGACAGAAGAGTAATGATAGGAAAGGCAGAAGTTAAAGAGTATCAATCTAGATTTTCTTCCTTTTATACTCAGACCAATCCGGATAACGTAGCGGGGATGAGATAATGAAAATCAACCGGTATAGTCCTGAGAATCAGTAGGTCTTACTTGTAGCTAACTAGTTCATTAGAATGTGATTTTGAAAAGTTCCTGCTTGTCAGATACCAAATCAGGAGCTTCTACAAATATTTATGGTAATTTCTTCCAAGTCCCTATTATACGTGGAAAGAAGCTGAACTTGAAACATTTTTTTTTATGCTGACTTTAATTGGAAATTATCCTTGTGGTTTCATCCTCGATGTGGACTGCACGTGGTAATTTGCTACAGATGTAGGTGAAATTGAACACTTCCAGGAAGATTTGGCCATTTACTGCGATTCTACGTTAGGCGTTCCTGGTGCAGGTTGGTGCATCACCCATCTTTTGATACTTATTAAGGAGGCATCCTACTAACACAAATTTCATGCAATTGTCCTTGATTTTGTCTGGGGCGGTCTTGGTGGGTGCATATGCACTGAGTATAGTTGCACGTTACATATTGCAAGAAGTATTTGTAGTGAACAGGATGTCACATAGGTATAATTTCATTTAGGACCAACTACATACTATGAGAAGTATTTCAGTGTCTTCGTGAAAATCCCCATGGTTGATATGACCCTAAATTAGAAGTAATGACAAGATTTTTCAAGACAACAACCATTGTGTTAGAGCTCTTGATCAGGACCATTTTCACTCTGGACCAACAAGAGATCATAATTAGTCTTTTAGTGAAAATATTATGTCAGTATGACCACCTGTTGAGGAGGATTAGTGCTAACAAGAATTTCTAGATGGCCACCCTGGTGGCCATATTGGAGGTCTGATTGCCACCATTATTACTCAGCACAAACGTCACATGACAGGAAGTCATTTCAAACAACAAAACCCCATGCCACTACTACTTTTCATGCTACAGAAGCAAAATAACAGGATTTTCAACATAGCAGTCATATTGGATGTCTGATAAATATCATTTTCATTTAGGATTGATGAATTATTTTTAGTATTTTTAAAGAGAAAACCTTGTATTGTGACAACCATTCAGTCAGGTTACGTTCCACATTTTTCACGAAATTAAATTTTCTGACACCTGTCATCTGCTTTAGGTTCAATCCTAGATGTGACAATAGTCAAAATCTAAGCCTATTTCCTATCATATGATCAAACAGTAATAACCAACTTGTGTTATTGGACAAAACAGATGGGTGACAAGACCAAAATAGTAATAACCAACTTGTGTTAATGGACAAAACAGATGGGTGACAAGACCAAAATAGTAATAACCAACTTGTGTTAATGGATAAAACAGATGGGTAACAAGACCAAAATAGTAATAACCAGTTTGTGTTAATGGGCAGAATAGACAGATGGATGACAGACCAAAATAGTTATAACCAACTTGTGCTAGTGGACTGAACAGACAGAGGACAGACCAACACATATATTCTTGTGATCTATGACTAGTAGAGATAACAACTGTTAAAAATTTCTTATATATGTGTGAGATCTGTGAGAAAAAGGTTGAGCAAAATATAATTAGAATGTTTATTATTCATTCAATTAAATTTGTTGCTCTATAATTGCTGATATTTCTGCTTTATACGAATAGTGTGTTATAAGACGAATATGACTGGCTATCGATATTTTATTGAAATTTATATCAATTCTTTGTTGTATTGTGTTAAATAAATTAGTTGTATTCTCATCTCGATATGTACTATTAAAGGACATACAGATGACAGATGTGATCTATGAACAGTAGAGATAACAACTGATTAATAGTTTCTTATATATGTGTGAGATATGCGAGAAAATGGTTGAGCAAAATAGAAACAGAATGTTTATTATTTATTCAATTAAATTTGTTGCTCTACAATTGGTTTTATTTGACCTTTATATGAACAGTGTGTTATAAGACGAATATAATTGGCTATCAATATTTTATTGAAATTTATATAAAATCTTTGTTATACTGTGTTAAATAAATTAGTTGTATTCTCATCTCAATATGATCATTAAAAGACCAATATGCTTTTACAATGGCATCAGAATAACATCAATGAAATCTAATTTGCATAAAGTAAAAGTGTATATCACAATCAGATAATGTCATCCCAATCTCCAAATGTTGATACTCATGGCCAATAACAATGGATCGAAACCATGTTTTCTGATATGTATTAGAGAGCAGTCAATACTTACTGGAGGAAGGGGTGAGTACTTGGTAATTATCAATAATACTGAACTGAAATTCCAACTCTATCACAACTAAAACACAGAAAAAAACCAGTAAAATTTGAAGCCAGTACAGATTCAAACAAGAAAATTTTGAACAAAAATACATGTATCTTTCCTGCATAAATCTAACTTGCATTATTTGTAAATACCAAAATGTTAAAAATTCAAAAATCTATTCCATGTTATTTTTCAGTTGAAGAAAGCAAACTGTATCATAAAATTTAAATTTTATAGTACACATGTAAAATACTGAATGTAGCTTCATTGGTGTGGAAAGAAACCTCATGCATGCATAATTTATTGTTTAACAACTATATCTGACAATAAAGGCATTATCTACATGCCAGACTTCATAAGAACTACACAATGAATTATCATACTCCAACTACCTTTTCACAATTAGTGTATTTAATATTTAATATTTGTTTCAAAAAGAATCATAATCACTCATAATGAACTGCTCTCCACCTCCCACACTGTAAATACCAACCACTTCTAAACAGGTTGACTAAGGCACAGATATTGCAGTGAATTTCATTTCAAATGGCACTCTAGTTGACGATTATTTGTATTACATGTTCGGTGTTAATGGTGGCAATTTATATTAATATAATTGCTGCTTTAAATTGTCAGTTTGCAAATGTAGCTTTGATGCTTAGGCTGAAACAAATCCACTGTAAACAAAGCAAATTCCTAATTACTATTCTATCATGTCAAGAATTAATAAAAACCTTTGCTAATACTGTGATTCAATTACCATTATGATGGACAAAAGGTATTTCAGCTTAATTACCAGACACAACTTAGCTGCATTTTCAAAAATCACACCTAAACAGTACCTTGCTCTAATTAAAAATGTATCATGTTCTTTTCTATGATAATGAAACTGACACTGGCCAGTTGGAACACAAAATGGTTTCATATAACTTCTTTCACCTGAATGTCTCTCAAAATAAAATTCTTTATTACAGAGACAAAAATCTATTGATTTCCATGATTTCATTCTTTCTTGTGATAATACAAGGACATGTTACATTATAGTCATTATGGAATTATTTTTTTTCAGTCTCTCATTCAGTTTTCAAATAACGGTCTGCTCGGTCCCAATCAACAATGACCCTTATAGTAGTATTGGTTACTTACATTATTTAACAGATGATCGCTGTAAAAAGCTTTCTAACTGGTCAAAATTTTGTACTTGCCCAATGATTCTTCACACAATGCAAACTGATGGAAATGAGCATGCTTGCTAGGATGACATTTTGAACTCTCAGCGTGTGTCACTCACATGAATAAGAGTTTCAAAAATGTGTGGAAATGAAAATGGTTTGAATGTGTGGTTGGCAGGAACATAATGGGTCACTTGGAAAGAAAACAGAATGCCAGGACAAGCAATTTGAAAAGTTTGCCTTAAAGATCTGAACTACTACTAACTCTGAAAACAGTGTGTACAGTGAAATGAAATTGAACTAGAGTTGGAAGTTAAACAACTCCAAACTGATACCCTTCCAGAATTTGAGGGACAATGTATAGACTTTTGTTGTGGAAGTGAAGATAATGCTGCCAGATACACATGACTACCATTGATGGTCATATCCTTGCGGAGTTGCTTTCATAGCCCACAAGTATAATCATTCTTCAATGACGTGAATAGTATTAATTATTATTGTTTATATTAGCACAATATTCTAGCTGTGTTAGAAATCTGAAGGAAAATCAGTGTAATGATGTCATAATAAACATTGTTCATTGATCGAAATATCATTCAACTTCATTCAACTTCAAGCGACTATATATTCAAAAGTCCAGTTTACAGTTCAGCTTCCACATGTCGTGTCATAATAGCTGAATAATTTTGTTTCATTTATAATGAAATATTATTGTGATTAATTAAGTGCTGTATAATTTATATTCATTTTTGAATTTGAAACCTTTTGAAGTGTCTGAAAAATTACAGAAATATCAGTAACATAGTCTATAGTAACTCTGAAATTTCACTATTTCAGATAATTTCACTATTTCAGATAATTTCACTATTAATTCATTCAAAATTTAATTGACAGTTTTGATAAATTTTTTTAGTGAAATCTCACCTAAAATTTCAGTGAAATCACTAATATTTTGCCCAAAACCTTCAGTGTCTTGGACAAAGAATCCAATCCTACACAGAATATGTGTCCCAACAGAATCATTATCATCATTCATTACACATATAAAGACAAGTTTTAAAAACCCGTAATAAATTTTAATAATTGGTATGGGTTAATTGAAATATTTTGGTTAATAACTCACCTCTTAGCCATTTGGATTTCTTCTTTTCATGTGGATCTTTCAAAAGTTGCAACATAAAAGTGAGATTTCCATGACAAATCTGTGCCCTAAGCCAGTTAGTTTCTTTCATACGGGATGTGCAAACTTAATTTCAATATACTAGGACATACATAACTGAGCTAATGACGCAGTCATTATATATATTGTCAGCATTATAAAACCTCTTTAATATTCACTACAATCATCTACACAAGCTCTTGTGAGTAAAGTTAACAACTTTCAAGCACTATAAGCAAAACAATAAAATCTTTCTACAAACTTTTAAGCATAAAATTTGCAGGTTGTAACATCAAATATTAATATAATAGTACATCATTCCTTTAAAGATGATGCAAAACTTAGTAAAACTTGTCCAAAACAGTGAACTGGCCATTCTGTTGAGATACATTTCATCAATTTAAATATTCAGTACTTATAATGTACTGGATGATATAATGTAAATACTTGCTTCTAAAAGTTGAGTCTAGCCGTATGAAACATAGACCCTGATTTACTGTTGCATAATGTGTTGACTGGATCTATGTTGTTCGTTCTACTGATTATTCCAAACAAACTGCACATAAAAAAATCTGCCGGCACATTGTGTGATGACCGATCTCGCTCTGTGCAGTTTGCAGTTGGATTCATCCCATAAGTAAGTATATATAGTACTGTGAGGACTTTGATTTTATGATATTATGATGAAGCACCTAAACTGCTAAAGTTGTTCCACTGCTAACAATTCCCACCACAAGTATATGATATCACATTTAGACATCTAATATGGCACAGCACCTGGGGCAACAAACTTACACAAAGATGAACGATTTTTTTACACAAAGCAATGCAGGACTACATGAGAATAGCATTACAAAAATTATTTAAAACATCTAATAAAATTTAAAAAATATGATAACTACTCTTTTGTCACAATATAAAGGGCCCTAATTATTATTTAAAATATAAATTATCACAAGTTCAAAAATAATGCTATTCACCTTTATCAATCTCCTCTTTGGTGAAAATTTATTAAAGTTTGTTAAGATAATTAACATAGTGTACATGTCATTATCTGTGCAAAAATATTTATATATCTAGTAGATTACAAAAATATACATTTTAACTTATGTGAATGGTAGGCAAAACAGAAAAAATATTGAAATCTAGAAATATGTACATGGAACATAGATGCCAAAGCAACATATGTGAAATGGCCGAAATTTCTAAATGAAAAACTTAATCAGGGTGCGAGTGACAACTATAGTAACTTATAAACAATGCTAAAACCATATGTCACAATGTGGCATAGAAATCCTTAATGCTACAGCAATGATAGTTTTGGTAATATTAACATTATAGGAAGAAAAAGCACTAAAAACAGCACACACCCCAAGAAATCAATTTCATTGTCAAAATTAAACTAACAGATCATTTTATATTTTTTTAACGAAACTTTCAAATTTGACTAAGCTTCAAATCCAGTGGCTGATAATATAAATGGTCAAAATATTTATAAATATTTTTCACCACTGCTAGACTCTTAACAAGAACACTCTTAAGCTGTCATAAATTTTAAAAAATAATCAATTTAAAAGAACTAAAATGTTGGTTTCTTCTGTTCATCATCAACTGTCTAAAACTGATCATGTGTACATTCAAGCCAATTAGTTTCCCCAGAATTTTCAGCTAGAATGTTCATTCAAAAGTGAACAATGTTTCCATACAATACAGGGCTCCTTCACAATATGGTATTCCCTTATTATTATGTTATTTATGACCATGTCAAAATGATAATGTTGCAGACAAAAATACAATACGGAGTATGTATAATGTACAACCACATTACTGTAATTAACTAATAACTAGCACCTGCTCAGAAGCTCACTCCAATAGTTATAATATATAATACCATGGAAATTAAAGTCTGATCATAAGCCTAAACCCTACCTTTGATAAATTTATCTGGCTGGCCACCTGGCCTTCATCACGGGGGGTGGGGTGGGGGATACAATAATAAATCATTCTTATCAGCCAAGAATTACATCATACAAAATATATTAAGTAGCAGTGATACAGAAAAATTGAGATCATTTAATAAGATCCATGACTAAACTTGAGCTATATAATGAATGTCATGATATAAATGGTCTTTATATTGAAGAACCCCTATATGTTAAATTTTCAAGCAATTCAAGTATTCATATTTAAGTTTGAGTGTGTACTCAATATTTTAGCTTGAGTGTGCTCAGTATTTTATCTTGAATGTACTCCATATTGTAATTTGTGTAGTTTCAATGTGCACTCAATATTTAAGTTTGAATCTACCCAATATTTTAGTCTGGGTGTGAACTCAGTATTTTGTTTCAGTGTGCACTATATGTTAGTTTGTGCAGTTTGAGTGTGTACTCAGTAGTTTAGTTCAAGTGTGTGCACAAATTTAAACTGAAACTGGCCAATTGCCAAAGGCCTTCAAAGTTCTTATCTACAAAACTGCACAAATGTAAAACTGAAACTGACAAACTTAGAGCAGCATCTGAGTTATTATCCACAAATCTGGACACATTTAAAATTAAACTGACCAATAGGAAAATTTTAAATTCAAATCAACCAACTGTCAAGGCCATTAATAAGTTATTATCTACAAATCTGGGCAAATTAAAAATTAAACTGACCAATAGGAAAATTTTAAATTCAAACCAACCAACTGTCAAGGCCATTAATAAGTTATTATTATTACAAATCTTATAAAATCTAAGGCTGGAACTGACCAGTATCCCGATTTAAGACTTAAACTGATGAACTGCCAGAGTAGTGATTCCTCGGCCTATTCAAAAGTGTATTATTTTATAATTTAGTTTATATTTGTATTCATCAACCTCGTTGAAGTAAGTTAAATAATTATACACTGAAAATTTCATGAAGACTTGTTGAGAACTGTTGAAATAGCAACTGCAGCAAAAATCATTATGACTTCTCCAGACTTAAGACCACTATGCTTAAATGATTGACAATTAAAAAGAACTTTCTTCCTCAGTTTTCTGTGGATCTAGAAACTAAGATCATGCATGGAATAGGACCACTTTTTCAAGTTGCAGGAGTGGTCTTCAAAGGTAGATTTTACAGTATTTAAATACTACAAAATGACGATCATCTAGGTGTCAGAGCTTTACTGATCTGCATGTTCCAACACACATTCAGCAAGCATGTGATTACGTAATGACTCGTATGTAACCAATAACATCCTTGGTCAGTAACTGTTCTCCATTAGTTCTGAATTATGTTCATGTTTGTTTGACATGTACGTGGATATCAACAATCTGTCATTTACACCCACTGCACTTCCCCAAACTATGCTCACTGATATAACTACACACATTTAATAAAGAAAACACAAGTTATTTCTGGAAAAAGGAAAAAAAACAACACATAATTGTACGTTGTCAAAGCCTAAGGGCAAAATCAAAATATATTACATAATTCTCAAAATATTTAATATTAATAAATGTATTTTATTTGCTTAATATAATATGCACAGGATGCAAGCAGCATACATTCTGATCTGCTGTTGTATAATGCACCTGCAGATCAGATAGTCTTGAACTGCCCAAACTGTATTTGCCTAAAGAAATTTGCAGATATCAGTCTCGAGTGAAAATACACACACAACACACCCTTGTGTTTTGCTTGTATAAAATTAATTCCTTGTTATCCAACCATTAAGCAGGCGTGACATCATCAAGAGTATGATGTCATAACAGCATTAGACTAAGTTCCAACTAAATTGCTCTCACAATATCAATCCTGACTGATATAGAGTATTTGATTTTGTTTAGGTTGAAGGCTTTAATTTTTATGCTTTGTTTTTTTATTTAGTATAGTACGAGTTACAATTGAATGTTTTATGATGGAGGGATCAGATGTGGATCTATACTGTACACAGCTGGTCTTAATTTATACATGACTAAATATGAAAGTAATACACGTACATGTAAATGTGGGAAAACTACAATTTTGGTGAATGAGTCAAACATAGTCTGCATTTAAATGGAATATAATTACTTATATGAATAATATAAATATTTTAATGTTTCACTCTTCTAATTAATTTTTAACATAATACCTTGGTTTTGCTAACAAAAGATTTTTACAAAATGTAATTTAAAAAATTAAATTCAAACTTCATTTCTCTTTCCTGTGCTTAACAAGAAAACACAAATAAATTTCAACGTATTTTGATCGACTTTTATCTGGCCACAGGATACACTTTCTGTCTGTTGTTTCTTAAGAAGCAATATTGATTTCCTTTATCACTCTACTTGAAATAGGTGATTTTAGAAATATAATTTACCAACTCAAAATAGTCTGTTTTGTGAAACTGAATGTTCGTGGAGGTTTCGGTTGTGGTGTATTTTCAGAAATGTCATTTGATAATAGCAGTACTCATCATCCATGCTGTATGGATTGTTTCATGACTTCTGTTGTAGATACACATGCTCTTATGTCATAAAGCATCGGCGTTGGTGTTGTCATTTATTATACTATCTGGTAGCAGTGGCTCATCAACCGAGCTGTACTGATTGTTTGATGACTTCTGCCGTAGTGGTATGTCTTTCAAAGTCTCTGTGTCATTATCAGGGGGGGATGACTGAAATGAAATAATAACAAAAGCAAGGCTATTACTTCTGAGTCTAATGTGATGTAGTTCACCGATTTGCTAACATATAAAGCTGTCCTAATATAAATGATCTTGATCAAAATATCAAACATTTATATTTTCTAAGTATTATTTTCTAATCATTATAAGTTACTTTACAAAATATATTTACAAGATATCTGCACTATTTATGATTTTTTAAGTCATTTTATTTTATAACTTTATTTGATTTCATAATTTTTACTTGCCAAAATATTAATTAAAATGATGACATCATGTTTTAAAATATCATCCAGTTCATTACGGCAAGAGCCTCGTACAACATTATGCTGGCAATGACGTTATTAGTAATTATACTATTGCAAGCTTCATATGTGATTCTGTAAAAGAATAAAAAATACTTTGACAGTATCTAAATAATAGTCTGATAATATCTAAATAAGGGTTTGACAGTATCTAACTCAGAGTTTGACAGTATTTAAATAAGAGTCTGACAGTATATAAGTAAGAATCTTACAATATCTAAATAATAGTTTGACAATATTTAAATAAAAGTTTGACAGTATCTATAAGTCAGACTTTGACAGTATCTAAATAAGAGTTTGACAGTATCTGAGTATTGCTAGATATCAGCAAATCAGACGGAATGATATCACTTATCCATTGTCTTTCTCATATTATAAAAGGCCACCATATAAAAAAGCTTACAATGTAATTGTGTCTGTTACTATGTAACATGTAGAACAAAAGCATCTTGACCAGGTGTCAAAGGTTTTACTTGAATATTATGGATCTTGCTAAAGATAATTTGATGCTGAACCAATCAGAACACATTTGATTCACTGATGAGTAGTTTTGCATTTGAATACAAGACAATGAAAGATACAGTTCTAATGTTAGTTTTTTTTTACTGCTTCATATATATTGCTGTTTGACACTAGCATACAATATGTTGCTGTTTAACACTAGCATACAGTCTGTTGCTGTTTGACACTACAGTATGTTCCTGTTTGACACTAGCATACAGTATGTTGCTGTTTGACACTAGCATACAGTATGTTGCTGTTTAACACTAGCATACAGTATGTTGCTGTTTAACACTAGCATACAGTATGTTGCTGTTTGACATTAGTATACAATATGTTCCTGTTTAACACTATCGTACAGTATGTTGCTGTTTAACACTAGCATACAGTATGTTGCTGTTTAACACTAGCATACAGTATGTTCCTGTTTAACACTAGCGTACAGTATGTTGCTGTTTAACACTAGCATACAGTATGTTCCTGTTTAACACTAGCGTACAGTATGTTGCTGTTTAACACTAGCGTACAGTATGTTGCTGTTTGACATTAGTATACAATATGTTCCTGTTTAACACTAGCGTACAGTATGTTGCTGTTTAACACTAGCATACAGTATGTTGCTGTTTGACATTAGTATACAATATGTTCCTGTTTAACACTAGCGTACAGTATGTTGCTGTTTAACACTAGCATACAGTATGTTGCTGTTTGACATTAGCATGCAGTATATGCATGCAGTCTCATCCTCTAAAAAAGAGTGTAATAATTTTGTGTCCTGCTCATTATGATTTCTGTCAAGTGCTACCTAACACAATCAAAGGAATAAATAAATATTTAAACTAAATCAATCCATTCTCCACATGCATTAAAACTGTACTGTAATAATTACAGTCGGCCATATTAATTTCATCTAAAGAACAATTAGTGGCTAGAGCATCCAGATTGGATGAGGGAGGTATCTGGTTCGAACCCTGGCAGAGCAATGCTAAAGTATTATAAAAGTGGTACTAACAGTTGCCTCAATTGGCATTCAGCATCAAGAGGTTAGTATTAGGACTGGTGGGCCTGGTGTCAGGATAATGTCACTAGGAGGGAGATGATGCCACATGTCTGTGGCATGATGCCCCAGTGCAAGACATCGCTATAAACTGCCGCGCTGCAGATATCATAACGACATAACTAAAATTGTAAAAGCTATGTTAAAAATGTAAAACGTACACAAACTAAACAAAAATTTAATTAACAAGACAACATTTGGTCAAGGTAAGAGATGTAAACTCAAGCTATTGAGTGGAAACCACTTCTCTCCTTTCTGGCTTGGTGACCTGATCTTTGACCAACTGATCCTATAATCATAAAGTTTGTTTCTTGTCTCAAATGCAAGCCATCCACAACGTTTGGACATGATTTGAGACAAATGACAAGAGTTGATTTGTGGGAGTCATCTTCATTCTTGGAGTTCCTCTGAACATTATATTCCATTTCTTAATCCAAAAATCAATAGGTATTTTCCATGTATTGATTTCTTTATCCGCGACCAACACGTATAATGGATTCTATCAATCTTCCCTTACTTTCAAGGTTAATATGAAATTGACACAGAAACGTTTGTAGTTTTATCTCATGCAGTGCTGATGTGCTTAAACAATTTACTTGAATATAGTTTAATATACATTTTCTAAGTCTGAAGATATGTAACACATTTATTTTGTTTTCTTCTGGATGAGCAGCCATTTGTACGAACACACAATTAAAACCATATGCATTGCCAATGAATGAAAAGAGACAGTATAACTATCAGATTAAAAGAGATAGCGTAACTATCAGATTCAAGCAACAACAAAAGAAACCCCAAAACAACAGTGAAACAAAAACAGTAACAAAAAACAACTGGCCTGAATGGGCCTGATATGCTCACCTGGTTTACATAATATAACAGTGTACCATTTCACTTGTGAGAACACAATCTCGTCTAAACTAAATATCATGTTGATTTCACCTATTTACTATAGCTTGATAAAAGACGTGTCCAACGATAAAGATAAAATCAGCATGCGTAAATCTCACTACTCATAAAACTCATCCATTATCTTGATGATAGTGTCCTATTTACTAAGTTTTATAGAAATCAGATTAAAAATGTCGTGGCTATAAATCTAACATTCTCACGCCATCAGATGCAATATCACTTCAGTAACATGTAAAAACCTCAATCAGCACAGAACCTTTTTAACAGAAGGAAGATATAGACTTATTTAAAAAGTTTCAAGAAAAATCTTTATTCAATTTCGTCTCCAGACTAGCAGCAAGTTCATTATCTTAAGGAAAATACTTTATTGAAGATATTTGATATAAACCATTAACGACTGTTGTTGACATATTAAACAAAGTGCAATTCAATCTTATTTATCCGATGAAAATTGTTGCTGTTGTTATTGCTGTTTTGGGATTTTATTCTATATCTCAGTGCAAGATAAGTTATACATGGCAGCCAGTATAACTGGCGATGGAAGAACCAAAGAAAACCCTTGTAAGAACCACCAACCCATGGGAGAAGAGACAGGCAAACTTTCTCACATTACCACATTGGATGAGCCTGACACTTGAAGCCACGTGGATAGAGGTGAGATGGCAGCGATCAGTAAAGGAAATCGCTTTAGACCACTCGGCCACCTGACACTAAATCCAACTAAGTTAAATCTACACACTAACCCCTTCTAGCAGCAGTTCTCAGTACGAAGTTCAATTCCGTATTATAAATCTTTCAGAGGCAGACAAAAGGTACTCATATTGCTTAATATCCACAAACAGAACCAGACTATTTTATAGATAGTAGACTAATTATAAAATGTAATGCACAAAGTCATGTGGTACCGATGTAAGGCAACCGTTGCTTATAAAATTTAATGCACAGAGTTATTTGGTACCGATGTAAGGTAACCATTGCTGTTCTTCACAGGACAACAAGTACTAATTCAATTCCTGTAATAAACCTATGGAAATCTCATAATTTTTAAAACATTACAATCAAGACTATATCTCACAGCATAAATCTATGCTTGAAGCATGTTTCTGTATTGAGAAAGCTATATGAGCTGTGGCATTTTTTTCAAAACTCCAGGACACATCTGTCAGCTATTCTTCACCTTAGCATTACACTACTATTTTCATTATCGGAATTATTAAAACAAGCTAGTGAAAACTGAAAATGTGTGCGTAGACCCTATTCGCTACCTAATTTCAGTCAATGATAGTATCAGCTTTTTAAAGAACATTTATCTTTTGACTGCCTATTATCAACCATTCATCACCTTCCAACCCTATATATCCTCTATTTTATGTTCCCTCATTTCTAGACTAGTTCTAATATTTAGTACCGTGACTCTATTCTTTTTGGACTGCTGGCACAGATAAATTACTGTTGTCTTCTCATGAATCTTGGTACAAATTATATACAAAGTTCTAACATTCACCCAGTGATAATGGATGTTAAACAACTCAGTTTAAGAAAGTGAGATACAGTGTAGTTTACAAATCAGGAATAATCCGGAAGACAGCAGACTCTAAAACAATTCTGGTGAGTTTAACAAGAAAATAAGTGACAAAGGTTCAATTGTAAACGTTTTCTTTGCCCAGAAAGATTCAAGATTTTTCAATATGCAATAATAAACAATGCATTTTCTTTTTTTGGAACAAGATTTTGTTTGATTATTTACTTATTCTATTGTCAATAATTTAGTAACATGCTGACCTCAATAATAAGATAGAATGACCTTCAAAAGAGCAATATGTAATCTGAGACTAACATTATAAACATGGCTACCATGTACTTTAACTGGACAAAGCCTATTCATATAGCTGCAATGCACCTGATTTAAAGTAAAAACATACATGTCTTCACCATAAATTAATCTGGCACAACAGCACTGAATAATATATATATAGTTTCTCTTCATATGCTTTACCCATTCATAATATGTTTAGTGAATAGGTAAGAGGTGCAGAGTGTAAATCCCCTTACACAAGTTTGATCCTGGCTCCAGTCTCATATCGTATATGAAGCAACTTCAATTTCTTGCGATGGCTACAGTTGGCACAGATCAATGAAGGAGCATAATCTAAAGGAAACAATTTTCACTTCTACAAAAATCCAGTGTAAGCAGAGTAACCCACGTTGCTATGAAGCTTCTTAGTGCACAAGGGAGGTAACCTCTTGCTCTGCTGATGTAGGTCCCAAAAGGTCTAATTTAGCCCTCTGGAAGTAAAATTCTCTCAGATGAAAACTGCAGAATGTTAAGTTAGTCCTTTACCCATGGCTTGAATAATAACAGCAAGAGAAAATTTCTCTGGAATTCTATGCTGGTAGTGTCTTCCCAAACCCTCATGAGCTGATATGGGTAAGAAATTCATAACGTCTTCAATTAATTGCTTGTAGCCTGTGCAGATAACCCAATGAATCCAGGATAAAAACATTTGATTCTGCTAGGGCTGTGAGTCAACTAGTGTAAGAAAAAGTGAGCTTGTCTGGATTTGCCAGACTTGGTTTTGGATTTGCAATGACATTACTTGCGAAAATTCCAAAGATGAAGGAAGAGATCTACGGACTTAGTTCCCCTATGGTAATCAATGACAGCAAAGGAGTTTGAAGAACAAGAATGTCCCTTCAAGAGTTGGTTTTCTGTTCAGAATGAAAATCTGTAGTTTTGTTCTACTTAGGTTTAAACCCTGCTACTACATAGGGACTGAATGTCTGCTGTAAGCTATAATAGGTCCTCCCACTGGCCGAGATGCAACCTCACATAATCCCAAATGTTGATCATTTTTCGGCCTATCTGGTAAAGTTTCAACCCCAATGCGGAAAAAAGATCATCAGCAGGAGTCTTCTGCATGCAATTCAAGGAAGGACGATCTGCAGCCGCATGTCAAAGCCCAAAGGGCAAATGGATTCTTTGTTTGATTTTGATTCTACAAGAGAACACATGACTCCACGAGGTTGATCGTCAAGACACAATCATTAGGGAAGCAAAACTAAATTCAGAAAACAATTAAAGCGCGTGTAAAGGTGAGTGAAAAGCAGAAACATGATAAATTTGGATCTGTCGCTGCTGAGAAGAAATCTGAAGATGAACAAGGGATTTAGTGTCTTTTTACAAAACATTGATACTTAGTTGTTTACAAAATTTTCTACAGAGAGTTTGTTGTCAGGAATGTAGAGGTGGTCCTGGGGTTTGACACAACTAGGTTCATCATTTACGAATGCACCCAGGGACTGAGATTCTGACAGCATTTTGCAAGCAAACCTCAAAAATGTCCAGGAAGGCCTGTGCATGCGAATATGCATCCTGGGGATCTAAGTTAACCACAGTGAATTCCTCTTGCATGTTGCTGAGGGTCAGCCTCAGGATCTTCAGCTTTGGTGCATGTATGTATTGTGAGCAGACTTCCAGTGAATTTGTGCTAGGTACAATTTCAACGGCCCTTTCTGGATGAGTGGGTATATAGTGAGATGTTAAGTCTTCCTTCCAATGAAATTAAAAAAGCGAAAAGACTGCATGAAGATGGTGTCATTTTATGTAAGAAATAGGGCAGTGAGGAGAGAAACTGGTATGGAATCTGAATGGTTACACTGGATTTTTGTAGAAATTTCTGAACATGCATTATGTCAGATTGTGGGGCAACAAAGAAGCCCCCTGGATTGAAACGCAGGCTGTCACTAATGGTAAGTAAGACTAGAGTCTGCTTATTGACAAAGCCAGGTCTTGAACAGGTATGACTGGGCGTTTAAATATCAAGTCTGAGAATGGATTTCTCATGAAGACACTTTACCCAGAACCAGCAACAATGGGGTTAAGATGAGATGATTCCATGATTGGAGTGAATGAATTACAAGGTTACTGAGAGAAGATCCTAAGGTTTAGTATCTGCTATGCAGAGATAAATCATCATAGCCAATATTCCAAACAGGTCCATGTGGGTCACCATACTGAGTCAAAACTCACCTGGTTTTATGAGGGTATGCTATTGAATGGAATGCCAAGGCTTTTATTAATTAATCAGTGACTTTTTGGCCCAAAGTTATTGTGACATTAAGAAGTTCACTACTGAGTTTATGAGGCTGATAGCATCAAACTCCTTTTATGGTTACTATCTACCTCTCACCCCAAGCCAGGACAGCTGTTTGACCACAATCAATGCCCGCTTATTCCTTCCTTTCTACGGAGTTCAGATTTCATACTGTATAATACTGACTGATTTGATACCATATGTATGTAATGCAAGTAGGGTGATTATCTTGAGACAGCACCAATCCTATGACAAGCCTCTCATTTAATTCTATCCCATTGTTAACTGTAATCAAAGAGATAAAAACAATGACATATACTGGCAAAACCAGTCATACTAAGTTTATACTGAAATGAGAGCTAAGAAATTAAATAGATGCCAAATGGAATTATAGTAAAAAATATAATTACTAAGAATAAATATAACCATTATTTGAAATAAGACACAATAAGGACAAGTCCAGAATATACTGGACCACTATCAATCATCAGAATTGTGAATTTAGAAGGCACTGGTTAGCTTTACTCTGGTGAAAATGACCACCTGAAACTAAAATATTCATTTACAGTGAAGATCAAGTGAAATTCATCAGGGTATACTTCCCATGTGAAGGATGCTGACTAACCATGAATGCTGACAAATGACAGGATTTGGTGTCAATCCCACCATCTGTCGGGTGATCACACTTATCTGACCTATATGTTGATAAGTGTATGTTTAAAAGTTTGTATTATTTAAAAAAGCTAATGAAGTAATTAACATCTTTTATCACTTTATGGGCTGGATTTCCGAGGCAGTGGTTGTTCTCCAAACATTATGACAGTGTAATGTATCTGAAGCAGAAATGAACGAACCTATTCTCTAATATTTTTATACTCTGGCTACAAAGGCTGCTTTAGATACAAATATTACCAACAAAAAATAATTTTCATTTGATTTTTATATTAAAATATTTATATTTCCTTTCTTAGAATAGCAAGTTTTTCATTCAGATAATTTCAGTACAAAACGATTTAAAATTTTGGTGGATTGTGAGCGGATAAAATAACTTCAGGATATGAAAATTATAGATAGTGTTGAGAAATTAAAAAATGAATTCAAATTGGTTCTGTTTCTCAAAGAATAGAGGTACGTTATATTTTCATTGTTCAATAGTTTGTAATAGAATCATTGTTATCTATCATTACGGTATTTATTTTAATACTATGTTCAGCAGCAAATAGCAGAGATCCAGATCTACAATCACATAATGCACTGCAAACTGGATCTATGCTTTTAGTTCTATTTGATTTACAGCAAATGGCATAGACCAAGATCTGTTGGTAGAAGATTTTCAATACTGTTCAGAATTAGATGCGCACTTTGCAAAGGAAAATAATATTAATAATAATATCTTTATTTAAAGAGTGTAACTCAATTAGTTAAATATAACTCAATTAGTTAAATATAACTAATCTCCATTTGAGGCTCGCTATTGAAAACTACAAACACACACACACGCACGCACATACACAAATTCGAATGTTAAAAAAGAACAAAATAGTTTCATGGAAGTAATCTGGGTATGATTTAAGGTCAACAGGGTCTTCCTAAACAATATCTTACCTTTTGTTGCTCATCACTGTGTTTACAAAAACCCTTCCGTTTACAGTACACTATGATTCCCACAATTATAACTAAAATAACAACTGTAGCACCTACAGCAACACCAGTTATGACACCCAAATTATTGCCTTCTGTAATTAGTCCACAAGATCCTTTACCTGCATGGGAAAAGAAAGAATTATAATTGATATAATATTTTCTACCTTAACATCTGTCTGAAAAACAGATTCAATTTCAAATATTAAAATTTAATTTTAAGTTGGCCATTCTACATGTGACATAGAGTTATCTCGATCTGAATGTTTGCACAAGCACACATACACTCACAGTTTCAAACCTGTCCATGCAATCACCTGAGTTCGGACATCACCTGGTCATCGTGGCCATTCAAAATCAGTGATGATGAATCAGCAATTGTGTAATGTACAAGAGGGTACAGAGTGAGGATGTCCTAATCTTGTGTGGAATATTTAATTTTAGTATTTTGATATTCTGTTTTATGGTACACCAAATATATTTATGTTGATAGCATCCATATACTACCTATAATATACATGCAAAATAATAATAATGATACTAGTACTACTAATAATGCTAATGTTATTCGGTACTTGATACAGTAAAAACTGCTATGAGCGACCACCTGCCATTTCCGACCAGAATAGTTAGGCACGGATCGATTTTATTATATAAACGCTTTCTTCTGAGCGACCACCTGCTGAACGCGACCCGCGACCGCGATGTCCTGGCAAAATATACATTTCGACACTGCTATGAACGACCGCATCGCAAAGAAAAACAACAGATCGACACCACTGACCTTGACTTAATCCTTTGTAAATACGAGAACTCAGGATACATGTAGTATTGAAACAAAGTGCACATTGAATAACACTACAGTTGTACAACCATATAGCGAGATAAACAACACTAACCATCATTTAATCCTTTGTAACAACGACCGCATACATAGTAAAGATTGTTCTCATAAGGTATTTAATATTTTACAAAAATATCTAGTTACCAGTTTTGTGAAATTTACAAAGTCCAGCGTATGGTGTCATTTGTAAACTGCAGTAAACCAGACTAAAGTACGCCACTAACTGCCATTGTATGCTGAAGTCATGTCAATAGCCAGTAAGATTAACCATTGTTTCATCAAAGGGAGTAATGATGGACATACGCAGTTAATTTAGAGGTTTTCATTTTTTCTTTATCCTTGTGAAAGCCCACACAACGCCGGTAGTCCTAATGTCCCAGTGAGAAATCTTTTGAAAGGGCTTCAGTGTAGGGTTCAGTACATCGTATGTCTTTCCAGCTAATCCGTAATGCCGGAAGAGTGGGGGGTGGGGTGAATGAGCTCTTTGTCTTTAATACTAGTAAGTGAGAATCATTTCCAGATTCTTTTTTTATATTTCTTTTGTTACAGTGTTTCATCAAGCCACCATCTGTTTACCCGGGTGCAGATGGTAGCAACCTTTGTTTTTCGAGCTATAACGCTGATGATTTAAACTTCGTTTCAAAATAAATATATTGTTTCTTGATGAGTTAATTATGTCTTTTTGTTTCATTCATTGGTACATAAAATATATTTATTCCACATTTCCCCAAAACCGAAATACATTTAATCGTTATTACGTCAGCACTAATAACAATCGCAGAACCACCGATGAAGAAAAGAAAAATTCTAACGCTGGAAGAAAGAACATATTCATGTGATGTTAAAATATAAATTTTATTCTCGTTGTTTGAAAATGTATATCTTTATTATATAAAGTTATTTTGAGAGGAATGCATGCAATATTTAACAAGATTTATGAATGGAAGATATGAGACATGTACAGTGAGTATAGGTATTTTGCCTTTTTCAACAATGCTCTAGATCCTGGAAACCAGTCCATTTTCGCACACCTCTTATGAAAGACCACCTGTCTTGAGAGACCGATTTTGGTTCGCAGAAGGGGCGGTCTCTCATAACAGATTTTACTGTATGTACATCTGTCATGGACCAAGTTTGAACCTGCCTTCTGAGGTCACCTGTCTACAAATGGCATACTGGCCTTTTCTCATACATGTCTACTGTAGACAGATTTGACTCTGTGTGTGTGTGTATATATATATATATATATATATATATATATATATATATATATATATATATATATATATATATATATATATCCCATGTATATGTATTTCGTATTGAAATTTCATTAATGTTCATTATATCAGCAGTGGTTGATTTTTTCAGTGATACAGAAATTGAATCAATTGAAGTAAATAAAATGCCCGTTTTAAAATGAAATGTCTGTACAAATAAATCCTAGATATACACCTACATTGCATTACCAAAGATTTGAAGGTTTCCAAAATCAATTGATCAAGTTAACATTTTATCGTACTAGGAGTATTTTTGTTGTTTTTGTTGGATGGTTGGGTATTTCATCACTCAATAACAGATTTATAGTCGCTGGTATAAAAAAAACAAGTCTACTTAACTTACTCTCAATATACCTAATCCATTTGACAATGGTTACCCAATGGTTGTATTACTCGGTCTAATGTGAATGTCCTCTATAAACCTCATAAATATTTCTTTTCCCTATCATCGCAGTATGTAGACATTTAACTAAATGACTATAGGTATCGTAAAATGTGTCAGGTAGCCATTTTATATGGATCATGCTTCCTACCCTTTGCAAAGCTGTAGAGACGTTACAATGAATGAAAGGTACCTTCTGGATTGAGATTAAGATAGTTTTAAGCAAACCCATTGATGGAAACCAAATGTGGACAGGCCGCAACATTGTTTCTTGAAGACTATAGGATCAGCGGATACATATTAGGGATGGTCGGGGAATCAAAACTATATATATCTCTTGTAGACTTTGAATAACTTGAAATATAGTTAACTGTTGTTCTACATGTAACGCCATATCTGGTTTACACTATATTTGGGTCCTCATGTCTAGCTTTTGATTGAAAAGAATAATACAAGACCTATAGAATCAACATTGAAAATATTTATTTGTAAATTACCTTAAATACAAGAGCAGGTGAACATATAATTACTGAGTGTCACAAAATAATCCTACAAGGTTACAATACAAACTGAATTTATTTATCACGTGGTGTCAAAACATCGTGAGTCAGCGTGTTCCAATACACAATGCAGGTAAAAAAGATCCCTTGCAAAACACTGAAAGACGTGTTCTAGATAAGTACATTATACATATTCCCGTACATAAAGCACACCTCTCATCTAGGAAATGATGCATAGCAATTGCATTGTAAATTTGTCACGGCGGTAATGGTCATTACACTACAGCAGGTAAATATTAGGGATGGTCGGGGAATCAAAGCTATATCTATCTCTTGAAGGACTTTGAATAACTTGAAATATAGTTAACTGTTGTTCTACATAAGGTTTGTATCGTAAACCAAGTCAGGGTGCTGTTTCCGTTTCTGTCAACAATATGATCCTGTACAAATCGTTCCTTATAGTTCTCATTTGTCAGTTTGCACAGTGGTTCCTCTTTGGGACTAGCTGAATGTGGCCTTTATAGACAGGTGGTTTTTATACAGTTGACCTAAAAATGTAACCCTCAGCAATGAGCACTGGAAAAATGAAGCATTTGCAAAATATGTTTAAGATTTTAGAATTATGAATAAAAAATTGCAAACCAAATTAAGTCACAATCAAAAATTGAATGCAGCATCTGCTACGAAACTAGACTGTGAGCTTGCCAAGATGACATAGATCTCACATATGGAGTTAAAAATAAATGAAATAAAGAAGAAAACCCTTACAAGTAAACTCAGGATCATTAAAATCATTTGTTTCAAGATGTAACATTCTGAACTGTGATACAACCGTAAAGTGATATTTCTACATTATTATACGTTCATTTTTTTCTCCGTCAACTTTACATTGTCAGAATCGTTCAATATTTTACGATATTGCATACCTTCAAATTGCACTCATGTGCAGGACACCTGTGCCCAATAGTGCATTAAGAACTACTTTGTAAACAAATAATGTACACTCGTATAGCAGACGCTTTACGTTTTGGTTGATTAAATTTGTTTCTGAATGAATTAAAGCAGATGTTTCGTAGACTGCCACATACCAGCTGCTTTGCTGCATTCCGCTTTAACTTTTTTTATACAATGTTTCGGATTTTGGTGATGGACCCCAGATTTCATAAAATTGTTGGGTACCTACAAATAACATACAAGTTACAAGGCATAAACTGTCTCCTTTAGCTGGTAATAAGAATGGCAAAAAATATACTTACAGTTTTACATCCTGAATTTCCTCAAAATGTACTTTCTTAGTTTGCAAATCCGAATTACATGAGCCATGTCATGGGTTCTCAAGCTTGATTACACATTTCGAAATTGTACTGTAATTTCGACTATATTCCAAGTGCAATTACATTCTCCTTACTGCACTCAAAATGAAATAAACATGAAATTCCAAAGCGTTTTTTTTTTGATAATTGCAATTGAAAGACTTCATATTTTTCCCACATTATGATTTCAAATAGTCAATGACGGAACAGAAAACACTTGCAGAGGTCAACACGCTTCTCCCTAACTGCTTCAATCGGATGTATTTCATGTACAATTTTTACAGATGAATCCAGTCCATAATCACGAAATTTTGTAGAATCGACAAAAATACCAAAATCTATTCATTCCAGATCAAACGGAAAAGTTGTTGCAATGCGCATTCATTCACAATATGACTCAAATTTTAAGTAGACAAAAACGTCATTTTCTTTCGAAATTTATGTCTAGCGCGCCACAAATTTATCTGGGCGGAGATATGTGCGCACTAATAATGTTGTTGTGTAATGACGAATGCGTGGTTGTGTATTTAGTTTGGAATACGGCATATATTCAGTTACTTTTTTCTTGTAGTGTATTTTGTTTATTTAATTCAGCCTTAGGTAGAATAAGAAAATGAGCATATAATAAACAGGTTACTGCATTTGTATGGGAAAATATGAACTCGTTTTGTCGGATGGGTATACTGCACTTCCAAGGTCGTGCAGTATTCCATCCGAAAAGCTCGTTCATATTTTCCCATACAAATGCAGTAACCTATAATTACATCACCCCAACAGTGTAAATCTGTGCATAAAATATTACCCCGCCCCCAATAACTTCATTTTTCCTACAAATACTGTCTTTATTTTTACAATCCGAAGTATGATACGTACAAGCAAAATTTGCATAACACTGCTGTAATTTTTTATATCGATCTAGTAATGCAACTGTTATACACACTGGCACAGAAATCGATAGTTTTGGTCTTTTAAAATTACACCATATAAAAAAAAACTTACCTATGTGAGTAGATACACAGAAATATTCCACTCCTGAAGTGTAAATAAATTTGTAATGATACTTGTAGCTTCATCACTCATTACAATATATGTTTCCACTTAACTTGTGAAATATTTCTGCATATTTACTCAAGAAATATCCATATCCTCTATGTAAACAAAATATTTTGTATTATCAGTGTAATTATAAGTAGGTTTAATGTTTATTTAGGATTTGATAGATTTCTACATGAAATTTAGTTGCTGTATCTAACTATTGTCAACAACCTGCATCAGATATCTCTATAAAAAGAATACTTGGCCATAAATGACATTACAGACTTTTTAATTCACTATTACATCTTACCTCTTTAAAAAGGACAACGGTTCGTAAAAAATATGTATGGGCCTCTAATTTGTTTGAGTATCATAACTTACTTGTATATAACGGATGCCTGTTCATAAAGGCCATGCATGGACTTACTAACTTCAGTATCTTTCTTGCATATAAAGGACACATGCTTATAAAGAAATGTATGAACCTCTTCTTTATTTCAGTAACATATCCTATATCCATATTAACAAAACATGCTCACTAAAGACATTCACTGACCTTGATTCTTTATTTCACTCTCATGTCTAGCCTCTATGCAATGGACATTTACCAACAAAGTACACGTCTGAACACCTTTAATTTATTTTCACTCTCATGTCTTACTTCTACATAAAGGACACTGCCAACAAAGGGCATTTATGAACCTCTTTTCTTCATTTTAATTCCATATCTTACCTCCATGTAACATACACTGGTTCATTAAAGTCATATTGCTGTGATTCCTGGAATGTCGTTAATGCACCATTTTCACTGTATTCAGACTCTGAACATTCTAAGTAGGACAATGGTATGTGAATTAGTTGTGAATATGTTTTTACAGGCACTTGCAACAAAACATTTTCAAAGGAATTTTGACATTTTGTTCCAACAAGTTTAAAGTATTTTGTAAAACTCACCATCCAACAAGATCCTGACAGAATCCTTTACTTTATCTTCTGGAAACACAGAACTACTTGCTACACAAGTGTAGTTCCCTTCATGTATTGACTTAAAAGTCTCAATAGTTAACTGATTCCCTTCTGGTAAATTGGGGGTTTCTCCACTAGTATTCTCAAGTCTAGCATACCACATCACATCTGGTTTAGGGTAGCCCTCAGTCTTACATAGAACTCTAACTGGATGGTTTTCACATACAGAAATGTTTTTGTTTCCTTCAATTGTGATTTTCGGCGGCCCTGAAATTCAAAATCTGATGCATATTTATAAACACAGATATATACTGACATCCTAACTAGTTCCATAAAGTAAGATGTTAAACAGCGTATGTATGACTGGGGGATGGGGTGATGTCTTACACTGTAGAACTAAATACATACATTCATACAGTACAATTGCATATCAAGGTCAATTAAGTACAGTGTGTGAACCTTCCCAAAAAATCCAGCAATCAAACAGGACCAGTAACTGAAAATCCAACATTTATTCATACAAGAAGAAAAACTGTGGTAATTTCAGGTAGACATGAATAAATACTCTTCGATAGGTTATTTATGTAATGAAACACGGTAAATAAAGAAAAACATAAGATATAAATGCCACATAGTCACATTTATTGAATTCTGCTTAACATGGACACTCTTTACTGACCATTGGAATGATACTTATTGTGAATGCCATTCCTTACCCAACCATAACTCATCTAGCGGCTGGGCATCAGAGTCTTTTGCTGCCATTGATGACCAATCTAAATTAGTCAGAATATGAATCAGGATCCTCATCCATTGCCTTGTCAATAATTACCTTATCAGAACTAGACTCAGTCTCCAAAAAAATGAGACTCTGGTATTCAATGTGCAGATGCCCATGAAATTATGTCTACAGAAAAAAAGAGCTCGAGCAGGAGATTTCTGGAACTAGATCAAACGCATCCAAATCCCATTCAGCAGATTGCAGCAAACACTTAAGATCATTTTATGGCGTTAAAATGCTCCTGTTTCTATATTCCACCCGAATTATGTAACCCAATTGTTTCTAAAACATCGCTTTCGTTTGATAGTGTCACATTCGTTCTGAATAGTTCTTTTTCCCTTTGCTGTATTTGGTTGTTAGCCAATGCGGCTTTTTGAGGCATCTACACGTTCACTTTGGGAATCGGAAGTAGCACGTGTCATCAAATATCACATAGATGCAAACGATTTTTTAACTGGAGTTACAAGTGGCTGTTGAACGTACACTAAAAAGCAAGTTACTAATCTACACATCTCACCTAGATTTGTGAGTGATCATAAGAAACAATATCCACTATTTATTTTGTCACTTGGTTTATATAATTTCTTTAATTATTATAAATATCTGACTTGCACATTTACTTTACTCCATATATATCTAAACGTCCAACTGGTCAGATAGACTGGCTACTTAATTTTTGCCCCAGTCTGCCGTGAAATTAGCTGGTAGAGGACCAGTGGGATGGCAGCAATTTTGCGCACTGCTATGACAAGATTATGTTTTATAGACAGGTGTTCTACAGACGTCGGAGAACTAACTCAAGTTTTCCAAACTATTAAGTTCAAGCGAACATGCGAACAAAGTTTGTCTTTTATAAACATGTTGGGTTTTAACTCAGTGAAAACATTACAATTAAAGTTGCAAAACAAATATTTTTCAATGAAGAAACTTTCAGTAACTTATAACTGATTATTTCATATCATAATAAGATGACTGATTATTTTTTGTTTTCTCTAATCAATCACTGATCAGTCTGATTAACTGTTACTAAACAAGAATAACACCACAAACAATTTGCAGTCTGCAACTATCAGTGTATTATATTTCTGCTCCAATTCGCAGTTTGAATATTGTAAATACTGAGCATAGCAGACGAAGAACATGGATATTATCAATATTGGAACAAAAGGAATTGTATATGGGGTGGGGTGAATATGGTTAGATACTATCTTTTTCTCTCAGAATCATAGGTTTCAACACCTTGCATATTAAGTTGCTAAAAATGTCCATATTGGTAAACACATGCAAAAGGTTCAGAATTTTACATTCTTCGCTTCGGTGCAAAAGCTTTCAAAATTTAAGTGCACAGTCATTGCATCCGTGTTTGAGCTTTGAGATACGCATGCAAAATCCTGGTCTCAGCGAGAATGCGTGCACTACTGTATTTTAACTTTGCCACGAAATTATACTGGGTAAAACTAACAAAATGAAGGATAAGTATGCACAACTGACAATATAGTTTCAAGCCTCCATCATCCACTGTATTCTTCTGTACCTCTGCTGTTATCATTTTTCAAGTCAAAACTAATGACAGTGAATGCCATCTCAGTCATTGTCATGTTTGCACTAGTAATAGGTAATAAGTTACTGAAGGCTTCCTCTGTCATTGTCATTTCTACAGTCTAGTTATAGCTAATAAGATACTGAAGGCTACCTCTGTCACTGTCATTATTACACCAGTAATAGTTAATAAGAGAAGGCTACCTCTGTCATCGTCATTGTTACACTAGTAATAGCTAATGCGATATTGATGCTTCCTCTGTCATCGTCATTTTAACACTAGTAATAGCTAATACGATATTGAAGGCTACCTCTGTCATTGTCATTTTTTACACCAGTAATAGCTGATAAGATATTGAAGGCTACATCTGTTATCGTCATTTTTACACATGTAATAGCTAACAAGATATTGAAGGCTACCTCTGTCATTGTCATTTTATTAATAGAAATATCTAATAAGATAGTGAAGGCCTGCTCTTGTCATTGTCATAGTAATAGCTAATAATATATTAAAGGCTACCCTGTCATTGTCGTTTCTACACTGGTAATAGCTAATAAGATATTGAAGGCTACCTATGTCATCGTCACTTTTACACTAGTAATAGCTAATACAATATTGAAGGCTACCTCTGTCACTGTCATTTTATTGCTCGTAATAGTTAATAAGATATTGAAGGCTAACTCAGTCATTGAATCATTCACCTTGTAACATTCACATATTTTTCAGTTTTGAAAGCAGGGTGTGATAACAATTTTAACTTTTCTTCTCCATTGCTGCAAATAGTACGATACATTAATGGTTACTGACAAATGTTTTTGAACATAATACAAGAGAGAGAGAGAGATAAGAGTACCTTGTAGACCAACGTTCAAGATTGGAAAAATCAATTTATCCTTGTCTTCTCCACCAAGATGCAGGATAATTTTGCACTGGTATGGTCCAAGGTCACTATAATCTTTAAAATAAAATGAAACTAAAATTGGCCCTAACTTTCATCAGACGAATCTATATTATAATTTAATCCACGAATTGACACAAAAACAATTAAGACTTAGAAATATTGGGCTTTAATTACTATTCTTTAAAATCTTATATTGTTCAAGCTACGTCATTATTCCCCCCTTGAGTTTTAGGTATGTTGGATACGACATGCTCATAAAAATTACATACCTTCAGTTCTCATAAAATGCCTTGATTTCAAAGTGACATTCTTGAGGACTTTACTCAAAACTACTTTAAACAACTTTCTGGGCATTTTGTGTCTTTGGTTTTATATTATTCATCAAATTATCCTCTTAAAAATAGTAAGCATAAAGCTGCAATGCTTTCAAATGCAAAAGGCCAAGTTTAGTGCAGTGTCTTTAAAGGATTACAAAATTGGTAACCATGTAATACATATACACATTGTTGCCATGATCACGGAATTGACCATTGCAATCAAAATGATATATTTTTACATCACTGTTTAAGACAACTGATCTATAAGATTTTCTTGTAATTCTTTTTTTACAGTATGGATGATCTTCAAAATGAATGTGCTCTTGCTACGAAGGGCTTAAATTGATAAGAACCAATTGCATCACACGTTACACAAGATTACTCTGGTTCATTTACTCACAACAATTTCTTCAAACTTCTTTATTCACTTTGAAGTATATGTTCATTAACAGAATCTTTGATAAGTATTTTTTTAATTTACATGTACAGAAACACCATTTTTAAGTTTGTTAACTACTTAAAGTTCTCACTGTTATTTTATAGCCTATAAAACATCTATTCGCATTTCCAGGCAAGATGTATGGTTGCATTATCAAACTTTTATTTATGTACATATATGTAGCAGTACAAAAAGAATATTTCAGTGGTACCATGGACCATTTACATAAAGCCTCAAGTGCATACCAGGGGAATCAATTAAATGCTTTTGTTTCAGTTATTACATACCTTGCACATATTTAGAAGGTTTGGTAAACCTTCTCGGCTTAGGAAGAAATGCATAATCAACAAAGATGATAATTAACAAACCAAACATTTATCCACTATATATTTTGTTGATTAGAAGTCGACTCACTTACAAATGCATTTCAAATGATAGAGGTAACAGACGATGCGATCTGAGCTGAAAACGTAGGACATGCATGGCAAATATCCTGGAGAGAACATTGCGATTAATGCCATAAACAGCATCCACGTTCAGCCAGTGGCTGGTATGAAAATAATGAGCCTAAATGAACCATGCAACATTTTCCTTTATTACATACCAACAAAAAGAAATATACTGGGATCGGATAGACAGGTTCCCAAACATCTACGCCATTTAAACAAAAGGTGGTCTCATAAAAGATATATGGAGATTTACTTCCGCGATGGGGGCTGTCATTTAGGTATATCATTTGTAAGTGGACTGTTTTATTGGTTTTAAATAAATTTAAAAGAGTAGAATGCTACAGTTAAGACGAGTGCAGATTGATGGCTCCTATTGAAGGAGACTTCACAAGAGAGGATGCTGGGGACCACTGTAGCTTATTCGGCGTAGTATCATTCTGTGAGGTATTGATTAAAACAGATTTGTATATAATGAATAAGCATTACATTTATAAACCAGTCAAACATAATTTCATAATAACCTTCATTAACAACCATATATGTTGCATAATGATCAAGTGCAATGGGTCTCTGCCATCACATAAAGTGCATTATGTGGCAACAGATCAGGGTCTGTTATTTGAAGAGGGACGTAACTTAAAAGCTAGTATATACAGTGCATTTTGCTACTTGTAAGTCAAAACTAATAATTACTTTTGAAAATATTCATATCTAGGCAATTTAACTGATTACAATATATTACCCAGTACTTTTTAAAATGGCATCATCTAAGTTTATTTTTATTATAGATCACAAATATTTTAATATACATTTTAAATGTACATTTATATACCGGTATGTTCTATGCAAATTGAGGTATGTTAAATAGAAACTCACAACCACACAAATATGGCCAATTACAACAATTTTTTTATCAGTGTTGCTGCACATGTATTACTGGATGGAAATGGGGATAACTCACCAGGCTGGGTTTTTATAGCAGGCACATATATGGGAATTTGTTGTCAAAGCATATTGTGTAGCATATCCTTTTTATCATCAAAAACGTGTCCTCTTGGATTGATCATTTATTACATGTAAGTGTGATTTGTTGATCTTACCACAACATTATAGTAATCTGGACCAATATTAACGTTATGGTCTATGAAAATTGATTTGGTTGTCGGTGCCCAAAAGAACAGGTATCTTAAAGTAAAACTAAAAGTTATTGTTGTTTAAAGCCATTTTGCAGCACATCATAGGGTATCCATAGTTGACAGCATAATTTGTGAAGGAAGAACCTGGGAAAACTCCAGGAAGAACAACCGACCTGCATGAAGCTAATGGCAAGCTTTCTCAAATATCCACGTTTGTCGAGCGTGATACTTAAATGCAATCAGACAAGGGTGTGATTGCACAGATCGGTAAAAATGAGTCTTTCAGACCACACATCCACCAGTGGCCTCAAACATAAAAGAAAAAAACCATTAACTACAATGGCTCAACATAAGTTCCCACAGCTTCAACTGCTGGTTTCAAAAGCTTTTGTGCTTCCCCCTATGCAGTGAGCAGAGGACAGACTGCAAAATCCAACACATTATATGATGTATGTCAGCCCTGATGACATATACAGACTGGTTCAAAAATATGTGAAAATATTGCCAGTGCAATTTTTGCATATTTGACCTCTCATCCCCTTGTCACAGATGGTTACCACAGAGGTAACATAATTACAAAGATGTGTGCAATTCAACCATAGTGACGTTTGAGATAGGCTGAACGACAGATAAAGATGAATGAACAGACGACAAATGAGGGTATCACAATATTCTCCATGTTCTTTTCAGAAACACGAGGATACAAATTGAAATGCAAAGTGCATCCTTTTGAAATGAATATTTAGTTCGTATATCCTCATATTTAATAAGAAAGTCATGCTAAAACAATCTTCCCTCATGAGTTTACATGATGGTGTGAAGAATGAAGAATCCCTAAGGTTATCAACCCTTCAATTGCATTTCGAAACATAATGAACAGGTAATGTTTTTATATTATGATATATAGTTACCTTTATGCCTACTTTGTTAAGTACCATCGTCTCTCTTTCATGATTGTTTGATTAACTGCCTTAATTCTTGTAAATTCTGCTGCATTCCAATGTGCTATGTCATTTCAGAACCATACTCTCATTGATGTGGAGGTATTGAAGTTGGAGTAAGCAACCATTTACAATGTTAGCATAATTATAATTATTCTCATTTGGAAGAACATTCCCAAAGTATCATATGTCTCTATCTATGGAGACGTACTAACTTCTAAATATGTTATTTCAAATCCTGAGTAACAGTCCCAAATAATATATAGAACAATTATGTGCAGGAAAGACAAGTAATGGAATTCACTAACCCTACCATACACCAGTATGGGATGTTTTGTGATGTATCAATTTTGATGTGAAGTAGTCATTGTAAACCTCAAATCCAGTATCAGGTACATGCTAGATGGCTAAACAATATACATGTATAGAATGGTTGTCTGTATTTTGGATGTTTGGTTCCAATGTTTGCAACAATAAATCTGTTATATTTTATTTATCCTTCGTTTTCTTTTGGTCAAGTACTAGGCTGGGACAAACGTTTTTATACAAACGTTGACCTTAAGGGAATCAAGAAATCGTTAACCTTCAAAGAAATCTTTATTTAATTAAATGAAAATTCTTGAACACAGGGTGTGGATGGCTGGAATGCTTGTCATATAAACATGTACATGAATGTAAAAGCTATTACTATGTCTAGCTTCCGCCAAAGTAGGCTTGACAAAAAGTAATATCAATATTCTACCTGCTTTCTTAATAACTAGTGAACCGCTCTGAGTAATATTATATTTTTCATCTGCCATTAGACTCTTGCCATCACGACTCCATCTAACTTCCTTTGTAAAATTATTGGTACCAGAACATCCCCGTGGCTCACACTGGAGAACAGTATCATTACCAGAACGTGACATGGTTGAGCTGGAATGCTCCACTGAAAATGGATGAAATTATGGCAATCAGAACTTGTACTGTAAATACTCACTTATATGTCACGTCAAACCACGATTTGCCATTGCATACTGTGCTGGAAGATTAGTATCGATGTTGTTTGTTCTACTAATTACTCTGAACAAACTACACAGACCCAGAACTGTCAATATGTTAAGCAACAGCTGATCTGGGTCCATTCAATTAGCAGTTGGGCTCGACTTATAAGCATGTACATATACATCTTATTTTTGATCGTTATAAAAGATGTTGTTTAATCAAAAAAGATTAGAAACATGTGACTGGCTTTAAATATAAAGCTTATCTATATTATTTTATTTACTTCCAAATATTACTTTTAACCGGTGGTTCTTTCCGGGGTTTTCCTGGGTTCTTCCTCCACCATTAATACTGGCCGCCATGTATAGCCTATCATGTGCTGAAAAATGGCGTTAAACCCTACAACAACAACAACATTACTTTTAACCTTCATTACAGATAAGAAATACGGGTAGTAACTATGACTATGAAAAGGTAAATTTGACTGTTCGTGGTTTATAGTATTTATATCATAATTTCCCCAATTTATGAAACAGTCACAGTCACAGTGAGTAATTCGGACTTACTATTGGTAAAATTTGCATCTAGTTACATTATCTTCAACATTATACAAATAAATAAATTTTTTAACAAAAAATTCATTATTGGCATTTTAGCTTTCAGCAGGACCTTGAAAGTGAATTTCCATGGCCAGTTTAAGAAAGAATGAAAAATGGCATTTACATGAACAAAGAAAACAAAGATAAAGCAATTTTTCTGTAAAAAAGGACATCGCGAGTACGGATCTGAATATAGAATTAATGGAATTAGGAATACTCATTTAAACGACATCTATGGTCTTATTGAAACTGATTTTGAACCAATCTTTAGGAGACAGGGTGAACGGTTCAGTTGAATCAGGGGATCATATGGATGCCACTAAAATGTAAATTAACAACGTGTACCTAGCATTTAGCTACTACAATCATATAATTGGCCCCAGTCCAGATTCCTTTCTGTGTTACAAGTGTGTACTCAATGAACTTATATATATGCCAGAAAAGACAAACATTCACCTCTGACGATATAAATATTCTGATGCGTCTCTTCATGTATATAGGAACATGTGTAATAGCCGTCATCTTCACATGAAGCGTTTCTCTTCACTCCAGTTATCGTCTTGGTCCAAGGTGCACTTGTTGAACCTCTCCCTATAAATCTAAAGCCCTTCAAATCTTCTCCATTTCTGTAATCGTGAAAATGAACTGGACCAATGATGGGTAATATGCTCATATAAGTACATATACCACTTCTCTCTTCACCCCCATTTCACTCCTTCCCCCAAGATGGGGATGAGTATGTAATCAAAAAGGCACAACACGCATAACAAAATAAGATATGTTCATTGTGTTATGTATATTTGATTTAATTATATCTGATTTAATATATATTTATTTCAATTTAATTGTTTGTCAGTTTTATTTTTTAATTTTTTTAATTACATGCTATTGTAATGTAAATTTATTCACTTGAGATGATACATTTTTTTAGAAAATAGTTTGACCTTGACTGTAGTTTATAAACACCAGGTGTTGATCTAAATCCTGTCCTTATTACAGAATTTATAGCAACCTTTGTAAATAAGTTCTATTTTATTTTAAAATGATTGGTTGTTTCCAAGGTCATGATGGGACCTTGTCTTTAAAACATAGAGTAAAAATGATTGGTTTTCGTCAGGGTCACACTGGATAAACGTAAGCTGTAACAAGTACTTGCTTCTAAAACTTCTAGGAGATGATCACGTGATCCTTGTTTACGTATTGGAAAGCCCCTATAATCCATGTTTTGGAGATTTAATCAGTAGAAGTAGGGCCGTTAAATTGTTAGTTGTATGTTGTGCTGTTTGGAATTATTTCAAATTACTTAGTTTGGAGTTATTTCAAATTACTTGGATTCAAAAGGACTAATTTTGTTATTTTTTCTAAAAAATACGCGAGCTTATGTAATATTGTGGAACAAGGACAGTTTTTTTTATAAACATTTATTCAGCTATCAGAAACCGGAGTAATAATTCTTATTTCTACAAGGAACTGTAGACTTCAACACTACAGATTGTGGCATACATCATCGTCTTCCATCTTGAATTCTTCGTCTGGATTCGAACGTGAAATCATTAGAACATTTAGTCATTAGGACTACTAAAATTTTATTCTCTGACTATTTTTGGATTCTTTTTGGATTTGATTCGATAAAATTTTAAGTACATATTTTTTATTTTTACAGAATATTTCCAGGGAATTAAATTATTGTATTTTTAAAAAATTATTGTTTTTATTCTTTCTTGTGTTACTGTTTATTCTAGCCTAAACAAGTGACATAAGACATTCTTCTGGCTTTTGCTTCGTGTGAAATGCTCAGTACTGAAACCATGTTTGATATTCCTTAAAATTAATCTAGCATGCCAAATAAATTACAGTACAAAATTCGTTCCCGTGCCCTTTGATCTTTACACTGGTACTATGAACAACTGATTTTTTTGCAGACAAGATCAAAATATATCCAAGATGTCTGATTTTATCGTAACTATTTTGGATTTCTATATGAAAAAAGCAAATTATTAAAGTACCATAATTGAAAGAACGTTTCTAATGAAAGACAAATTACATATCATAAGAATAACTAAATATCATAAGACGTTTTTATTTACTGAAAAGACCGAATCAATATGACCATCCACTCAGAAGGAGTAGTGATAACAATAGTTTTATGATGACAGTGGCCAATATTGATGCCTGACAGGTACCAGTTTAATTGAGGATCAACTAGACATTGTAAGAAGTCTTCTGTGTTGTTAAGTCCATAATCAATGCGATTTTCTCACCAGGAGAACAGCACTAAACAAGAGTTTTAAGGTTACTGCTATGAATTATTCAGCATAGTTTCACTTTTCATCTAATCAATAAACTGTCAATAAATTTAACTGGCAAAAAAATATTTAAGCAATTTGAAGAATCTATGGAAACATCCCAACCATTACAGTTAAACCTGTCTTGAAGACCACTGCTATGTGAGACGACCTGTTTTTACAGGCCACATTCTCTGTGTACCAATTTATTGATTATGCAGCATTGTGACCTGTTAAGAGACACCATCTGTCTTTATACCAGAGTGTTTTTGAAATTGAGGTGGTCTTTCAAGACAGGTTCTACTCTAATACCATATGCACTGATAAGTTAATCAAGTTCATCACTTACCTAAACGGAACCAACATGGCAGTATTTGGATACCTACATTTTTACCAGCATCTTAATTATCTGATAAGAATTTAATGGGGAATAACATGATGATAACTAGCTTTGTGGCTGGATTTTCCTTTTAACGTAATTCCACTTGTGCTCATGCAACTGAATGTAATTTGCCTAGAATATAATTGTAATTTGCCTAGAATATAATTGTAATTTGCCTAGAATATAATTGTAATTTGCCTAGAATATAATGTAATTTGCCTAGAATATAATGTAATTTGCCTAGAATATAATTGTAATTTGCCTAGAATATAATTGTAATTTGCCTAGAATATAATTGTAATTTGCCTAGAATAAAATTGTAATTTGCCTAGAATATAATGCCAACCTACGTCATTAACTACACTCAAGTGCACATACTACAGTACAATTGTAACACAGTCATTTAATCAGCTTGTGTGTATTATATTAATATTAATAGAAGAATCATCCATTAATTTTAATTACAATAAAACATATTTCAAAACTCAACACATATTCTGTCAGTCACCAATGTATAAGACCAGGGATATAAAAACCTAAAAACCTTTACTGATCCTGAATCAATTTTATTGGTTCTACAGTCTTAACCTATACTGAACATATTAAAAATTGCACTAGTCTCACTCCACATGTATCTTAAATAAATTACTTGCCATCCCCAATCTCGCTTGTAAATACAAGTAGAACAGTAAAATATTCCATCCCTGTAATTATAATAAACCTCTCCAGACGCCTAAAATTATTTCATTTATCCACAATTCATAAAATCCCAATTATGAATGGATTCTTATTCAGATTTGGGTTGACAAGTTTCATTAAATACTGACCATGCATTTGTTGCATCTGATTTTGTTTCACTAATTAAGGAACTGCTATCTAGCCGTGCACAATACTGTATTTGTAAAGGTGGATAAATTTACATGGAAAAGGTTGTTAGAAAATTGTAATAATTAATCAAGAAACCGATCAGCTGTCCCTCAGTATTTTGACGATTAATATAGAAATAATATAAAGACAGTAGGGCATGGTGCCGATTACCCGTCAGGGCATTTTAAGCATGGTAAGGTCTCTTCTCAGGGCACCTTCTTTGCAAAAAAGACATTTGTATGCATTTTGCAGGTGCATTAAGGGTAATATTTGCACTGCATGTAAATATCAAGGGTCAGTAATACAACGTTAAAGGATGAACTGCACGATGTGAATGTGCAATGTATGAAACTTCTGGTGAGTTAAGACACGGCAAGCAACAAGTATGATAGGTTGCAACCCACATGGTTTTGTGGTGAACATAATTAGCAAAGCTTCAGCAGGACTAATAAATGTCTAGCTACAAAGAAATTATTGTTAAATTCCAGGTCTGCATCACCCCTCAAAAATAGGTGAGGGATAACACTGTAATAAACTGGACTGGTATCTTGACTTTCATGTTATTATCAACTGAATGCTTTCTAAACAGTATATGGCAGACACACCTATAACACGGTACATTATTTTACAACTAACTCAACAAGGTTATACATAACAAGAGGCAACTTACTATGAATGTACTAGGTAAAGTTTGAAGAGAAATACATACCTTTTTATTTTTACATCATCTGAAGGAATATTACCACCTTCGTAAACACAGGTTATATTAATTGCGTTTCCTTCCGCCAATATTTGCTCGGTATTAACTGGCACAAAGAACACTAAAAGAAAAGACGAATAACAGTGTCAAGAAATATATCAATAATAAACAATAAATCGATGTTATACACCAATAATAAACAATAAATCGATGTTATACACTATCACATTTATAGAGACCACAGAGCTAGGTCAGATTTCAGGGTCTGGAAGCCGGGACTCTCTGATTAAGGAGCTCTGAAAATTGTAGAGTGGGTTTTGATAACTGAGAATCCTTCAGCTGCAATCGAAGGTCCTGGGACAATTAATTCTTTCTACAAAGAGCCTTGACAAATACAGACCAGATTTTTATAACTAAGTCCTGAACAAGTCCCCGAAGGTCCAAGAAGCAGGGCCTTTCGCTACAGAGTGTCAAGACATCATTAAATACAAAGAAGGGAACCAATGTATACTTCATTTTAAATATGTTTCCTTTATTTATTCATACTGGATGTAAGAAATAAGATGAACAAGTGGACTTGACACTGATCACCAGCCCTGTCTTATTGCAACTGACTACATATTCAGGCATTCACTCACAATCTTTCAAGCAGCCTTTGCAGCAACCCGTTGTTGAAAAGTATGGATAAAGGTGTGTTTCGGATGTTCCTGTTAAGTCTAATAGTTGTAGAAAAGTAGTTTAGTGATATCTGAGTTCCAGGTCTAGCTTCATTTCCAAACTTAGAATGTTCTGGGAGCAAACTTGTGATCCACATTCTTATCATTTTATCGTGTCGTTGGATTTTAGATAAGGTTGTGGTAAACAACATAATTCTTTCTATATTGAGTTTTAGTTGTGGTAATTTATAACTTAAGAGGAATTACGTATTTAAATTATCTCTTGGAATTACAAGTGCTCATTGACGTTTTGAGCTAAAATACTAATTTGGGACTATTGAGCACTCATTCATAGACATTGTGGTTTATAGCATTGTGGTACATCAATACTATTGGTACATCATCTAGAAAAGGACTATTAGTATATCAGCCCGTCCAAGACTCTTGGAATTCATTCAGAATATTCTGTATATTTTTTACATGTAAAATAACAGTCTCGATTATTTGAGATATAACTCACAATCTTTCCAGTTCCTTTAAATTTTCACTTCTTGTCAAGTGGAATAAATTGTCTGTTGAACTTTACAAAACGTCTTGGTTTTGCTTTTTTCTGATACGTTGTTTAAGGTCAAAGAGTCATAACAGCAGGCCAACGTTCATTAAAAAAATAACGGAACATAGGGATTTCTTGATTAAGAGAAAATGTACGAATGTTACCCACATGCCAGATGTCTCTTTAGACAAGTTGTCCCTATCTTCTGTTATGTATATATTTTTTGTATTGTGTGTAGCCGTTTGTCCAATATTATATGTAATGTATATTTAATTTGCATTATGCAATTAATTGATCTTTGTTCATAATTCAGGGTAGGAGTTGGGCCTACCTGACTAATATCTTGTTATTTTGCAAAAGTATTACATACCTAATATTTGTCTATGATTTTAGATTACATTTTAAGGTCATTATTACTTGGCAATCAACATGCTTACAGATGTTAAGTTCAAGATCTGGGTTATGTTTAAAATTATGAATGTTCTAGAAGCAAACTGTTGACAAATTATATATGAAAATGACCTTCATTCTGGTTCTCTTATTTTGTCATAGCTTCTATAAATGTTGCCTACTTCAGAATTACTTATTCCATATGTTAACATCATTCTTAGTGGAGTCTTTTTAAATTATATTTCAGTTAATATTCGAGAGGATTTATTTATTTAAAGTATTATTTTGAATTACAAAGTCCTCATTAATAATTCTTTAACTAAATCATTTTTAGGAATTATTGCGAATTCATTTAAGGACATTTAGGATTATATCACTCTGATACAATTGACATTAGAAACATGTAAATAGGTATGGTGGACGATATGGGACCCAGTGTGCACGATGGTGATCTAAGGAAATTAACATTAAGTATCAACCTATGGGAATCTTTGACACTTAAAACCTTAAGCATAACCATATAGGAACGTTTGAGAACTTAACATTAAGTATAACCCTGTAGGAATCTATAGGAATTCAACATCAAACATGATGCTATGACCTATAAGTTCCATATAAGATATAACATTATAGTTAAATAAATAACAAGATCGTATGGACCTTATCTTGAATTAGCATGGTGAAACTCCACGAATCAACACAAGTACCTTAACTGACCAATACTTATCCTAACTCACAGAAACGTACAACAACAAACTGCTAACAGATGTTTGAAGTGGGTGAGTGGTAAAGTAGGAGGTACAGTCATGAAGAGTATCACTTACTGACCATACACACCCACCCTAACCATGCAACATTTACAATGTACAAGCCAATCATAGGAGGTAAGGTATGGATAGGTAACACTCTCACACACTTGTGGACTCCAACATATCAAGTCACAACAATACCATCACACATAAGTGGTACACCAGTTTCTGCATATAAAGACTATCTGTTTCAATGAAAAGGTACAGCCGATTTATTTTTTTCTAAAATCTGTTGGAATCTTCAATTACAGACTTTATCAACATATTCCAAACATTGGACGTATGAATAATGTTAAAACATTTGTTTTAAGCTGATCCGTGTAAAGAGTTATTAGTCGCATGCAACAAAGATATTTACATGCATTCTTAATAAGCGTACTAATATGGTCAGTCAATTTAGTATCAGCGGATACTGCTAGTCCAAAGTGTATATAACTTATAACTTGAAGAAAATACATATTGTCACACGAGAACTTCGGATAGAAAAGTCTATCTACCTGTAATAGATAATAATAAATAGATTATAATAATAATAGATTAATAAAACGTCTGTTTTTGAAGTGTAAAAATAGGAGGCATTTCATTTGGCCATTCATTAAGTTTTGCAAGAGACGTATCATCTGCAAATACCATCACAAGCATCCAACAGAAAACTCTCTGGTAGCAGTTTGATAAGCATATTTTGAGCGGTGATAGAAGCTATCCAACAATTACATATTCTAGAGCATTTCATCCACGCATCACAATGTTTACTTACACCAACGTACGTTAAACGTGTGATTTCATTTGAATCAAGAGAGAAACATATTTTGTGATAACGATTAATTAGTTCACGATTTGCTAAGAAATCCAGGTTTATGTTTATTTCTCCAAATCATATTATATTTATGTCTGAATACAATTCCTAGACAAACGTTGGACACACAACTTATCAGAGAAATTGGTATATAATTAGCGTTTTGTCTCCTTTCTCATAAATTGGTTTGACATGAATTAGCTTTCGCTGTATGGTGTACATACTTCATTAATTGATTCATTAACATTTCCAAGGGCACAGATATTTCTTCAACTATACTTTTTACAGTTTATGACTAATATGACAGGGTCCGTGACTAATATGACAGGGTCCATGATTAATATGACCGAGTCCTTGACTAGTATGACTGGGTCCATGACTAATATGACAGGAGCCAGTGGCTTTTCTTATGTTACGTTTTTAGGCTCAAATAGACAGTAGCACAAGAAATAGTGACAACAACAAGCTTTGAAAAATATAATAATTTATTTCCCTGGAAACATTCTGTAAAAATGAAACAATATTAAAAATCAAATCCAAATATAATTCAAGAATAATCCAAGAATACAATTTTAGAAGTTCTAATAACAAAATGTTCTAATGGTTTCAAATTCAAGTCCCGACGAAGAATCCAAGATGGAAGACGATGACGTATGCTGCAACCTGTAGTGTGTTGAAGTATACAGTTCCTTGTAGAAACAAGAAATATCACTCCGGTTTTGTAATTCCGAATAAATTTTTATAAGAGCTGTCTTTGTTCAAGAATTTCATATGAGCACATGTATATCTCCAGGAAATAAAAGAATTCATCCTTTTGAATCCAAGTAATTTGAAATAACTCCAAACGACACAACACTTTCAAGTGTAAAAGCCCAACTGAGAATATTTCTCCAAAACAAAGGTTATATCGTATTCTAAAACGCAGTTTCGAAAATCCCCAAGCTGCGAAATCGAAAGAGGGGTAAAGTGATCGTGTATATATCACGTATGCCTAACATGACTCTGATGAAAACCAATCAAATTATTATAAGAAATAAAAAATTTAAAAATTGTTTACATCGTAAGTCACGTGGTCTCATCATGACCTCGACAACAACCAATCATTTTAAAATAAAAATAGAACTTATTTACGTGGCTGCTACTAAATTTGAATCAAGGTCGGGATCTAGGTCAACATTTGGTGTTTATTAAAACGATAAGTCAAAGTCAAAATATTTTCTGGAAAAAGCATGAGTTTCTAGAAAACATTATTTTGATATGTAATGAAATAAAAAATAGAAACATTTTAAAACTTACAATTATATCAGATATACAGAACACTTTGTTTAGTTTAAGACTAGTTATTACATTCATAATTTCTTGTTTATGTACAAGTATGTCAGAAATAATAGTTTGATTTCTAACTTCAAAATGTAGTAACTGCTTAGCATTATTTATTATTTCTTTGACACTTATTATTTTGAAATACAAATACGCCTTATGGTGCGATTGCAATGGTCTCGTTAAATCTTTAACACCTTCCATATATAATGCCAAAAATGATAAAAATGACATGTATGAATCATTTATATAACAATTCGGAATAAACCTTATAACTTTGAAGCGTAGTTACCTCATGTCATAAGAACAGTTCATATATGCCCATCCAACCTTAATATTATAAATTTTAGGTTCAAATGATTAGACCTAATTAAAGCAGCTTCAGCAATAGACAAAAGAAAAAGAATAAAAGAAACATACACTATTTCTTTGAAATATTCGTTTTAGGCTTACATGCCAAAGGTAGCATGCAGACAGCATTAAAGAACCCGCCCATTAATAATAACCCGGGTAATAAAGTTAGCAAACCGGGAACCAGTTTTTTTTAAAAAAAAAAACAACACGAAACCACTCCAAATCAAAAGATATTAATAAGTTCAGATCAAAGACACCAGGAGCAAGAGACACATAATAATGAATACAGTTTGAGGCTTGTTCCATGGGATAATTGGATGAAGCAGATTTATTCATCATTAAAACTCCTTCTACATGAAACAGTTCCAAGAAAAGAGATGGGTTTCTGTAATATAAAACCACGTGTCACAGATTTATTCTATTCTGATACAAATATTCTTAGCGGACCAGTCTAAATTTGTTTTAAAATAGCACAGGATATTAAGGGAAACGGGCTTTATCGCAATGTGTCTCGTGCATGTTAAATGAAAAATGTTGGAGGAGATGGATTTCATTCAACTTAAAAACATGTTGCATCTCGAAAAGAACAAAAGTAGTGAAGGGGGGCACTTTACGGACAATGGGAATTAGCATTAAAAACACCCTTGGGGCACTTTACGGACAATGGAAATTTAACATGGAGAAAAATCGTGGGGCACTTTACGGACAAGGGGATTTAACATGGGAATAAATCGTGGGTCACTTTACGGACAAGGGAATTTAACATGGGAATAAATCGTGGGTCACTTTACGGACAAGGGAATTTAACATGGGAATAAATCGTGGGTCACTCTACGGACAAGGGGAATTTAACATGGGATTTTTTTTTTTAAAAAAAATTTTAAAAAAAATTTTTAAAATTTAAATTTAAATTTAGGCAATTCAAAGACTATCTCTTTTCGAGATATATGGCTGGCCCTGAAAAGGGCCTTTGGGTTTTATGTTAATGTATTCATTAACATAAATGGCACCGCATTGGTTTTCTTCTTGTCCTTAGGCTGCGTCTTACTGTTGGTCCGTACATCAGCACTCTTTTCAGGCATCCTTGTCTTTCGACGTAGATCCTACGTATCCACAGGCTGGTGTTTGTCCTGTGGACAACGGTCCACTTGGCTCGGACATACATGAGCATGTCCGTCCGGAACATCATGGAAGACACAAGGGTGGATGACTCAACTGTGGTCCACATCTTGAAGCGACGAGAACAGGTGAATCAATGCAGTGAACGGCGCTTATTTATAGGCGGAGGAAGGATTGAAACGGATTGAGTTCATTTACCAATCCTAACACGCGTTACAGAATTCAGTCAGCTCGCATCCAATCCGAAGAGAGCAGTCTGTGACGTCACGTAGTCAATATAGATTCGCTAGCGCTTGTGTGCAGTCAATCTATGCGACAGTGATTCAACATGACGGAAACTCAGAAAACGATCCAGTGGGGTGCACCAGCAGGGGAGACTGCCCAAGGGAACCCGGACTTACTTTCAGAAGAGGTGAATTGGGATTTTGTGGATTTTCTCTCCTCGCAAGAATTTGTTCCGGAACCTTCGTTACTTTCTTCATTACCGCAAGTGGAGAATTTTAGACAGAGACAGAAAGAAGAATTGGAGAAATTTATACAACGACAAAAGGAAGCGGAACAGACTTTTCTCCTACAGCAACAGCAACAAGAAGAAGAGGTAAGAAAAAAACAACAGCAACAACAGCAAGAAGAAGTAGCAGCAAAGAAACAAGAGGGTGAAAATCAAACGGTCACGGTACTGTTGGACATTTTAGCGGAGTTAAGAAGTCTGAAACAAATGTATCAGACTTCTTTATCACGACCGAAGAGAATACGACCTTCCCGAGCCAAACATGTCAACCCTGTGACTAAGCCTACCGTACCACCCTTAGTGATTTCAACCCAATCATTATCATCATCAACATTACGCAGTCCAGAAGTAGGCCTTGGCCGTGGCAAAGGCTTAAGGCAGTTAAAATTGATTGCTTAAACTCACCCCTACACCATGAAGAAAAAAGGCCCTTTTCAGGGCCACCCACATTTCTCGAAAAGAAATACAATTTCAATTTGCCAATAACTCAAAAAAAACTCACCCATGTTACCCTTATAGTACGTGTCTGTGTATGAGTGTGTGAGTGTAGCTTCTTATTTTAAAATCACAACTCAAAGACACTTACCTTATATCATTCATTTATTCTTTTCTCCATTTTTTTACAATCCAATTCACAATTTATAACACAACACTTTAATAAAAAGTTCATTAATTTCTTCTTTTCTCCTTGTTTAGTCTCTCTGTTTTTTGAATTTCTTCACCGTCACACTCTTTTCCTCTTCTTCCTCCTCGCTTTCTTCCCTTCTTCTTTTTTTCTCCTGTTTCTTTTTCTTCACCTGTCTTCTTTCTTCCTCAGAAGAATCCCTCTCTTCCTCTGAAGAATCCCTCTCTTCTTCTGAAGAATTCCTCTTTTCTTCTGACTCCTCTTGTTTCTTTTTGGGGCAATCTGGAGACCAATGTCCTTTTTCTTGACAATAATAACAGGTATCTTCACTTTTGTCTCTTTTAGTCCCTGTTTTTTTTCTTTTTTGACGGTCTGGACACTCTGAAGACCAATGCCCTTTCTTCTGACAGATATAGCAAGTATCTTGACTTTTATCTCTAAAGGAAGGAGAGTAGTCCGTAGGCTGGTCTGAAGAGAATTTTCTAATGACCCCTCGCAAAGCTCTGACGAAACGTTCCATCTGGTCAGTCTCTTCCATCGTTGTGCTCGGCTTGAGAGTGAAATGAATAGTGAAAGGACAAGACACACACCCTTTTATATACGCTGGTCTGCCAGGACTATAAAGTAGTTTATGGTGTTTGAACTTGAGTCATTTGACTTTTTGCTTTCAAGATGAAACGATCCCATTCATTCGAGAAGAAAGAAGAAGAAGAAAGTAAGAGGCAGAAACGTGATCTATCGCCTCGTACCAGGGCTGAAATCTTGGCACAAATTCATGCCAGTGATTTTGAAGAGGACATGAGTGAACCAGAATCCAAACCCTCTAAACCAACTTCACCACCCTTTGTCAACCCTGAAAACTACTATTCCATTCGAGAGACGGAAAAGCGCTCCTCTAGAAAATTTAGAACCACGGCTTACAAATACACGGTGAAGTTTAAAGATTTCAAGTCCGAAGTACCGTTAGAGAAAGCAGAAGTGTTCATCACTGAGGTGTGGGATTCTTTGCTCACTGCACTCAAGCGACAATGTCAACCCAAAGAAGACGATCGCTTGAGACTTTCCATACAACACGACGGTTTGAAATCCCCTGTTTGGATCGAGTTTAGCACCCCTGCAGAATTAACTGCTTCCAAAGTCATGGACAAGATTCAACACGTACAACAATCTAATGATCAGTTTGACATCACCGATGGTAAAGCCACACTGGACATGACCCACGTCTCTCCTCCTCAAGGGACAGGACGCAAAAAGATGTTATTGGTGGACGACCTTCGCAACACCAAAAAGAGTCTCGTTCGAATTAGCAACCCTCATGACCAGATGTGTTTAGCCCGTGCCATCGTGGTGGGACGAACCTATGCCAACAAGAACGACACGGTAGAATGGAAAAGAACCTGGGACACTATTCAACGTTCCCATCGAGCCAAACAAGGAAACGAAGCAGAACTCCTGTTGCAACAAGCTGGCCTGTCCAAAGACACACCCTGTGGCATTCCTGAGATGCAAAAATTGCAAGATGTCCTAGCTCCACGATATACCTTGAAAGTGCACCCTCAAGAAGTGCGCGGACCTCTATTGTTTCGAGGGCAAGACTTTAAGGACGGAAAATACATTCATGTCTATTATCACGATGAACATTTCGATACCATTACCAGTATCACCGGATTCCTGAAATACAGTTATTACTGTGAGAAATGTGACCATGGTTATAACAATCGAGAGCAACACAAGCATTGTGGATCGAAATGCACAGGATGTTTGGCCTCTTCACCCTGTCTGAGCGAAGAACCAGTGCCTTGTTCCACTTGTCTGCGCACGTTTGTCAGCCCTACCTGTTACCAACAACATCTGAAAACGCAAGGTTCACAGAAGAAATGCGCTTGTCAACTGCTGAGATTGTGCTCTACGTGTGAACAAGTCATACGTACCAATAATACCAAGGCACACGTATGTTCAGGAAAGAAAAAATGTCACATTTGTCACCACATCGTGGACTTGGAACACCAATGTTACGTGCAAAAATACCAACCCCCACCAGAGAAAGAGGACGGTCACAAGAAGAAAGGCAATTTCATCTTTTTCGATTTCGAATGCATGCAAGAAACTGGCATTCACATTCCTAATTTCTGCGTGGCTCATCGAGCGTGCGAGAAGTGCATTCAAGAACCTATCTTCAGTCATTGCCCTCACTGCAGCAAGATACCCGGAGGGCGTGAAAAAATCTTTCGGGGACCGAACACGTTAGCCGATTTTGCCCAATGGGTCTTAGACCCCATCGACAAGACGTGGAGCCAAGAGGACATCGAACGTTACGGAGATTGTCATCGTCATGCCACAGTGATGGCTCACAATTTCTCCGGATACGATGGACAGTTTCTTTTGAGGTACTATACGGAACAAGGCACCGAGCGTCCTAAAGTGACTTTGAACGGAGCCAAAATCATTTTCATGCAAGTGGGACAAGTGCAGTTTAAAGATTCGATGAGTTACTTGGCCATGCCTTTGAGTCGAATGCCTAAAACGTTTGGAATGACAGAAATGGCTAAAGGGTACTTTCCACACTTTTTCAATACGGAAGCCAATCAACACGCCGTTCTACCCCATTTGCCTGAGGCTCACTATTACGACCCCGACAACATGCGTACCGAACAACGAGAAGCTTTCTACGCTTGGTACCAGGCTCACGCCTCGGACCCTTTCGACTTTCAGGAAGAAATGCTAAAGTATTGTCGTTCCGACGTGGACATTTTACGGCGTTGCTGTGGAAAATTTCGAGAACTGTTCATGGAACACGGAGGGGTCGATCCTTTGAAAGAAGCTTGCACCATTGCCAAAGCGTGTTCCTTAGTGTATCGACAACGATTCATGCCTGAAAAGACCGTGGCTGTCATCAGTCCTCAAACGACCCACTTTGTCAAACGTCAATACTCGGTCAAAGCCCTACGCTGGTTACATTACTTGTGCGACAAGGAAGACAAGTGGATTCAGCATGCCCGCAACGGAGGAGGCGAAAAGACCATCGGAACGTATTCGGTCGATGGCTGGGACTTAGAAAACCCCAAGATCGTGTACGAGTTTAACGGTTGCTTATTTCACGGATGTCCCGTCTGTTACCCTGACCGTGGCACTAAAAATCAGTTTTTGCAACGAACCATGGAAGACTTGTACCAGGACACTTGTCAGCGACGCCTAAAGTTAGAACAGGAAGGATACCAAGTGGTGGAAATGTGGGAACACGAGTACGATCACCGTATGAAAACCGATCCCGAGTTTAAACGCCTCGTGGAAAGTTACCAGTTCGTGGACCCGCTGAACCCGAGGGATAGTTTGTACGGAGGAAGGACCAATGCCACCTGTTTGCTGTACCAAGCCGACGAAGAGAAAGGAGAAGAAATCAAATACTTGGACGTGTGTTCGCTGTATCCCTACGTGTGCAAATATTGTCGCTTTCCCGTAGGGCACCCGCAATTGCTGACGGAACACATCGACCTGAAAAACATTCGACAATACGAAGGCTTGATCAAGTGCAAAGTTTTGCCTCCCACGAACCTATACCATCCCGTCTTACCTCACCATTGTCAAGGCAAACTGATGTTTCCCTTGTGCCGTACTTGTGCCGAAACGTGCAACCAAGACCAGCCTTGTCAGCACACCCAGGAAGAACGTGCCTTGACGGGAACCTGGGTCAGCGTAGAATTGTTCAAAGCTCTGGACATGGGATACCAACTGTTAGAAGTGTACGAAATTTGCCACTTTCCCAAGACACAACAATACCACAAGGGTGATCCCAGTCAGAAAGGCATTTTCGCCGACTACGTGGATGCCTTTTTGAAACTGAAACAAGAAGCCAGCGGCTATCCTTCCTGGTGTCACACTCCCGAAGACCAAATACAATTCAAAGAGAAATACTATGAACAAGAAGGCATCACTTTAGACCACATCGAGAAAAACGAAGGCAGGCGATCGTTTGCCAAAGTGATGTTAAATTGCTTGTGGGGTAAAATGGCACAACGACCGTGTTTACCCAAGACGGAATATTTGACAGAACCTTCCCGCTACTTCCAGATGATTCACGACAAAACCAAATACATGAAACACGTGGACGTCGTTCGAGAGAATTTGATCTTGGTCAATTACGAAGAAGATCTGGACTTTGTGCAAGACGACCCTTTTGGAAATGTCATCATTGCGGCTTACGTGACAGCCCATGCTCGCTTAAAATTGTACGAAGCTTTAGAACTGTTAGAAGAACGCGTCCTGTACTTTGACACGGACAGTTGCATTTACATCCATCACCCGATTCAACATCACCCTAACATCGAAGGAGACCGTTTAGGAGCCTGGACAGACGAGCATCCCGACGATAAGATTCTAAGTTTCGTCAGTGGCGGTCCCAAAAATTACGGCTACGAATACCGGGACAAACAAGGAGAAGTGCACACGACGTGCAAAGTGAAAGGACTGACTCTGAATTATCGTACCAGTCGAGTGGTCAACTTTGGGGTATTGAAAGAAGCCTTGCAATCGGGAGAGGATGGAAACTTTAAAGTGACCACTCACCAACCGAACAAGATTGTACGTTTACCCACTCACCACATCGTCAGTCGGCCCTTGGAAAAAGTCTATCAAATCGTGTACCAGAAGCGAGTTCGACTTCCCAATCATTTCACCTTACCGTATGGACACGTTGGTATAAAACATTGGTTGTAAGAGGATAGTTACCCCACCAGAAAGATGACTTCGCCACAGCAAGAATCGAGTGAGAAACCCGATGAGAACTCCAAGTTCAAACCCTACCATTTTCCAGTCTTCTTACCTGACTATTGTGATTGTGCCCGTCGATTGGACACGTTTCAGAAATGGCCTACGGATAGGGAAGGATTACCTTCTTCGCATGTTTTAGCTAGAACAGGATTTGTCTACTTGGGACCTGAGTCAGGATTGGGATACGAGGTACAGTGTTTTGCTTGCGGACTGAAGTTACGAATGGATCTATGTATCTATAAAGATTCAGCTATTCTGGAACATACTCGATGGTCTCCGCACTGCCCTTACCTTTCTATGACCTTTCCACCCATCTCACTACGGTACAATGTTGACGGTACCTTAGAGACGGTACCTTCCGAAACGAGACATAAAAAACGTAAAAAAGGAAAGATGTACAAGCTGGAGACTGCATTGCGACTAGTATAAAAAGGGGGCTATGGTCAAGATCGATAGTTCATTGTGACTACCAAGACCGAGCGAACAAGATGAATACTTTGAAAAAGACATCGTTTCAGTTTGGGGATTGTAAAAAAGTTGTATCTTCCTCTAGTGTGACTAATATTGGATGGATAAGACCCAGGCATTGCGACGGAAAATGTCCGGAAGGAAACTGCGATTGTCCATGTGGTTACCATTGTAATTGCGTAACGGAGTTTGCAGACGAGTGCGATTGTGAGCCTTGCGATGGGACCGATGCTGTACCTTGTGACCTGAGCGATGCCGTAAAGCATCATGGGAACTTTAGTGCCCCTACCCCTGTCATGGAAAGTGATGCTGTGCGTGTCAAACCTGTGGGATGCGAAAGCGATGCTGCTCGTCCTCTTGGACATTTTACTGGGTTTCGTTTTAAAGGGGAATGTCCACCTTCACGTTTACCTCCCTACGGATGTCATCCAGCCCTGAGCAAACTCCTGCCCATGTCACTCAACCCTCATCGAAACGAACCTGTGAAAAACGAATATTCGTTTCCTGTGCGTTTGTCGGAATACTGCGACTTTGAAAATCGTCTTCAATCGTTCAAAGGAAAATGGCCAAAGTATCTGGGAGGACCGACCCCCGAAGAATTAGCCAGAGCCGGATTTTTCTACTTGGGCGAAGGAGATAAAGTCAAGTGCTTCAGTTGCGGTGTGTCACTTCACCACTGGGAACCGCAAGATTCGGCCTACGTAGAACATGCTCGATGGTCACCGAATTGTCATTACTTACCTTTAGTGGGACCGAGACATTGAAGTAACTTCTTACCATAATCATCTGTTCATGGATACTTTACAAGAGAACATTTGTGCTTTGCCTGTGGAGTTGAGAGAACGCATTTACCGAGAGCTGGTCAAAATACAAGTGAAACGTAAAGAACAATTGCATCCGTTACGTCACCGGTGTTTGAACCACTGGTACCTGAAGGCTATACAAGGATTGATTCAATTGAAAGTGTTCCATCGGACAGACATTGATGAACGATCCTCTAGTTTTAAAAAGGATTGGTTTGGTATGGACGATTGTAGTTACATCATTGTAAACGTACTGCATCGAATTCCAGAGGAAGAGTTAACGAATTACCAACATCTTGAACACAATGTCAACTTAGTGAAAGAGGAAACTTCTGAACGAATTGTAATGTGTAGATTAGTGACTCAACGATTTAAATTTGACACTGAAGTGAAACCATGTTTGTGCAAAGAGTACATTTCTTGTGTCAGACCAAAGAGGATTTAGTATGACCTATTCATGGATACTTTACAAGAGAACATTCGTGCTTTGCCTGTGGAGTTGAGAGAACGCATTTACCGAGAACTGATCAAAATACAAGTGAAACGCAAACTCAAAGTGATTCGTCCGTTTTTAAATTATGCTATGTTCCAAAGTACAAGAAGACTGATTATGAGTGGATATTACATTAGACACAAAGTTAAACGAGGCTATTGGTCGCCACCCAACGATTCCAAAAACAGTGTATATAATTATGGATACTTTACAAGAGTACATTTTGGGCTTGCCTGAGGAGTTGAGAGAAAGGATTTACCGAGAGCTGGTGAAAATACAAGTGAAACGTAAAGAACAATTGCATCCGTTACGTCACCAGATCTTTAACCACTGGTACCTGAATGGTATAAGAGGACTGATTCGTCAGAAATTTTTTCACTGGTCAGACCTTGTTGAATACTTTCAGTATATGAATGATGATGGGCTAGACGTTCGTAATTTTGGTTACTTGGAGATTCACTTACTGCAACGTATTGAGGAAGACGAGTTAAAGGATTACCAACATTTGTTACATGGAATCTGCTTAGAAAAAGACGAAACATCTAGACAAACTCTGACGTTTCAGTTACAGTATGTAACATTTAAATTCCCTACTGGAGAACGAACGTGTTTGGTTAGAAATTACCTTTATTGCTTCCGAAACAAAGACACTATAAAATCAAGTTGCCATGCCACGGATTATGTCACATATCATTCAACAGATTCCGTGGAAGGAACTCAATGACCATATTCAAACCGTGGATCATTACCATCGATTATTACAAGAACTGTATCCATTCAATTTTGGACGACAAGTGGTGTGTGTCTTAGTGACTTGTTTTCTGGGATTTCGTTTACCAGCCGATTCTTTGTGGACTCTTTACGATCAGTACTTACCACCTCCATGGCCTTAAATGGTCACGAAAAACTCCTTTTGTTCAAAGCCTTGCGTTTTCATCTGGATACTTCTCGACCTCAACAGGAAAAAAAGATTCGTCAACTTTTAGCGACCCAAGACGTGTATGACGATGTGTGTGTAGCTTGTGACTTACATCCCCATTGGACAGATGTTCGTGATTGGAAAAAGAGGGGTTTTGAGGCTTGGACCCAAGAAGTGGCCCAGTATGCACAAGAGTTGTTCAAGGAAAAAAGTTACTTTTCAACCTGTGTTAGTGACGGTGCCAGAAGAACCCGTCACCGAGAACAACCACTCGCTTCAGGACAGGACTGTCATGGACATTCCTGAAAGGCCATTCCGGGAGGACACTTGTGTGACAATACCTCATGTAGAGACTGTAAGAACATTACACACTGTCCCTAGGACATCTTGGTTACCCAAAACATGTTGTACAGACACTTGTTTATATTTCACTTTGATCGCTTTGCTGTGTTTTATATTCCTGTACATCACTATTTGGGTTGTATGTATTTTTGTCTTTCGTGTTCATATTTGAAAAAAACATTCAATAAACGTGTTCTGAAAAAGTATATAAACTCTTGTCTTGTTTGTTTTTTCGTGTCACAAGTGACATTTCTCATACCATGGCTACCTCTGCTGTCTCTGCTCCCTCTTCCTCTACTGTCAAAGTCATCGACGAACACTTAGATCGTGCCAGTTGGGAGGCTTTGTATCTTCGCCATCCCTTTAACATGCTCATTGCTGGACCTAGCGGTTCAGGCAAAACCGAATTCGTCAAACGTTTGATCGAACATAAACATCATTTGATCGATCGGCCCCCTCAACGGATCGTGTGGTGTTACAAAGAGTGGCAATCGGCGTACAGCCTCTTGCGTGAAAGTCAAGGCGATTCCATCGTGTTTGTGGAAGGCATTCCTAAAGAAGACGATGGCATCGTCTCTGACTCCCGTCTAACCCATTTGGTCATTTTCGACGACATGTTAGGAGAAGACGAAGAAGAAATTAAATTGTGGTTCACGCGCAAAGGGCATCACCGTAATGCCAGTGTCGTTTACATCACCCAAAATTTGTTTCAACAAAGTAAAGCCCATCGCACCATCAGTCTCAATGCGCATTACGTGGTCTTGTTTAAAAGCCCTCGAGATAAATCGCAAGTGCAAGTCTTAGCCAAACAGTTAGGAACGCCTTGGCTGACTCAGGCGTACGACGATGCCACTCAAACTCCACACGCCTATTTGCTCGTCGATTTGAAACCTACGACCCCCGAGGATTTGCGATTTCGTACCCACTTGTTTCACCACTGGTGCCAAGACGGAGGGCCTGTCCTGTACACGTCTCCGTCCTCGACTTCATTTCACTCCCATTGAAAAAAATCTATAAAAACCTCAGACCCTTTTTCGTCTGCCTCACACAGTGTGAACATGACGTCCCTTCAGTCTCATCTTCCCGTCAAATTGATTCGTGCCTTGTATGGCATCAGTCGAGAAAAAGATCCACAAACACGAGCCCGTGTCTTAGAAGCTAGTCTCAAAGAAGTCTTACGATGGTTCACGGTGACGGCACGTCAATTACTCCAAGGAATCATTCAGATTCCTCATCAAACCCAACGCTTTTTCGATCGAAACAAAGTCGCTTTGGTCCAACTGGCCGATCCCCGCATCGACACTCAAACCAAAAAACAAATCATTTTGAAACCTGGAGGGAGCGGTACTCTAGGAGGGGTCATCATTCGCTCACTCTTAAGATGGGATCCTAATGCCCCCAAAGTTATCCCTAAGACAAAAGTCCAACGAAGCCCCAAGAAGAAAAAGAAAAAGACCAAGTCCCCAAGAAGAACTTCTCCAGTGGCGGGACCCTCCTCTTACCAGACACCACCACCATCACCCCGGAAAAAGAAAAGAAGCCCCAAGAAAAAGAAACAGAGAAAAAGTCCTCAAAAAAAGAAAAGTCCACAGAAGAAAACTAGTCGCAAGAGAGGCACTTCGGCCAGGACACAACCTTACACTCGCAAGCCACGACCTGCCACAACGTCTCCGGCAGCCTCACGTTTGTCCACTTCTCCGTTGATGTCACCAGGAACTGAAGAGTACTTGGAGACGTTGATTACACCAAGAACTTCTCCGTTGATGACCCCCAAAAGAACTTCCCCAGTGGCAGGACCTTCCAATTTAGCGGCAGTGGCTGCTGCTCACAAAGTACCTTCTCCCAAAATCAAAGTTCAAGAAAGATCGGGCATGTTACAAAGTTTACTGGATTTGTCCAAGCAAGAACTGGCTCGATTTAGTCCGTTACGTACCCCTGCACGACGTGTCATGCCTGTCCTCAAACTGATAAAACGTAAAGACAATCAGTGGCGACGCGTTCCAGTATAAAAAAGGCCTGTGACCGAGTAGGGTATCAGTGTTTTTAGGTGCTCCTAAAGACTCAAAGATGTCACCCTCCAGAAAACCCCAAGGAAAGAAAAGGAAAGGACTACCACCACGTTTAGCCAAACATGGGGACCTGTTATCTGTCCTGTCCAAAGCTTCTCCACCCCTACGAAAAAAACTCATTCAAACGGCCTCCAAAGAGGTCATCGATACCGTGTGCGAATGTTGTTTGAACGTTTTGAAAGGCACGATCCCTTTGTCCAAACACCAGAAACAATGCTTAGGCAAACATCGTCACGTTCTTCGGAAAATGGTTCAAAAGAAAGTTCCCATTCGTCAAAAAAAGAAGATGTTGGTCCAACGTGGAGGCATTTTACCTCTCTTGTTAGGCCCCATACTGAAAGGAGTCTTGGGAACCATGTTGGGAGGACTGGTGGGAGCAAGATAAAAAGGCCTTCGGAAGTCCCAAGATCTCAGAATTCACCCCTGACAACCCCATGGAAGGACGAAAACTAGCTTTAGTGCCTTACAAACGATGGATGGAATACCATCGGTGGCAAGAACAACGCACCCCGCATTTACCTCCCAATCCCAATTTGAGCGAGATGTCCCAGTTACAACACGAATTGCAATCCTTGCTGGATCGCCAAGATTTGTCCGAAACAGAAAAATCGCAAAAGTACGGTCAACTCTTGCAACGACTGCAACTCTTTCACCAGAAAGCTTTAGACGAAACAGCTCTACCCACTTTGAAAGATTTTAAGACCTTGATGAAAAGTCCAGCACCATCACCAGTACCAGTACCAGTACCAGTACCACCAGTACCCGTGACCAAGACCGAAAAAGGAAAAGAAGAAGAAGAAGAAGGGTTTCAAACTCCACCAGAAAAAGTACGCAAGTTAACAACACCACCTACCTCCAGAATTGGATGGATTAAAAAGATGATGGCCACCCCTTCTTCCTCACAAGAGAAAAAGAAGGTGAAGACAGAAGTGAAGACAGAAGTGAAACAAGAACCGATATCCCCCGCTCAGACATCCTCCTCCTCTTCGACACCTATTGCTGGCCGCACACGCAAAGCCTTGCAATCCAAGAAAATACCCCAAGAGAAAAAGAGTAGCCTCTTCCAAGAGTGGGTGCCTTATTAAGACACCAATCAACACAAAAAATGGAAAAAGTCTTAGCTAGCATTTACTACGATCCCTCCCATCCTGCAGGTTACGCAGGAGTTCAAAAATTGTATCGTGCTGCCAAAACGCGACTGAAAAGTCTCCGTTTACCTCAAGTGCAACGATGGTTACAAGAACAAGCTACCTACACTTTACACAAACCCATTCGACGCAAGTTTGCCAGAAGTCGCACCCGAGTGGAAGGTATCGATCATCAATGGCAAGCCGATTTAGCCGATGTCTCTCATTTGGCCAGCTACAATCGTGGTTACAAATATTTGTTTTGTGTCATCGACGTCTTTTCCAAATTTGCCTGGGTCGTGCCTTTGACTTCCAAATCCAGCAGCGAGTTAGTGCGAGCCCTGCAACGGGTGTTGAAACAAAGCGGTCGTCGCCCTCTTCGATGGCAAACGGACAAAGGCACCGAATTTCTGAACCAAGCTTTCCAAAAAGAATTAAAGAAACGTGACATTCATTTTTTTACCACCGAGAATCCCGAAACCAAAGCCAGCATCGTGGAACGTTTTCAACGCACTTTGAAAGAACGCATGTGGAAATATTTTACGCATCACCACACTCTGAAGTACATCGACATCTTACCGCACCTGGTGCAAGCGTACAACCAATCTTACCATCGAAGCATCGGACGTGCCCCGCAAGACGTGACTCCCGACAACGAAGTGCTGGTGTTCGAGCGCCTGTTTGGTACGTCCCCGACGAGGGCTGTCCCCAAGAAAAGTGGAGAGTTGACCGTAGGAGATTGGGTGCGCATTGGCAAAACCAAACGCACTTTCGACAAAGGTTACTTACCTAACTGGACGACCGAATTGTTTCGCGTCACTGGACGAGTGCATGGCCGTCATCCTGCCGTCTATAAATTGGAAGACATGAACGGAGAAGTACTCAAAGGAACGTTTTATTTGCCCGAGTTACAACGTGTCACCAAAAAAGAAGACGACGTGTACGACATCGAAAGCATTCTGGAACGCAGAACCCGTAAAGTGGGCAAACGACGTGTCAAAGAAGTCAAAGTACGTTGGAAAGGATATCCACCCAGTTTCGATTCTTGGATCGACGCTTCGCAAGTCATCGACTATAAAAAGAAGAAGTGACCATCATGCCCTTTCACACAGCAGCAGACGCAGCTACGTCGACCAGTCCTTCTTCCCCTAGTTCTTCTGTGCAAGATTTACAAAAACAACCCTTGTGGGTGTGGTGTGGAGAACGTGTGCCTAAAACGCAAATCGTCTTTTTCTGCCAAATCTTCGTGGTGTATTGTGTCATCGGGGCAGCCATCGCCAATTTGAGTTTGCAACAAGGAGACAAACAATTGTGGACCATTTTATTGAGCAGTTGCATCGGTTACCTACTTCCCAATCCCTCCCTGAAATTCTCCTCGAACGGGAACGTTGTGTCCAGTGCCAGTGCCAGTCACCAGTCCAACCACAATCAGAACCCCATTTTGGGCGGAGACACACCTCTGACATCCACTAATATTCCCTCGGACAGCCACAGAACTCTGGAATTATGAGTCACCAAAACCAATTTTACTTAACCTTACCCAGTGACAGTTCCATGGAGGTGTTTCCCAACAACACGTTGTGCTGTTACACGGCCAAATTACCTCAAGCCATCCCCTTAGATCACGAAGCCCATTGGGAAGTGGCTTTAGTAGAAATGATTCACCCGACCCAAGTCCTCAATGTCCTTCCCAATCAAAATAAATTTGATGTGGAAGTTCATGACGAACAAATGCAACAGTACTTGGATACCCATGGCAAATATGACAAGAAAACCCGTAACACACAAAATCCAAAGTGGACCACCTATCACTTGTTCATTCCCCCAGGCTATTATTTTAGTGGTCAACATTTGGTCAGCACCATAGTCACCAGGTTTAATGGTGTGTTTCTGAAAGCTTTGGAAAGTGTCAAAAAAAGTGTCACCCTGGAGTACCACAAAACAGCTCGTCGCTTCCTGATAAAATTTCCTGAGGGGCCCAAAATCATGTCTTTCTTATTTTGTCCTGAATTGTTTGACATGTTGGGCGGGGACATGGAGATGAAGAAGAAAGTAGAACAACAAAAAGGCGAATTACTAGTCATTTCTGACAACGATACTTTTACCAAGTATTTTCGTACCCCGGTAGAACTGAACCAAGGACTGAATTTGATGTTCGTGTACTCCGATGTGGTGGAATACAACGTGGTGGGACACACCTCCGTACCGTTACTGCGTGTCATTCCTTTTAAAGTGGATTCTGCCGCAAACGCTGACGAGGAAGGTGGAAACACTTACCACGTCCACCGCGAATTTGTCCATCCTCACTATTTGCCGGTCAGCAAGTCGTATTTGGACACGGTCAACATTACTATAAAAGGAGATTTGGGACAAAATATTCCATTCACCAAAGGAAAAGTCACGGTGAAACTCCATTTTCGAAAACGGTTCTCTCACGATTCGTAAGTAAGTCATGTATCCAGTGTACCGAGGGGTGGCTCGACAGCGAGGACACGGTTTAGGAGACATGTTAAAATCGGCCTTTCGTTCGGTGGCCCCGGTGTTGAAACCGATGGTGACACGCGGATTGCACGCCTTGAAAGATGCGGCACTGACGCAAGGCAAAGAATTTCTCCAAAATGTCATGATCGACAAACAAAACCCTAAAGAAGCCTTCATGAGGGCAGGCAAAAATGTCTTGCTGCAAACGGGTAAAGACATTTTGGGCCGACGAGACACACCTATAAATGCCCTGCACGATACCGAGTCAAGCATTCAGCAAGGACAAGGCAGAAAGAGACGAAGAAGAAAACACCCCTTCACCAGACTTCAAGCGAGAAAGGCCAAGAAAAGAAGAACCGTACGAGACTTAGACGTTTTCGATTATTGAAACACAGAACAAAATGATGCACCGAGAATCTTGCGCTTGTTCCAAGACGGAACTGGATCTGTTTGCCATGCCCCCCACCATGATGACCATGCAAGAATCCCAATGGGTGGAATTTCACCCCGTCTCCTCATTGACAGCCTCAGCTCCCATCGAGTTTGAAATCAAAGGACAGCCCGAAGATTACATCGATCTGAATAGCAGTTACTTGTACTTGAAAGTCAAAGTTGTCGATGAGGACAATTCGACCCTAGATGGCGATGAGGTAATAGCTCCCGTCAACAATTTCATGCATTCCTTGTTTAGCGGAGTGGACTTGTACTTGAACAACAAACTGGTCAGCAGCAGCATGGATACTTACCCTTATCGAGCGTACCTGGAAAATCTCTTGACGTACGGAATAGACGCCAAGAACACTCATCTCAATGCCTGTGTGGTATGGGAAGCTGACGAAGCTGGAAAGTTTGAAAATTTAGAAACTGATGAAAAGAAAGAAAACAATGACGGATTTATAGAACGAAGAAAGAGAATCAAAGATGGACAGAGTTTAGAACTGATGGATCGTTTACATCTGGACATGTGGTTGCAAGAGAAATATTTACTAAACGGGGTCAATGTCCGCCTGAGACTGAATCGTAGCAGTGCCGCTTTCCATTTGATAGGTAATACTGCTTGCAAAACTGTCATCGAGGAAGCCAGGCTCTACGTACGTCGTGTGGAAGTGTTACCTAAAGTGGGTAACGACATCAGTCAAACGTTGAGCAGAACAACCGCCAAGTATCCCATACGACGCGTAGAAGTAAAAACCTTCACCATTCCTGCTGGACAGCGATCCATGATCGAAGATCATCTGTTCCAAGGACAGTTACCCAAGCGTTTGATTGTTGGTATCGTCAAGAATACAGCCTTCAACGGAGCCTACAACGAAAATCCTTTTGAGTTTAAGCATTACAATGTGTCCAAGATCGAGGTCAGTCGCGATGGCAAGACCTTGTGTACCCGACCTTTCGAGCCTAACTTTGCCCAGAAGAATTACTTGAGATCGTACTTGTCCCTGTACGAAGCCACCGGACAGTTAGGAACCAACACCAGTCATGGCATTACGTACGACGATTATGACGGAGGCTACACTTTGTGGGCTTTCGATTTCACTCCAGACCAAGGCAGCGACGAGGGACATTTCCACCCTATAAAATCTGGCCAGATTCGTGTGGAAATTCAGTTTGCGAGTCCACTACCCGCAGATAACACAGTGAACGTCATCCTGTATGCAGAATTCGATAATACCATAGAAATCAACAGTTTGAGAGAAGTCATTCTAGACTATTAGAAGTCATGGAAGACTGTTATCCCTCTTTACCTAGTGAAGAAACTTTGGAGATGGAATGTGAGGAGACCGTGGAAGGAGAAGAATCTCAAGACAAAGACGAAGAAGTTTTGATGAAGTCGCGATGGCCAGAACAAGAAGCCCATTTAGTCTCCTGTTTTGCCAAACACTTGGTGGACAAAATGACGGAATTGATCAAGAAAAATTGTTATGGATGTCAAAACGATCATCCCAGTCAAATTCAACACGATAAATGCCTGATGTTGAGTCAAGAAGAAAAATTGGACGAGTATCTGGACGAAGCTTGGAGTCTCATCTCGAACAAAGACGTGTTGCACCAGTGGTATAAAGACTTGCGTGAACATTCTTGTCCACCATTAACCACTCAAGAGATCCATCGTATCGAAGCTCTCCTGAATCAGAGTGAGGAAACAGAACGAATAACCGTTTATTCCTCAGACATTTTCAAGCAAAAAGTCAGGATCGAATTGACAACGTATTATTACCTGTGAAGAAGAAAAAAAAACAAACACAAAACAATGGATACCTGGGAACTTTATTACCTTTTGAACCACAGTTCGTATACGTCTTCTTGGAATCCCGTCGTCTGTGCTAAAGATGAACTCCCTCATCGCAAACCTAAAGACCATCAAGCTTACGTGATCAACACGGACGACAGTCATCTCCCAGGAACCCACTGGGTAGCCGTCTACTTTCCTCAAGAAGGATGTGTGGAATATTTCGATTCGTATGGATCGCCCCCTTTGGAAGACGATATCATCGACTTTATGAGAAGAAATGCTCAAACCACCCGATTCAATAATGTGAAATTACAAGGCACAGATTCCTTGGTGTGTGGACAGTACTGTGTGTATTTTCTGCATCATCGGAGCCTGGGCTATTCCTTAGAACATTTAGTGACTCATTTCGATCCTCGTTCTTCTGCTAGAAATGATGTGAAAGTAGATCGATGGTTTTGTGACCATTATGTTTATCTTTTGTCTCAAGCTAGGAAACGTAGTGTCCATCAATGGCCTAATGATTTCCAACAGTGGAAATCACAATTTCATTCACAACGTTGTCAGCCCTGTTTAAAGTAGATTGTGAATTGAGAAAAAAATGTTTGTGATTTGAAAAAAAATTGTTTGATGTTATAGTGTTGGATTATTATTAAAAATGTTAGAGTTGTTGTTTAGTGTTAAGTGATTTTTGAATAAAAAATGTTGTGTTTTGAAAAAATGCTTTTGTCTTTTGTTTAGCTATAAGAATGTTGAATTGATGCTCTTTCATTTCTTACTATCCCTCTCATGACAATCACTGAACGTTGCGAATCGAAAACCGTGTGGGGGATGTTTTCCTTCACGTCCGCGCTTTCACTTTAAGAACCGGGGTTGTTTTCAGTCTAACCATCCATTGTCGACTCATCCTCCTACGAAGATGTGCTCCAAACTAGCTAAGCTCAACGAAGCCTACGTGAATTTGCATAGGGTCAGACACAGTCTGATACCGAAGCCAGAAGAAATAGAGAATGTGAGAATGTTAAAAATCACTGAAGACCTGATAGAAGAGCTCTTCAGAGAAGAAATGAACAAGGAGAAAGAAGAATGGACAGAGAAGTACAGACTTCAGAGACAGCAGCAACAGCAGCAACAACAACAGCAGCAGCAGCAACAACCTGAAGCTGACAGAGGCTTTGTCGATTGTCGTATCGACACCAAAGAATTCTTCTTCTCTTTCCGAAGAAGCAGACCTATTGCCAGAAAGTCTATCCTCAGAGGACATCGCATTCTTAGAAACTAAAAAGAATGCCATAGCAAACAAAAAAACAGCCCTTTTCAGGGCTACCCAATACTCTAGAAAAGAAATAACGATCGATTTGCCAATGTGTGTAGGTAGAGTAGTGTGAAAATAAACACTAACTCTTTTTAAAAATGTGAGGGTATGTGTTGGTGTGTTTGTGTTTGTAAGAGCTCAAGTAAGTTGGTGTGGATAGTAGATTAAAATGATATCTTTTCTTAGTGTTTGAGGTGTATATTTGGAGTTAGATTGAATTGCTTTGCGTATGTGGATAGTCTATTGAAGTGATGGGTAGCATAAAAAAGTGAGCGAGTGTTTCTTTTAGGTCCGCGCGTTGTTGATGTTTTTTGGTCATGATCTAGGTAAGATGAATTTTATGTTTTTTAGGGGATGTTTTCCTTCACGTACGCGCTTTCAGTATAAATTGAAACTCGTTCGGCAGTCCAGCTACCCTTGTTGATTGATCAACACAGCCAGAAGAATGAACACGAGACTTGAGAAACTGTTGGAGCTTCATGTGCATCTGGAATATGCCAGGCGCATATTAAATGAACTGGCCGCGGAAGCCATTGTAGAGGAGGGAAGGGTAAGAGAGGAGGAAAGAAGAAAGAAAGAAGAGGAGGAGAGAAGATATAAGGAAGAAGAAGAAAGAAGATATAAAGAGGAAAGAAGAAACAAAGAAGAGGAGGAGGAAAAGGAAAGAAGAAATTTCAAAATCCCAGAGAGCGAAAATTGGGATTCTGAAGCGACATATCCTGCCTCTGCTCTCTGCCCCCAAAAGGTAAAAAGTAACTGGGGGATAAGATGTGTATGTGGCGCCAGGCCTGGAAGGTGCCACCATTAACCAGGTGTCCATGAAGTTCCAAACAAAAACAGCCCTTTTCAGGGCTACCCAATACTCTAGAAAAGAAATAACTATTAATTTGCCAATGTGTAGGTAGAGTAGTGTGTATATAAACACTAACTCTTATTTTAGATAGTGTGAGGGTATGAGTTTGTGTGTTTGTGTGTTTGTGTTTGTAAGAGCTCAGGTATGTTAGTGTGAATAGTAGATTATGGGTTTCTTAGCGTATGTGAAGAGTATAGTTAGGGTTTCATTATATGAAATGAGAAAGTAGGGGGATGTTTTCCTTCACGTACGCGCGATGTTGGGTCATGATCTAGGTAAGATCCATTTTATGTTTTAGAGGGATGTTTTCCTTCACGTTCGCGCTTTTCGTATAAGAACCCACAGTGCTCGTTGTTCAAACCATTCTGCAAAGAATACAAAGAAGATGGCTTCTAACCAAATGGACAAAATGGAAAAATTGCAAAACGTCCTCGACAATTTAGGAATGATAGAGCAAATGTTGGTTAACCTAAACGAGGATCACTATTCATATAGTCCCCATCGAGTGAAGATGGAGATAAACAATTTACGAAAAATGAAGGTAATCATCAGTGATCTGTTGAAAGAAATAAAGGAGGAGAAGGAGGATGAAGAGGAAAAGATAAGAATAAGAACATGGAACGAAAAAATTGAAAAAGAAGAGGAAAATGAGAAGAGGAAGAAAGAAGAAGAGGAGGAAGAGAAGAAAGAAGAGAAGGAGAAAAAAAAGAAGAGAAAGAGTGTTGGAGATAAAATAAGAACTTGGTGGAGGAAAAGAAGAAATTAGAAGAAGAAAACCCAAAGGCCCTTTTCAGGGCCAGCCATATATCTCGAAAAGAGATAGTCTTTGAATTGCCTAAATTTAAATTTAAATTTTAAAAATTTTTTTTAAAATTTTTTTTAAAAAAAAAAATCCCATGTTAAATTCCCCTTGTCCGTAGAGTGACCCACGATTTATTCCCATGTTAAATTCCCTTGTCCGTAAAGTGACCCACGATTTATTCCCATGTTAAATTCCCTTGTCCGTAAAGTGACCCACGATTTATTCCCATGTTAAATCCCCTTGTCCGTAAAGTGCCCCACGATTTTTCTCCATGTTAAATTTCCATTGTCCGTAAAGTGCCCCAAGGGTGTTTTTAATGCTAATTCCCATTGTCCGTAAAGTGCCCCCCTTCACTACTAACAAATCAATGACACTTTAAAAATTTTGAAAGAATCAAATAGTGATGTAATACAATATTCAGCATTCGTGGACTTATCGACCATTCGCGAAAGTTAGACATGTACAACAGACTTGTTAATGTTAGTGTTATGCATAAATAACTTCTAAATTTATTTTTGTGTCTATATGCTCACCCTAACTACTAATCGACATGGATTTAGTTTATTCGTGACAAGAATTTTAACTGCAAATCTAGGTAAGTATCATAAACGTATGGTTTTCATACAGTTCTCGGTAATTATGGCAGGTAATATACAGATTGCTCTTTTTATGTTCAGATTACACTTTTTTGCCACTATTATTAGTAATAATTACACTTATACCTCTCTTGCGGGTTTGCATGTATGAACCTACAACAAAAAAAAACAGTTCAGGTTCACATTTGATACAACTTCCCTTTGATCGGGTACCAGGCTAACCGATCGTTAGGACTGACGGGTACCTGGAAGTTTCCTAGAATCTGGACATCTCTAGACATCATTCAATAATTTAAAACATGCTGAGGATGCCGACATCATGTAACAGGCCCAATTTTGCCTTCATAAATAAAAAATTGCCATAGACACCCAACCCCAAAAGAGGAACAAATTAATTTTTTTTTCATGCATCTACGTATATAAATTTATATTGTAAGTCACACATTATTATTCCTGTACACCGATGAAGATCTTCAAAGATGTTTTCTGATCAAGCATAACCTAAAAACACATCGGAAAACCTAACCATAACATTTCTTGAGAAAGTCTGCAATATTTTGAAATTCCATGTTGCTGAGTGCAATTTCTGAAGGAAAGGCTTATTTCAAGCTGTCAACCATCATAAACATGACATTCAAAATGTCAATAGTAGTTAGGATTGTGTTATATCAAGTTCATTTACAACTTGTCAAACACAGGATTTGATCAAAAACATTTTGTACATATTGCCAATAGGTGCTTGCAAGAGCCATAAGATAAAATGGTAAGTCTAAATTTTACAATATGTGTGTGGATGAACATGTCTGCACAGATTTGCACAGTTTAACGATTAGACGACATCAATCCTAAAAATTTCAGTCATTATCAGTACAGATTTGGGGCTGATTTACCTGCCAATATGTAACTATATTTAAAGTTATATTCAAGATGGAAATAATGCTCGTCTTGTACTTTACGCTTCATTTAAAGTGAAAAAAGAAGAAAGTTTTTGTACCTTCGGACCTTATGTTTTTAATGTAACCAGAACCAACCATATTTTTTTTATATTTAGCCTTCATCTTTGTTATCCCAATAATTTTCACTCAAAACAATACCGAAAATATTGTGATACCATCCATATGTCTGTCTATATTAGCAGCTCTGTCCATTACTTTATTGATCTCCCATTTAACTTGGTAATTTACTTGTGCATATGGTGAAAGTCCATGTAGTAACAAACATTTTCGTTTCCGCCCTGGCTTGTGTTATATTGATGTGCCCAAGCATAACTCAAATAAGAGAAAATGGGTGGAAAAGGTCAGAGCAATGTCAGGCTAGTAGTTAAAACTGATAATATTATATACGGTGTATTGTTCAATCCCTGGGGACTAACCAAGACTGGCACTTACAGGGGGGTGACCTTTTTTAAAGTTGGGTCACCTTTTTAATTCCTGGGAAATCTGAGATACGAGGGATGGAAGGTTAAGTAAGCAAAATGATGTTAAAAAAACCCGGTGTTTCGGGCGATTTCCCATTTATGGGTGGAATTTGAAGAAAAACTGTGGCATAATTTGGATTGTTGGCAAATAAAGTTTATAAGTACTTGTGTTTATCTGACAAATACTGTTTATTGCTGCTTGGGGGTGAGGAAAGTAGAATGGTTGTTGGGGTTGGGTTTGTGTACTACTCATGACTCCCAAACCACCTCAATCACCAAGTGTATATGGTCACAGTTAGCAACCCCAACATCAAATACGGCGTATTATAGGTACCGAGTAAATGACAGACAGATAGACAGTGAGAGTTTAAAGAAACGAAGGGTACAAGGTGATTTCCACAAAACCACTTTCGTTTTCTCAATCAACGGGTACAGTGCTCTGCTGTAATTTGTTAACTAACACATTGCTATAGCCAACTACTGTTGTACATTGCTTACCACGAGCTTCTGATGATAGCAGTATATAAGGATATAAACTAATTAGGCAGTGGATTGCATTCATAACTGCCATAAGTTCAATGGACTATACATGTCTCGATCTATATGACGACTCGTCAACAGTGCTATAAAGTAAATGTACGTTTTAAAAAAAACCAGGAAGTTGAGACACGCAGTGCTAACATCCAAGCTTTGAATTATTTAAGAGTTATTTCCCTTCACTGCACAGCTCTAAAAGGTATAAACAAACAACAGCTAATAAATTTGTTTTATGTCTTGCCAAGTGAAGGGTCAAATTAAAATTCTTTGTGCACAGACTATGAGAATATAAAGGCGTTTTTTCCTGTCACAGCTAAAAAGAAGGCGGTTATTTGAAAACATACGTGCCTCTCTCTCTCTCTCTCTCTCTCTCAATTACGATTCACCATCGCCGCTAAACAAACTCATCGCATAAATTGGTTTGAACAACGAATGAATTAGGACCTATCATATTTCATCTAAAATTCTTCATTAGCGTATACGAACTGATCTAATTAACACAGCCATACAATGTATTTCTTAATCGTAGGAAGGAAGCTCGAGTAATTCCGACTTTCAAAGAGAAATATCTTGTTGATAAAAGCAGGACCGACCGGGGGGGGGGGGCAACCAGTGATATATCCCCGGGGTTCGGGTCCGTAAGTGGTCCCGGGCCGAACTACATTTTTAATTTTAAAGAAAAGTTTGCTTGAACAAGAATAGGAGAGGCCTGGATGTTTCTTACTCCAGCGCACGTGATCGCTCTCTACGGCCCAGGATAAAAGAAATTACAGACCTGTCATCATTATATCCATCATTTCCAAACTATTTGAGAAATGAACTGAGGTCCAGTCAGCATTGGTTTTGAGAACATTTCTCAGAAACATTTGGGTGCTTTTCATAAAGGTCATGGATATCAGACCACTCTGTTACGCTTGCTTGAAGCAGCGGGGGTGGGGGAACAGACCAAGAGTACCCTCCAGTCATTGTTTAAAACTACACTTTCTAGTCGTCGTTGGGCTTTACTGGAGGTGGGTCTATAAAAAAAGTTCGACAAGCATCATTGGTGTTCAAAATATTTAATGAATGCTCACAAAATTTGCAATGGACATCGTTGGTGTTCAAAAATGAGTTGTTGTTGGTGCTTGTGATTGTCGTATAGGTTCAGGTGAGGTAATTTAATCATTATCATTACATCAATAACGATAAGTGATTCTGCGCTAACTATGTAATCTCGTACAGCTAGACTAGTTCAACAATGGTAAATTATAAACTACATTCTACAAATATGAATCCAGTTTATTTACAAAAATAGGTAGAAACAATGGCAACAGGTTCTCTCTGTACAACACCGATGTCGTATAAAATATGCAGACAGTTCCCTGTTTACCATAACACGTGATTTAATGTTTTGGTTAAACATGACTTTAAATATGTTTTTCAGACACTGTTCTTACAGTCTGGTTGATATAAATTTATGCCGATAAATGTCAAAAAAACCCCGTGTCTTACCTACAATTACATATTCCAGTGAAGTATACAATAGCATGATATTGTCAAAAAATTAAAGAACTAATTCTAAATCCCGTTTGTGTCTTCGAGAGTTTTTTGTTTCGTCCCATTCATCGTTCATACCTGTCACATCTCAATGAGCTTCTCATTCATATGTACGGTAATATTATCAGATCAGAGGGTCATATAGTACGGATTACAATAATATCAATAACATCAACAAATTATTAGAATCTGGCTGGTATAAATAAATATAAATTTTAGCGTACTTGTCTAAACTTCTTGCATGTGTAATAAAATGACCAACTTGATAAACATATTTCAACTCACTCAAAATGATTTCGGTGTAAGCGGGGGGGGGGGGGAGTTAGAGGTTGTTTCGAAATAAAACCTACGGATGTCCAGTAGCCATCTCCTGCCCCCATTATAACCATTATATTAGGTGAATAAAATAGATTGAAATTAACGAAAAGCACTAACTCCACCCTGGCCGAAAATTAAACGGTCGAACCCCAAGCCTAGGAGGTGGTTAACAAAGAATGTTTGCATGAGAAAGTATATTACATATTTTTTGATTTGATAAATTTTGCTACAGTGAAGAACAATCCCAATACATATCACATAATGAAAGCATAATGCTACAGATTGGTTGTGCAATATTATTTGTGATGTGAGCTACAATGCTAATACGAATATGTGCTTTCAATAAGAAAGTTAGTAAAGAGTTAATGGTTTTCATTTGGAGAATAAATTATAGAAAATGTGTTGTAAACGTTGGAGAACATGTCATTATATATATATATATATATATATATATATATATATATATATATATATATATATATATATATATATATATATATATATATATATATTCATTCATTTATTCATTCATATGGAATGGTGTAGACAATAATTCTAATTGTAAAAATGTGTTGCCTGACTCGGTTCATCGCAGGACGGAGTGCCAAGCAGAACCAGACCAATGGGCGCTGTGCGTGATGAAAAGCGTACGTCACGTGGTTTCCATGCTATCCTTGAGATTGATAATATTTGTCATCTGCGGTCGCACGAGCACAGGAACGTAACCATAAACTTTTGTTTAGCCACTGTGTGTGTGTGTGTGTGTTTGTGTGTGTGTGTGTGTGTGTGTGTGTGTGTGTGTGTGTCCCTGATGATATGGTTAGGGTTTATTTCGAGTAAAAGGGTAGCCTTGCGTTTACCTTGTTTGATGATTATGTAATACATTTACATTACAGGTCTGCTTAAAATTCGGTTTGGAGGCACTTATTTCAGGTTTATCCTAGGTTATCAGTCTGTAGATCCGTAAATAATAATTGCATTTTCACAGTGTTGCTGAACGTGCATATTATTTTCAAACATTACGCACATAATCTATAATACAAGCGATTCTAGAGCATGTGCATTCAGTGACTATCGTAAATAGGAGGCACGGATTGCCTACAAAAATCTCCATTGGTTATCCTACAAAGTACACGTAAATGATCCAGAAGAATATTATTATTCTTGTCTTTACTTAAATGAAGTTTGATATATCATTCAAGGTTCGAGAAGTGGGGTAGATATGTTTGATGATAAGGAGCTCTTCTTAACGATTGCGAGAAACTATAGCATGAAGTCTCCCTTTTTGATCAAGTCCATCTCATTTCGTTATATAATTTACTAGAAACATTTTGTTTAATGTATTTAATGAAAATAAATACCCCTGTATAAGATTTGCACGCTGTGTATTTATTTTGCGGGATTTATTAATTCTCCTTCATAAGTTAATCAGTATTGCGGGCAAAGAGAGTTGTCACCTGGGCGATCATTAACAATGCTAGATAATATCAATAGTTAACCCAATTAAGCACAACAAATATGGCTTTAAATTAATCCTCATACTTAAAACAAAATGTGATAGAAAAGGAAAACAAAACAAAGAAGTAAATGTCAGTTTTTAAACTGATCGATCTGCATCATATATTAATACATGTATTCATTTGCAAAGCCCTGTTTTTCAATGTTTGATAATTACCGCGTTAAAAATTGTAAGTCTTCAGCTTAATGTTATGTGTTTAGGCTCTAATAAATAGTAACAAAAGAAAAAGTGAAGAAAAAAAAAAACAAGCTGTGAAATATTTAACAAATAATTTATTTCCCTGGAAAAACTCTGAAAGAATGAATAAAATAAGAATTTATCGTTTAAATAATGAAATCCCCCAAAAATCTAAGAATAATCTACGAATTAAATTTCAGAAGTCCTAATAATGACATGTTCTAATGAAATTCGAATTCGAGTCTCGACGAAAATTCCAAGATGGAAGGCGATGACGTATACTGTAGCTATTATTGTACTGTTGTGTCTACAGTTCTGTGTTATTCACAAACAATAATCTGGTGTTTGAATTTCCGTATAAAATTTAATGAAATGTCTTTGTCCAAGAATTCTGAATGTTCACTCAAATATTTCCAGGAAAAAGAATTAATTCTTTTTGAATCCAATTAATTTGAATAAAAATTAAAAAAACTCCAGACTGACACAACAAAAGAACATTTTTACCTCCCAGTGTTTTTAAGCTCGACTGAAAAAATCTCAATAAACAAAGATTACACAATAACTTGAAATGCAAATCAGATTACCGGATGACGGTCAATTTTATAGAATCTTCGAGAAGTATTTACGTCCAAAAGCACGTAGTTTCTGTATGACCTTGGCAAAAACCAATAATTTTACTCTAAGAATAAGATAAAACTAAAATGTTGTTTACTTGTCTCGGTGATTTCAGAAATCAACCTCGGAAACTAGGTCAGCTTTAGGTGTTTACATGTGAAGAGTCAAGGTCAAACTATTTTCTGAAAAAAATATAAAGTTCCTAGTAAACAAAACTACAATATTTTGACATAAAATGAAATTTGAAAGAAAAAGATTTTAAAACTTGCAAACAGTTAAATTAAATCAAATATAAATTAAATCAAATATACATAACATCAGGAAGTATTAAATTAACATATGACTCATTTTATGAAGAGATAAGTAATGATTATGGTGGTATCCATCAGTAGCTCGAGCATATATATGATAATAGTATTGCTTTGGATAGTAATAGTCAATGAATTGTCAGTCATTCAAATGTACATTGGCGACTGAAGTCATAAGAGTAACTTCTAGGCATTGAATATAACAAAAACGATTGAGTTTACGTCGAATTCGAGACTTATGCACATTTCAGGGTCATCGTACTGTATATTTCAAGTAAAAATTCGTCTCAACAGTTCGTATGCTCCATTTTGTGTGTGGCTAAAATATTACATTCAGATGCCAGTGTCTGAAAGTAGAACTTGATCTTAAGGATATTTACGTATATGTTACGTGCATTTCTTACGTAAATGTCTTCTTATCAGGGATAGTACGGGGGTGGGTGGAGAGGAGCTGATTTTGAGCCAACCCCACAACCACCCCGATCCCACGCCCGCCAAAAAGCCGAAACATTTTACCAGAAGAGGTTTTCTTCACAGTTACGTGGTTAAAACTATGCCCTGGAAAAGCTTTAATGCATGAGATTCCGTTACACAGACCCATGCCTTTTGCTCCAAAGAAATAATTTACTCGTATACATTAATGCACACTGTCATTTGATATCTACTTTTAGCATTATCTCACCACACTCTATTCGCCACTAATGTGCCAAACTCATTCAGTTGATTTATTTTAATGCTTGAACATTTCCATTTAGACAGAGTGAAACAATCCAGTCAAGAGTGCAACATTATCGTTGCCCTTTCAAACTGTATACCCATGCACTCACAACATGTTACTTGGTGCTTCTGACCATGTTAAAGTCGCGTGTCTGTTCGGTTTCTTGTGTTTACATAAAAGTTGGTAGTGATTCTTAGTTACAAACGCACTCTCTCTAGCATCTGGCAGAATTTAAATTTGCTATTACTAGACGTTCCTTACTGTTTTGGGGATAGATGATTTTATGTTCATAAGACATTGTTTTCTTGTTACTAAGAAAATATTTTAAAAAATAATACTGTGTTCTATTTCAGTGTCATATTTTTCATAACGTATTTTTATTCCTTCAAAATCTTGAACAAATACCCCTGGCATGGAACCTTAGTACAACTATCCTTGGAGTGGAACCTTAGTACAACTACCCTTGGAGTGGAACCTTAGTACAACTACCCTTGGAGTGGAACCTTAGTACAACTACCCTTGGAGTGGAACCTTAGTACAACTACCCTTGGAGTGGAACCATAGTACAACTACCCTTGGAGTGGAACCATAGTACAACTACCCTTGGAGTGGAACCTTAGTACAACTACCCTTGGAGTGGAACCATAGTACAACTACCCTTGGAGTGGAACCTTAGTACAACTACCCTTGGAGTGGAACCTTATTACACTACGTTGTTTCTTCTGTTTCATTCCTGTACGAGATGAATCACCTCCGCTTCTTGCCACTTCATCTTCCTTTTGCTATTGTTTTTAATTCTTTCGAAAGTGTGTCACTTCCTTATACATTGTTCTTAGAATTACATTCAGAACATTCTATAGTTTTGAACTTATCATAGGACCTTTAGGATTATTTGGGATTTGATTCACAATACTGTAAGTGTCTCTTAAATTTTCAATTTGTACTGTAAAGAAAAAAATAACTTGTTGATTTTATTTAAATTTCATTTCTCCCTCTTACATATTTTAAGACCTATAATGTTAACAACAGAGACAAATTTAATGCATATTCGCATTATTTTCCATTCGTCAGTGTTATTCTCGTAAACACTGTCTCAAGATTTTCATACAAGTTTAAAACGGTGTGATTCTGCACACATCAGATATTAAGCTTACATGAACTGAAGAAAAGCAGTTACATCCAAACTTTTATGTCCACCTCACCTAAAGGCTAATTAGCTTATAGTATGGTCCCGAGTCCAGCAACGTTTGCTATTTAAACTTTTTCTCGTTTTCAAAAACAAAAATGGGACAGTTTAGATCAAACATACCAGACATGCAGGGCTTCCCAGTTTATATATTATTACTGATCCTGCATTAAATATTGCCTCCGTTACTAAAATAATGACATTGAAATGACTTCTAAAAAGAATTACTCAACCAAATCTGACCGGATTTGACAGAAAACGTCACTTTTTACCATTTTTAATTGTACAAATGAATAGCAGCCGTTACGAGAATTAGAAAATCTTTTAAAAGTTCTTCTCAAAAACAGCTCAGAAGAACTTACCAAATTTGACAAAAGGCATACTGGCATTAAGGGTTTTAAATGTGTATGAGTAATGACAATCTGCCATCAAAATGGCCTTTGTTACTAAAAACAAACAATCCTTTAAATGACTTCTCAACAGCATCTCAACATAATTTGACCAAGTTTGATATAAAGGCATTCTGACATGAACGGCTTTCAGATATATAAAAGCAATTCCGATCCTCAGTAAAATATGTCTGCTGTTACTAAATATATAATTTTTTTTAAACAAACTTATTTTGAGAACCACTCAACAGAACTTGTAAATTTCAGTGATCGACCTGGTTTCAAATGACGCTGATATGCCATCAAATATGGCTATAGCCACTGTTGCTAAAAATATTTGAAAAAGCTTATAAAAAAGATTTCTCGAATAACAATAGACTGAATTTGGCTAAATTTGATAGAAAGCATCCTGACATTAAGGGCTTTCAAGTTTACAAAAAAATAATGCCATCAGATATAACCAAAATTATAAAAATCGTAACATCTTTAAACTTACCACCTCTCATAAACCACTGAACATAATTTGACCAAATTTGGTAGAAATCATCATGGTACTAACCTTCTTTAAGTTTTACAAATGATTCAGATTCGTCATTAAAACCAAATTGGCAAATTTCAACAAAATATGGCAGAAAGGTTCCTAACGTGAAGGACTTCTCGATTGTACAGTTAATGCCGATTGCCATATAGTATCACTGATGTTACTAAAAATATTGGAGCTTTAAATATCTTCGTCTAAAAAAAACACTAACCAAAATGTAACCAAATGTGTTAGGAAGCGTTCTAATTTTGAAGGCCTTTCATACTTGTATAAAATAATGCCAATCTGCCATCAAATATGATTGTCTTTGCTGAAGAAAAAAAACAACATTTCACAAACTTTATTTTAGAAATAAAAACACTAAACGGAATTGAACACTTGGCCTTTCGATAGTGGGGAAAAGATTTTGACATGCCATTACATGCAACAAAACCCTAGAAAAAAAACTTTCAGAAAAATGTTATTCAAAACATATCAACCAACAAAATTAAAGAAAGTTGTCAAGAAAGCATCCTACTAATAAACATTCCTTGCAATGCAATTGGCTATTTAACATGTCGAAGGTGAGCGATCACTTGGCCACTTGGGCCTCTTCCTAGTGTTACCTCGTCATTGGTATTCCACAAATTATAATCGCTGTTTTGTTCATATTAATAGATGATTGACAGCCTGTAAATTAAATCCTTCTAGATTATCATTTTAGTTCTAAAAGTAAATATTTTTGCAAAAAATATCGTCTCGATTCTTCCACAGATTTTCAAAGATTATTTCTTAAAATAAGAAGCTTAGGCACGATGAAGAAGAAAATAGAATTCAATCTATTGTTTTCATCTGCTGGAAACAAAGGTCTTGCCCCTAATAGCTGCTATGCGGATATTACCGATCAGTGAGTCTATTCTCGATCGTTATATGACGTCATTCCCCATATACCTCTTCCACAAAAAAAAAATGTTTATTTTCTCTTTCATTCTCTTAAAGATCAGTTCTGTTTTAAAAGGAAAGACAAGTTTCACATCTTCAATGACCCACTTCCCGTGCGAACATATTACTTTTGTAGCGTATTTAACTTTCATCATATGACACCGACAGTGACTAATTTGAACAAAAAAATTAAACGGGAATTTCAACAGGAACATTACTGTGTTGTTTGTCTTCATATCATACATGGTACTCGTGATAATAAAACTTCATTTTGAGAGATCTGTGTACGAATGTTTATGGACTTTCTTATTGTTGCACGTAAATACAAATGCACCTTTATTAATACTGACCTCGATTTAAATAAATCTTATTAAAATCGTTTTATCTGCAGTGTATCTGATTTCATGTTATGCTCTGCCTAGCGCGAATATGTAAATTTTTTTTTTAAATTTTTTTCTTTCGGCTTTCGATTTTGCAGATTGTGATTTTGAAATGGACTCTAAAGAAAACAGGAAATTGTATTATTTATTTTCTTGATAGAGTTCCTCTCTCTCTCTCTCTCTCTCTCTCTCTCAAACTAGATTTCAAATACTGTACATATTTATTCATATAGATCATAATTACATTGTTGGTTTTTATAGAGAATGCAGATTGAAAATTCTTATATTGTCATATCACATATCAACACCTTTTCACAAGAATAAGGTCTGTTTGAATCCAGTGGTCTCCATTAAACAACATTGAGAGAAAAAGGAGAGGATAATCTAGACAACCATCTAGAAAGCTAGATAACTATATCGATCTCTCTCGTTTATGTTTGTACTGAAATGCGTTTATCTCTGTGGTTGGTTTTATAATGTTGATTTCATATGTTGTTGTTTGTCCTATGAGTTCGAAAATGACCATGGCATCAAGTAGAATCATTATGTCGGTTTGTATTTACATGCCTGATATTGGTCACAGCCTCCATGAATCTTTTGCCCATTTTTGCAAGCAATCCACATACTATGTGCAACCCGTGGCGTATATTACTGTTTGCAGGTACATAGCATAGAAACAACAGAAGCTACGGATTATTGAATTTTACCAGACAGCCTCGCGGGATATATATATATATATATATATATATATATATATATATATATATATATATATATATATATATATATATATATATATATATATATATATAATCAGGCAACTTATGGAAGTCTGTAAAAATGGGGTTAACCTACCGGATGACTAGCATGTAAAAAAAAGCAAAAATCTTAAACCACTGTTTCGTTTGAATGCATTATACAAATTTTTCAAAGGGGCTCAAAAGGTGTTATATGCTTTATCTGTAACATGTTGATAAATTGATAAATTTTGGAATGATTTTGGTCAAGATTATTAGCAGAAGGAATAAAAAGTTATAATATAATTTATTGTAAGAAACAACCATGTTCTTGTTATTGAGTAAATCACCTACTACATCTGAAGCTTCTGAAGAGAGATACACGAATGAATCCTCCTATGATACGAGTGAATACTCAAACAGTGATGAAGAAAAAACTATTGATAATATTTGATGTTATTGCATACAAACGTAGTCTGGTCGTATTCGGAATTTATTTTCTCCATGTTTGCAGATGAATTTATATCTATGCTTGCAACATTTTATGGTGATCCCCCCAAAAAACAAGCCTGTTTATTTGAGAAAACATGATATATAATTTCGAATAACCATAATATTGCGTAATGACTTTGTAAAAAATAATAATATTAACAACAAATGATTTAATTTGATCAGCGTTACATCATGTTAGTGACAAAAAGACAAGCCTCATCAATACCGGCAACACCTGTGTGAACTTAATTTTGGCAATATATAATTTCTTGTACAGGTTACTAAGACCACACTCAATAATATGAAACACTTAACCCAGGTATCGCTGTTAACGTGCTTACTTGGAATAAAGGTTTTATCTGCTTGCACTATCCCCTCATGGGCAGCACGAACGAACCCAGACTGATTTGTTGATAATGAGTGATATGATTAATTCAGAACAAGAATGCGAACAAACGAAATAGCAGATAAAGCAAAAAGAAAAGAAAGGAAGCGGCCTTGATGGACTGTGTCGCCCTAACGACCGCACGGATCGATTAAGACACACTGGTGGGATCAGTTCGTGCTGGCAACAACGTACCAGACGCCATTGTTAAGACCGCATCAATTTGCTAGCAACTGCTCACCAGTGACATTGTGGACATAAAACATATCGCGCGGTGATGCATGAACTTATGGAAGACATCAATGATGTATAGGACGACAGGGCTGATTACTTCTTAATGATTTAGCGTGTTGATTGCAATAAATGTTGAAATAAAGAGTGTTGTTACAAACACAACGAGGAGCATTGCGTTGATGATTACAATCTCGTCTATGAAACCAGACTTTTACGTGAATCACTTACACTCGAAAATGCATTGGCGTAATTAATTGTTTATCAGAATTGTTCTTCAATCGCGACCGTTTGGTGGTTTTCCTGCAAATAATTCGTTTGTTTTCATTAGACAATAGCACCACCTTGAACATTGTTGGGCTTTCCACTGGCGCATATGAGACTGAATCAAGCAATGAAAAGATCAGACGAAGGATAAAACATTGGTGACCAAGCGCGATTCTAAAATCAGCAAGCGCGTACATAACCCTACACTTAGTACTGCCATATCAATCGAATCCCCAACGTACTCGGTTGTTAACGCACAAGTATCCTTGAGAACACTTCTCACGTCAGGATCACTACAACGACACACGTTAATCTGAACTGCGACGCATTCATTGTAGTTATGATGCTTCAGGTTCAACAACGCGAGCGGCGCACTGTTATATACTGTTTGGGTTGGTCCGTATTGAGATCCTTGGAACAAAAATAATGATATGACAGTTGTTCCAGCTAGAAAAGGTAATTGGTTAGAAGTGCTTGTGCATATTGCATCTGGAAATGATAAGCAAGAACGTGGTCTGCCAGTCTTAGAACTGTACTGCGAAATTGTATTATTAATAGAACTATGATGGACAATCAAAATAAATAATCGAAGCGGAGTAGCAGCTGAGATATGAAATCACCGAGAGCACTGCGCAACTCGTGAACTACATATGCGTGTTTGGTTGTAGCTGCTATCAGTGGGCTTGCCGCGGCAACAACTGTTGTATTTATGTGACAGGATTCAATGCAACAATAACCATAATAAAAGGACCAATCGGAATTATTGTATTGGCAATATCGATAGTAAACTGTCTCTGGTGGTTGTAGCAAATTAATTTTGATACGGTTGCATTCACGAATCTATTCAGAGTTGCTTGCAGCGGTATAGAGTAGTCTCAAATTGATTAGTAAACTGTATTTGGTGACTAACGAGGATACAATAATTAACATGACTCACGTCGAGGCTGTGGAGGCGGAAATGGAAAAACACGAACAACTCCGAGCACAGATAAGGAACCACGTAGCATATTTACAGACAATAAAAATCATCGAGTAAACAATTGTCACTTTTGTGGATTAATAATGCACGGTCTTCATATAATAAATGGGCAAAATTAACGGGGAACAGACGCTGTGACCTATATCCGGGATACAAATCACAAAAGAAAATACTTGGTACATGTACTACTTACTAATCAATAATTGGTTGCATATCTGCGAGTAAATGAGTGGCTAATTAGACCAATTTGTGATTTTACCTGTCTAGCAAACTGGACAGGAGATGTCACTTGTTATTGCTTCATCAAAAGAGGACGTAATACAGTTCTAAGATTTGTGCTGCTGGCATTAATGCACTGACGAAAATTCTCATCATTTTGAAGTATTTATCTCCTTATTGATGCGACTGCGCCTCGTTGAGCGATCCTGTGCATGATCTTCTGACTTCTATGACTCAGGATGAATATTGAAGTCCTTGAAGGAAAACTTGAGGGAGTCATTTAAGTGTTTGTTCTGGCTACCTTCAGATCGCTTTCCCTCCTTCAGCTCGCTGTAGACGATCTGTTTTTGCTAATCTCATTTCTGGCATCTTAGTGACATCGCTTGCTCATCTCATCTGCGATTTCATCTGCAGAATGTGGATACATGGAATGCCTGTCCGTAGAAGAACCTCGGAATCTGGGACATTGTCCAGCCTTATAAGTTTCCTCAGGAAATGCAAAAATGGTTCAGCTTGATGACATGACGTCTGAATACCGTCCAAGACTCCAAATGCATACATAAGAATCGGCAAAAGACTACACATGTGTGCGTAGTCTGCCAAAGCCCACATTTTCTTTAGCAATATTGGCATTGGTTTATATCTATTTATAAATACGCTGACACAGTCACACTTCACTATTAAGCAATAAGTGCTGCGTGATCAAGAATATATGAAAGAATATAGAGACGGGACAGACATAAGATTAATGATAGGAAAGGACGAAGTGTCGATCTACGTTTTCTTCCTTTCATACTCAGTCCAATCCGCCTAACGTAGCGGCAATGAGATAATGAACCTCAACCCTCATAGCCCCGAGAATCAGAAGGTCTTACTTGCAGCTGACTAGCTTTTTAGAATGTGATTTTGGAAAGCTCCTGCTTGTGAGATACTAAATCAGGAGCTTCTGCAAATATTGATGGTAATTTCTTCCAAGTCCCTATTAAACGTGGAAAGAAGCTGAACTTGAAACAATTTTTTTGATGCTGACTTTAATTGGAACTTATCCTTGTGGTTTCATCGTCGATGTGGACTGCACGTGGCAGTTTGCTGAAGATATAGGTGAAATTGAACACTTGCAGGAAGTTTTGGCGATTTACTGCGACTCGACGTTAGGCTTTCCTGGTACAGGTTGGTGCATCACCCGTCTTTTGATACTTTTTAAGACGGAATCTTACTAACACAAATTTCTTGCAATTGTCCTTGATCTTATATGGGTTGGTCAAGGAAGGTGCATATGCACCGATTATAGTTGCACGTTACATATTGAAAGCAGTATTTTTCGTGAAAATCCCCATGGTTGATATGACACCCACTCAGAAGTAATGACAAGATTTTATAAAGACAACAACCATTGTGTTAGAGCTCTTGATCAGGACCATTTTCACTCTGGACCAACAATAGATCATAATTAGTCTTTTAGTGAAAAATCATGTCAGTATGACCACCTGATGAGGAGGAGTAGCGCTTACGAGATTTTATAGATGGCCACCCTGGTGGCCATATTGGAGGTCTGATTGCAACCATTATTACTCAGCACCAACTTCACATTATAGGAAGTCATTCCAAACAACAAAACCCCACGCCACTACTACTTTTCATCGTGAAGAATCAAAATAACAGGATTTTCAACACAGCAGTTATATTAGATGTCTGATATCATTTTCATTTAGGATTGATGAATTATTTTGAGAATTTTAAAGAGAAAACCTTGTATTGTGACAATCATCCAGTAAGGTTATGCTCCAAATTTTTCAAAAAATTAAATTTTCTGACACCTGTCATCTGCTTTACGTTCAATCCTTGTTGTGAAAATAGTCAAAATCTAAGCCTATTTCCTATCATATGTTCAAATAGTAATAACCAACTTGTGTTAATGGACAAAACAGATGGGTGACAAGACTAAAATAGCAATAACCAACTTGTGTTAATGGACAAAACAGATGGGTGACAAGACCAAAATAGTAATAACCAACTTGTGTTAATGGACAAAACAGATGGTTGACAAGTCAAAAATAGCAATAACCAACTTGTGTTAATGGACAAAACAGATGGGTGACAAGACCAAAATAGTAATAACCAACTTGTGTTAATGGACGAAACAGATAGGTGACAAGACCAAAATAGTAATAACCAACTTGTGTTAATGGACAAAACAGATGGGTGACAAGACTAAAATAGTAATAACCAACTTGTGTTAATGGACAAAACAGATGGGTGACAAGACTAAAATAGTAATAACCAACTTGTGTGAGATCTGTGAGAAAAGGTTGAGCAAAACAGACTTAGAATGTTTATTATTTATTCAATTAAGTTTGTTCATCTATAATTGCTTTTATTTGACTTTTATATGAACAGTCCGTTATAAGACGAATATTACTGGCTATCAATATTTTATTGATTAATTTCAAATCTTTGTTAATCTGTGTTAAATAAATTAGTTGTATTCTCATCTCAATATGAATCATTAAAAGACCAATATGCTTTTACAATGGCATCAGAATAACATCAATAAAATCTAATCTGCAGAAATAAAAAGGTGTATATCACAAGATGTCATCCCAATCTCCAAATGATGATGACTCATGGCCAATAACAATGGAACAAAGCCGTGTTTTCCCAATCTCCAAATGATGATGACTCATGACCAATAACAATAGATCAAAACCGTGTTTTCCCAATCTCCAAATGATGATGACTCATGGCCAATAACAATGGAACAAACCCATGTTTTATGATATGTATTAGAGAGCAGTCAATGTCTAATGGAGGAGGGAGGTGAGTACTGGATAATTATCAATAATATTGAAACTCTACCACAGTTAAAACACAGAAAAAAAGAGTAAAATTTGAAGCCAGTACAGATTCAAACAAGAAAATTTTGAACAAAATTAAATACATCTTTGATGCATAAATCTAACTTGCATTATTTGTAAATACCAAAGTTTTAAAAATTCAAAAATCAATTCCATTTTATTTTTCAGTTGAGAAAAGCAAACTGTTTTAAAAATTTAAATTATGTAGTACAGATGTAAAATACTGAATGTAGTTTCATTGGTGTGGAAATAAACCTCATGCATGCATATTTTATTGTAAAACAACTATATTTGACAATAAAGGTGTTATCTACATGCCGGACTTCATAAGAACTACAAACTTAATTATCATTCCCCAACGACCTTTTCACAACCAATTAGTGTATTTAATATTTAATATTTGAGTGAAGAAAAGAATCATAATCACTCATGATGAACTGCTCTCCACCTCCCACACTGTAAATACCAACCACTCCTAAACAGGTTGACTAAGGCACATATCTTTCAGTGAATTTCATTTCAAACGACACTCTAGTTCACAATTATTTGTATTACATTTTCAAAGAAAATGGTGGTAATTTATATTAATATAATTGGTGCTTTAAATTGCCACTCTGCAAAATTAGCTCTGATGTTTAAACTGAAACAAATCCACTGTAAACAAAGCAAATTCCCAATTACCATTCTATGATGTTGAGAATAAAATGAAATGTTTACTTCTACTGTGATTCAATTACCATCATGATGGACTACTGTGATCCAATTACCGTTATGAGGGACAAAAGTTACTGCAGCTAAGTTCTCAGACACAAACTAAGCTGCAGTTTCAATAATCAAACTGAAACAGTACTTTGCTCTAATTAAAAATTTATCACGTTCTTTTCTATGATGATGAAACTGACACTGGCCAGTTGGAACACACCATGGTCTACTATAACTTCCTTTACCTGAATGTCTCTGAAAATAAAAACTCTTTATTACAGAGACAAAAATCTATTGACTTCCTTGATTTTATTCTTTTTTGTGATAATACAAAGGCATGTTACATTATAATCCAGCGAAAGTTTTGTTCATTTAAATCCTTTTTACAAGATCTGTACCATAAGAGATCATGTAAAAAATGTAAACTTCAGGAGAAATTTTGATAATGTTAGTAAGATTTGGGTCCAATTCTTTATCAAGAAGCACCATATACATTCTCATGATGAAAACTAAAGAACCCATATGAAATCATGAACAGGAATCTGCCTGGTGTTTCCAAGGAATCTGTGTGGATTTATTAAAGAAAAATTCATGAACCTGGTTGTGCATGAGCAGGACATGTAATTTAAGCATGGATTCCTGGTACTTCACCATGAACAGGATTCCACCATTTCTGTAAAAATCTGTCTCATGACATGGACTTAAAACAGCTTTCTGTAGCATAAGGCATGGAATTGTGAAATTAGAAAACATGCTGAAAGAAGAGAGATGGATTTTTAACTTAGAATTGTTAAGGTTTTAAGTTTATACATTGAAGGAAAATGATCAAAGAGGTTCCTAACTTTTTGGAGTCAGACTGTAAAACATACAAGATTTCAAAACAAGTTCTTTAAACAAATTGTAAAAAGAATATAATATACAAGTGTATATTCGACAAGAAAAATAAATACAAAGGAAAACATTTAATGGCTTATTTGTCAATAGTACAGTAGAATTTAGTTGAACAAAGCTACACTAATTGTATTATTTTTCAACATTTTAATGGAAAAACAAAATTCTTCATTACAATGTTAACTAGCTAGCTAGAGTGAAAATGTGACTGGAATTTCAGTGAAACCTCTGTGAAGTTTAATTGAAATTCACTAAAATGTCCTTATTTCATCCAAATAATGGTATTTTACTGAGATTTTTACCAAAAGTTCAGAAAATATCAGTGAGATTTTGTGATTGAGATTTCACTGAGATTTTGGTAAAACTTCAAATGTCAGTGATATTTTGTGAATGAAATTCTAAATGACTGAAATGTCTTTAAAAAAATATAAATCAGCAATACTATTTCACTGATATAAAGAAAACCTTCATTTCATTTAATATTTTTTTCTTATCGTACATTTTGATTTTCAGCAAAACTTGTATTTCCTATTTCTAATAATTGTAATTTTATTGTTCATGTTTCGAACAACTTTTTTACACATTTTTTTCTTCATATGTTTCTTTATTTATAACTTTAATTGGGTTTGACAAAAAGATTGTTAACCACTTTAAAGCAGAATTCCACTTTTCTTCTGACCGAAATCTGATTTTCCCTTATTATGGGATGGGTTTTTTTCAGTCTCTGATCTAGTTTTCAAATAATGGTCTGTTCAGTCCCAATCCACAATGACCCTTATAATAGTATTGGTAACATAGATTATTTAACAGATGATTGCTGTAAAGAGCTTTCTAAATGGTCAGAATTTTGTACTTGCCCAATGATTTTTCACACAATGGAAACTGATGGGAATGAGATTGCTTGCTACGATGGCATTCTGAACTCTCAGCATGTGGCACTCACATGAACAACAGTTTCAAAAATGTGTGGAAATGAAAATGGTTTGAATACGTTGTTGATGGGAATGTAATGGGTCAATTTGAAAGAAAACAAAATGGCAGGAAAAGCAATCTGCAAATTTTGCCTTAAAGATCTGAACTACTCCTAACTCTAAAAATAGTGTGTACAGTGTGTACAGTGAAAAGCAATTCAACCAGATTTGAAAGTTAAACAGTTCCAAACTGATACCCTTCCAGAAATTGAGGGACAATGTATAGACCAGTGGTTTGGAAGTGAAGATATCATTGCCAGATACCCATGTCTACCATTGATAGTCATATCTTTGCTAAGTTGATTTCATAGCCCACAAGTATAATCATCCTTCAATGACATGAGTGGTATTAACTATTATTGTTTATATTAGCAAAATATTCTAGCTGTGTTAGAATTCTGAATGAAAATCAGTGTAATGATATCATAATAAACATTGTTCATGAATCAAAATCTCATTCAACTTCAAGAGACTATAAATTCAAAAGTCCAGTGTACAGTACAACTTCAGTATGTTGTGTCAAAATAACTGAATAATTTTGTTTCATTTATAATGAAATATTATTGTGGCTAATAAAGTGCTGTATAATTGATATTCATTATTGAATTTGAAACCTTCTGAAGTGTCTGAAAAATTGCAGAATTTTCAATAAAATAGTCTATAGTAGCTCTAAAATTTCACTATTTCATTCAAATTTCATTGTTAATTCAATGAAATTTAAGTGACATTTTTGATAAAAATTTCAGGGAAATCTCTAATATTTTGATCAAAACTTTCAGTGTCTTGGACAAAGAATCCAACCCTACACAGAATCTGTGTCCCAACAGAGTCATTTACACAGAATCTGTGTCACAACAGTCATTATCATTATTCATTATACATATAAACACAGGTTTTAAAAACCTGTATTAGTTTTTATAATTGGTTTGGGTTAATTGAAATATTTTGGTTAATAACCTCTTAGCCATATGGATTTCTTATTTCCATGTGGATCTTTCAAAAGTTGTAACATAAAAGTGAGATTTCAAACACATGGCTTATAATAACCAGAATCCATGACAAATCTGTGCCCTTAGCCAGTTAGTTTATTTCATAAGGGATGTGCAATTTTAATTTTAATGTAATTTTATGAAATTATATCGAAGCTCCTAAACTACTAAAGTTGTTCCACTGCTAACAACTCCCACCACAAATATATGATATCACATTTGGACGTCTAATATGGCACAGCACCTGGCGCAACAGACTTACACAAAGATGAACGATTTTTTACACAAAGCAATGCAGGACTACATGAGAAAAGCATTACAAAAAATATTTAAAACATCTAATAAAATTCAAAATATGTTAACTACTCTTTTGTTACAATGTATAGAACCCTAATTATTATTTAAAATATAAATTATCACAAGTTCAAATTTTATACTATTCATCTTTACCAATCTCCTCTTTGCTGATAATTTATTAAAGTTTGTTAAGATAATTAATATAGTGTACATGTCGTTATCTGTGTAACAATATTTATCTATCCAGTACATTACAAAAAATATAAATTTTAAGTGATATGAATGGTTGGCAACGCAGGAAAAATATTGAAAACTAGAATGCAAAATGCAATCAGGGTGTGACTGACAACTATAGCAACATATAAACAATGGTAATACCTTATTCACAATGTGGTATAGAAATCCTTAATGCAACAGTAATGATAGTTCTGGTAATATTAACATTAAAGAAAAAGCACTAAAAAAACAGCCCAAAAATTGATTTCCATTTTCAAAATTAAATTTACAGATTATGTTTTTTTCCCCCAAAACTGTCAAATTTGACTAAGCTTTAAATTCAGTGGCTGGTAATAAAACTGGTCAAAGTATAAATATTCCTCACCATTTCTAGACTGTAAACAAGCCCCCTCTTAACAAAACATTTTCAATTATACAATAAACATCTTTGCACTCAAAGTCAAGTCTGGACACAGGAATATCAAATACATGTAACTTATCTTAAACTGTCATAAATTTAACTGACATTTGAAAAAATCATCAATTTAAAACAAACAAGAACATTCTTCTGTTCATCATCAACTGTCAAAAACTGATCATGTGTACATTCAAGCCAATTAGTTTTCCCAGAATTTTCAGCTAGAATGTTCATTCAAAAGTGAACATGGTTTCCATAATATACAGTGCTTCTTCACAATAAAGTATTCCCTTATTATAATGTTATTTATGACCATGTCAAAATGATAATGTTGCAGACAAAAATATAATACGGAGAATGTATAATGTGCAACCACATTAATGTAATTAACTAAAAACTAGCACCTGCTGAGAAGCTCACCCCAATAGTTATAATATATAATAATACCATGGAAATCAAAGTCTGATCATAAGCCCACTCCATACCTTTGATAAATTTATCTGGCTGGCCACCTGATCTTAATCACCGGGAAAGATTCAATAATAAATAATTCTTATCAGCCAAGAATTACTTCAGACAAAATATATCAAGTAGCAGAAAAATTGAGATGATTTAATAATATACAAGACTAAACTTGAGCTATCATGAGAAAATTGTCTTTACATTGAAGAACCCCTGGATGTTAAATTTTCAAGCATTTCAAGTATTCATATTAAAGTCTGAGTGTGTACTCAATATTTTAGTTTGAGTGTGCTCAATATTTTATTTTGTGTACTCCATATTTTAATTTGTGTAGTTTCAATGTGCGCTCAGGATTTAAGTTTGATTGTACCCAATATTTTAGTCTGGGTGTAAATTCAGTATTTAGCGTGAGTGTGCACTCTGTTTTAGTTTGTGCAGTTTGAATGTGTACTCAATAGTTTAGTTCAAGTGTGTACTCAATATTTACATTTGAGAGTGTACCAAATATTTTAGTTTCAGCATGTACTTGATATTTTACTTTGTATACTCAATAATTTACTTTGAGTGTGTACTCAATATTTTGTGCAGTCTATTTTAGTTTGAGTGTATATTCAATAATTTAGTTTAAGAGTGCACTCTATTTTAGTTTGAGTGTATATTCAATAATTTAGTTTAAGAGTGCACTCTATTTTAGACTGAGTGTGTACCCAACATTTTAGTTGATCATGTACTCAGTAATTTGAGTGTGCATTTTATCTTTTAGTTTTAGTGTGAACTCAATATTTTAGTTCGAGTTAGCACTCAATTTGAGGAATCTTCTTAAAATGGAGTCAGTAGCTAAAGAGTGATTAAGGAATTTTGGACATTCTTACTGCTAAAAGTATTAAACTTTTAACAATAAGATATCAAACCCAAAGTCGTAATTTTACCTTGAGCTGAGTAACAGCAAGATTACACCATTGTTTTTTGTGAAATTATACACAGGATGATGGCTTATGCTTTAAGAAAACAAGAAAAAATACATAAATACCACCAATATCAAAATAATCGTCTATTAATTAAAGGATACTTAAAGGATACTTAAAGGATACTTAAAGGTATTTGTGCTATAAATAGCATTTACGGATTAATGATGGACAAAAAGAAGAAAAATTGAAGCAAGCCAAAATATGAACATGTTAATTAGGCAGAATGTGTCAGAGTCTAGGCAGGCAGTACTTGATGAACAGAAGCATCTGCATAACAAATGTCAATTTACACACTATCTTATCTCACCGGAATCATCAACCAGTACTAGACATATTTGAAATAAAAATTGAAGCCATTCCATATCATTTAATCGTTAATATTAATGTTGACTGACCAATAAAAAGTTGAAAACCAAATGGCGTGACTCCCACATTGTGCAAATTTACAACTAGAGTAGAATGCTGACAATGACTATACATTCATCTCCCACTGATAAGAGGCATCAACACACACAAATGTCATGGACTTTGCAGCAAACTCTCACTGATTAAAGGCATCAATACACACAAATGTCATGGACTTTGCAGCAAACTCCCACTGATTGAAGGCATCAACACACACAAATGTCATGGACTTTGCAGCAAACTCCCACTGATTAGAGGCATCAACACACACAAATGTCATGGACTTTTGCAGCAAACTCCCACTGATTAGAGGCATCAACACACACAAATGTCATGGACTTTGCAGCAAACTCCCACTGATTAAAGGCATCAACACACACAAATGTCATGGACTTTGCAGTAAACTCCCACTGATTAGAGGCATCAACACAGTTTGAGTGTATATTCAATAATTTAGAGGCATCAACAGAGTTTGAGTGTATATTCAATAATTTAGTTTAAGTGTGCATTCTATTTTAGACTTAGTGTGTACCCAACATGGACTCTGCAGCAAACTCAAATATTTTGGAAAAGTGTTAAGGCAGCAATAAATTTTGCATCATGTAAGAAAATGAAAATAAAATCTTTTCATGAATTAACACCATTTATCACTGTCGTTTTTTAAGATAAAGTCAATTTGACAATTTTAGACATTTCTTGTTTAACAATAAGCCTCAGGGTGGGGTGGTTGGGGGTGGGGTGGGGTTGGCAGTGTAGTAGCCTATCTTGTACTTTTCTCATTGACAATAAGCCCCTGGGTGTTATTGGGTGGGATTGCAGCAGCCTACCTTGTACATTTCTTAAAAATTAGTCAATTATTAATATTTTTTTTAGAAATGTTATTTTGATAAGCAGTTTACCAAAATTTTTTAAAGGCGAGGGATGGGTTCATTTCAAGCCTTGAACATCATGGTAGAATTATGGTAGATTCCTACTGTGTAACTGAAGAAAATATTTTCAGAAACTATCTGGTCAATTATTAAATTATGTCACAATAAACTACTTTCAAACCATGAATTATTCACTTCTTTATTTAAAAAGTGTATGCAAAATACACAAAAAGTCTATTTAGAACAATGGCTAGCAGGATATGAGGATTTATAAAAATACAAGAAAATAAACAATTTTAACTATTCAGCCGATATCTAGATATCTAAATAAAAGCTTTATCCTCTAAAAATCCTCAACAAATAAGTTTTAGATCTGAACTTTGCACAATAATAGTATATGTGTTGATACATGACTGAGGATACTCTGAAAAACTACTAAATGTGACAGCACTGCAAAATCTATATACAATGAAAAATGAAAGACTAGAAATGATTATCTTCAAATAACTGTATATATACAAGCACATAACTCCTGCATTTCTCCACTTAAAAATACATTTGTATATGAATTAATTAAACAATGTGACAAATTACAGGTGTATCTCCCAAAGAAGATCTGTCTAGTATTTCTTTTGAAACACTGCTAATCAAAACATCAACTATAAAAACATAATTACAAGTTTGTAAACAAAACAAACATCATCAATGGGAACAGTCTCTGTTACATTATGGATGTTTAATGTGTGAAATAAACATTTACTGTACCACTCGAAATGAAATCATCATTACATTATAATATCACTGATCAGCTGATATGAAAACAGTACAGCACTCAAAACTCAGAAACAAAGTAGTGAAAAAAAGTAATAGTATTGTAACTTCTGTCACATTTTTGATAATGTAAATAAAAAAAATTAAGTAAATGAAATGAAAATTCATTATGACTTTGGGAAATTATCACTTAATGATCTACCATAAATCTGACACACAGGCTTTCTGTTTTAATAACTGGATGTCATCTTAAATAATTGTGTAAAAACATAACAATTCATTCACAGCAGAACTTGTCTTGAAAAACCAACCCTTTTGCCAAAATGGTCTCTCAAGACAGGTGGTCTCTAATTACAGCTAAGAATATTCAATCAACCTGTGCTTTGAGAACCTGGTTTCTAAAGATAGGTGGTCTCTCAAAGCAGTGGCCTTATTTAATAAGAGGGATATGTCACCTTCAGTCTGTGCTAATTTTTAAAAAAATTCAATACTCATGTAGACAATTAGCAATAGGGTACATTGTCTTGTACATGGTACTGTAATGTCACTTGCACAGGAATAGATATTCACCTAAGAGTAGCCAAGGAAGATGCACATCAGGCAAACAATTTTAACTGCTTTTGTATTGCCGGACTCTTAGTGATGTGATTTGATGTGATGTGATTTTGATTTTTAACGTAGCTTTAACAATTTTTCAGTCATATCGCTACGATGTCTGCAATGTGGCAGTTTATAGTGATGTCTAGCACAGGGGCATCATGCCGCAGACATGTAGCATGATGTCCCACCCAGTCACATTATCCTGACACCAGGCCGACCAGTCCGAACACTAACCTCTTAATGGTGAATGCCAAGCGAGGCAGCTGTTAGTACCATTTTTGTAAGTCTTTGGCATGACTCGGCCGGGGCCAGACTCTTAGCTACATACAATTAAAAAATTTCAAAAAAGATAAGCACTTTAGTATTTTCATCCTTAATAACATTGTTTTAGCAGTATAAAATTATAGTAAAAGATTATATATTATGTTATATAATAAGATTATATTCCTGCAATGTATACAACATGCAAAATCTTTCACAGAAAACTTAAATGCAGAACTATAACATCAATGATTTTGACAATTCATTAATTTCATCAGAAAAAGTGGAAGCTAGGTCTTGCCATCTGCTAAACAATTAGTCTGGATATTTGCTATAATCATCTTGTTTTGATTTTAAGTATGGCAGCCACATGTTGTGTATGTGTGTGTGTGTGTGTGTGTGTATATGTACTTGTACCCACTGAAAAATATGTATGTTCCATAATGATTAGTTATGACAGCAAATATAAAGTGCAAACACTTTTTTGCAACATTCTCCAAAGTGCTAGTTAATTTGAATATATATATATATATATATATATATATATATATATATATATAACAGGTTCAGGTTCATACTCAACCAATGGCTGATAAGAATTCCCAGGAATCCAAGATAGTTTGTTGGGTTTTTTAAACTACTGAGTACTAAAACCATCTCTAATATTCCAACATAACAAAAATTGGTAACAAACATATTTTGTTACATGTTGACATTACAGCTGATGTCATCACCACTGACATTCAACTTGTATCAGGCCATGTCAGATATATCTATTGCTAAGTCTGTTTAAACTGATAATACATTTCTGGAAGAGAAGAAAAACCCAGTTATCCATGTGGCTTCATTCACAGCATTCATCACAAACATTTACACTGCAGATTCAGGTAGGGATACAAATCCATTCATACTTGCATTATTATGCTCAGAAGTGAGTATAAATAAAATCCTGATTCATGATCTTTGACCTTGAAATCAATATTTGAGTGCTGTCTATGAATTTGTTAATTGGACTGCAACTGAATACAAATTTGGTCAACATTCCTTTGTACATGTACAAGTGACTGTGTTCATAATCTAAATGAAGTACAAAAATGCAAGCAATGACCTTTGACTTAATTCCAAAGTCAATAAAGTCTGGTTTTCAAAACTCCATTCACAAAAGTGTAGATGTTCATAGTTCAATTTGTACCATTCTCATTCAGAACCAATTAAATTTTTCTAGAAGTGTTTTTGTAAAAACTCTGTCAATGCCTTCATTTATGCATAAGCAGTAGACATAATAAGATTTTCAAGATGGTAACTATGACACACTGATGGTGGTCAGATGAACTCCATTTTCATTTAGAATTAGCTACAAATTGCTACAGTAGAGTTTAAGTGAAAAGGCCATGCCATTAAGACCATCATTCAGTAGAAGTAGCCATATAAAGGTCTTCTGGATGCCAAAAAGGCAGCCATTTCGGAAGTTGTTTCCACACCATTTTAATGCAGAAATAACTATATATTGAATAATTTTTATAAAATGTTAGTATGGAGAAGTGGCTGTTATAATTGTTCAAATTTTGAAAGGTCACATTGGCACAATTTTCATTTCTAAAGACCAACTAAATAGAGTGAGAAGTGTTTTGGTGAATATTCCTTCAATACAACCAGCGTGTCTTCAAATGCGGCAAAAATAACAAGAATTTCAGATCACTGATCAGTACCATTTTTGTTTAATACCAACCAGACATTATAAGAACTCTTTCAGTGATAACCCAAAGTCATCCATGGTCATTCTCTCAAGAAAAGTAGCCAGAACTTGATTTCCAGAGACATTCAAGTTATTATCAACAAATCTAGACAAATTCAAGTTTGAAACCTGTCCAATTGGCTGAGACATTCAAGTTATTTCTCTACAAATCTAGGCAAATTTAAGATTTAAACTTACACAATTGCCAGAAGCATTCAAGTTATTATCTATAAATCTGGGCAAATTCAAGATTGAAACTGATCAAATAATGGACATTCGAGTTATTATCTGCAAATATGGGCAAATTTAAGAATAACACTGATTAACTGCCAGAGACGTCAGAGTTAATCTGTACAACATTTGTTAAATTTAAGACTGAAACTGGTCAACTGCCAAAGGCCTTCAAGTTCTTATTTACAAAACTGCACAAATTTAAAACTGAAACTGAGAAACTTGGAGCAGCATCTGAGTTATATCCACAAATCTGGGCAAATTTAAAATTAAACTGACCAACAGGAACATTTTAAATTTAAACCAACCAATCGTCAAAGCCATTAATAAGTTATTATCTATAAATCTGGGCAAATTCAAAATTGAAACTGATCAAATAATGGACATTCGTGTTATTATCTACAAATATGGGCAAATTTAAGACTGAAACTGATTAACTGCCAGAGACATCAGAATTAATCTCTACAAAATTTGATAAATTTAAAACTCAAACTGGCCAATTGCCAAAGGCCTTCACGTTCTTATCTACAAACCTGCACAAATTTAAAACTGAAACTGACAAACTTAGAGCAGCATCTGAGTTATTATCTACAAATATGAGCAAAATTTAAAATGAAACTGACCAATAGGAACATTTTAAATTCAAACCAACCAAATGTCAAGGCAATTAATAAGTTATTATCACAAATCTTATAAAATTTAAGGCTGGAACTGACCAATACCTGAATTTAAGACTGAAACTGACCAACTGCCAGAGCAGTGTTTCCTTGACCTAATCAATAGTGTATTATTTTATAATTTGGTCCATATTTTTATTCATCAACCCCAACTGAAGTAAGCTAAATAATTATACACTGAAAATTTCATGAAGACTTGTTGAGAACTGTTGAAATAGCAACTGCAGCAAAAATCATTATGACTTCTCCAGATTTAAGACCACCATGCTTAAATGATTGACAATAAAAAAGAACTTTCTTCCTCAGTTTTCTGTGGATCTAGAAACTAAGATCATGTGTGGAATAGGACCACATTTTCAAGTCCCAGGAGTGGTCTTCTAACTTAGTTAGATTTTACAGTATTTAAATGCTACAAAATGACCATCATCTAGGTGTCAGAGCTTTACTGATCTGCATGTTCCAACACACATTCAGCAAGCCTAAGATTATGTAATGACTCGTATGTAACCAATAACATCCTTGGTCAGTAACTGTTATCCATTGGTTCTGAGTTATGTTCATGTTTGTTTGACATGTACGTGGATATCAACAATCTGTCATTTACACCCACTGCACTTCCCCAAACTATGCTCATTGATAAAACTGCACTCACTGTTTAATAAAGAAAACACAAGTTATTTCTGGAAATGGACAGAAAAACATAACTATACGTTGTCAAAGCTTAAGAACAAAATCACAATACATTACATAATTCTCAAAATATTTAATATTACACAATACTGTATTTATTTGCTTAATATAATATGCACAGGATGCAAGCAGCATACGCTCTGATCTGCTGTTGTATAATGCACCTGCAGATCAGATGGTCTTAGCCTGCCCAAACTGTATTTGCCTAAAGAATGCACAGATATCAGTCTCGGGGGGCGGAATACACACACAACACAACCCTTGTGTTTTGCTTGTATAAAATTAATTCCTTTTTATCCCAACTGTTAAGCAGTTGTGACATCATCAAGTTTATGATGTCATAAGGTGGACGATGATAAAATAGCATTAGGCTAAGTTACAACTAAATTGCTCTCGCAATATCAATCCTGACTGATATACAGTATTTGATTTTGTTCATTGTGAAGGTTTAAATTTTTGTGCTTTGTTTTTTTGAATTTAGTTTAGCACAAGTTGGAATTGAATGTTTTATGATGGATGGGTCATATCTGGGTCTATACTGTACACAGCTGGTCTTAATTTGTATATGAGGAAATATGAAAGTAATAGATGCACATGTAATGTTGGAAAACTGCACCATTTTGGTGAATGAGTCACATATAAATGTTCGAAAACAACAATTCTGGTGAATGAATCACATATAAATGTCGGAAAACTGCAAAATTTTGGTGAAAGAGTCCAATACCAGTAAATATACAAACATAGCCTCCATTTAATAGAATAAAAATTACTTATATGAATAATATAAATATTTTCATGTTTCACCCTTCCAATTAATTTTTAACATAATACTTTGGTTTTACAAACAAAAGATTTTAACAAAATAAGCTGCACATTGATCATTTCTCCCTCCTGTGCCTAACAATAAAACAAATTTCAAGGTATTCTGATTGACTTTTATCTGCCCACAGAATACACTTTTTCTGTTGTTTCTTAAGTTGCAACATTGATTTCCTTTATCACTCTACTTGAAGTAGGTGATGAAAGAATTATAATTTGCCAACTCAAAATAGTCTACTGCTTTGTGAAACTGAATGTTCGTGGTGGTTTTGGTGGTGGTGTAGTTACAGAACTGCCGTTTGTTGTACTATCTGGTAGCAATGGCTCATTAGCCGAGCTGTACTGACTGTTTGATGCCCTCTGCTTTAGTTGTACGTCTTTCAAATTATCTGTGTCATTATCAGTAGGGGATGACTGAAATGAAATAATAACAAATGCAAGGCTACTACTTCTGAGTCTAATGCACTGTAGTTAACAGATTTGCTAACATATAAAGTTGTCCTAATATAAATGTTCTTGATCAAAATATCAAACATTTATATTTTCTGTTTATTATTTTCTAATCATTATAAGTCACTTACAAAATATCTTTGCTATATATCTGCACTATTTATGACTTTTAAATACATTTTATTCTATACCTTTGTTTGCTTTAAGAATTTTTCACTTGTAAAAAATATTAAATAAAATGACGACATCAACTTTTACAAAAATAATCCGGCTCATTATGGCATAAACCTCATACAACATTATTTTGGGGATGACTCTATTAGTGATTATACTGTTGCATGTTTTATTAGTGATTCACTATCAGAATAAATTAGACTTTGATGGTATCTAAATAATAGTTTGACAGTATCTAAATAATAGTTTGACAGTATTTAAATAAGAGTTTGACAGTATCTAAATAAGACTTTGACAGTCTCTAAATTAGATTTTGACAGTATCTAAATAATAGTTTGACCGTATCTAAATAATAGTTTGACAGTATCTAAATAATAGTTTGACACTATCTAAATAAGAATTTGACAGTATCTAAATAACAGTTTGAAAGTATCTAAAAAAGACTGAAGTATCTAAATAAGACTGACAGTATCTAAATAAGAGTTTTACAATATCTACATTTGTGTTTGACAATATCAAAATATGAGTTTGACAGTATCTAAACAAGAGTTTGACAGTATCTAAACAAGAGTTTGACAGTATCTAAACAAGAGTTTGACAGTATCTAAATAAGACTTTGACAGTACCAAAATAACTTTGACATTATCTAAATAAGACTGGCAGTATCTAATAAGATATTGACAGTATCTAGATAAGAATTTGACAGTATCTAAAATGGAGTTTGACAGTATCTAAATAAGACTTTGGAATGAATGATGAGAGATGCAATGGCTATGAAACACAACTGAAAACGTATGCCTTGCCAATGAATAAAGAGAGATGCCATTGCTCTGACACATGGCCAAAAACTTATGCCTTGTCAATGAATGAAGAGAAATGGAATGGCTATGAAACACTGAAAGCTCATGCCTTGTCAATGAATGAAGAGAGATACAATGGCTAACATACATTATGTGCACAATCCTTTAAATATCATTTTTAGACAAATTTCCTCATATTCAAGCAACAACAAAAATCCAACCCCAAACAACAGTAACGCAAAAAAAGCAAAAAAAACCAAGTACATAATTTAACAGTTTACCATTACACTTGTGATAACACAACCCTATCAAATCTATCTCCAAACTGAATACCATGTTGATTTTACCTATTTTACTATAGTCTGATAAAAGACATGTGCAAAGATAGAGACATAATTAGCATGCACAAATCTTACTCCTCATGAAACTCATCCATGATCTTGTTGATATAGTCCTATTTACTAAGTTTTATACAAATCAGAAGAAAAATATAGTGTCTATAAATGCAACATTCTCCCCCAATCAGATGCAATATCATTTCATTAACATGTGCAGACCTCAGTCATCACAGAACTTTTCTGAGAGACAGATGATATAAGTTTATTTAAAGAGCTTTAAGAAAAATCTTGATTGAAATTTAGTATTCGGACTTGTACAAAGTCCAATCAGATCCCAGATTTCCTCTTAAAAACCAATTTTTCCTATTAAAATATGTTTCTTCAAAAATACTTACCCAAATCATAATACCTTGGAAGAACTACCACTACCTCAAAAATCCAGTCCTCCCAGATACTACTTTTAGCTAATGGGGACTAAAAGTTGTCTGCCGACCTATTTGGCGGTTGAGGAGAGTGATCTCCCCTTACATTTAAGACTTGGCAGCACAGTGTAAGAATATCCCAGTTATTATCAGAGTAGAAGGCACACTCCCTATAGATATAACTGTGGGGAGGCTGAGAGAGTGTATCGCCATTGTAGGTATTAGTTCCTCCTTGTTGTTTGAGATAAGTCCCACACCATGATGCAAACATCTGGAGACTGGGATCCTCCTTCTCGTGGAGATAAAACACCATTGTAAGATTGAGATAATCCTTGTTGTTGAGATAAGTCACCACTGTAGAGTTGTCAGACAGAATGAGAACTCTCTTTCCATCTAAGTATTCAGGCACCCAATGAAAGGCTTTCACAATGGCTGTCCTCTCCAGAATTATTCATATGAAGATGTTGTTCTTGGGGAAAGTATGTATCGCTGGGGTCCCGAAATGATGGCAGTGGGCGGGCTCACCAGCCTTTCATATTTGCATCAGTGAAGACTGTAATCTGAAGCAGGTGGACATGTAGAAGCATACTCGTCGTGAGCCAAGTTAGTTTGCTCCCAATTCTTCCGATGGGGCCTCAGTTGGGTGCAGATGCTGAGAGAATGAGCCAGTGGGCAAACTTGACAATATTCATGCAGAAAAAATAGCGGCAATGCAGTAGATGGTGACCTAGGACCATGATGTCTGTTGCCATGTTAAGCAATCCCATGTGGATAGAATTCCTCAAAAGTTTGAGGGTAGTTACAATGCCTGATCCTGAGGGAGACAAAATATGGTGCCTGCGTATTTAAGTCCGTACCCAGGTGAACAAATCATTGAGATGCTACCAGGTTGGAGTTATCCTTGTTGATGAGAAGTCCAGATTGGTAACAATTACTTTCATGGCTTGTTAGAGCTGATGTTGCTGCATGACGCTGTCCCTGTAACCTGAGAATGCCAACATAGAAATGGTCTGGATATGTGCCATTATTTGATTCATCAGACAAGTGAAGACCCCGGAGGTGATGTTAAGCCTCAATTGGGGTGTCCTGAATTGACGTATGATGTTGTAAGCAAATCACAGGAACATCCTGGGAGCTTTATGAATAGAGACATGAAGGCAAGTGCCATCTAAACCCACATTAATGGCAAAGTCTCCCTTATGGATATCGTTCAAAATGTACTGTGGTGTTTCCAGTGGAAACCAAGGGTCGTTGATAAATAGACTAAGGGTGCTTAGGCCAATGACCAGGCATAGTCATTTGTCATTGGAACCAAAGAAAGGTATGGAATGAACGATAGAACACTCTCAGTGATATACCTGCATAGTATGTGACTGGTGGAGTTTCGATAGGACAGCTTTCAGAGGTTCATTTTTTATAAGTCGCCTTTGGGTCCTTTTGTTGATTTCCTATACTATCCCTGCATCAAAGCTGTGGTTGCAAAAGGGTGGGAAACATGTCTCCCTGGTGGTTTGTATATGTATTTTATCCATCGGGATGCTAAACAAAAGATAGAGGATAAAGGCAGTGCTCTTAGTTTGAGACCAACTCCCATGCACACCCTGAGGTATTCTGAGAGGGAGAAGATAAGTTATGTTCCATTGGTTGGAAGATAGCCCAAGAGAACAAAAGTTCAACAACAAAGGCTATCTGATCCATTCGTATGGCATGTGGCTATGTCATCCCGAACACAGCAAGATCACCGTCAGTGCTGGGGTTCTGAACGAGAATCTGGTGGGAGTGTAGATGTTAGAACCACTGACGAAATGATGATGAAGATGGGCCAGAAAGTTTGTAGCTCTCCCTTTAGACTGAGAATGTAACTAAAGTCAAAACCTTCCATTTGTCATAAGATCAAGAGATGCTGGAGCACTGGTGCATGTTGTTGAGGAGGAGGTCAAAGCTCCAGGGGCAGGAAAACATCCTCAATGGAGGCTCAGAAGGTAGAATCTTCCTGTGCCCTTACGTAGGGTAGAATAGATGACGGTACTGGTAGAACAACATCATCTTGGTTGTGTGGCATGAGGCTAAGGTTCCCTGTGATGCATTACTTAACTGGTCAAGAGTGGCGAGGTCTGTCACTCACTAAACTTGTAGAAATGCCCTGAATGAGGAACTGTAACTTCAAGACAGTCACTGAGTAAAGAGGCTCTTCTTGTGGCAGAGTATATAAAATTGAGATGTGATGATCATTTCATGGTATTGTGCCGAATGATTATCATGAGGTGGTACAATTTAGACTGGTATCTGCACATGTCTGCAAAAGTCAGGTTCGATGTACTGGAAGCCTGGTTATTGACTTGAGCCCGTAATTTTGATATTTAAGCACTTCATAATCCCTAGTATACAGACCAGGCCAGGTACAATGGAAACAGGCCATCAGTGAGAGGAGGATATTGTTAGGATCATCAGTGGGGACGGGTTTTGGTATATTTGATCCATGTAACCTGTCCGTATGTCTGCTGAATGAGAGGGAACATGGCTATTTGTTAGCTCCATCCCATTCTGTAGGAGGAATCAACTCAGAACTCAAGGAGGCAAGGTATAGGGAGTTCCAAAATTAATAAGTCCTGTGGTGGTGACTTGGGTGCCAGAGATGTTTCCAAGTATGTCAATGTCTGATGTTTCGTGGCAAAAGGGTAAGTTTAATTATCTCCCTTGTTCCATAAAGATTCCCACTGAGGAAAAAATCAGAGTGCAGAATGGTGACGTACAAGGTCTAAGTTGTATGTTGTTTGTGCTTTGCCTGTAGTTCTAATCTGCAAGAAAAAATAGAGCAAAACGAATAAAGCTGTAGCCCTGTACCTGTCTTAGAACACAATGTCCATACAGAGCTAAATCATTAAAAGGGTAACCTTGAAATTGATAAATCTAATGAGGCATGGAAACATAGAGATAAAATAAACTGACAATACAGCCTATTTATAAACGTTTGTGATGTTTGAATACCGGGCTGAGCTATACCAAAAGATGGTTACCTGGAAAAGGTGATAGCATATGATTTCAATGACAATACTTACCTGCAGGGAAGGTCAGGACAGTCTGTACAGGTAGAATCATTGAAGCATGGCATTCCAAGGCTACAAATACTGTAGTAAAAGAACTCACCTTTATATACATATATAAGGAGTTCTTCAGAGCAGCAATAAATGCACACATGCAAGTGGTCACTAAATATGATTTAAAGTTTATGCAGATAAACATGACTCAAGGGTCACATATAGAAACATTCATGCACAAGAGGTGACTGAATAAACCATGTATAGAGCGTTGTTTGACCAGAATGAAAGAAATACAGAAATATATGTCAGTGTCTGCATTACACACATAAAAACCTTCACGTCAAAAGGAACTGAGGCACCATTATTGAGATCAATATAGCAGGTGAAATGAAATACATTTTGAGGAAATACTTGTAGGGACAAAGGCCCAGAGACCACCCATACAAGTAAATACATTAAAGTTGGCACCCGCACACTACAAAAGCCTCGGATACAAACTCACCAATATGTTCCCTATTGCAAAGGAATTACACATCTATAGGAGTTATATGAGCACTAGAGACTTGCACATATAAAATATGTATAGCAATAACTGACTGTGAGTTGCTTAGGCTCTACATGCAAGTACCTAAATCAGTGACAACGACAAAATGTGGCAACTTGTAAAGGCAGAACTTTGTCATGATGGAAAGATAAAAAAAGCTGGAAATATAGATGGAGTATACTTTCTTTATAAGTGAAAAACTCCAACTTGTAGTGATATATCTTCCACATAGCTTCTGGCATGAGTGAAAGTAATGACTAGGATATTCTTACACTGTGCTGCCAAGCCTTACAGATAAGGGGATATCACTCTGCCTGCCTGCCAAATGGCAGACAGCTTTTAGCTCCCTTTAGCTAAAAGTAGTATTTGGGAGGGCTGGATTTGTGAGGTAGTTATCCTAAGGTATTAAGATTGGGTAAGTATTTTCTCTTCATACACTTTACACAATCATAATATGTTCAGTGAATAGGTAAGAGGTGGACAGTGTAAATCCCCTTATGCAAGTATGATCCTGGCTACAGTCTTATTACATATATGAAGTAACTTAAATTTCTTCTAAAGCTACAGTTAGCACATATCAATGAAGGAACATGATTTTAGAAAACAATTTTCATTTCTACAAATTCAATGAAAGCAGAGAAATCCACATTGCTATGAAGCGTCTGAATGCCCAAGCGAGGTAAAATGTTTATCTAATGATACAGATCCCAAAAGGATTCATTTAGCCCTTTAGGAGGAAAGGTCTTTAAAACTGGAGAATGTCAAATCAGTCCTGTACCCCATGGATTGAATAATATCAGCAATGGAATAGTTTCTCTTGAATTATATGTTAGCAGTGTCTGTCCTAACCCGTATGGGCTGACATGGGTAAAAAATTCATAAGGTCTTTGTGATTAATCACTTGAAGCCTGTGCAGATAAGTTAGTGAATCAAAGATGAAATCATTTGATGCTGTTAGTCTGCTGGTCTAAGAACAGTGAGCTAGTCTGGGATTTGAGAGACTTGGTTTTCTATTTATAATCACATCACTTGGGAAAATTCCAAAGATGATGGAAGAGATCTGAGGACTTGGATCCTCTATGCCATCATTGGTAACTAATGAAAGCAGAGTTGGACGAACAAGAATGTTGTTGTTGTTGTTGTTGTAGAGTTAACGCCATTTTTCAACACAAGAGAGGCAATACATTGCAGCCAGTATAAACGGTGGAGGAAGAACCTGGGAAAACCCAGGAAAGAACCACTGACCAACGAGAAGCTACTGGCAAGCTTTCTCACATACAAACATTGACCGAACCCAAGACTTGAACCCACGTAGACAGAGGTGAGATGGCAGTGATCCATGATGGCCAGTGCTTTAGACCATTCAGTCACTCGAGGCCCCAGAACAAGAATGTCCAATCAAGATTGAGTCTTCTGTCATGATTTAAAGGCTGTGGGTTTTTTCTCTTTAGGTAAGCATGTATAGTTCCTAAAACAACAAAACCCTGTTATTGCATAAGTACTGAATGCCTGCTATAAGTTATAATAGGTCCTTCCACTGACCAAGATGCAACCTCGCATAATCCTTAATGTTGATCATATTCGTCTACCTGGTAAAGTTTCTGCCCCCAATGAGGTAATTTGATCATCAGCAGGAGCCTTCTGCATGCAGTTCAAGGCAGGATGATCTGCAGCCATATGTCAAAGCCACAAAGGGCAAAGGGATTCTTGATTTTATTCTGACTCTCAAGAGAACAGAAGGTTGATTGTCAGGGCACAACCATGAGGAAGGAGAACTCAACTGAGAAAATATTTAAAGTGCATGTAAAGGAGAGTGAAAAGCTGGAACATGATACATTTGAATCTTTCCCTGCTGAAAAGAAATCTGAGGATAAACAAGGGATTTAGTCTTTTTACAAAACCCTGCTACTTTTTTATTTAGAGAATTTTTACACAGAGTGTGATGTCAAGAATGTGGAGGTGGTCCTGGAGGAGACACAATCAGGTCCATCATTTACAAATGGACTCAGATTCTAATAGCATCTCTGCAAGCAAACCTCAAAAATGTCCAGGAAGGCATGTCAATGTGAATATGCATTCTGGGGATTTAAGCTAACCACAGTGAATTCCTCTTGGATGTTGCTGAGCGTCAACCTCAGGATCTTCAACTTTGGTGCCTGTATGTATTGTGGGCAGAATTCCAGTGCATTTGAGCTAGACATTGTGTTGTTTCTTGCTCTGGCAATCTGGCCCTTGCTTAACAGTAAGGCTTGGTAGAGGGTTTCCTTGTGAAAAGGGCCTTCTTATTTCTCAGGTCTGTCTTAAAAAATAAAGCATGAATTCTGAAATGTTGGGTCTCCATGAGGCTTGCCTTCTTGATCTCTTCAAAATGACTGTGGAATGGGAGAATAGAAAACAAAGGATGAGATTTAAGTGTAGCCTTGTGTTGTTTTATTAGCAGGGCAGATATGGATATTAAGGCATATATCTCTATGACCTAGCATTTCATGGAAGATTCTATGGCAATGGAAAGGGAGTACTTACTGCTTTGTGAAGTACATGAGACATGATTGAGACTGATTTGAGATCTCAATGGTGGGATACAGGCTAGTGATTAAAAAAAAAAAAACAGGCATAAAGACCAGATCAAACAGAGAATCAACAGTTGGAGTGATGCAAACAAGTTGTTGCATGGATAATCCATATAAATGGAAGATAGCTTTATACTGACAAGCCTGAAATATCTCTGTCTACAGTTGGAACTTTGACTGTAGTGAGAAGATAACCCTGTTGATACCGGGGTTCTGAAGTTTCCTTTCCAATCAGTGCAAAATGTCAGCACCTTGACCAGGCTGCAGGAACTGTTTGACTGGAGGCTGGTCCTTCTTAGTTGATAATGCTGATGGATTAAGGAAATTTTATAGATAGACATTCATGGAGCAGGTGAAAATGGTCAGAACTCTGGGCCAAGAGCCATGAGATTTCTTCAGTAGATGTGCTGAATGATAAGTCTTCCCACAACATTATTCAGAAATTTCTGAACATGCATTATGTCAGATTGTGGGGCAACAAAGAAGCCCCCTGAAATGAATTGAAACACAGGCTGTACCTGATGATACGCAAGACTAGAGTATGCTTATTGACAAAGCCAGGTCTTGAACAGGTGTGAGTGGGCGTTTAAATATCAAGTCTGGGAATAGATTTTTCACGAAGACAGTTTACTCAGAACCAGTAACAATGGTCTTAAGATGAGATGATTCCAAGATTGGAGTGAATGAATTACAAGGTTACTGACAGAAGGTCCTAAGGTTTAGTATCTGCTATGCAGAGACAAATCATCGTAGCCAATATTCCAAACAGGTCCATGTGGGTCACCATACTGAGTCAAAACTCACCTGGTTTTATGAGGGTATGCTATGGCATGGAATGCCAAGGCTTTTATTAATTAATCAGTGACTTTTTGGCCCAAAGTGAAGGTGACAATAAGAAGTTCACTACTGAGTTATGAGGCTGATAGCATCAAAATCCTTTTATGGTTACTATCTACCTCTCACCCCACGCCAGGACAGCTGTTTGACCACAATCAATGCCCGCTTGTTCCTTCCTTTCTACTGAGTTCAGATTTAATACCTTATACTCAGAATGATTTGATTCCATATGTAGGTAATGCAAGGGGGTGATTATCTTCAGACAGCTCCAATCCTATGACAAGCCTCACATTTAATTCTACCCCATTGTTAACTGTAATCAAAGAGACAAAAACAATGGCATATACTGGGAAAATCAGTCATACTAAGCTTATACTGAAATGAGAGCTAAGAAATTAAATATATGCTAAATGGAATTATAGTAAAAAAATATAATTACTAAGAATAAATATAACCATTATTTGAAATAAGACACAATAAGGACAAGTCCAGAATATACTGGACCACTATCAACCATCAGAATTGTGAATTTACAAGGCACTGGTTAGCTTTACTCTGGTGAAAATGACCACCTGAAACTAAAATATTCATTTACAATGAAGATCAAGTGAAATTCATCAGGGTATACTTCCCATGTCAAATGATGACCAACCATGGGTAGAATAGTAACACAAATGACAGGATTTGGTGTCAATCCCACCATCTATGGGGTGACCACGCTAGTCTGACCTATATGTTGATAAGTGTATGCTTCAAACTTTGTATTATTTAAAAAGCTAATGAAGTAATTAACATATTTTTTCACTTTATGGGCTGGATTTGCAAGGCAGTGGCTGTTCTCCAAACATTATAACAGTGTAATGTATCTGAAGCAGAAATGAACGAACCTATTCTCTAATATTTTCATACTCTGGGTACTGAGGCTGCTTTAGATACAAATATTACCAACAAAAATAATTTTCATTTGATTCTTATATTAAAATATTTCAATTTCTTTTCTTACAATAGCAATTTCGACATTCAGATAATTTCAGTACAAAACCAATTATAATTTTGGTGGATTGTGAGCGTATAAAATAACTTCAGAATGTAAATTACAGATAGTACTGAGAAATTAAAAAACGAATTAAAATTGGCTCTGTTTCTCAAAGAATAGACCTAGGTTATATTTTCATGTTAAAGAGTTCTATAATCATCATAATCTATCATTACAGTATTTGTTTCAATACTATAACCAGCAACAAGCAGACCAAGATCATGTAATGTAACAACAAACTGGGTCTATGCTTTTAGTTCTATATGATTTACAGCAAATAGCATAGATCCAGACCTACAATCACATAATGTGCCTGCAAACTGGGTCTATGCTTTTAGTTCTATATGACTTACAGCAAACAGCAGACACCCATATCTACAATCCTATAATGCGCCTGCAAAATGGGTCTATGCTTTTAGTTCTATATGATTTACAGCAAATGGCATAGACCAAGATCTGTTGGTCGAAGATTATCAGAATTAGATGCATACTTTGTTCAGAATTAGATGCATACTTTGCAAGGGAAAATAATAATAATAATAATAATAATAATAATAATAATAATAAAAATAACTGCACACACATGCACAAACACAATTCAAATTTTAAAAAGAACAAAATTATTTTCATGCAAGTAATTTAGGCATGACTTAAGGTCAAAAGGGTCTTCCCAAATAATGTCTTACCTCTGGTTTTTCATCACTGTGTTTATGCAAACCCTCCCGTTTACGGTACACTATGACTCCCACAATAATAACTAAAATAACAACTGTAGCACCTGCAGCAACACCAATTATGACAACCAAATTTTTGCCTTCTGTTATTGGTCCACAAGATCCTTTACCTGCATGGGAAAAGAAAGAATTATAATTCATAATATTTTCTACCTTAACAACAATATCTGTCTGAAAAATAGATTCAATTTTAAATATTAAAATTAAATTTTAGGCTGGTCATTCTACATGTAACATCGAGTTATCTCGATCTGAATGTTTGCACATGCACGTGTCCACGCATTGCTGAAGCGATATTACAATGAATAAAAAGTGCCTTCTGGATTGAGCCGAAAATAGTTTTAAGCAAAACTATTGCTGCAAACCAAGTCTGGATAGGCCACAACATTGCTTTCTTGAAGACAAGAGAAAGTATAGGAAAGCTGGTAGATATTAATAATGGTCAGAGAATCAAAACCATATCTATCTCTTGTAGGACTTTGAATAGCTTTAAATACAATTAACTGTTGTTCTACATGTAACGCTTTATCCGGGTTACAATATTTTTGGGTCCTCCTGTCTAGCGTTTGATTAGAAAGAATAATAGAAAACCATATAGAATCAACATTGAAAGTATTTATTTGAAAATTACCTTGAGTACAAAAGCAGGTGAACATATAATTACTGAGTGTCACAAAATAATCCTACAAGGTTACAATACACACCGAATTTGTTTATCACATGGTGTCAAAACATCTTGAGTCAGCTTGTTCCTATACACAATGCAGGTAAAAAAATTCCCTTGCAAAACACTGAAAGACATGTCCTAGATAAGTACGTTATACATATTACCGTACATAAAGCACACCTCTCATCTGGGAAATGATGCATAGCAATTGCATTGTAAATTTGTCACGGCGGTAATGTTCATTACACTACATATGGTTTGTATCGTAAACCAAGTCAGGGTGCTGTAATTCTGTTTCTGGCAACAATATGATTCTGTACAAATCGTTCCTTATAGTTCTCATTTGTCAGTTTGTACAGTGGTTCCTCTTTGGGACTAGCTGAAAATGGCCTTGATAGACAGGTGGTCTTTATACAGATGACCTAAAAATGTAACCCATAGCAATTAACACTTGAAAAAGGAAGAGTTTGCAGAATATGTTTCAAACCAAATTAAGTCACAATCAAAATTTTAATGCAGCATCTGCTATCAAACTAGATTGTGAGCATAACATTCACATATGGAGATAAAAATAAACAAAATAAAGAACAAAACCCTTACAAGTAAACTCACAATCATTAAGATCTTTTGTTTAAGGAAGCAACATTCTGAACCGTGATACAACCATTAAGTGATATTTCTACATTACACCGCCCCAACAGTGTAAATCTGTGCATAACCTATTACCCCACCCCCAATATCTTCATTTTTCATACAAATTCTGTCGTTATTTTCACAATCTGAAGCATGATGCATAATACAAGCTAAATTTGCATAACACTGCTGTCCCAAAATTATTGTAAAATTCTGTAATTTTCTGTATTGATGCAGTAATGCAGCTGTTAATCACACTGGCTCAGAAATGGATGGTTTTGGCCTTTTAAAAATACATGATATAAAGAAAACTTATCTTTGTGAGTAGATATACAGAAATAATCCACTGCGGAAGTGTAAATAAATTTGTAATGTCACTTGTGGCTTCATCACTCATTACAATATAAGTTTCCACTTACCTTGTGAAATATTTCTGCATATCTGCTCAAGAAATATCTATATTCTCTATGTAAGCAAAATATTTTGTATTTCAGTGTAATTATTAGTAGGTTTGATGTTTATTTAGGATTTGATAGATTTCTACATGAAATTTAGTTGCTGTATCTAACTACAGTCAACAACCTGCAGCAGATATTTCTATAAAAAGAACACTTGCTCATAAAGGACATTTACAGACTTTTCTTTATTTCCCTATTATATCTTACCTGTTTAAAAAGAACTCCTGTTCATAAAAACATGTATGGGCCTCTACTTTATTTCAGTTCCATAACTTACTTGTATATAATGGATGCCTGTTCATAAAGGCCATGCATGGACTTACTAACTTCAGTATCTTACCTGCATATAAAGGACACATGCTCATAAAGTAATGTATGAACCTCTTCTTTATTTCAATAACATATCCTATATCCATATTAACAAAACATATACATACATGTTAAAAAAGCATATCTGTATATCCATATTAACAAAACATGCTCATTAAAGACATTCACTGACCTTTATTCTTTATTTCACTCTCATATCTAGCCTCTATACAATGGATATTTACCAACAAAGTACACATCTGAACACCTTTTATTTATTTTCACTCTCATGTCTTACTTCTACATAAAGGACACTGCCAACAAAGGACATTAATGAACATCTTTATTTTACTTTCATATCTAGCCTCGATACAACGGACATTTACCAATAAAGTACATGCATGAAAACCTTTTCTTTATGTCCATTCTCACATCTTACTTATATATAAAGGACACTGCCAACAAAGGACATTAATGAACATCTTTTATTTTACTTTCATATCTAGCCTCGATAAAACGGACATTTACCAATAAAGTACATGTATGAAAACCTTTTCTTTATGTCCATTCTCACATCTTACTTATATATAAAGGACACTGCCAACAAAGGACATTAATGAACATCTTTTATTTTACTTTCATATCTAGCCTCGATACAACGGACATTTACCAATAAAGTACATGTATGAAAACCTT